>CAMZMU010000081.1:14766017-15366017 GCA_947311845.1 Poa pratensis | reverse complement strand
AATTGAATAGTGTAGGGCTTTCTTTGGGAAATAATGTTGAAAAAATAACAATGTCGACTAATGCACTAAGACATTTGGAATACGACCGGTTAACGGTCAACCCAAAGGTCTCGTGTAAGTCGCACATTGCCCACATGGATGACGAGGAGCAAAATGACACAATTGATGTCCAGCTCCTCTCACACCTAGTGGGCGATGTATCGGAGGGTGGCTTAGATGAGGCGGTGCTGAGCTCATTATATGACCTCAAAGCATCTGACCGCAAGTCTAAAGCCGACTCTAATAAGAAAAAAAAATAAAACGCCACGGAAAAAGGCGAAGTTCTCCACACTTCCAATTGTTTCCCAATGAATGGCATATTCGAGAACAGCAGAGGTCTTCGCGACTTGGCCAAACATGCTCGTATTGCTGATTTTATTCGGGATCATCGTTTGGATTTTGTGGGAATTTCCGAGACTGGCAAACGGGACTTCTCAGCGAGCCTACTAAACCGCTTGTCTGGTGGAGTAGAGTTCACTTGGAGATCTCGTCCGCCACGTGGTCGGTCTGGGGGCATCTTATTAGGCGTCAGAACAGAGACCATGGATGTATTGGCTAGTTCAGAAAGTGACTTTCATATTAAGGTTCACATCCGTAACAAGGCTGACAACTTCATATGGACTCTTGTCGCTGTGTATGGGGCTGCCCAAGATGAGCATAAACCTGCTTTTCTCAGAGAGTTGGTGAACTTAGCAAAAGATAACCCATATCCTATAATTATAGGGGGTAATTTTAACTTGCTAAGGTTTCCACATGAGAAGAGTAGAGGCAGATTTGACAACAGATGGCCTCTCTTATTCAATGCTGTTATTGACAGTCTTAGTCTAAGAGAGGTATCGATGGTTGGGAGGCAATTTACTTGGGCTAATAGCCTCCCAGAGCCAACATACGAGAAACTGGACCGTGTATTGATGGACTCAGATTGGGAAATTAAATACCCACTAGTCTCAGTACGGGTCCTCGAACGTATAGAGGCATTGTCAGATCATGCTCCCATACTCCTAACCACGGGAACTCCTAACCCATTGTGCAAACGCCAATTCAAATTTGAATTGGGTTGGTTGCATAGGGATGGGTTTTTCGATATGGTAAAAAGGGTGTGGGAAAGGCCGGTGCCTGGTCTAACTCCAATCCAAAGGTGGAATAATAAAATAAGCGCATCGCGCAAACACCTGAAAGGTTGGGCGAGACATATGGTTGGCTAATTAAAAAATGAGAAGCTCCGATTGTCATCTATTATAGATGAACTAGAGGCTGCTGCGGAAGTTAGACCCCTATCAACGCAAGAGATCAAAGTAAAAAATCGTTCTAATGCCGAGATGGCGGGTCTTCTTCGTGAAGAGGGGATCAAATGGTACCAATGATCTAAGGCCCAATTTATTCTGGAAGGAGATGCGAATACGAGATACTTTCATAGTCTTGCTAATAGAAGACATAGAAAGAAACTCATTCATTCCTTATCCCAGGAAGAGGGTATGATTGAAGGCCATGAGCAATTGAAATCCTACATCACGAAGTACTATAAAAATCTTTTGGAGAGCTGGATGCAGATAATCTCTCGCTGGACGAAACCCAAACAGATGATCCCGCAGGTTTCCGATCAGGAAAACGCCCATCTGACTGCTCCTTTCTCTATGGAGGAGGTGAAGATGGCGGTATTCCAAATGGAACACAACAAAGCACCGGGCCCGGATGGTTTTCCCCCAGAGTTTTATCAAACTTTCTGGGACATAATCCAATCGGATTTGCTCGAGATGTTTCAGGATCTTCATGCTGGACATCTTGAGTTGTTTCGCCTAAATTTCGGTGAGATAATTTTGTTGCCAAAGGTTAATGGAGCAGAAAGGATTCAACAATATAGACCTATCTGTCTTCTTAACGTTAGCTTCAAGATTTCACTAAAACCGCTACTATTAGGCTTAACTCCGTGGCTGATCATGTTGTGAGACCCACTCAGACGGCGTTTATGCAAGGTCGCAATATTCTTGATGGAGTTGTGATTTTACATGAAACTGTTCATGAGATGCATCGGAAAAAGCTTAATGGAGTCATCCTAAAAATTGACTTTGTAAAGGCTTATGATAAAGTCAAGTGGTCTTTCTTGCAATAAACGCTCAGAATGAAAGGTTTTTCAGCTGAGTGGCGCGCAATGATTCATAATTTCGTTTCCGGAGGAAGTGTCACCATCAAAGTCAATGACGATTGATACGTCCAAAACGTATCTACTTTCCCGAACACTTTTGCTATTGTTTTACCTCTAACTTGTGTGTTTTGAATACAACTAATGCGGACTAACGCTGTTTTCAGCAGAATTGCCCTGGTGTCTTGTTTTTGTGCAGAAAGTCAACTTTCGGGAAAAACACCAGAAAAGATCGCAAACCTCCTATTTTACCAGAAGACTCACGGAGCCAGAAGGGGAGGCGGAGATGGGCCACGAGTGGCCCAAACCACATGGTGGCGCGGCCAAGGGGCCCACCGCGCCAGCCTATGAGGAGGGCGACTCGGGCACCTCCCCGAGTCCCCCTTTCGACTACTTAACCCTCTCTGACCTAAAACGCGAGGGGGTCGTCCACTTCATCCAGAAACATCACCGTACGCCGCCACCATCGCGAAACCTATTTCGGGGACCAGAAACTCCGTTCTGGCACTCCGCCGGGACGGGGAATTGGAGGAGATCATCGCCATCATCATCACCGACGCTTCTCCATCGACCATCCATGTTTCCCCCATCCATGTGTGAGTAATTCCCTGCTGTAGGCTGAGGGGGATGGTAGGGATTGGATGAGATTGTTCATGTAATAAGCTATAAGATCATTAGGGCATGGTGCCCAGTATCCGTTGTTAGTACTTATTGATGTTGTTGCAACTTGTTGAGCTTAATGCTTGTCACTAGGGCCCGAGTGCCATGATTTCAGATCTGAACATGTTATTGTTTCATAATGATATGCACTGTTTATTGATCATACCTGCAAGTTGTATACACATATTGTTGTCCGGAACCCGCGGTCCCAAAGTGACAATAATTGGGACAGCCGAGGGGAATGGCTGCGATGTGAGGATCACATGTGTTCACGGCGTGTTAATGCTTTGCTCCGGTACTTTATTAAAAGGAGTACCTTAATTACCAGTAGATTCCCTTGAGGCCCGGCTGCCACCGGCTGGTAGGACAGAAGATGTTGTACAAGTTTCTCATTGCGAGCACGTACGACTATATACGGAACACATGCCTATGTTTACTTAGTACTTGGATGCTTTATCATTATTATCTGCAATGCCTATGTCTTGATTATTATATGAGCTATCTTATCCATGCAGCGCCCGTTCATCCATCCCTATGCCTACAGTGTTTTAATCCTACTGTTTACTGCAATCACTACTGCTGTCTTATTTACTGCTGCTATTATTTCACCGCTACTACTGCTATAAAACTGTTGCTACTGATAATCTGTGTCGAGCAAGACTATTCACAGGTGCAGCTGAATTGACAACTCCGCTGTTAAGGCTCTCAAGTATTCTTTGGCTCCCCTTGTGTCGAATCAATAAATTGGGTTTTACTTCCCTCGAAGACTGTTGCGATCCCCTATACTTGTGGGTCATCAAGACTATTTTCTGGCGCCGTTGCCGGGGAGCATAGCTTTATTTGTGAGTTCACTTGTGATCTATATTGCTCGCTGAAATTTATTCATCATGGGTAAAGCTCGTGATGAGAGGGTCCGTGTATTGCCATCCACTACAAGAAAAGGTACGACACTTAGTACCTCTGCTGCTCTTGACTCACCATCTGTATTGAGTCAACTTGTTACACCACCACAATCTTCACGTGTTGGTACTACTGCTGAATCTGAAATTGCCTCTGATAATGTTGATGATGCTTCTACTGTGATTGATGAGAATATTTCATTAGGTCCACTTTTAGATGCTGCTATTGCTAAGTCTAAACAACTTGAAAATACTAGAACACCTAATGGAAGTCCTACTACTCCTGTTTATTCACCTGAGTTAAGGGATTATACTTGTGATGATGATCCTGATGAAACTTATGTGGAACTTGATGATGATTTTATTGATAAATGTAATGCTACTACTGGTGCAAGTAATATGAGAAATTTTCTTGCACAACATGCTGTTAAATACAAGTTGTCACCTGATCCTAAGTTTGCCACTTCTCCTATAAACATTAAAGATAAGGATTATGATTTTTCTCTTGATTTATCTCATATATCTATTGTTGAGAAAACTCCTTTTTGTGGCACTAAGAGTGAAAGTGCTGTAGAGCACATGAATGAGCTCTCTACTTTGAGTGGCTTATTTTCTGATGATATTAAGAAGCGTAGCTATTTTGTTGCTAAGATTTTTCCTTTCTCATTAAAAGATGATGCTAAAGCTTGGTATAACAACTTGTCTCCTGGTTCTATTACTAGTCCTACTGGTTTGCTTGATGTTTTCTTTCAGAAATATTTCCCTGCTAGTGCTCAACATGATGCTTTGCAGAGAATTTATAACTTTGACCAGGAAGATGAAGAGAAACTTCCAGAGGCATGGACAAGGTTTTGCTCTCTTATCAGAGCTCGGCCTGGACATGATTTGGAAAAGCATGATCTACTTGATATATTTTACAGTGGACTAACTATTGAATCTAGAGCATATCTGGATAGTTGTGCTAGTTGTGTTTTCAGGAAAAGAACCCCTGAAGAAGCTGAAGAATTATTGGCTAAAATCAGCCAGAATTATGATGATTGGACTCTACCTGCGCCGACCCCCACACCTACACCGACACCAATATCAAAGAAGAGGGGAGGTATGATTGAATTGAATGATGAAACAATGAGGGAGGCCAAGAAGACTCTCATTGAGAAGGGTATTAAATCTGAAGATGTGAAGAACCTTCCACCTATTGAAGATTTGTGTAAGCCAATTCCTCATCCATCCATAATTGAGGTTCACTCTCTCCACAGGTTCGATGAAGGAGATATTCCCTACTCTAAACCACCTGATCAATGCTTAGATGAATTTGATAATTATGTTATTAAGCAAGATAATTTTAATATGAGAGTAGAGAATCATTTGCATGAAAACTCTCAAGCTATTAGTAAGTTGCATGATATTGTGGAGAGAACCTCCAATGATGTTAAGATGCTTATTAAACATTTCCATATGGTTCAAACTCAAATTGATCAACTCACTAAAGTGCAACAAGACATGTTAGCCAATGCTTCTAAAGAAAAATTAAAACCTGTCTATGTTAGCACTAGAAGTGGAGCTCATACTCAGGATCCTTTATATCCTGAGGGACACCCTAAAAGAATTGAACAAGATTCTCAACTAGCTGAAAATCCAGTTTCTCCTTCTAAGAAAAAGAAGAAGAAGAAACATAAAAATGTTGTAGAATCCTCTGAAACTGTTAATGATCCTAATAGTATATCTATCTCTGATGCTGAAACTGAAAGTGGTAATGAACTTGATAGTGATAAGGATAAAAATGATGCTCTTGATAAAGAAGTTAGTGAAAAGGAACCTGAAAAGCATACTAAAAACACAAAGTACACTAAGGAAGACTTCATTGCTAAGAAACATGGTAATGAAAGGGAACCTTGGGTTCAAAAGCAAATGCCTTTTCCAACTAAGAAACTAAAATCAAAGGAAGAAGAACATTATAATAAATTTTGTGAATGGATGAAACCCTTGTTCTTGCAAATTCCTTTGACTGATGCTATTAAATTGCCTCCTTACTCAAAGTATATGAAAGATATTGTTTCTAACAAGAGGAAAATTCCTAATGAGGAAATTTCTACTATGCTTGCTAATTATTCTTTCAATGGCAAGGTTCCTAAGAAGCTTGGAGATCCAGGTATACCAACCATCCCTTGCTCCATCAAGAATAATTATGTTAGAACTGCTTTATGTGATTTGGGAGCAGGAGTTAGTGTTATGCCTTTTTCTCTCTATAAGAGACTCTATCTTGATAAATTGATACCTACTGATATATCTTTGCAAATGGCTGATAAATCTACTGCTGTTCCTGTTGGCATTTGTGAGGATGTCCCTGTTCAAGTGGCTAACAATTGTTTAATTTTGACTGATTTTGTTGTTCTTGAAATGCCTGAAGATGATAATATGTCTATTATTCTTGGAAGACCTTTTCTAAATACTGCAGGTGCTGTTATTGATTGCAATAAAGGAAAAGTAACTTTCAATGTTAATGATAAAGAACATACTGTTTATTTCCCCAAGAAAGTTGACAAGATTTATGGAGTCAATACCATCTCCAATTTTAAAACTATCAAAGTGGGAAGTATTGATTGCCCTATATATGATCATCAAGAAGGATATCAAAACATTATGATTGGATCCATATCAATACAATACAAGGTAACATGAGTGTTTCATGATGTTTAAATCATTTGTGTCATGTAAATTTATTTGGTGCCAAGACTTGATCAACCTTGTTATCAAATGTATTTGCATACATAAAGAGCTAAACAGCATTTCTTTCTTCAACTTTGTTTTACCTCCTGTAGTGATAATTAGGTTGCAAAAGTTTAGTTGTTTTGAATTTTAAAAATAATTTTTCTGCCCAAGTTTTATTAATTTAAATATCCAGATTTCATGCAAATTGAAAGTTTTCAAAAATCTGTAAAAATTATACCATTGGTCCTATTTTTCAAAGAGCATCGTGGGAGTGCCTGGTGCTGACCAAGGGGACCCACCATGGGGTCAAACCACATGGTGGCGCGGCTGCCCCCTTGGCCGCGCCAGCCACTGAGGTGGGGCACCCTTGGCCCTCCAGCAGTTCCCCCACCTACCACTTCTTCCTCTTGCATCACTCAGCTCGTTTTTCTCTCTCACACTCGAGTTTTTGCTGTTCTTCCTCGCGATTTCGATCTCTTTGTTCAGCCCATCTCAGCTGCTGAGATTTGGGGCATTGCTCTCAGGTATGTGACTCCTCCATGTATCCAAGTAGAATTTTGTTTAGTAAGTATACCTTGAGTATTTTGCTGCTGTAGGTGACTTGTTAAGTGAGTATGCATGCTTGTTCTATGTTGATATAATCAGTTTTGATGCATGTTTAGTCCTCTAGCAAGTTCATATAGTAGTTCCCCTCATTTGTATGTCTCAAAATCATTTT
This sequence comes from Poa pratensis, assembly GCA_947311845.1. NCBI lineage: Eukaryota > Viridiplantae > Streptophyta > Magnoliopsida > Poales > Poaceae > Poa > Poa pratensis. Next base: position 15,358,852 of record CAMZMU010000081.1, on the reverse strand, counting down.
TTATAATGTTTGTTAAAAAATTTCAGAAAAGGAAAATGCATAACCACACCTTTGGGGAGGTGTTTGAAAGGGATTCTCAGAGAGCAAGAAGGCCTTTGAGGGCATCTACTCGAGTTAGGCGTTCCTATGATGAGGATGTCATTGCACCGAACATTGGAGATGGAGGGGATGACCAAATCCCAAATGCTTCATCCTTTCCATGCATGGAGTTTTTGCGTAATGCAGGGTTGCTTGATGACTTCATGTTCCTTATCCAGAGAGTTGGCCTAACCACTTATATGCAGGATGAGGGCGACCAACATTATTGGCTCACCAAAACTTTTGTTGAGAGTTTTAAATTTGTGAATTCATCTTATGCGCCTACTGTCCAATTTAAGATTTATGACAGGCCTGTTACAATGGACTTGGGAGACTTTTGTGCTGCCATAGATATTGCTCCTATAGGTACAGCGAAGAAGATTGCAGGGAACACCAAAGACTTTGTGGAACTTTACCGAGGAGTGACCAACGACGATGACCGCATCGCTCAGCGCGGCAAGATAAGGAACATCCAATTCCCTGCCATTAGATATTTCGTTTATTATCTTGCTACTAGCATTCTTGGTAGGGAAAACACCAGTAACATTTCTAATTATCATCTTGCTTTTCTTGCTGCTGCACTTAATGGTAACACTGCTTACAACCTTGGTGCCCTTATTGCTCGCCGTTTGGCTGCTAGTGGACCTATTTATGGAGGAATTGTTGCTTCACGAGTTATCGCATATCTAGGTCTTTCCGTTAGTCCTAATGATGAGAAGCTAACCCCTTTCAGACTTGATATTTCTGCTATGAAAGGCCATCAGTTTGTCACACCTAATTCTCATTTAGGAAACATTGTTTACAAAGTTTTATTTACTAACGGGGATGAATATGAAGTGCCTTTGCCCCAGGCCGATCTGTTCCCTATACACAGGAGACCGTGGTCGTACTCCAAGGAGGCGTTGGAGGAGCAGCTTAGAGTGCGAGGCTTTCACCAGCAGCACCAGGAGGAGGGAGAAGCACCTGATGATGGCTACACCGTCACTTACCTTGGAGCGTCATCCAGCTCTTACCAGGACGAGGGCCCTTCCTCGTCGTACTATGGAGGCGCCACTTCCTGGGCACCATGGGGTTGATCTCCACTTAGGCCAAAAGCCTAAGCTTGGGGGGAGGTATATCGACATCTCACTCATTTACATATCATATCTTGTCGATACTTTGTATATCCATGTTGCAGTTTTCTTTCTTTCTTTCTTTTTAATTGTTTACCTTTTATTGCTGCATTCCAAAACACAAAAAGACCAAAAATATTTCTGTTGTTTCTCTTCATTTGTTTCTTTAAGTTTCAGTATTAGTTTGCTTAGTTTTAAAATTCGGTTTGTTATTCAAAAATCCAAAAATATTTTGCTTTATTGTTTGTTTCTTTTTGCTCTTGTTTCAAAAACTCGAAAACCCAAAAATATTTGTTGTTTCTTTTTGGTTTTGTATAGTGTTTTCAGAGTTGGACAGCCATCCGTGACTCCGATGGAGCTTGGTTTTCATTCTTATCATTCGAAGCAACACAAGTGAAAAAGCAATAAGGATGATCTACAACAACTCGAGTTGGGGTGAGAGGCTGGTATGAACTCTATTTGTTTTCATTTTTGTACATATACTCATCTATGTGAGCATGCTTAGTTGGTTCATGTGAGGTATATGTCATTTAGTGGATGCTTAGTAGTTCTTGTTCTCTCATGATCGGTCCCAATTTATTAATAGTGGTAGCATGTTATGTTGATGTTTGCTTGCATTGTTCTATTCATAGAGGGTATGACATTGTGGTATCCTCCTCTGAATAATTCATTCGAATTGACTTGGCACATGCTCATGCATGCGTATGACTGAAAAACAAAAGTCAATTAAGCCTTGATGATTTATTTTGACTCAGAGTTCTTGTATCACTTTTATGTCTCAATTAATTTCATTTTGTCGCAAGCATGATTATGACGGTTATTGCTCTCTTGATTGTCGCTTCCCAGTCTATTGCTAGCCTTCACTTGTACTGAGCGGGAATGCTGCTCGTGCTTCCAAAACCATGAAAACCAAGTTATTCCAAAGTGTCCACCATAAATACCTATGCATGGCATTTCGAACCATTCAAGTAAATTTTCATGTGCTACCTTTAAAACCTTCAAAGTACTTCTCAATTTGTGTCAATGTTTTATAGCTCATGAGGAAGTATGTGGTGTTTTATCTTTCAATCTTGTCATTCAGACTTTCACCAATGGACTAGTGGCATATACATCCGCTTATCCAATAATTTTGCAAAAAGAGCTGGCAACGGGGTGCCCAGTCCCAATTAATTACAACTTTCATCAATAATTCTCTTCACATGTTTTGCCCTGATTTATCAGTAAGCAACTTAATTTGCAAATAGACACTCCTCCATGGTATGTGAATGTTGGAAGGCACCCGAGGATTCGGTTAGCCATGGCTTGTGCAAGCAAAGGTTGGGGGGAGTGTCACCCATAATGAAACTAAAATACATGTGTAAACAAAAGAGAAGAGGGATGATCTACCTTGCTGGTAGAAATAACGTCCTTCATGGGAGCCGCTCTTGAAAGTCTGGTTGACAAGGGGGTTAGAGTACCCACTACCATTCGTTGACAACAACAAACACTTCCCAAAACAATTTTGCTTCTGTTTTAAAAATAAAAAGCTCTAGCACATGATAATCCCTGCTTCCCTCTGCGAAGGGCCAATCTTTTACTTTCATGTTGAGTCACCATCCTTTCTTTGAGCACTTTCTCGAGAGCATAGTTGTCATTCTTAGTGTAATGTGCTTGTCCCAGAATGTGGTTAACTGTGATATAACTTTGATGCTTTTATCTTTGATATCTTTGATTCTAGTCTTCCCATGAACTTCAGAGGTGCCTGGGCATTTATGTTTTGCTGTACAAAAACGGGCAAGCGAGATACCATCTTATCATATCCTATTATGAGCATTACAATCTTGTGAATTAATATGTTTCATGTTTGTCGCTATTAGTATGTTGGTATCTTTTCATAGTTTACATGCCTATTGAGTGACATTATTTGCATTTGCCTCATCTTGAATTACCTACTCTCTTGTCTTCCTTGTATCTTTTGGATCCTTGTTGCTCTACTCAAATTTTGCTTTGTGCTTTCTTGAGTTAGGAAATGAAATGATCTCATTCTTGTGCATTTACATTCAAAGTCATACTTCTAGATAATGCACTATTCTTGGGAAAGCTATCCTACATTGAGTAAAACACTATTTTTTAATTTGGTATTGGATCTTATTGCTCTTTCTTGAACATGACCTTTGTTTGAATAATATATATGGAGAGTGATGATCCCACTTGTGTGCATTTGTATTCAAATGCAAGACCATAAATAATGCACACATCTTGGGAGAGCTATCCTATATGTTTTTGAACATTAGTTGTCTTCAAATTGCCTTTTTATCCCGATGACGTGTCTCTTTGGAAGACAAACATTTTTCATCTTGGTACTTTGTGCTATCATGAAAAGTGTAGAGGGTTTGATCATTTGGTATGTTTTCAAATTGGTACCTTCAATCATGTGTTGATTTGGGTCCTTGATATAATTTGGGCAATTCATTTTCTTGTCACACTTGTGTGTGTTTTCTTGGTTTAATTGGTGTTTTTATCCAAATTGTATCTCATTTGGTTCTTAAATGTCTTTGTTGGAAATAATCTAGACTTGGATATGTAAAGTTTGGATCAGTTTCCTAAAGTGTGTGCGTGCGTCTTGAGTCAGGTTCGAGTACTAGTCTAGTTAGGACTTTGTGTCCGTGTGTTAGAGCTGGAGCTGGACTACTAGTCGTATACTAGTAGGTTTAGTTAATTAGGAAAGGTTTAGATTTGCTGGGTCGGTTTATATACACAGCAAACGTGAGTTTGTAGTACCAAGAAAATTGAGGAATAAAGAGAAAAAGAAGCAAGGCACGATATGTGCCTTTGGCGATAATTTTGTCCATGTGTGTTCGTGATATTTTGATGTGATCGATCCGTGGGCGAAACCCAACAGTCTTGTGCATGCATATTTATTATATGTATATCTTATGGTATGCTTACTTTTGTTGAACCAATATATAGGATAAACACCATCAAATCCTAAATGGCTAAGATGTGCATGAAATTCAATTTCATATCAATATGCACATATTTATGTGGAGTTTGTCCTATGTATTGTAGTTGCTCTAACTACTTTGGACCCAATGAGTTTGGGGACCATGTTGTACTTGAATGTGTTTTAGGTACACTAGAGACACAATGGAAGCTTGTCTCATTTATAAGGAAGGTGTTATCACCATGTGTTTATTGGAGTTAAGCTCGGATGATAGTGAACTCTTATCTTCTACATCAACAATGCGATCTCGGTAACAAGTATCTACCTCATGCATACACTTCTAGCTTTCAACCTTGTGTAGGTTGTTTCATGGCATGAATCTCTTTTGTTGCAATTCATTTGGTTCTTGCAAAACAACTTTATTGCAAATGTGGGCAAGCCGGGATGATTACATATCAAGGAGAATATATATATATAATCATTTTCATGATTCACCAATCCCAAATATGTTAATCTAACACTTTGTACTCTATGTCTCGCATATGCAATATTGATGATTTTTCAAAATCATTTGCCTTTTGCGATACTTGTTATCTTACTTGGAGCATCCCATCTTTAACCTTTTTCCCTTGTGGATATTTTGGATGCTATGATGAGTGTATGTTGGGAGTTCATCTATATTCCTTTAAGACAAAATTGGCTTTGTGCTATGCTTTTAATTAAAGATATTATTGGTGTATTTATGACTTCCTCTTGGATATCATGCTCTTTACCTTTGTACCTATTTTGTGTGTGCATGTTTTTTTGTGGACTTATATCTTCCATGATTGGTGTCTACTTAGAAACTTTTACACATGAGAGTAGTTACATCTTTATTTGGTATTTCAATTCTTTAGTGACCACCTTTTATTGCTCTTGATTCTTTGGTGGTCTCTAAAAGGCACAAGCTTTGTTTTTCACTTGGTATACTTTTGCATCTTAATAAGCTTGTGGATCTGTTTGTTATGTTCTTTGGGTGTGTGTACATGAAAGACATGATATGCATTATGTGCCTCATTTTTTTGAAAGACTATGTTGATGCTCGCTCATCTTTGTAATAGTCTCCTAAAATGTCTTTTTATATCACACCCATCTCTTTCGGTTGAGCAAGTCTTTATTTGTCTCTCCTTGCTCTTGTTTCCCAACATTTTGTTTGTTGCAAGTTGCATTGCTTCCTTTATCATCTATGCGCTCTTGCTCTTGTTTGTGTTTAAATTATCTTGGAGGGAGTGAGGATTCCATGTTGTGCACACCATATTGAAATGCAAATCCTACTTTGTGCACGTACCTTGGGGAGTTCCCTCTTGATTTTTAGAACACTTTTTAGATCCTTTTGATTGCTTGCTTCTTTCGTCGAAGCATCTTTCTCTTTGATATTATTTTGCAATTTTTTGGATCCTTGATATAGTTTGATCTCCCTCTATCTATTCATTATTGGATATGTGCATTTGATTTCACTCATATCATGAGAAATGCACACATTATGGGGGAGCTCTTATTATATTGGTCTTCTTAATTTTTCACCCATTTAGGCAATGGATGCCAATGGGGGAGAAATTTAGAGGGTTTACGAAACTTGGCTTTATTCTCTTGCATCCTTGCATTTTGTGTTGCATGGTTGCTTAAATTCATTATATAAACCCTCGTAAAAGGGATTGTCATCAATTACCAAAATGGGGGAGATTGAAAGTGCATGTTGCCCCCATGCGTAGTTTTGGTAATTAATGATAATCCTTATGGACTAATGTTTGCATTGAGATATCCTTATAGATCTGTCCATAGGAAAAGAAAGGAGTTCATGTGTTGGACTCTAGAAGCTTACATGGTAAAGTATGACTTGGAAAAGAAGATTGAGGGAACATTCATGTTTATCTCCAAGCCATCCTATATGTCAAGAGAAGAAGATGAAATGCAAGTTCAATATGATCCATCTCGGAAGATATCATTTGATTGAATGTCAAGAGAAGAAGATGAAGTGCAAGTTCAATATGATCCATCTCAGAAGATATCATTTGATTGAAGCTTGCAATGGATACATGAAGACGGAGCTAAACGAGACTCTCCCATAATGGGGTATGGGGGAGTATTTGGAGAAGTCTTCATCAAGCATGATCAAGAAAGGTGTTCCAACTTGAGAGAGTCAAGATCGTCATCATCTAACTCAAGTGGAATGCGCAAGGCAAAGGTATGATCTTGATAGGGTTTTTATTTTACCGGTCTCGTGTTGCTAGTTCGGAGACCCGGTTATTGGATAGATACCGTACTATCAAGAGGGGCTCTGAAGTAAGTAACTTGATCGCATCTTTGTGGAGAACTCAAACCTTTACATACTTGGCATATCATCTTTCTTGATTCTTATTTGGCTTTTATCCATGTGATAATTTAGAGCTTGTGTTCATCTCCATACCAAGCTCTAGTTCACCAAAAACGGATTTCATATACATATCTTGTTTCGTTTTTGAAGTTGGAGGTTTACCGGTTTGTCTTTTCTAAGAGAGGTCAAACTCTCTCCTTGTGGCTTCCTCATCACATGATGGACTGTGATGTTTCTCTGCATGATCTTGATGAGCTCTTCGTTGCGATTCCAACGAGCCCAAGATCATCGAAATCGGAGTCCGGATGAAAAAGATATTGCAGTTTTCGTTTTGCTGTTTCTGTCAGTTTTCAGAAAACCGGATATTCTGGTTTGTTTTGGACCGGAATATCCGGTTCCGCGCAGAAAAATTCGGGCACTGGATTTGGGCGGAAATTCCGGTCCAAACTTGGACCGGAATATCCGCCCCGCCCAGTTTCCTGCAACGGCTACACTTTGGAGGGCTATAAATACCCCTCCCCTTCTTCCACCTTGGATAGCTTTTGCCAAGCACATTTTTCTCTCTCTTCCCCACCATTGTTGACCTTGGAAAGCTTGCCTCTTTCTCAATTCCTCCCATGATTTTTGCATATCTTTGAGGAAAAGAGAGAGAGATCTAGATCTACATTTCCACCAATCCATCTCTCCTCTAAGTGAGGGGAACCTAGTAGATCTTGATCTTGGAGTTCTTGGTGTTTCTCCTCCTTTGTTCTTCCTCTCTTATTCCGCCATAAGCATTTGTTACTTTGTTGGAATTTGAGAGTGAAGGACTTGAGCACTTTGTGTGTTCTTGCCATTGCATTTTGTTGCATCGGTTTGCTCTCTCCACGAGGATTCGTGGAAGTGAAAATTCGTGAGCTTGTTACTCTTGGGTCGTTGGACCCTAGACGGTGTTCTTGTGGCCTTTTGTGGTCAAGGCCTTTTGTGGCTAGTTGGGACCTTTTGTGGTCACTTGGGAGCTCCCAATACTTTTGTGGGTTGTGCCTCAAGATTGTTGTAAGGGACTCGATTTCCGCCCAAAAGGGAAATCAATAGTGGAAGGTGAACCGAGCTTTTGGGCAAGGTTCATCGGAGAATAAGGTGATGCCATTTGTGGCGTTTGAGTTTGAAACCCACACCCCTCCAACGAGACGTACTCCCCTAAAAAGGAGGAACTCGGGAATACATCATCGTCTCCGTGTGCCTCGGTTATTTCTATACCCGAGCTTTTACTTATGCAATTTACATTGTGATAACCTTCGTGCTTGAAGTATTTTATCTTGCTATCACTTTGTTGCTTCTCTTGCTTAGCATAAGTTGTTGGTGCGCATAGGTGAGCCTAGTATATTTAGATTGTTGGCTTGTTAATTTAAACACCTAGTTTTATTCCGCAATTATCAAGCCTAAACCGGAAAAGTTTTAAATCGCCTATTCACCCCCCTCTAGCCGACATCCTTGTCCTTTCAAAGTTGCGTGAGGAGGTTTACATGCACCACCGGGGTACTCTGTTCCTGATAGTATGGTCTGCCGCCTTCGGCGCTCCCTCTATGGCCTTAAACAAGCCCCTCGCGCCTGGTTTGAGCGTTTTGCCTCTGTGGTGACTGCTGCTGGTTTCGTGCCTAGCGACCATGACCCGGCGTTGTTTGTCCACACCTCACCACGTGGTCGGACTCTTCTCCTCCTATATGTTGATGACATGATCATCACTGGCGACGACTCTGAGTACATTGCCTTTGTTAAGGCCCGCCTATGCGAGCAGTTCCTGATGTCTGATCTTGGTCCACTTCGCTATTTTCTTGGGATTGAGGTTTATTCGACCTCTCATGGCTTCTTTATCTTCCAAGAAAAATATATTCAGGATCTTCTTGCTCGTGCTGCTCTTGGTGATGAGCGCATTGCAGTGACTCCTATGGAGCTCAACATCCAGCTTCGTGCTACTGACGGTGACCCTCTCACTGATCCCACACGCTATCGCCACCTTGTTGGCTTTTTTGTCTATCTAACTGTCACTCGTCCTGATATTACATATCATGTCCACATTCTGAGTCAGTTCGTTTCAGCTCCCACCTCTGTCCACTATAGTCACCTACTTCGTGTTCTACGATATCTTCGTGGCACCATCTCTCACCGCTTTTTCTTTCCCCGCTCCAGCTCTCTCCAGCTCCAGGCCTAATCTGATGCTACGTGGGCTAGTGATCCTTCTGATCACCGCTCCCTGTCTGCTTACTGTGTCTTTCTTGGAGGTTCCCTCATTGCATGGAAGACGAAGAAACAGACTGCAGTTTCTCGCTCGAGTGCCGAGGCTGAGTTGCGAGCGATGGCTATGTTGACAGCTGAGATGACCTGGTTACGATGGTTACTAGAAGATTTTGGTGTTTTTGCTTCTGCACCGACTCCCTTATTGTCAGACAGTACAGGTGCGATAAGTATTGCCCGTGACCCGGTGAAGCTTGAGCTCACCAAGCACATTTGTGTGGATGCCTCATTTGTGCGTGCTGCTGTGCAGGATCAGGTTCTCGCTCTTCAGTATGTGCCCTATGAGTTACAGTTGGCAGATTTCTTTACGAAGGCACAGACTCGAGCGCAGCATGATTTCTTGCTCTCCAAACTCAGTGTTGTTGATCCACCATGAGTTTGAGGGGGGTGTTAGACATGTACAGTCTAGTTTCCTGTATATCTCCATTGTATAAGGAGTTCCCTGCATATTGCACACTTGTACATGTAATGGCCTTTGGCCCCTGTGAATGATAGTTGCTCATTCTCCAACAATCAAGTGGCGGGTTTGTGGCAATTGAAACAAGTGGTTGTGTTCAAGCACAACCTCGGTTACTTCATAATTTCCGGCCACTCGATCCAATTGGAAACACATATGAGCTTGGCAATTGGTTCTTGTTTCAGCTCTAAAACGCTTTGGTGCATGATCAGTTTGCCCTTTTCTTCGATGATCCCCGTTGGGACAAACAAATCGACATGAGCCAACCTGACCATCAAGTCTGCTTTTGTTTGCATATCTCCTTCTCACATCAAAGCCTATGCGACCCCCATATGCATGCCAAAATGTCCAAGCCTCATCTAAATTTCTGAACCTCTTACTAACTTGAGGTGTCCCCTTACAATTTTCTGCCATCAAACAACACTGGCAATAGGCACAAAGATTTCAATTACTCATTCCTGAAAAATTCAGTTGGTGACAATATTAGTATGCTAAAGAGTTCAGTTAGAATGCTGGAGATGTAGTTTTAAGTACATATGACTGAAAGAAATCAGTTCAGTTTAGTACAGTAAGTGAAAATATGCCTAACAATAATCAGTTTCAGTTCTAGATTCGATGATCTAATATGACATACTAAACACAGCCACAAGGACGTGTAAAATTACCTAGCATGTGTGACTTTGAGGCGATTTCCGGACGGAACGATGCCGCAGTAGCGGCAGCGACAGACCTTCTGTGAGGACCCCGGATTAACTATCCGAGATACTCATTATGTTTCCTGCAACAATCCCATGATCAGTCTGTTGTTGCACATAACTCGAATTGGCATCACAGAACACCCATAAATACCGAATAAATATACTTACTTGATTGAAGTCATAACTTCAACAGGTACTGCAGCGGAAATCACCAAACAGCGTGGAGCCCAAGTCATTTGCCTTAACCCTACAGGCAGCTGACTGGGAAGCGCCCTAGTTCGCATTGACGTCATTAACCACTTCTTCTTCGAACTGCTCCTCTTCAGAATCTAGCTAAGACAATAGCCAGGGACGAAACCAATATGAGTACATTTGAATGTACTCGCAAACTACCCCCGGAATGAGTATGCACTATTCTTTTATTGTTTAAATAAAACTTTGTTTACTTTGAAAACTCCATATCCTTGTTGAAAAGAGTAGGATGGACTTTTGTTTAATAACACTTTGTTTGGAAATCTCTATATCTTTATTGAAAAAGAAAAGAAGGTTTTTAGAACTTTTCCCATAAATCTATCTTTGTAAGAAGTCTCTTTTAAAACTTTCTCCCGTAAATACATCTTTGTTGAAAAAGGTAAGAACTCTATTTTATAAACATTTTTTTCCCGGAAATCACCATTTGTTGATTTTTCCAAAACTCCTCCTTTTCCGACCAAAACCATTCCTGGTCAAATCATTTTTTTTTCCAACAACCTTATACCAACCCCTGGGTATAGTTGCATAAAACATTTTCCACTTTCAGGACACAAAACTTTGCACTTCTCGATCACAGCCCCTCAGGGTACTCTTCTTTTCCAGTAACCTCATACCGACTCATCGGTATAGTTGCACATAAACAACATCTCCATTTTCCTTTCAAATCTTAAAACATTTCCAAAACTTGCACACGGTCAAGGTAGGGCCTCCCAACTGTCCATATCCGAGGACTCTGCTATTCGAATAGTTTTACCCTCTGCAGAGGTAGCACGCTTTTCCCACACCCATCCGGTAACTCATCGTGTCAGCCACGTCCCGCCATACAAGGTGTATGCGAAGTTGAGCCACCGACCATAGCCTGTCCTTTGCTCATGCTAGTATAGGACCCTACCGCTACGATACTTTTCAACACACTTAACCCAGCCCGTTGGAATCTAAGTGTGAGGACTCGTAGTTCTGCCCGGCGATTTATGGTGGAACCTTCAATCCTCTTTCTCCAATACACTCATACCAACTCTGTTGGCAGACTTCTCTTAAGAGGACCCAGGTCAGGGGGTAGGTCCTCAGACCATCCCCTCATGGAACGGGTCATCCCCGTTGTTGAGGCATCCAGTACTAATATGAGCAAACTATATGACTACGCCCTTTCCCATATGTGGGTAAATGTGGTCGCACAGATTATCGGCTGGTCGTCATAGTACAAAGACACAATGTGCATTTTTCATAAACACCACCATTCACCATTTCTCCATTTCCACACCGACATCTCGGTATTCCACAACCTCACAAGTATTTTCAAAGGAGTTTTGAGTAAACAATATTTTTCCCATCCTATAGTTTGAAAAAGAATTTCCAACTAATATCTCCATATAGGGTGTCAAAATAATATACTTATATTTTGGAAAAGGGTTTTCAAAATCTTAGCTTTAGTGGCAAACACCACATAAATCACTTATGCTCTTTATAAGTAAAACATGTGAACCAAAATAGATGTATATAAATGCAAGCTCAGAGGATAGCTTGCCTGATTTCAGCATGATGTTCCCGGGGCTTCTTCTCACTGATCCAAGAAATAAACTCTCATCCTTCTTTCATAAATCCTCTCCAAATACCACTCCGGTAGCGTTTACCTCTAGCGTCGCAAACATGAAAATAAAACAACACTCAATGAGCAAACCAAACCACAAGTGGTATACAAACAAAGAACAAACCACAAGTGTCAATTAATCACTCAAGCCACAAACATAGCACTAGTTTTAATCAAGCAATGAGCTAAATCTATATTTACCAGGGCATTATACTCACAGGAGTATAACACCCAGCACATGCTAAAAACATAGAGCACCAAGCCATCCTCAATTAGAGGTAATTAACAACCACTTTTCTCTAATCAGGAAATACTTCAGACAAAAGGTAAACTACCAATTAACCTTGGTAATTCAAAATATCTCACCAAGTTAAGGTGGATACACTAACAAGATATTTAAGCTAGTACTCAACTCAAAGTCCATCAAGTTCATCAAACCATGCAAACGTATTACTCATACAAATTTGCCTAACAAATACCACTATCAGTACTAACATATTATAACTTGCTAAACAATAATAATATGCAAGCACAGTACCACAACAATCATTAACAAGCAAGCCATACATATTAATCACACACAATATTCTCACACCAAAATAACAAGCTTAGCAAACTCCTAATTAATAGGAGAATAGCTATATAGGGAATAAAACCCTAACAATTATATAACTCGCAAGTAGCCCTCCTAACATGCTAGCAAAATAAGGAAGCACATCACAACAGAGGGTTACCACCCTACACATGCTAGGAAACACATTTACAACAATAAAATTATAACACAACAATTTATAAAGGTTTAATAAAAATTGGCAGAAAAGACCTAAACCTTATAATTAGCATCACAGTCAATCAATGACTCCTAAATTCAAACCAATTTAGCGATATGTTCTCCTACACATATAGAAGACAATCCAATTGGATTTACTCCAAAATTCATCTCCTAAAAATCTACAAAAATCACCAAAGTGCCACTGGTCTGTTTTCAAATTGAATATAACTTTTGTTCTAGACTTCATTTGCAAGAAAGGCCAACAGATCTGGAAAGTTAGCATCTCAACCTATCCAGAGAATTTTAGTTTGCAATTTTTGGATATATAAAACTCTAGATATTGACTATTTAGTGAAATAGATACTTTTTACTAGATTAAATCTAGCACACACATAACTACACATTTTGGAAAATGGCCAGTGCCACATGGTTAAGAAAACACATAAGAATGCTACAAAATTTGAATCACTCCAATAGCTATCACAGATTTACCACAAAACAATTAAAACTACACTGCAGAAATCACAGGAACTAAAACAAGAAAATAGACCTATTAAAAAAACACAGACGGGCCAGATCTGGAGCCGGGCCAAGCAGCACCGTGCTGGGCCGGCCCGTTGCGCTGGCGAAGAGGTACGCCCTCTTCTTCTTCCTCCCAAACAGGCACAGAGGCGCGGGGCGAGCTGGAAGCACGGCGAGGTCGGCGTCGGCGGCTCCGGTGTTCCTGGACGAAATGGAGATGTCTACGAGTTAGCTAGTGAGGAGGGGATCCTAGGGAAGCAGAAATGGCGGCGGATGGTGGACTGTACTGCTCGCGTTCTTGCTTGACGTCCAGCGGCCGGAGCGGACGAAAACGGTGATGCTCTGCTTGATGTACGGCTTCTCGCGATGATTCCTTGGGCGAGGAGGGAGAGGACGACGAGGCGGTCCTCCTGGTGGTCTTCGATCTGCTCCAGGCGGTCTCCATCGACGGCGGCGCTCGACGGCGAGCTCGACTAGGGTTCGGTGCCGTGGGGAGAAAAAGAGAGAAAGAAAGGAGAGTGAGGGGCAGACGAGTGAGGAGAGCAGAGGTGCGGCGTCGTGGCGTGCTTATCCTCCTCACCGAGCGGCAGAGAGCGGAGAGGAGGGGGGCCTGGGCGTGCGGCGACGCGAGCGACGACACGGCGCCACTGCCCACTGCTGCTACAGGAGGACGATGACGCTTTCACAGAAAGCCCCCTGGATTTCCGTTTGTAACTACAACTAGGTCCTTTTTCCTATTTTCCTTTATTTCTCTTTTAAATCAGTAGCTTTCAATGATTTATTTGAGGCACTGAAATATTTTAGAAAAATCTGAAAAGAATCATGTGGCCTCCCCAATACATGTAGATGCTCCACAAAAATTGGTTTTTGAAAATAAAATGTTTTGAGCAATATTTGTTCATAGGGTTAAAATATGGCATTTTTGGAAAAACCAAATTGACAATTTGAAATACCTTTGTAATTGAAGATTAAATATTTTGGGGAGGAAGTAATATGATAATGAGATGGTTATCATCTCCTTCCTGGATTTCATAAGACAAAATAGTTGTTATTACAAAATAGAGAAATAGGTAGAGAGGGAAATTTAAATAAGATCATTTCTTTTAATCAAGATTTTATTTTGAGAGTGTAAGTAACCATAGGGGTCTAGTTTTGTTTTCAAGTAACATTCCAAATTTGTGATCAGTGGTTTTCATTTTAGTATTGAGCACAACAAAGGAATTATCCACACAAGCAGCAACACAACAAGATCAACATCACAACAAGTCACACAACTTAAACACCAGTCACACAAGGTCAACAGAGCATGGGAAGGAAAACACAACCATCAGTGAAATATTTCAAAAAGTTTTTGTTGGTTCTGAATTTTGGGTCTTGTTAAACTAAGTTTTTCTTAGTTTATAAATTTGGGATGTGACACCTTCTCCTTGGCGAACGATGCCGCAGTGGCGGCGTGGCCTCCTTCCTCTCCTCTGACGGCGGCCGGCCCTCCTGTCCTCCAGCAACGGCGCTGCCTGAATCTCCTCCTCTCCTCCAACGATGGCGCGGCCAGCTCCCTGTACTTCGTGGCCGCGCGGTTCGTCTTCCTCTCAGACGGTGGTCGGCCCTCCTCTCCTCTAACGTGTGCGTGGTCCCCCTCCCTCTCCGACACGCCGGCGCCGCGGGAGAGTTCCGGATGTGACACCCAAGCCCGCGAAATCCGCAATTTCATGCCCGCCATTGCCCAAACTGCACTGAAGACTTTGCCTTCGTCTCGTGTGGGCCGTTGGATGTGAAACGGACGAAGATTAGATGGGTAAATGTGCAGCGTGACTTCACATAGTGCAGTCAGTGGATCCCAGTCCGGTGTTTTCCAGAAAAACGAATTTGTATGGTATGTGCACGCGAATGCTCGGTACAGACTCGTCAACAGTCCACGCCGCATGATTACCATCTACACCACGCGTATTTCTGGAACTCTCTTCCCCCCTCTCTATCTACAGTACCAGAGGCGATCTCGAGGGCGACCTCGGTTTCCCCAGCGTCCGCCGGCGTATCCGGGGGATTTCCCTCTCTCCGACGGCCGCTCCGGCGGCGGGAGGGTGGGGAATCCCCGGATCGGCGCTCCGGCGGTGTAAATAGAGCTTGGTTCGGGCGGATCGTGGGCGAGGTGGCCGAGATGGGGTGGCCACCGTCGTCGTTTTGTTGGGCTGCTGCCTCCCCTCGCTTCTGTCGGCGTCTTCGACGACGGCGGATGGCTGCGGCCTTGCCCTGCCGGCGTTCTCTCCGGTGCCGGTGGGAGCTTCGCGGTCGGTGTAAAGGAGGTTGGCGGAGAGGTTCGGAGGGTGCTGCTGTGGGGGTTGGTGGCGTGCAGGTGGAGGTTCTGGCCACCTCTGGTGAGGTGGGTTGGCGCTGGCCCCGGGCCTGGAATGGCGGGAGCTTGGGGTGCGTCCCCGGCCGATGGTGCTTCTTCGTCTTCAGATCCAGCTCGTCGGAGCTGGTGGTTACTGCGGCTCGTCTTCGCCTTTGGGCTTGGAGTTCTTCCGTTCCTTCGGTGAGTGCGGCTGGCGGCGGGATCCTGCGGCGTCTGCGACGACGGAGGCCTCGCGTGCTTGCTGTCCTCGATGTGAAAGAAGGAGTGTTGCAGCGGTGCTGCTCTCTGTTTTCTCTCTGGTTTTTCTTTGCTTGTATTTGGCTCTGTACTGCTTTCGTTTCTGTATGAATACAAGTTTTAGTTTCAAAAAAAAAAACAGTCCACGCCGCATGAAACAGGCGCACACGCCTGCGGAATTGCTACGGATAACAAAAGCGGCGGTGCATGCATCTGGCTGGAAGAGACCGCACGCCAAACTGACGGCCTAACGACCACTCCACCAACTCCAAGGATAATTTCAGTCATATGGATGACTAACACGCATGGCATACGGCATCTCCACGGCGAACCTGCCCAGAGGTTTCAGGACATAGAAATACCAATCAACCATTGGATCGGCGGCTAATGCTGCAACTTGTTATTTACAGATGTTGTCATGTCTCTTATTGATTGGTATTTCCCTGGCCCGAAACCTAGATAATATACTCTATGTTCGTGCTTATGTGATTTGGTTGTCTCGTCGTTAGGGACAGAATAAAAAAAGGTTGATTACGTACTCATAGATGTTCTAATGGTTTTTAAGAATTGAACTTTAGGTCTAATGCAATTGTGCACCGAATGTTCCTCGGCAATCACTCATAGATAAGCTTTTGAGAATTGGAGGAAATTGCATAAAGCGCTGCAGGGTCGTTGGCTTTCAGTATAAATATGTTATATGTACAAATATATTGAGTTCAACACAGTCATAATATTGCTTTCTTAAGTTTGTACTAGTCTCAAAGAGATAATGAAAAGAGGACAATCGCAAATTGGCAAGAACCTACATGTCACGTCATTGGTGACTGATGATCGTACTACCTTGACTATTTTTTTTTCCTCCTCAATCATCAACTTGCTGCATCAGCTGCGATAATATTCCACTGAATTAACAGTGAGTGTCCTGGTGAATACATTAATTGACAGGACCTACGTAGCCGTCGGCATCTGTATGATTAATTATCATCGTTTTTGGAGCAGGTTCACGGCACGATCTACAGCTCCACGTCCAACTCTTACGTATGTGTGCAAAAGCGAGGTTTTGATGAGGAAAAGGGATCGACGGCGACGTACGGCTTTTAGGTAGCCTGCAGAGTACGTAGGTAGGCTTCATGACTCTGGAAAATTTATAGTGTGAGACTATACATATTTAGAAGTGGAGCGTCTGCGTTGTACTGTGTTTTCGCAAAATATTCAGAAGTGGAGAACTGTTAGAGCAGCACCGATCATCATTATTGCTTTAACAGTGTTTGAATATTTAGATGCCGGCCCCCTAATGTGTACTGCACCTGCTGCAAGTGACACAGTTAACTCGAGATATTATTTTTTTTGATAGTGGATCTTCCCGGCGTGGGATCAACAAAGATTACAAATAACACAACCAACGCACGCCGAAAAACAAATAAGAAGGAAACCCAGAACAACAGCTACAAGGCCAAGAAAACACAGAACCTGGAACCTTGCCAGCTGATCCGCCGCAACACCTGCTGACAACCTTTTCGTCGGAGCCGGAGAGGAAGCAGCGAGGCCGCCGCCACACCCAAGAGAGAGAGCACCCCCACACTTGTAGAAGACCGCAAGAGCCGTCCGCCGCAGGCGACGAAACCAAGCACGTTGAACACGCACGGCCATGGCGCTTCCTCCCCGCTTCCGCCCATCTTCCAACAACCATGTCCTGAGCACGACCTCGAGATATATTAACGCGATGAAATACCAGAAATATATGAATCGCAGCATGGAAAAGGACAGGAAAAAGTTTGTTGTATCCCACAATTGTCCCTGTCAAAGGGACCATGAAGTCACGACAACGTGGCCCCTTAATTACCTTTTTTGTCTACTCTATTATTAGGAATCGTGTTTAGTTAAGCACCTTGTCTACATCGAGTAGAAGATATTAAGGAAATTTCGAATTACAAGAGCTTCCTTGTATCTTAGCCACATTGTAGAACACGCGTACTTCCTCCATTTTTAAATACGAGATGTTTTAAACTTATTTCATGTTAAGTACGCGCCGGTGAACTATGGTTAGTTTTAAATTGCCGTTCGAATGAAATTTATACGGTTTCTTTTTCATATAAATTTCATTTGATAAAACCCTACTGAGGTTGTCGCTTAAGACACCAAAACTAAATAGGGTGGCAACTTGTGCCGGCCCTCACAATAGTGTTTGTCCGACCGACACACTTGTCGGAACTTCTATTGAAAGTGCATGTAAAGATGCTTTAAGTAGCATTATATCGAAAGAGTAATATTTCGTTTTTGTCTTTTGCCTTTGATTTTTAATTGTTCTTCTTGAAATAGTAAAGCTTTTGACCCTTGGAAAAACAAAAAAAATTGAGCTCAAAAGAAAAAACAAAATAAAGAGACCCGGCTTCCAGAATGGGAGAAGGCGAAGTTTCTGCTATATACAAGAACACGTACTCGGTTTCAGCAGAACGCCACTCGGTTTCAGCAAAAGAAATCTCGTTGTGAACCCTACACCTACGGTACAGCCGTCGATTCGTGCCGGTTTCAACACGTTGAGCTACAGCCTAGGACGACAAGTTGTGTTAACGGCAGCACCCAGCCCAAGCCGCCATGTCTCCTCCGGTCTTCTTGTGCTACTTTGATTTCTCCTTTTTAAGAGATGTATCCGTGACGTGTCGACTCTATCCCACATCATCAGCCGGAAGACTAGAAACTCCGTTGCCTTTTCTTTATTATTTAGCAGGTGGAATCCCTTGGCCGACACGTCAGTCCAAGGAGCTATCACGGCCCATCTGTCAGTGACACACTTCACATAGAAACATCACTGCACATTTCTTTATACTCCAGTCCAGTATTTATCTGTTTGTTTATTCGGTCGGGGCTTTGCTTTTGGGCAACGCAAGCAAGCGAGTTCAGAGTTGATCAGTCGGAGGAGCCTCTCGCTTTCAGACAGCGATCACTCACCTTCATCACTATATATAAATAAAGTTATAAACAATTAAACATACACACACAAGTACGGAGTACATCATCATAACCAATTCGCGGGGCCAAAGGAATTGCACCGGTGCGAGCTTCTGTCGGACCATGGCGGCAAGACCAAGTCGTACTCGTCTTGAGGAGGAGAGCATGATGGAGGGCGATTCTCCGGCGTGCGGCGGCGTGCAAGAGACAGTTATCGACGACATCGCCGCGGACGTTCTGTCCCTCGTGCTCCGCCGCCTCGACGGCGCGTCCCTTGCCGCGCTCGGGTGTGCGAGCTCCAGCTTCCACGACCTCGCCACCGACCCTGACACATGGCGAAGGCTCTGCCTCGCCCTGTGGCCGTCGGTCGCCAGCGTCCCCGGCCCTGCTTACTGCCGCGGCGGCGGCGACGGCTTCCACCGGGCGCTTTTCGCCGACGCGTTCCCGTTCCCAGCGACGACGACGGCGACAACGACGGTGGCCGCCCTGCCCAGCCGGCTCTTCTCGGCCGTGGACCTGCACCACAAGGAGGTCTGCATCATGTCGCGCGTGGTGGAGACGGACGCCTCCTCGGTGTGGTTCCTGGGCTCGCCGTTCCGCGTCGACGCGGTCGTGCAGGAGGGCTTCACGGCGCCGTCGCCGATCGCGCCGGCGGAGCTCACGCTGAGCTGGGTGCTGCTCGACCCGGCGTCCGGCCGCGCCGTCAACGCCTCCAGCCGCCGCCCGGTGTCCGTTGACCGGAGCTGGCTCACGGGCGAGACGGTGGCGCGGTTCACCGTGGTGCTCGGCCGCGTGGCCCTGGACGCGGCCGTCACGTGCGACGACCGGTACGGACACATCCGGGAGGTCAGCCTGTGTATGGAGGACTGCGACGCGGCGGCGTCAGCGGACAGGATGGGCTGGCCGCGCTCGCCGCGGCCATGGCCGCTCCGAGGCAGGGCCGGGGAGCCGAGGCGGAGGCACAGGCGGCGCGGCGGTACACGGAGTTCGTAAAGGTGAAGAGCGCGCGCAAGGAGTGGAAGGCCAGACGCGAGGGCCTCGTTGACCTCTGCTGCTCCAGCGTCGGCGCTGCGGCGTTCGTCGGGTTCTTGGTGATGCTCACGTGCCGGTGAGGCGCGCGGTGACCGTGAGGTAGCAGTACAGTACAGGTTTTACTCGTGCGTGCGAGCAATGTGAATAGGTTCGTTGTAAGTCGCTGCCACAATGTAAATGTGTATAGCTTAGAACCAAGATTTTCCTTTTTGCTATTAATTTTCAGATAGTGAACCTGAGAAGATACTGTTGAAAGTTGAGACATGTAGCAGATACTGATAGGTTTTCCTTGGTCAATCAAGCTTCCAGGCTCAGTTTCTTGCTGATCTTTAGGTTATTCTTTTGGCAATTGCATGCCACATATATGCAGATTAACCCATGTCAGATACTCTTTCCGTTCCTAAATATTCATAAATATAAGATGTTTCAGATTCCTCACATGTTGACTAGATGCATAGTCAAATGAGTGAACATACACAGACATGTCTAAATACATGTAGATATATGTGAATGTGAACATAAGCTAAAACATCTTATATTTAGGAACGGAGGGAGGGAGTATATGTTAAAAGGTGTAAACATTTTGTTTTTACCCAAGGAAAAAAATAGCGTGCTATCAAAAATAGCGTGGCCCTCCTACAGAATCTATATAAGATATAGCGTGATATAGCGAAGTTACATATAAAATAGCGTGATAAAAGAGTTGTAAGAAATAGCCCAAATATTAAGGATTTCAGCACTAATTTTTTCCCAGAAACAATACATGCATAACATATGCAAATGTCAAGGCCAAATCCATGGCACGAATACAAATATGAGGCTTAAAACCATGAAAAAGTAATAAACTAAAAGATAAATATTTTAAACTTTAATCAGAACCATTGACATCATCTTCAGAATAACTAGAAGAACCACCAGATTGCCCGCCATCATCATCACCTAACGTTATTTCCAGACTTTTTGTTAGCGTAGCTATAACGTTACCACGTTTAGTGTGGTTTCGTATAAGACGAAAATAGCGCCGTAGCGCCAACTTTACTCCAAATAAGCTATATCATGCTATTAACCGGGAAATAGCATGCTATTTTTTTCGTTGATTTTACCACTTAGGTGCACAAAGTACCTTGTGTTTGACGGAAATCTGGAGCTAAATTTTACTGCAAGCCTCAGTAAAATACTGTTGGTATGCCAGGGTTCATAATGTAAGCAAATGATATTCAGAATTTGGTGTTAAAGTAAGTACTTGGTAAATCACAACGAAACATTCGTATCTCATGAGCCCCAGTTACTGATCCTGAGGTAAGTGCTCAGTAAGACGTGAAAACAATGATACTGTAACATCCTTACAAAGTCCTGTTTCTTTTTTCTCAATTACATAAGTGTAATGACATTGACAATAGAGTTATTTGGAAATAAGGAAGATCATAAACATTACCAACCATTGCTATAAGGAATCTACATCCACACATCAATACAATGCTATACAGAAGTTTCAGGACCAGCAGCATACAAAACTCACAAAGAACAGAAGCACTCTTGTCGCAGCAAGCGACAAGACGACCTAGGAAGCAGTCTACATATGTGCATTCTGCAACTCCCGGTAAACTAAATCGATAAACTGGTCGCTCTGTTGGGAAAATAACAAGAGAGTTAAAAATATATATAAAGTATCTCTAGCGAACATGCAATGATTATTATGATTTTCGATGTGAAACATACCTGAACAAGTCTAAGGAG
Source organism: Poa pratensis (assembly GCA_947311845.1). Lineage (NCBI taxonomy): Eukaryota > Viridiplantae > Streptophyta > Magnoliopsida > Poales > Poaceae > Poa > Poa pratensis. The sequence goes on along the minus strand of CAMZMU010000081.1, from coordinate 15,337,515 downwards.
GGCATCCTTAACTTTATCCCGTGAAATCATTGGACCTTCATTGTAGGAAGGGGCAAAGGAGGGAGGCGGTGCAGGTGGGAAAGGTTGGAGTAGAGGGGTGCCATGCCCATACTGATGATGTTGAGCAGATGTTGAAGTTGGATGAAGAGGCGGTGCTGTGGGCATCATTGAGGAAACTGGCGGAGCCAGTGATGCAGAAGAGGACGATGGGGTGCAAAGAATGCCGGTGTTAAAAGATTTGTTGAATGGCTAGCATGGGTGTCCTGAAGGGGCAGTGGTGGAGCTGATGAACCCCCTAAAGGAGGGGTATTTGATGCGATGGAGCAGCAGACTGAATAATCATGTGGGAAGATGCAGTGCTCTCAGTGGATGGATGAGCTCTTCCAACCATTGGTGCACTTGATACACCCCCAATGCTCGCAGCACCCTGTATATTTGTATATAAGAAAATGTCAGTAGAAATATCACATATATAGAACCAAAATGCAACCACGGCCCCTGAGCTCAGGTCCAGACCAATAATTATTTATTTTATTATAGATGACAGCCTCAGAAATCGCAAAACTATTTGCTGAAAAGTGTGAAACTAGAAAATTGTTTAGAAAGGAATGGAAGAAAATTTAGAGAGAACGTACGCCGAAGTAATTGGCAAGTGATTCATCAGGAGAATCAGAAATAAGAGTGGATGCTGGTGGAGGTTCAAGGGGGCCATCTATAGCAGCAGATGTAGGAACAGCCTCCAATTCCTCAAATTCGCTGTGCACATTAGAAGAATTCAGCAGCAGTCAAGGAAAACATCACACATGTATAGTTGAGGGGGAAAATACCTTTTGGTGGAAGACACTTTTGCTTTTGGAGGCACTCTGGCATAAGCATTCAGTATCCTGCAAAGAAAAATGGAAGTAACACAACTTGAGGAAAGGTGTCCATAAATTTTCACAAAGAATTTTAGCCGGTATGCGAAGATATAATAGTCAAAACTCCAAGATAGTTGCCCTTAACACAACAAGGTGCTAAAGCAATAATAATCATGCACATATAATCTGCTAACAAAACTATACACGCTATTGCTTTTGGTTAAGCAAAATAATGAAAAGCATGATTTGCAAACAAAGGACGAGTTGTTCAAAACAAAATACGAAACTTTCTAAACACTGATGGAAACACATGTCCCTGCCATCTACGAGTGTTTCCATCAGTGCCCTCTACAAAACGGATCTGGAGTCTGGCCACAACATTGCTCCGTTTGGTCAGACTGTCATTGATAATTTTATCTTTCAGGATATGTCGATATAAACTTCTAGTTAGAATCCAATTTACACAGCTTGAAGGATCAGATAGTTTACTTCTTTTACTCCCTCCGTTCACTTTTATAAGGCACACTACTTATCATTCAATTTTGGCCACATACACATTAAAATGAGTGAATCTGTGTACAAAAAAAGTCTAGATTCACTCATTTTAGTATGTATGTGGCCAAAATTGAAATGTTAGGTAGACTGCCTTATAAAAGTGAACGCAGGGAGTACCATTTATAATATTGCCTCCAGTAACATTCATACGATTTTGAATACACATCCCAGCTAGTGAAAAGGAGGCATCAACCAAGAGAACAGGATACATGAAAAGACTTACCTTCCAAAAAGATTTGCTACGGCATCGCAGTCCTGCTGATTGTAAAACCAAATACCATTTACTTCTTGTGCAGCATTCCGGTACAACAAATATGGAGGCTGAAGTTCGTATTCAAAATCACTTAATAAATCCTCCACCAGATTATCTGATAAGAAAAACAATTTTGAACGTTTCATGAGCCAATTACACAATTGACATTCACAAATCATCAACGAACAAAAACTTGGCTGTTAGTCCTAACAAACTTATGTCATTGCTATACAAGGAGCGCGTTCTTTTTCCAGCTGTAAGTCATAAATAACAAAGAAAGTGCAAAAAATGTAAAATGATCTGCTAGTCATACTGTTTTACGTTGTATCCACGTTCCCACCCCCACTGGCTCACCTGAACAGCTAGAATTTTGCAACAGCTCACACAATTTGCATACAACTCCTAATATATAAAGGTGATTACTGCACTACTGCCTGGATAGACTACCTCAAGTCCTCAAATAAATCCATGGATTAAAAAAATTGACTATTTGGATTCAAATTGTTGCTCCACTGCTATCCTCAGATCCCTAGAACTCTTAACATTTGTTGGTTGGTTAATCACACAAAGCATCAAGCTGACTGAAGCTAAGCCTATTTGACGTGGTAAATGCCTGAAAAAGAAGGCCAGGACACCATTAGTAGATCGTCCGTATTCTCAGTTAGAATGTTGAATTCTTGCTGTGGAAATCTAAAGGTGGTTTCGCTGGTACTTTTTTTTACATCAGTGTTTTTTTTTAGAGAAAACGCAGAGGACCATTGCCTTTTATTTCATTGAAAAGATAGGGTTTGTTACAATCCTCCTAGGAGGCGAATTACAAGCTAAAGAAATTCAGTGGACATCCCAGGTCTGCGGTAGCAAAACTCTCAGCCCAGCTGCACCAGCTCGAACCCATAGTGCAGCCTCCTCTTTGATCCTTGAAAGGACTGAAGCTGTCGATGGCCTCGCACCTTCAAAGATGCAATCGTGCGCTGCTTCCAGACCATCCAGGGAGGAGCAGGGTGATGGAAGCCAACCCTTTTCTCTGAGGCTTGGGGGTGATGGACTTGGCGTTCTGCCACCAGTCTAGCAGCGATGCCTCATGATCCAGGGCCGCAATCAGCAAGTGTAGCCAGGTTAGGGTTTCATGCCAAACCTGACGCGTGAAAGGGCAGTCGATGAAGAGGTGATGGATGGTCTCGGCAGCTTGGTCGCAAAGAGGGCACCGTGGGTGGTGCTGAAGGCCACGGCGTGCAAGCCTGTCCGCAGTCCAGCACCGATCCTGCTGCGCGAACCAATGAAAGAACTTGATTTTTGGCGGTGCCCAAGGCTTCCATATGAGCTTCCAAGCGCGGCAAGTCGTGGACCCTTGGAAGGAGGCGAGGTATCCAGACTGCACAGAGTAGGTGCCTGAAGCCGTCCACTTCCATACCAGTCGGTCGGGGTCGTCGGTGGTGGTAGTGTCCATGATCGTCTGCCAGAGCTGCAGATATTGCCCAATTTCATGAATGCCCAAGACGCCTTGTATGTCTCGAGCCCATCTGTTGTCTTGCAGGCCGTCCGCGGCTGTCCTCCGTTTTCTGCTGCACTTAGGTATGCAGGCATAGAGGTTGGGTGCGAGCTCCCTGACCGAGCGTCCCTGTATCCATCTATCCTCCCAGAAGCGCGCTGTCAGGCCGTTGCCCAGCACCATGTAGGTGGAGGCAAAGAACAGTGCATGTTCTGCGGCGGAGAACTGAAGATCGAGCCCTGCCCATGCACGATTCATGTCCGTCTTGGACAGCCAAAGCCACCTTAGCCTCAAGGCCAATCCTGTTCGCTCCAGGTCACGCACGCCGAGGCCACCAAGTGATTTAGGCCGACAGACATGTTGCCAGTTGACATGGCAGTGTCCTCCATTAGCGTCAGCTGAGTGGAAAGCATGTGGTTTTCTAATAGAAAGATTAGGGTATTCAGGTAGAAAGATTGGAGTGTACTTACTGAATACTTGTATTATACGAGTAGAAAGCTTATCAAAAACTCATGTCATTAGAGTAAAAAAATTTGGTATCGTAGTTGCAAGCACTTATTTTGCCACTGGTGTTCTAGTTGAAAGCTTGTTTATTTTCAGAGTAGAAAGCTTGCAGTGTTCGAGTTGAAAGATTTGAATTGGTACTCAATAAAATAATTGACCAGGTTATGGGGAAATGACTAGATAAATAGATGACTTGCGGCGCAAAAAGGAAATACTCTGCTCACATCGCTCAGGATGTAACGAGTAGCCAAAAGATTAGGAATTGTAATAGGTTTGGCATCCATAAAGGGGGAAGTGAGCGGATGGTTGGAACAGTCGCTTGGAATGCTCGATGCTGGACAATTTCATGTCGTTAGAGTAAAAAAATTATACGAGTAGAAAGCTTAACAAAAGCTCATGTCGTTAGAGTAAAAAATTCTGGTATCGTAGTTGCAAGCACCTATTGTCCAAGTAGTGTTCTAGTTGAATTGTTGAAAGCTTGTTTATTTTCAGAGTTGAAAGATCGTAGTGTTCAAGAAGCTCGTTGAATTGGTAATCAATAAAATAATTGACCAGATTATGGAAAATGACTAGCTAAATAGATGAGTTGCGCCGCAAAGAGAAAATGCTCTGCCCACATCGCTCAGGATCGAAACGAGTAGCCAAAAGAATAGGGATTGTAATAGGTTTGGCAGCCTTGCATACCATAAAAGGGGAAGTGGGCGGACCTGGTCAATTTCTCCGATTGTTCACGCAGATAGCGATACTCAGTCCAATTTACATGAATTTAGACAATGGTATTAGGATTGTTTCAGTGTTCAGTCAGGACTTTATGAGCAGCCCCCATTGCAGTGTGACCGAACTGGAATTGTTTTACTTCAAAACAGCATAGGCTAATCTTACTGACGATTTACCATGTATGAGGCTTCACTTTTTTTTTTTTTTTTAAATAATGAGGCTTCACGTTTTAGAAGACATGGAAACCAGTACTTTGTTCTAATCATGATCATCTCTACTCTACCGTACCGCCCCCAATGCCCAAGAAACGCGGATGATCTGGTGCAAATAGATCACAGATTGACATACCCGTGTTCCGCCTGTTCATGACAATAAACTGGAACCTGGGTTGCGTGTTCCTACAACAACAGAAACCAATCAGATATTCAGATCCCAACCGCAGCCTGACCCAAGAGCAAAACCGCCACTTTTACCAGCCCTCGCTCACCTCTTGACGACGAACAGCGACCCCTCCACGTCCTTGCGACTCTGCGCAGCACAAAGCAAGCAAATCGGATCGGATCAGTTTACGGTGAATCACGGCACAGGGGGAGGAACACGGAAGGAGGGGGATGGAGGCTGACCCATTGGTTGAGGTCGATGTTGAAGTCGTAGAGGGTGACGTGTGCGGCGGTGATGAGATGTCCTCGACGGCGGGTCGAGGCGCTGGAGGACGGTGAGGTTGAGCAGGCGCGTGCCCTCGGCGTCCATGGCCAGGTTCGGGGTGACCTTCCCCCCGTTGGACGGCGGCGGCATGGGAGGTGGCGGCATCGATCGAGCTCCAGGTGGGCGGGCGGCGGTGGATCTGAGGAGAGCTGCGGGCTGCAGCTAATCGAGTAGGGGAGCTTGGGAGTTTGGAGCAGGCAGAGGCGATTTTGACACTGTAGACCCTTAGACGAAACTTTAGCACAAAATGAACCTCGGCCGAAACTATTTCACGGCATTGACCCTTTTGAGTAGCGCCTCACGATCAGGCGCCACACTACACGGGGTAGCGCCTCGTGATCAGGCGCTACACTTCTTGCCAGCGTGGCGAGCCGGGGCCACCGGGTGGGCCCAGTCAGGGGGATAGCGCCTCGTGATCAGGGCCGAAACTATTTCACGGCATTGACCCTTTTGAGTAGCGCCTCACGATCAGGCGCCACACTACATGGGGTAGCGCCTCGTGATCAGGCGCTACACTTCTTGCCAGCGTGGCGAGCCGGGGCCACCGGGTGGCCTAGTCAGGGGGATAGCGCCTCGTGATCAGGGCCGAAACTATTTCACGGCATTGACCCTTTTGAGTAGCGTCTCACGATCAGGCGCCACACTACATGGGGTAGCGCCTCGTGATCAGGCGCTACACTTCTTGCCAGCGTGGCGAGCCGGGCCACCGGGTGGGCCCAGTCAGGGGATAGCGCCTGACAATGCCGTGAAATAGTTTCGGCCGAGATTCATTTTGTGCTAAAGTTTCGTCTAAGGGTCTACAGTGTCAAAATCGCCGCAGGCAGACTGTAAAATTTCTGGAAGAGTCGCCGCAATTCACTGTTCCGTGTACACCACGGATGGGACGTGGCTGGACCTATGGACTATGGAGGAGGTAGACGGGGCCCATGGGTTGGGCCTTTTTTGAGCGAGGATATACATGCCCATGCGATGTGTGGTACGCGAAGTATATACAGCTGTGATATGGGCCGACAAACTTTAATCCATTCATCTCAGTCTTTTTTTTTTGGTTTTTAACACACTCACTCCATTAGGGCCCGTTTGATTCAAAGGATTTGCATAGGAAATTTGTAGGAATCAAATCCTTTGAAATTTTTCCTATGTTGGTCATTTGATTCATAGGATTGAACCCTATAGGAATTTTTCCTAAGGAATCCTTTGCACTAGCTTCCATAGGAAATCAAACATACACTCAAAGCTCTTTTTTGGAATCCTTTACTCTTCCTGTGATTGAATCAAACACACTTTTGTGCAAATCAAATCCTGTAGGATTTGAGTTGGCATGACATTGCAATCCTACGGTATTCCTATTCCTGCATTTCTAAAATCCTACGAATCAAACAGGCCCTTAACCTGGCACACGTGGCCACCACGACAGAAACATCATCCGAATCAGTATCAAGACAACGACGCCTAGAAATCAAAAGCCTGGGGCAAAACAAAATATCAAAATAGATGAAATTTAACTGGGCGAAAGTATGGATTTCTCGAAAAATGATTCCTTCTGGCGCCAGATCGTACTCGTGCGTCTTCACCGCATTGACAAGATTTTTGCAGTCTGTCTCCACCTGAATCCTCCCCATTCCCCAATCAACAGCAGCTTGTGTAGCTTCTAGACAGGCAGTAGCTTTCGTATACATAGCAGAAGTTGCGTATTCGATTCTCCCCGCAGCTACTCCCCTAACATCCCCCTCGCTGTCACGGCCAACGAAACCCCATTCCCCATGTCCAGTTTGTGCATCAAAAGCCCCATCGATATTTAGCTTAATCATGCCCTCAACAGGTGGGATCCACGGGTTTGTATCCTGTCTCGCTTCGCTGTTGGTTCTCACCGCAGTCCGCTGGATGTAATTCCTACACTCCCCTGCCCAATAATTGGCTTGACTGAGAATGTCATCCACGGACAACGCTTTCCCCTCTGCATTCAGTTTATTCCTCCCAGTCCACCATCTCCATAGTGAACAACAAGCAAGTGTCAGCTTCGAAGGTTTAAGCTCAAGTATTTTCTTTACCACTGATTTTGCATCAGGCAGAGTGCACAAGTGAAAGGACAATGATGTCGCCTAGAGGGGGAGGTGAATAGGCGATTAAAACTTTTCCGGTTTAGGCTTGATAATTTCGGAATAAAACTATGTGTTTAGATTAACAAGCCAACAACCTAAATAAACTAGTCTCACCTATGTGCACCAATAACTTATGCTAAGCAAGACAAGCAACAAGGTAATAGCAATATAGAATACTTCAAACACGAAGGCTATCACAATGTAAAGTGCATAAGTAAAGAGCTCGGGTATAGAAATAACCGAGGCACGCGGAGACGAGGATGTATTCCCGAGTTTCTCCTTTTTAGGGGAGTACGTCTCGTTGGAGAGGTGTGAACCAACACAATGGTTCAACAACCACAAATGTTTCACCTTTTTCTCCGATGAACCGCACCACAAAGGTTTGGTTCACCTTTCACTATCGGAATCCTTCGAGGCGGAAATCTGGAGCATTTCAACAACGATCCGGAGCACAACCCACAACAGGATTGGGGGTTCCCGAACAGATACAAGTGACCACACAAGGGTCTCAACCGCCACACGGGCGTTTAGGGTCCAAAGACCCAAGAGTAACAAGTTCACAAGCTTTCAACTTTCACGAATCCTCGTGGAGAGCACACCGATGCACCAAATGCAAAAGGCAAGAGCACAAGTGCTCAAATCCTTCACTCTCAAATTCCAACTAAGCAACAAATGCTTATGGGAGAATAAGAGAGGAAGAACAAAGAGGAGATGCACCAAGAACTCCAAGATCAAGATCTACTAGGTTCCCCTCACTTAGAAAAGAGATGGAATGGATGAATATGTAGATCTAGATCTCCTCTCAATTTCCCTCAAAGATATGCAAGAATCATGGGAGGGAATGAGAGGAAGGCAAGCTTTTTCAAAAGGTCAACAATGGAGGAGAGAGGGGAGAAAAACTTGCTCAAGAGATGTGTGAAACAATTGGGAAGAAAACCTTTACAAAGCTCACTGAAAAAATATGGCCGTTGGGGCTGTTTTTGGGCTGAGCGAGCCGGCCTGTGGCCCGGCCTGGGCCGGCCAGGGAGCCGGCCTGCTCCCCGAGCCGCCCGGCCTGGGCCGGCCAGGGAGCCAGCCTGCTACCCGAGCCGCCCGGCCTGGCCCGGCCAGGGAGCCGGCCGCCGGCCAGGAGCTCGGCCTGGGAGCCGGCCTGCGCAGAAAAAAACATTCTAAAATCCATATCTTTTTTCATTAAAACTCCAAATGAGATGAAACCAACTTTGTTGGAAAGATAACGACGAGTGCTTTCCAACACCGAGAACGCAACAAGTTTTCCATCCGGACTCCGTTTTCAATGATCTTGGGCTTGCTCCGAAGATAATCACAAGCACTACAAGATCATACATATACACATCATAGCCCATCATGTGAGGAGGATAACACAAGAGACGAACCGGTAACACCTCTGACGTGGTGCGGAACACGGCATATGCCATGGGGTGGCTAAGATCGGGATGGGGGCAGCGTTCTGCAGCAGCGGCACCCGCAGGGATTGCGCCGAGGCGCGGACACGGAAGTACCCAGGTTCAGAGCCCTCCCAGAGGAGGTAACACTCCTACTCCTGGTCGATCTCTCTATCAATGGTGGACACAGTACAGAGGTGCTCCTTGAGCTGTTCGGGGGTTCCATGGTTCGGGTGTGGGGCGGAAGAAGGATGAAACGATCGGCCCCTTCTACTTGGGCACCAGGCAGCCTTATATAGGGCTGGCTGGCTGCCTTACAGGCGGGTCCGGCTGGCCCGTGCCAGCCGGCCAATGTCGGCTACAGGGGTGTCTCTTCATGACGCTGCATGTCCGCCGAGCAGTAGAACCTCGTAGGCCTGCAGGCGATGTCGGGGTAGACTTGGCGTCGTGGAGGGCTGGCCGGCTGCGGTGCCGGACCCCTCCGACCGGGTAGGCGGCGCATGGGATCTTGTCGGGCGCGAGGCAGCGCTCCGTGCCTCCTGGCTGTCGGGGCTGCTGAGCACTGTGGGAGACGTCAGGCCATGCTTCGCTTTAGCCCACGCCTGGGCGACGTGGAGGGCGCGCCGGGCACGGTTCCGGCACCCGCCCAACACGGGCCCTTGTCTTCCGCCCGTCGTGGGAGCGCGGCAGACGGTCATCCGGCTGGCGAGCAACCGAATCGGGCTGCTATCATTGACCTCGGTCGCATAAGGCGGGCGTCGTTTGTCGTTATCTGTTCGTCTGGAACTGTGCCGATGACGAGTATGCAGTTCCTCTTGCCCGCGCCGCTCGGCTGCGCTTCGACTGGCTAGGCGGAGTCCGGCTGCGCTTGGGGCAGACGGGCTCGGCCTAGCCGGGCAGCAGGAGGCGGCCGGGCACTTGTATTTTGCGTTTCACTCGGGATCTTCTGTGGGTCTTTGGGTATCCGGGTTTTATCCCCATGTCACTAGCCCCTAAACACGTTGGAGCGATGCAGCCGGTTACGGCGAGGAGGGCTTCTGCGTGTTCAACAAACCGAAGGAGTTCATCCGGTCGAGGAGGCGAAACGTCGAGCGCTCCGCCGGCCGGGTGCTGGTGATGACGTCACGGCTGATGCTGGCACGTCCCATCCGCCTGCAAGGCGGTTGCCCCGCAGTCGAGACGACGCCTCGGTTCCTGTTGCAGGATCTTCTGTGGCGAAACCGTCGTAGTGGGATCTTCTGTGGCGAAACCGCCGCCCACGATCTCGCCGTTGATTGCGCGGTTGCGCACCACGCGGCGCGATCTCCGGAGGCGGTTACCGGATGCGGGCGAGCTATAAAAGGGGGGCAACGGGCACGGTGGAGGAAGTTCGCCCACTCCGCTCCATCTTCTCCACGCGCCCGAGGCCTCCGCCGCGACTCCCGTGCTTCTCTTCTCCTTCTCCTTCTCCGGCGAAGAAACTTTCCACCGGTGCGGCACCTCTTCCTCCAGCGCGCGGCGACAGCGGTCACGGCAACCACGGGCCACCACCACTCGACGCCGGCGACGACTTCCGCTCCTCCGAGCATGCTGGAGCCCGAGATGGCGGAGGGGAACGACGGCGGCGGTGACTGGCGCGGCTCGCACATCACCGCGGAGGATATCGAGGGCCTCCGCGCGCGCGGTCTTCTATCGACGGAGGAGCGCATGGGGGTGCGCCTCGCCGCCGAGGACGAGGTAGTCCCCGTCGCGCACGCCGGCGAGTCTGTGGTCTTTATGGACCACTTCAACCGTGGGCTCGCGTTGCCGGCGAGCCCGTTTCTCCAGAGTTTCCTGCGCTCTTCGGCCTGCAACCGCACCACCTCGGAGCGAACTCCGTGGCGACACTAACGTACTTCGCCACCGTCCGCGAGGGGTGGCTCGGCGTCTGGCCTTCTCTTCCTCTCTTCTGCCGGCTGTTCTACCTCCGCGGCCGTTACCTCGGCGACAAGGAGGAGCTCGGCTTCGTCGACTGCGGAGCTGCGATCGTCTACCGCCGGTCACGGACGGAGCTGCCCGGCTACAAGAAGCCGGACATGGTGAAGGATTGGCAGCGGACGTACTTCTACGTCCGCAACTTGAAGGTGGGTGAGGATCACATCCGCCTGCCGGCCTTCCAGCCGGTCGCCCCGGTTCGGGACAACTGGGGCGTGAAGAAGTACGGCGACCAGACGGACATCGACAAGATGCTTGAGCGCCTCGAGGAACTCTTCACGAAGGAGGGGTTGACCACCCGGGACGTCACCCTTTGCTGGCTGTACAACCGGATCGCGCCGCTGCAAGCCCGGTTCCACAAGATCTGCTTCCTGAGCGGGCGCCTCGACCCCACCCGGCTGACCTGGAAGAGGTGGATGCTGGAGTCGCTGAACGGCTGGCTCCGGCACGTCGCCAAGGAGCAGAGGGTGGCGGAGAACTGGAAGTACATCAACGCGCCGTACACCCGCAGGAAGCGGGCGCCTCCGGTACGCTGCTCTTGCTTGTGCTTCTTCTTTCATGTCTTGGCCGGCTGCTCATCCGGCCGGCTGTGCAGCTGTTCAAGATCCAGCGTGAGGAGGATGGGCCCAACGGCCCCCAGTTCCGGGCGAACATCCGGCTGCAGATGGATGCGCCTAGGGAGGCCCAGCCGGAGGGTGACGAGGAGGTGGCCGAGGGCGGTGCCGATGGCGAGGGCGACGACGACGAGGCCGCCCAGGTAGACGGTGGTCGCGCCGGAGACGACCAGGCGGATGAGGCGCCGGCTGACCAGGCGCCGCTTGGAGGTGGCGAGGCGGGCGACGCTCCGCCGGCTGCTCGGGGTAAGCCGGCTGCCTCTAGCTCTGATGTTGACGAGGTCTCGAAACCCGTGGAAGTCATTGATCTCTCGGACACTGAGAGCGTTGAGAGTGCAGAGACCGCGGGGTCGACTCGGCCCCTCGCCCGAAGAGACCGAAGCCGGCTACCCCAACCGGCGCGGAGGGAGACGACGACGACGGCGAGTTGCTGCTGAGGAAGCAGCCGAAAAGGGTTCCGGTCAACGTGCGCGGGTAAGTTTTTCTCATTGCTTGATATTTCTGCTGTCTTGCCGGATGAATCATTATGCTTTTTGCAGGGTGCCGAGGCCCTTGACTGTTGGCGGGCCGCGGAGACAGCTGCTGCGCCGGCTGCGCACGCGGATGCGGCCGCCCGGGCAGCCGGAGAGCAGGACGGCGGGCCAGGGGAGCAGCGCGAGCAGCCCCTTGCGCGGGTGCGGGAGGCCTGCCGGTGGCCCTCCAGGTTGAGGTGGTTCCGCCTTCCGGCGGAGGCGATGTCGAGAAGGCTGTGGTGCCCCGGGGGTAGCCGGGGTCGGAGCGGCGGGCGCTCCGAAGACGAGGGCCGGCGCGGCACCCTCTACGAAGAGGGCCGAGTCGGCGGCGAAGAAGAAGGCGGGGAAGCAGGTGGCGCCGGCTGCCGTGGAGAAGGCCAAGGACGCTGCTGCCTCTTCGCAGCGGCAGCTGGTGCCGGCTGATCCCTCCATAGCCGCCAACGCTGGGGGCACGCGGAGGCCGTCCAACCCGCTGGACTTCGCCTTGGAGATCCGGAGGAGCTGGTGGTCCAACTCCAGGACTTCGACCGCTTCCTGGAGCTGCTCAAGGTATGTCCTTTTGCTTTGTTTCTTTGCTTTATCTTTGGCCGGCTGCGGCAGCCGGCTCGAATTTTGAGCCTCATCTTTCCTTAACTTCAGGAGGAGTCCAACCAGAAGGTCCTGCAGCTGGAGAAGGACCTCGAGGCCGCCAAGAGTAAGTGTTTTGCCCGGCTGCGATTTTTCCATGTGGAGCCGGGTGCGGGATCTGATGCTTTTCTTTGCAGAGAACGACGAGGATCTGCGCGCCAAACTGGCTAGCTACCAGTTCAGTGATCTGGCGCAGGAGGTGGAGCGCCTCAAGAAGCGCGACGAGGAGCGGCAGGCGGAGCTGGAGAGCCTGGCCAAGGCCAAGGAGGCGGTGGAGAAGGCGGCGGTGGAGGCGGCGGTGGAGGCGCGTGAGCAATTCGAGAAGCTGGAGCAAGGCTACAACCAGCAGCGCAAGGACGACCAGGCGGAGATCACGAAGCTAAAGGACGAGGTCACCCGCCTGTCGGCGGAGGAGGGGTCGGCGCGCAAAGAGCTGGCCCGGATCGACCTCGCCGTCCGAGGTAATCTTCGCGGCGATGTCCTTATCTCGCTGAAGATTTTCTTGTCCAGACGTTTCTTGTCCGGCTGTAGGCTTCTATCCGTCTGCGGGCATGGAGGCGGCTAGGGCCCAGCTGGAAACCCTTGGGGTGGAGCCAACTGATGCCGCCATTGCCGGCTGCTCGACCTCCGTGGCGGACCGGGTGTACCGGCTTGGAGTCGATGCCTGCGCGTTGGCCTTCGCGACCGGGAGGCTCTGCAGGTACGTCTGGCCCGGCCAGGGAATCCCCATCGTCCTGGCCGAGCTGGCGCGTCGTCTTGCTCTTGCGCCAGCTGCGGTGCAGGAGCTGCAGGAGTCGGCCGCGCGCGGTGGGGCTTGTGGGCCGTGTCGCTGCTCAAGTCCTGGTACCCGACTGCTGACCTGGAGCTGCTCAAGGTGGGCTTCCGGGATGACGATACGTACGTGAAGCTCAAGCAGCGCTCGGACATTCGTGATGCCGCCTGCACCATCGCTGACTTCGTCGACTTCTCGGACTTCATCCCCGACAGGCAGCCGGCCCAGCCGGCCAAGGACTCGGAGGCTGAGTACGCTGAGGAAGATGATGGCGACGAAGTCGAGGAGCCGGCGAAGGGCTCCAAAGGGAAGGCCGTCGAAGAAGCCGGCTGCTCCAAAACTGGCGACGTGGCCAGCTCCTCCAAGGCCGCTGAATGAAGACCCCGGGATGTCGGGTTGCCACTTGTAATCTCGTACTGTTTGTGAACTTGTCTTATTTGCCCCCGGGATGCCGGGCGTACTTGTTCGGAACTTCTGCTACTCGTGTCATGACTTGTGTGGAGCTTCGTCTCCTTTGTTTCTGCTCGAAATTTCTTCGCAATTGCTTTTTTGCCTCTTTACCCTCACTAGCCCCCGAGATTCGGCTCGGCTGGTACAGCGAGGCGAGTTGAATCTGAAGTCTTTGAATAGCTAGCAACCGGTTTTTCGCGCACTAGCCCCCGAGATTCGGCCCGACTGGCGTAGCCTGTTGAGTCGAATCTGGGACTAGGAACCTTCGATAGCTTGACCGGCTGGTCGTTGCAGCCGGGTTTTCGCGCACTAGCCCCAGAGATTCGGCCCGACTGGCGTAGCCAGTTGAGTCGAATCTGGACTAGAAACCTTCGAGAGCTTGCCCGGCTGGTCGTTGCAGCCGGGTTTTCGCGCACTAGCCCCCGAGATTCGGCCCGACTGGCGTAGCCAGTTGAGTCGAATCTGGACTAGGATCTTCGATAGCTTGCCCGGCTGGTCGTTGCAGCCGGGTTTTCGCGCACTAGCCCCCGAGATTCGGCCCGACTGGCGTAGCCAGTTGAGTCGAATCTGGACTAGAAATCTTCGAGAGCTTGCCTGGCTGGTCGTTGCAGCCGGGTTTTCGCGCACTAGCCCCCGAGATTCGGCCCGACTGGCGTAGCCAGTTGTGTCGAATCTGGACTAAAAACCTTCGAGCTTGCCCGACTGGTCGTTGCAGCCGGGTTTTCGCGCACTAGCCCCCTAGATTCGGCCCGACTGGCGTAGCCAGTTGAGTCGAATCTAGACTAGAAACCTTCGAGAGCTTGCCCGGCTGGTCGTTGCAGCCGGGTTTTCGCGTACTAGCCCCCGAGATTCGGCCCGACTGGCGTAGACAGTTGAGTCGAATTTGGACTAGAAACCTTCGAGAGCTTGCCCGGCTGGTCGTTGCAGCCGGGTTTTCGCGCACTAGCCCCCGAGATTCGGCCCGACTGGCGTAGCCAGTTGAGTCGAATCTGGACTAGAACCTTCGAGAGCTTGCCCGGCTGGTCGTGCAGCCGGGTTTTCGCGCACTAGCCCCCGAGATTCGGCCCGACTGGCGTAGCCAGTTGAGTCGAATCTGGACTAGGAATCTTCGATAGCTTGTGAGGCCGACAAAAATCGACACTTAGAACTTTCGTTAGATCGTTAGTCCTCAAAATCGAAAGGTTGGCAATTTTTAGCTTCGGTTTTTATTCGATTAGGGGCCGGCTCGCCCTTGTTTTGCCGCCCGTGCCCCTTCCCGTGTCTCGGCTCTGCGACCCTGCTCTTGCCGGCTGAACTCTGCAGCCGGATCCGAAGAGAGGGCCGGCTGGCTGGGCGCACGGTACTGAGATCTTTGAGAGGCTGAACGCAGGCGAACGAGAGCGCGGTTTTTTCTGTCGCGAGCCGGAGACTTTTTCTTTCTTACGAGTTTTTCGCGTGTGCCCCCTAGCCGGTTTCTGCCCAACGTGTCAGCCGGGTTGCGGTCTGCAGCCGGATGCGAGAGTAGGCGTCGGGGTCGAGCACGTTACTAAGCTAGCGTAAGCGAGAATCGGTAGTCGGCTAGCCACAGCGAAGGATAAAGAAACAACACTGATACAACGGCAGCCCCCGAGTGTGCGCTCGGGAGTGCTAACTTTTACTCAAAAGAAACAACAGGGCGTTACACTTTTCTAGGAGTAGAACGGCCTGAGGAGGCAGGCGTTCCACGGGCGTTCCCCCTCCTCGAAAGGGGTAAACGGCTTGTCTCTTTCTCCTCACGTACGTCTGTGAGATAGTACGCGTTGTTGCGCAGCGCTCTGCTGATGATGAACGGGCCCTCCCAGGGGGAGGACAGCTTGTGGAGTCCCTTGGTGTCTTGGATCCATCGGAGCACCAGGTCTCCTTCGCGGAACGTGACCGGGTGCACTTTCCGGCTGTGGTACCGGCGCAGATTCTGCTGGTATATGGCCGATCTGGACAAGGCCAGTTCTCGCGCCTCCTCGAGGAGGTCCACGCCGTCTTCGTTTGCTCGCTTGGCTTCTTTCTCGGTGTAGAGGATGGCTCGAGGGGAGTCGAACTCGATGTCAGCCGGCAGGACTGCTTCCGCGCCGTAGACGAGGAAGAAAGGCGTGTAGTTCGTCGAGTGGTTGGGGGTGGTCCTGAGGCTCCAGAGTACATGCGGGAGCTCTTCGATCCAGCATCCGGGTGCTCGCTCGAGTGGGTCGACCAGCCGGGGCCGGATTCCGGCTAGGACTAGGCCGTTTGCTTTCTCCACTTGGCCGTTTGACTGGGGATGAGACACCGAGGCGAGGTCCAGCCGGATTCGCTTCTCGCGGCAGAAGTGCTTGAAGACGCCCTTGGCGAAGTTCGTGCCGTTGTCGGTGATGATGCTGTGCGGGTAGCCGTAGCGGTAGATGATGTCTTGGAAAAGGTGATGACCGTCTGGCCGTCCCACTTCTTGACTGGCTTGGCCTCGATCCACTTGGTGAACTTGTCCACCGCTACGAGGAGGTGAGTCATGCCGCTTCGCGCCGTCTTGAAGGGACCGACCATGTCGAGCCCCCAGACGGCGAATGGCCAGGTGATGGGGATGGTTTGCAGAGCTGCAGCCGGTGTGTGTTTTGCTTGCTGAAGCGCTGGCAGCCGGTGCAGGCGCGACCATCTGCTCGGCGTCGCTAGAGCAGACGGCCAGTAGAAGCCGTAGCGCAAAGCCTTCGCTGCGATTGACCTGGACGCGGCGTGGTGCCCGCATTCGCCCTTGTGGATGTCCTCCAGCAGGCGGCGCCCCTCTGCCGGCTCGACGCACCGCTGAAAAACGCCTGTCGCGCTGCGCTTGTAGAGCTCGCTGTTGATGATGGTGTACGCCTTGGAGCGTCGCAGAACTTGTCGTGCTTGCACCTCCTCCTCTGGGAGCGTGCCGTGTGCGAGGTAGTCGAGGAATGGTTGCGCCCATGAGGGAACTTCGTGGATGGTGAAGACGCCGGCTAGCGCCAGCTGGGCGGCTTTTGGATCCGGCTGCGCAGCCCCCGGGTGTGTCGGAGCAGCCCCGGGTTTGCGCTGGTCTTGTCGATGAGCTCGGGGACGGGTGCGGCTGGCGCCTCGTAGCCGGGTGGGTCCAGACACGTGGTGGGGGGACAGCCCCCGAGTTGCTTGTCCGGCTGGTGGGCTGCAGCCCCCGGGTTTGCTTGTCCGGCTGGGGCTCGCAGCCCCCGGGATGACGATGGATTCCGAGTCGGGTGACGGTGTGATGGATGGCTTGTAGACGTGCTCGAGGGAGACGCCGGGTGGAATGGCTCGCCGGGTGCTGCCGAGCTTGGCTAGCATGTCAGCCGTCTCGTTGTTGGCTCTGGGCACGTGGTGGAATTCGCACCCCTCGAACATGCGCAGAGCTGCTGCACGAAGAACCGGTAGGAGGCCATGTTGGCGTCCTTGGCGTCCCAATTCCCTGAAGTTTGCTGGATCACTAGGTCCGAATCGCCGAAGCACAGGATGCGCTGGATGCTCATTGCCTTGGCGATCTTGAGGCCGTGGACGAGGGCCTCGTACTCGGCGACGTTGTTGGAGGCTTTGAAGTGGAGCTGCACGGCGTACTCCAGCCGGTTGCCCTTGGGCGCGGTGAGGACGATTCCGGCTCCCAGGCCTTCGTACATTTGGAGCCGTCGAAGTGCATCCGCCAGTGCGCGGAGTCGGGCACAGGCGGCAGGTACTGTGTTTCCGCCCAGTCGACGATGAAATCGGCGAGGAGCTGGGACTTGATGGATACTCTTGGCTGGTACAGGACCGTGTGCGGGGCCAGGTCGACTGCCCACTTGGCGACTCGGCCGGTTGCGTCTTTGTTGCCGATGATGTCTCCGAGTGGAGCCGTGCTCACCACGGTGATGACGTGCTCTTGGAAGTAGTGGCGCAGCTTCTTCTCCGCCATGTGCACGCCGTACACGAGCTTCTGGTAGTGGGGGTAGTTCTGCTTCGACTGCGAGAGGACCTCGCTCACGTAGTAGACCGGCCCGCTGGACCGGGTGCTCCTTGCCTTCCTCTTGGCGCTCCACCACTAGGACGATGCTGACGCACCGGTTGGTGGCGGCGATGTACATGAGCATGGGCTCCTTTGGAGCAGGCGGCGCCAGGACCGGTGCCTCGGATAGTGCCCTTTTGAGCTCGGCGAAGGCTGCGTCTGCTTCGTCCGTCCAGACGAACTTGCCGGTTTTCTTCAACAGGTGGTACAGGGGCAGGGCCTTCTCGCCCAGCCGGCTGACGAACCGGCTAGCGAGGCCAGGCAGCCGGCGAACTTCTGGATGTCTTTTAGGCCGGTTGGCCGCTCCATGCCCTCGATGGCGGCGATCTTGTCTGGGTTGGCCTCGATCCCTCGCGCGGAGACGAGGAAACCGAGTAGCTGGCCAGCCGGTACTCCGAAGACGCACTTGGTTGGGTTCAGCTTCATCTGGAACCGGCGCAGTTGGCGAAGGTTTCTCTCAGGTCGTCGATGAGGGTGCGGCGCTCTTTGGTCTTGATGACGATGTCGTCGACGTAGGCGTGGGCGTTGCGCCCGATCTGGTCGCCCAGACACTTCTGCATGCACCTCTGGTAAGTGGCGCCGGCGTTTTCAGGCCAAACGACATGACCGTGTAGCAGAATGCTCCGAAGGGCGTGATGAATGCGGTCTTCAGGTGGTCATCCGGGTGGAGCTTGATCTGGTTGTAGCCGGAATACGCGTCCAGGAAGGACAGGTAGTCGCAGCCGGCGGTGGAGTCTATGACTTGGTCGATGCGGGCAAGGCGAAGGGATCCTTGGGGCACACTTTGTTGAGGCTGGTGTAGTCGATGCACATGCGCCAGGTGTTGTTTTTCTTCATCACCAGGACTGGGTTGGCGAGCCAGTCCGGGTGGTACACTTCCATGATGAAGCCCGCGTCGAGTAGCCGGGCGATTTCTTCTCCTATTGCTCTTCTCTTCTCCTCTCCGAAGCGGCGGAGAGGTTGCTTCACCGGTCTAGCATCCGGCTTGACGTGTAAAGAGTGCTCAGCGAACTCCGTCGGTACACCCGGCATGTCTTTTGGAGACCATGCGAAGATGTCCCGATTCTCACGGAGGAATTCGATGAGCTCGCCTTCCTATTTGTCGCTGAGGGTGTTGCCGATGGTGAGGAACTTCCCGTCCGGCTTGCTTGCGTCAAGCGGAACCTGCTTGCTGTCTTTCTTGGCTTGAAACTGCGTCTCGCCCGACTGCTTCTTTGCATCCGGTACGCCGGGTGCTCTGCCGCTACGGCGCGCCTGATCTCCTTGAACTCTTCAGCCGCTACCAGCGACTCGGCGAGCTTCGAGCCGGCCGAGGCGCATGCCATGGAGCGCTTGAAGTCGCCGGCTACGGTGATGATGCCGCTCGGGCCCGGCAGCTTCATCTTCAGGTAGCCGTAGTGGGGTACGGCCATGAATTGAGCGAGAGCCGGGCGGCCCAGGATGGCGTGGTAGGGGCTGCGGTGGTTCACCACCTCGAAACAGATGCTTTCACGGCGAAATTTTTCTTGTCTCCGAAGACGACGTCCAGCCGGACGGTGCCGATTGGTGTGCAGGACTGCCCCGGCACGATGCCGTGGAAGATCGTCCGGCTGCGGTTCATCCGGGCCTCGGTTATCCCAGCTTGTCGGCGGTGTCCTTGTACAGGATGTTGATGCTGCTTCCTCCGTCGATGAGCACTCGGGAGAAGGTGACGGCGAACTCTTGCTCGGTGACGAAGGTGGGGTCTAGGAGCATGCTGTAGCCCCCGGGATTTGGCATGATGTCCGGGTGGTCGCCGGGTCCGAAGGAGATGGGCTGGTTCGCCCAGTCCATCAGCTGCTGGACGGCGGGGACGACGGCGTTCACCTCTGCGACGCGCAGCCGCTGGCTGCGCTTGTCGTTGCGCTCGATGATGGAGATGACGTACGCGGCGTCCTTGTTGGGGTACACGTCGCGAGATGTGCCGGCTGCGGCAGCCGGCAGTCTTGGGCGCTCATTGCGCTGGTTGTTGCCTATGTTGATGCCGCCTTGGGAGGGGGTGGGCCGGGTGCTGGAGGCGGCGGACCCTCTCCGCGCTGCAGACGGAGAGTCCAGCTGCAGCGCGCCGTCGTGTGGCTGGCCGGCTTCCCGGTCACGCTGTGGTAGCGGCATGGGCCGTTCATCATGTCCTCGAACAGGTATGCTGGCTTTGCCCACTGGCGGTCCTCGTATCGCCCTTCTGGCTTGTTCCACTGGCGGGGATTCCGGTTGCCACCGTCATCGCCAGCCGGTTGGCCGGCTTCGGTTGCGTTGACGGCACGGTTCTCGTACCGCCCGTCTGGCGCGCCGCTTCTCTTCCGGCTGTCTCGATCTCGTCGTCGCGGCGGTCGCGGTTGTCGCGGTTGCCTCCATTGTCCCGGATGTCGCGGTTGCCTCGGTTGTCGTTGCTGGGGCCGCCTGGCTCTCTCGCAGCCGGCTTTTCTTGTGTCCTGCCGGCTCCATCTACTTGCATTGGGACTCTCATGGCGGAGTCGGCCGTGGCGTACTTGTCTGCTATGGTCATGAGCTCCGCCATGGACTTTGGCTCGTCTAGGAGCAGCGCGTGCTTGAGCATCGTGCCCTCCCGGCAGCCGTTGATGAAGAAGCCGACTGCCTGGATGTCGTGGACTCCTTCGCAGGTGTTGCGCAGGGTTGACCATCTCGTCAGGTAGTCGCGGTCGGACTCGGTCTTGCCCTGGGTGCAGCCGGCTAGCTGGCGAGGGCGGCTGGGCGCTTGTAGGTGCTGGAGAAGTTCCTGACGAAGACCTGCTGGAAGTCCAGCCAGGAGTTGATCGATCCATCCGGCAGGCTGTTGAGCCATGTGCGAGCCGAATCTTTCAGCATGAGAGACACGTAGCGCACCGCTACGCGCTTGTTGCCGCCTGCGATGGAGACGGCGGTGACGTAGTCGGATAGCCAGTCCTCTGGCTTCGTGCTTCCGTTGTACTTGGGTGTGTCGCGCGCGAGGGAGAAGTTCGCGGGAAAGGCTCTCTTGCGATGCGAGGTCCGAAGCACCGGTGGACCTCGCCCTCCTCTTCTTCGAGCCAGCTGGATCTCTCCAGGGCGTCGAGGCGGTCGCGGGCGTCGGGGCGGAACGTCGGGCCTAGATCTCCCAGCCGGTCGTGGACGCTTCCCCTGCGGGCAGCCGGCTGGTCGGGGTAGTTGTACTGGCCTTCGTCGGCAGCCGGCGCGTTGTTGTAGTTCTGGCCGCCACCGGCAGCCGGGGCGTTGAAGCGGCTTGGTCTGGAGTTGATGATGCGCGCGCGATTTCTACCCGGGTTGGGTGCTTGTGGCGATGACGCCTGGCGGTCACCTCGAGTTGCGCCGGGTGGAGGGGCTCCAGGCGGGGGCGGCGGGAGGGACGGCGAGTTCATTGCTGACGCGGCTTGGTTCTGGCGAAACTGGTGGTCGGCGGTGTCGAGGAGGTCATGGACGCGCTGTTGCTGCGCGCGTAACTCGTCCCCCTCCAGGTTGGGCAGTTCTGCGGCGGCGGCACGTGCTGCCTTCATGTTCTTTGCGGGGAGCTGTAGACGGGTCGACGAGTAGGCGGTGGTCCGGCTGCTCCAGCCGGCTCGGCGCCGGGAGCCGGTCCTCCCGCCATCTCGTTGGCGAGGTTGCGCCTGACGTTTGCCCGCGAGTTGGGCTCGACGGCGATGGGGGTGAAGCCGTGGGCGAAGTTGTACTCGCGGACCTGCGCTTCCATGCGACGATGCGTGGCTGACGCCGTGCGCGCTGCTGAGGAGGCGCTGGCGGGCTTGCTCAAGGATGATGGCGGCCTGCGCGGGATCCGCGTCGGCGGCGATGGGCGTGACCAGGCCCTACAGCATATCCTGGACGGAGTCGACTGGGGCGTGCTGCTGGGTGCTCGCAACGTCGGACACCATGACTTCCGCGTAAACACGGGTCTCGGTGCGCTCTCGCAGCCGGCTGTCTCCTCGGGGAGACGGTCGACACAACGCTGGATGTTGGCGGGGTAGGCGGGCGCGAGGGCGATGTAGACGCGGTGCTCGCCGAAGTGTAGGACAGTGCCATCCTCGGGGAAGGCGGAGCCGGCGAAGCAGTTCGCGTTGTCGTTGACGAAGTCGATGGAGCCGAACGTCGAGACGAGGCCGGAGGCGACTCGCTCGCCAAGACGGCTGCGGGATCCCTGGCGGAATGTGAATCCGGCTGCTGCCATCTGCCCCACGGTGGGCGCCAAATGACGTGGTGCGGAACACGGCATATGCCACGGGATGGCTAAGATCGGGATGGGGGCAGCGTTCTGCAGCAGCGGCACCGCAGGGATTGCGCCGAGGCGCGGACACGGGAAGTACCCAGGTTCGGAGCCTTCCCGGAGGAGGTAACACTCCTACTCCTGCTCGATCTCTCTATCAATGGTGGACACAGTACAGAGGTGCTCCTTGAGCTGTTCGGGGGTTCCATGGTTCGGGTGTGGGGAGGAAGAAGGATGAAACGATCGGCCCCTTCTACTTGGGCACCAGGCAGCCTTATATAGGGCTGGCTGCCTGCCTTACAGCGGGTCCGGCTGGCCCGTGCCAGCCGGCCAATGTCGGCTACAGGGGTGTCTCTTCATGACGCTGCATGTCCGCCGAGCAGTAGAACCTCGTAGGCCTGCAGGCGATGTCGGGGTAGACTTGGCGTCGTGGAGGGCTGGCCGGCTGCGGTGCCGGACCCCTCCGACCGGGTAGGCGGCGCCTGGGATCTTGTCGGGCGCGAGGCAGCGCTCCGTGCCTCCCGCCTGTCGGGGCTGCTGAGCACTGTGGGATACGTCGGGCCATGCTTCGCTTTAGCCCACGCCTGGGCGACGTGGAGGGCGCGCCGGGCACGGTTCCGGCACCCGCCCAACACGGGCCCTTGTCTTCCGCCCGTCGTGGGAGCGCGGCAGCCGGTCATCTGGCTGGCGAGCAACCAAATCCGGCTGCTATCGTTGACCTCGGTCGCATAAAGCGGGCGTCGTTTGTCGTTATCTGTTCGTCTGGGAACTGTGCCGATGACGAGCCTGCAGTTCCTCTTGCCCGCGCCGCTCGGCTGCGCTTCGACTGGCTAGGCGGAGTCCGGCTGCGCTCGGGGCAGACGGGCTCGGCCTAGCCGGGCAGCAGGAGGCGGCCGGGCACTTGTATTTTGCGTTTCACTCGGGATCTTCTGTGGGTCTTTGGGTACCCGGGTTTTATCCCCATATCAACCTCCAACATAAAAAACACCACAAGATATCCAAATGAAATCCGTTTTTGATGAACTAGAGCTTGGTATGGAGATGAACACAAGCTCTAAATTCTCACATGGATAAAAGCCAAATAAGAATCAAGAAAGATGATATGCCAAATATGCAAAGGTTTGATCTCTCCACAAAGGTGCGATCAAGTTACTCACTTGAGAGCCCCTCTTGATAGTACGCCGTCTATCCTATAACCCGGTCTCCCACTGAGACAGCGAGACCGGTAAAATAGAAACCCTATCAAGATCATACCTTTGCCTTGCGCATTCCACTTGAGCTCAATGATGACGATCTTGACTCTCTCAAGTTGGAACACCTTTCTTGATTGTGCTTGCTAGCACATGCTTGATGAAGACTTCCCAAATACTCCCCCATATATCATTATGGGAGAGCCTCGCTTAGCTCCGTCTTCATGTATCCACTTGCGCTTCAAATTCTTCTCTTGATATAGATGATGGCTTGGAGATAAACATGAAGTTCACTCAATCTTCTTTTCCAAGCCATGCTTGCAATAAGCTCAACTCTTCACATGACCATTCTTCATATAAACCATTGGATGGAACCTTGGTCATCATGTAATCTTTTAGAGTCCAACACATGAACTACAATCTTTTCCTATGGTCAAGATCTACAAGTATATCTCAATGCAACCATTAGTCCATAGCGATTGTCATTAATTATCAAAACCACGCATGGGGCAACACATGCACTTTCAACAAGTGATCACGAACTTGTTCAAGCCCAATTCGAGACCACATCTGCTTGACTTGCTTGCACTTCAGAAATAGATGTGCCCCATCTTCATCACGTCTACGGCAACAAACACACAACGTATCACACTCCATACCTCTCTATTTAATTTTCCTTTTCACAGGTAGACTATTATGTGCAAGCCGCCACATAAATTGATGTACTTGCGGCATACACGGCATCTTCCAAATTTTGGACCATTCGAAATCCCCATTATGTTGCATACTGGATGAGGACAAGTCTGTCTCTAACACATAAATTGATGTACTTGGGGCCATCTCTGTCTCTAACAAACACTTTGTACGCAAACTTAACCAAAAAAATGCCCTTCTTATCAAATTGCCAAGCTGCAAGGTCCTCATACTCCACATGAACGGATGTTGCCAATATAGTTTTAACATCTATTTCCCAAAATGTTTGTCGGACAAGTCTTTCATCCCACCGCCGGTAATTGGATCCATCAGTTCGCTAACTTTAGTCAGTAGACAATGACCTTTCGGGGTAATTGGAAATCTAGCATCGTCTCTTGCCAACCAAGGATCTGTCCAAATATTCACACTAGTACCATCCCCAATCCTCCATATCAAGCCTTCCTTGACAAGTTCAATTCCCTTCAAAATACTTCTCCAAGTATAAGAGATGCCCGGTGCAGCTTGCGCTTCCAAAATAGAGCAGGTTGGAAAATACTTCGCCTTTAGCACACGAGCACACAAGGAATCCGGTTTTGTGAGCATCCTCCATGCTTGCCTAGCTAACATGGCCATGTTAAATCCGTACAAATCTCCGAGGCCTCCCTCTTTTTTTATCTTCATCAATGTTTCCCAACTCAACCAATGTGTCTTATTTTAATTATCTTGTTGTGCCCACCAAAAACGACACACCATCATGCTCATCTGCTCACATAACATTTTGGTGAGGTCAAAACAAGACATTGCAAACATAGGTATAGCCTGAGCACAAGCTTTAATCAGTATATCCTTCCCTGCCTTTGAAAGCATCCTTTCCTTCCATCCTTGTATTCACTTCCACATCCTATCTTTCAAATAAGCAAACGTCTTCGTCCTAGATCTGTCCACATAAACTGGCAGTCCTAGATACCGTTCAGTTCTTGCCTCCGCTCTTATATTAAGTTCATGCAGCACACTTTGCCGATCAGTTACTTGTGTGTTGGTACTGAACATAACCGATGATTTATCATAATTAACCGTCTGACCGAGCAAATCTCATATAGTTGTAGAATCTTTTGCAAAGACTTGGCACTCTCTTTGGTAGCTTTGATAAGTACCAGTGAGTCATCTGCAAACAATAGGTGATTAAAACTCGGGGCATCTTGGCAAATTCTTATGCCCTCCAATTCTCCATTCAGTTCTGCCCCATTAAGTAATGTAGAAAAACCTTCCGCACCTATAAGAAAAAAAAACGGGGATAGCGGGTCTCCCTGCCGAAGGCCTCGTTGTGGTATGATAACATCCGTAAGCTCACCATTGACTCGGATCTGATATTTTACCGAAGAAATGCAACTCATAACAATCTTTATCCATTGTTTCGCAAACCCCATTTTCCTCATCATTTTCTCCACAAAAGACCACTCCACCCTATCATATGCCTTGATCATATCTAATTTAATTGTTGCATACCCCTCTTTCCCTCTCCTCTTGTTCTTCATAAAGTGTGTACACTCATATGCCAACAGAATATTGTCTGTAATTAGTCTACCAGGAACAAAGGCGCTTTGATTAGGTGATATAATCTCTGGGAGGATCTTCTTCAATCTATTTGCAATGACCTTTGAGATCAATTTGTAAACCGTGTTGCATAGACTAATAGGCCTCAAATCCTTCATACTATCAGGGCTATTGACTTTTGGGATCAAGATGTCATTCCAATCTGGTGGCATTGGTGCACCATTTAGCACTCCAAGAGCTTCATCGGTTACCTTTTCCCAACAACCTCCCATAATTTCTTGTAGAACAACGAGTGCATCCCATCAGGCCCTGGTGCCTTAAGATCACCAATACTTTGCAAAGCATCAACAATCTCTTCCGATGTGAACTGTTTACACAACTCTTCGTTCATTGGAGCAGTCACCCGCGAATCAACATGACACAACAGCTCCTCCACACGTGTACCTGGGGATGTAGAGGAAAAGAGATTTGAAAAATAGTTAGTAACCACTTATTTCATGGCCTCCTGTTCCTCTACAACACCGCCATCCTCCCGCTTCAGTTTTGTTATTTTATTCAGCTTCTTTCTTTCTGTAGCCACGGTATGAAAATATTTGGTGTTCCTATCTCCCTCCTTCATCCAATGTACATGTGCCCACTGCTTCCAGTATAATTCTTTTTGATCCTCCAGTTTTCTCAGCTTATACCTCAGCACCGCCTCCTTTCTGACTTGTGTTTGATCAATGCTTCTTCTTCGCCATTTTTCAAGTTCCTTCTTCAACCGCCCAATTCTCTTGTCCAGATCGCCAAGGACATTATTACTCCACTCGGTCAACTCACCCATCACCCCTCTGACCGCACCACCCACTCCTTTTCCATGCACATTCACCTCCCTATTCCAAGCATGTTGAACAATGCTACCACACTCCTCTTCCTCTAACCACCTTTCTTCAAACCGTGGATTGAAGCCCCGTGCAGGGCTCCTCTTACAACACACCCTCCATGCGTATCAATGATCACCGGCCGGTGATCGGAGTGGTGAGGGTCCCCATTGGTAACTTTGTACGCTGGAAATCTTGCCCTCCAAGCAGGAGACGCCACCGCCCTGTCTAGCCTTTCTTTTACATACCGATCAGCTTCCTGGCTATGGTTACGCCAAGTAAACGCGTCACCCACAAATCCAAGATCGTCCAGCTCACAATCCTCCAACGCCTGCTTGAAGTTGTCCATCTGAGCTTGTGGTTTCGGAGCTCCACTCTCTTTCTCCCAATCAAAAAGTATTTCGTTGAAATCCCTAGCACACAACCACGGTTTATCACTCTGGTGTTTTAGCGTACGCAGCAGCCTCCAAGTGTTACTCCTTTCATTCGTTTTGGGCTCCCCATATATTCCTGTAAACCTCCACACAAACCCATCTCTTTCTGTTATTTCCACGTCCAGATGATACTTGGATGCAAAGCCAATTTGTTTCACCTCAACTCCATTCTTCCAAAACATTGCAAGACCACCACTTTGTCCTACACAGTCCTTGACAATCAAATTCGGCATCCCCAACTTCCACCGCAAACCTTCTAACTTCTCCTTCATCATCTTAGTTTCAGAAAGAAACAATATGTCGGGATCCTCCTTCCTCACGACATCCGTGAGGCCACGAACAGCCGGGCCATTTCCCAAACCTCGGCCATTCCAAGCTTCTAGCCTCATTGATACTCGCAGAGCTGACTCGGCAGCCCGCGTTTTCAGTGATGTTCGCTTCACCTTCAGCCTCCACTATCGCCCTCACCACGTCGCCCCCCTTCTATTCCTTCTTTTCATTCAGGCCAACCTCCTCAAAGGCATCTGCACCTCGCTGCTTTTCCATAGTACATAAACGAGAATTGTTACACTAGGGTATGTGTCTTACGATCGTGTCCCCTAGAAACACAAAAGGATTATGGTGGAATTGGAATTGGATCGATGGCTTTTATGGCGGCTGGAAGAGATGCGACTGTGGAAAACCTAGATCGCGACAGGCCTTCCGATCGGGGAGAAGATGTGGAGAAACGGAAACTGGGTTACCGATCGAACCTCACAAGGAAAGGACAGACGGTGGGATCGAATCACCGGGAGATGACACCGACGGGATTGAGCGGCGGAAGTCGAACGACGGGCGCGATCGCCTCGCAATCGCCAGACCAGGAATGTAACCGCCACACACGGGGCGGACCTCGCCTTGTTTACAGGTTTATTATCATATCAAATGGATACCGGGGAAGGTAAGATTGCAAGTGGGATGGGCATGCCACCTATCCCACCTCCCTCTAAGGCCCTGTTCGGATCAGAGGAAAGAAAAATGTCAGATTTGTGTAAAACATAGGAAAGGGAAAAGAAATAAGATGCAAAACTTAGGAATAAGAATACGCTACAAGAACACCCAAATCGTTGTTCGGAACACAGGAAAAAGAGCAGGAGAAATCTCTAGAAGTTGGTCCCACCTTCTAATTTTTATATGCTAAACGGACAAGTTGGTTCTTTAAATTGATTATTATATGGGTCTGGCATGCACATTCCACCCATCTGAACTTGATGTGGGTCCCAGGTGCATGGCTTTTATAGGCCTTTTACTTCCGGTGCCTCGGGCTCGGGCCTAAGGGAAAACAAGAGGTTTGAGCTAATTCAGAAATTCACTTTGGCGTCCGGGTGCATATGTTCCCGTTATAGTTTTCAAAATTAAAAAAATATGAAAACACTTCAAAAAAATCTGAAATTTTTTGGGAACAAACTTATGCAAGTTTTCAACATCTGTGCAAAATTTTGGAAGGAAATAACACTTTATGTGGTCTGTGCAAAAAACACAAAATCTATGACCAAATGAGATTTAAAAATATATTTTTCAAATAACAGATTTTGTCTTTTTTGCACATAGCATAGAAAATGTTATTTCCTTCCGAAATTTTTCACGAATGTTGAAGACTTGTATATCTTTGTGCCCAATTTTTACAGATGTTTCTGAAGTTTTTTCATATCTATACTTCTTATAAAGCAAAACTCCACTAAGTGTTGTTAATATTTTTCTATCTCCACATGCAAGCTATCCACGTCACTTGCTCTTTTAGACAATCAATTGTCCATGTCATCCCACTAACATCCATTAATTGTTTTCTATCTCTACATGCAAGCATCCACATCATCTTTTTCCTGTCAATCAAATTTCCACATCATTTTTTTATGTTCGAATGATAAGATCACACAATGTCGCTATGTAGTTACACAAGTAAATCATGTGCAAGTAGAACACCGGAATCAGTTTCGCCCGTGAACTTTTTGTCAATTATTTTCAATGATGAAAATCATATAGCTGTTATTAAAAATTATGGGCTCTTCTATATGTATTTACTCAAAAAAATCTAGAAATATTATGCGGCAATGTGCATGCATGTCATCTTCATGCAAGCCATCCACAACATCTATTTCTTCAACCCGTTGATATAATTATATCTATATCAATCATATACACCCGTAAACCATAGCGATCTTTAAATTATAAACCATGCATACCACTACAAGAATCTCTCTACTATGTGACGAATTTGTCGCCACGGTTATGCTATCCGTGGTTGATCTCAACTATTTTTGACGCCCTCGGTATTTCTCGTCACGGATCCATGGGCGGCCCGCCCCGCCCGGAAAAAGTCAGACGAAATGGCCTTAACCGTCATGAAGCTCAAGGGGCCTTCCGTCACAAGCTATTTTGCGGGCTGAATAGGACGAACCCGCACACAAACCGTCACAGGCCACCGGGCTTCGGCAGCCGACAAACATGGACCCCACCCACTGCGCACCCACATCTCTGTCCGACGCCTCGCTGTCAGACCTGGACCCACACTTTTCCTACGCCAGTCCAAGAGATGTTGCAGACGGACCCACATGTCAGGCCGACACAACCTCTCTGCCGCACGTGTAGTGGAACAGTACCAGTGGGAACCACCTGTCTGCAGGGAAACCAATATTTTGCGCACGCGCCCTTACACGTGTCTACCGGCCATCACGTCGCGTCGCTGGGGGACCCGCGTGTCAGTATGGGACCCACATATTAATTTATTAAGTATATATTTAAATAACAGAAAAATAATTTTATTTATTACAAATTAACATAAATAATAATTATTTCAGACGAGACCTAACATTTTTTCAAGATATATATAAATTGCAAAAAAATATCTAAAATAATACGAATTTAAAAAATAAAATATTTCACCAAATCTGGGACCCGTGTGTCAGCTTTAGTCCCATCATATTCGCGCACGTGCGCCTCCACGTGTCCAACATAGGCAGAGTTTGGGCCAGATCACTGGGGATCAGTGGGCTGAAGCTGCAAAATAAGCAGATTTGGCCCAGATTCTACACATGTTTGTTAAGATCATGTGACTCACGTGCGGTCTGGCGAGTTTGGGCCAGATTCTTAGCGCACGTGAAAACTTCCACGTGTCTATCCTAAGGTAGCTTGGCCCATATCAGTGTGGGTAAGTGGGCTACAGATCCAGAATAAGGAAGTTTGGGACAAATCCTTCGCGCAAGTGCTCTTCCACGGTCCATCAGAATCAAGCCTGGCACAGATCATTGCCAATATGTGGGATGAAGCTGCAAACTGGAAATTGGGCAAGGGGACAGCCAGCGGTGACGTTTTTTTCTGTCACGGTCAATTGGGCCGGGCGGGCCTCGGGCTGGG
This sequence comes from Poa pratensis, assembly GCA_947311845.1. NCBI lineage: Eukaryota > Viridiplantae > Streptophyta > Magnoliopsida > Poales > Poaceae > Poa > Poa pratensis. Next base: position 15,307,680 of record CAMZMU010000081.1, on the reverse strand, counting down.
TCTGGCCGTCACGGATCCATGACGGTTCGGAAAAACCGTCTCAGAGTTCATCTATGACGCACTTTCGGCCACGATCGATAGATCCGTCGTAGGTGAGCGTTTACGACGGATTTTTGACTTTCAACCACGAACTCATTCCGTGGTAGAAGACCGGGATTCTTGTAGTGTACATTCGATGTCTAAAATTTTAGCCTATTGACTGCTATGATTAAATAAATCTTGCATATTTCTTTAGTCAACTTCATGTTTTATGCTTCTTATTAAATTTCTTAAGAGATACCCGCTACAACGCGCGGGGTGTCCTTCTAATTTTATTGATTTTGAAACATATATCAGGAGCATATGCACCCGGGAACCAAAACGCCTCTCTCCTAATGTTTTGTTTCCTTTGAAATTACGGAGAAAGAAACTTTCCAAACGATTGGTAGCCAGCAATTCCTCCGCCCCGAACGCTTCTTAGGAAAATATTCCTGTAGGGATAGCGTTCCTTTGAAATTCCTTTGAAATTACTGCAGAATTCCTCCAAACCGAACGGGGCCTAAATCCTCCCGTCCCCGACGCCGACGAACCCTCCCCGCACCGAACCTAAAGCCTTCGTCGCCGACAAACCGTCCACGCACCCGACCCCCACCCCGCCAAGATAAGCTTCTGAAAGTGCATGTGCGCTCATGTGTGATTTTGGTATTTAAAGACAATCTCTATGGACTAATGTTTACATTGAGATGTCTTTATAGATCTTGTCCATGGGAAAAGATTGGGGGTTCATGTGTTGGACTCTAGAAGAGTATATGCTGACCAAGATTCTATCCAAGTGGTTATATGAAGAATGGTCATCTAGAGTTGAGCTTATTACAAGTATGGCTTGGAAAGAAGATTGGGTGAACATTCATGTTTATCTCCAAGCCGTCATATACATCAAGAGAAGAAGATGAAGTGCAAGTGGATACATGAAGACGGAGCTTAGCAAGGCTTTCCCATAACGGAGTATGGGGAAGTATTTGAAGAAGTCTTCATCAAGCATGCGCTAGCAAGCACAATCAAGAAACGTGGTCCAACTTGAGGGAGTCAAGATCGTCTTCATCTAGCTCAAGTGGAATGCGCAAGGCAAAGGTATGATCTTGATAGGTTTTCTATTTTACCGATCTCATGGTGTTAGTGGGAGACCGGGTTATAGGATAGACGGTGTACTATTAAGAGGGGCTCTCATATGAGTAACTTGATCGCACCTTTGTGGAGAGCTCAAACCTTTGCAGTATTGGCATATCATCTTTCTTGGTTCTTATTTAGCTTTTATCCATGTGTGAATTAAGAGTTTGTGTTTATCTCCATACCAAGCTCTAGTTCATCAAAAACAGATTTCATTTGAATATCTTGTTGAGTTTTTGATGTTGGAGGATTTACCGGTTGTTCTTTTTTAGAGAAGGTTTACCTTTCTACATTTGTTTTTATCCTCACTTGTTGGACTATGATGTTTCTCTGCATGATCTTGTAAAGCTCTTCATTGCGATTCCAACAAGCCCAAGATCATCGAAAACGGAGTCCGGATGATCAAGATATGTTCATTTTCGTGTTGGGTGTTTCTGCAGCTTTTTTAGGCCGGCCTGGCCGGGCCTCTCTGGTGGTCAGCCGCCTAGGCCGGCTCCAAGGCCGGGCCCAAGGCTGGGCCTCCCTAGTGGTCAGCCGGCCTCCTGCCTTTTAGGCCGGCCTGGCCGGGCTCCAAGGCCGGCCGTCGCAAAAATTGTCCAACGGGCAGATTCTAGCCCCACCTATTTATAGGTCTTCTCCCCAATGGTTTGGTTGACTTGTTGAGCACGTTTTTTTCCCTCTCTCTCCTCCATTGTTGACCTTGTGCTCTTGCCATTGCATTTGTGCATCGGTTTGTGCTCTCCACGAAGATTCATGGAAGTGAAAGTTTGTGGACTTGTTACTCTTGGCTCTTTGGACCCTAGACGCCATTGTGGTGGTTGAGACCTTTTGTGGTCACTTATAGCCATCCGGGAGCCCCCAATCCAGTTGTGGGTTTGATGGCTCCCAAGTGCAGGAGATCAATTGTAGTACCTTTCAATTAGAAAAGGTTGTCGAACCCACGAGGAGCTGAAGGTATTGGTTAGTAAGATTGATAAATAAAACAATAAAAGATGCAGTGTTTTTGGTATTTTCAGTTGTATAATTGCAAGCAGATAACAGATAGTAGCAAGTGAAAGCTCTCAAAGAGAGAAAGCCCAATCCTCTTATGTGGCAAGAGGACAAGCTCAAGTGATGTGTAACTTATATGTGGCAAACGTTCCCGAGGGCGGCATGGATGATGCTAGGCATAGAGATTTATTAAACAACACGTTGAATATCTTGTCAAGTTTTAATCCTCTTTGGACGGAGCCATAATTAGGTATAGCTAAATAAATAAACTACAACCCCTTATGATGGATCATGTGGCCAAGCAAATGACTGCACAAGAATTATTAAGACCTAAAGTCCCACCATAGCATTACACTCTAAGGTCCCCGATACTAATACCCTCATAATATAACTTCATGACTCGGTCTCAGGTTTACGTGTCCTCCCAAGTCTCCATCAATTCATTACACTACGGTGTTCTCCTATGAGCCCATAAGGTGAAGTGTTGTGCAGTCGACGTTCGCACAACACCATCATAGAATCACATAAAAGATAAACTCTTGACAAAATACCAACACATGTCATATATAAATCAATGCCAATTCATCCTATGCCCTCAGGAACATACGGGAACTACTCACAACGTGCGAACATGATCATAATCAGTGGCATAAGTGGTACAACACAATCTGAAATTATAACTTCACCACCAAATAATGACAAGTACTCAATCACAAACATGAATAGTAGCACAAGACAAGTATCTAGGGTATAGCAACTCTCAAACTGCGAGGGGAACGGAGTGGATCACGGTGATGATGATGGTGATGGTGCTGGTCTTGATGGGGGTGATGATGTAGAGGCCTCCTCCCACGCCAAGGAGGAGAGGTGATGACGATGACGATGATTTCCCCCTTCTCCGGAGTTCCGGAGCAGCAGGATCTGACCCCCCTCGGAAGGGATCAGGAGTTTCGCCGCCGCCGCGACCTCGGATGGACTTGGAAAAATTAGGGCGTTACTTTTCGGGCGAGACGAAGGCGTCTAAAAAGCCCCAGGCGAGGAGGTGCCCGAGGCACCTTTGGTGGGTCCCACGCGGCCAGGTACATGGGCCGCGTGGGCCACCCCCATTTGGCCCTCGTGGCTCTCCTCTCTTCGGTCTTCTTCCCTCTGCCTTTCTCCCGATGAAAAACTGACGCAGTATTTTTCCTTTTATTATTTGAGGTCCTGTAGCTCCTGAAACATTAAAGACAAGAAAAAGGAGGTTTTCTGCCTCCCAGAAATTAAATACCAAAAATAGGGACTTTGTATGAAAGTCCCCAAAATCATCTAAAACATGTAGAAACAATCATATAATCATGCAAATAACATTCTAGTATGATACTAAAAGTTATATAAATGATGATATAAAATGCACGTATCAACTCCCCCAAGCTTAAACCTTTACTCGTCCTCGAGTAAGTAAGGACATAGATCATTACATGCATCAATGGACTTATGGTTGATAAATAAATACGGGCATTGTATCATCATCATATTCAATTGCAAGATAAGATTAATGATCTAAAACTCATACATATGAGGGCAACATAAGTAGAACTCTAGCAATCACCCCTTACTTTTGAAAGCAAATAACCATTGTATGTTGGACAATCGAATCATATTGTTTTTCACATGCTTTTGCTCTTCATGGCAAGCATTATAATCTTTTATACTTTGCTGAAATTCAAAGACAAGATAAACTCTCATTGGATAACAAGTTCAAAAGAAGACAAATGAAAAGACAGATAGATATAAAAATTGTTATCACTCTTGCTTGACTAGTAACTAGTGCAAACTTTAGTCATGGATATCTCAATCAAGTTCCCATGCTCTACACAACCCTTTTCTTACACTTTCCATGGCTAGCTGAAATTTCAGGTGCCTTCCTTTCATTCACATTCAAGAGCATAAGTATTGAAATATCCATGATCATTAATTTGCTCAAAAGATACTAGGTTGTAACAAGAGTGTTTTATATCCTTTTCATTAAGTCTTCTCAACTTCTTATCCTACAAGACTATATCTTAACCTCAAACTATTAATTCACAAGTCTTTTTACTTCTTCTATATTGAGATAATTCTATAATTGTCCAACATACTCAAGTTAATTAATTTCAAGGCAAGATGTGATTGAAATTCTAAATATGCCACGCTCATTTGCATGAGTGTTACCCATAAATCCCAAACAAGAGAATCATGGATGACACCATACTTTAATATTCATTGATAAACCATAAGATAGGGATACATGATAATGCTCCATGAGCTCACACACGCCTAAGAGATATTGATAACTAAACGATAAAAGCAAACACACCATGACTAGATAGATATGATAAACTAGTGGAGATAAAGACTAGTGGAACTCCCCCAAGCTTGACGTTTCCAGGTCTTTCTTTGCTGCAGCTCCTCCTTCTCATATTCTTCTCCCACTCAGCCATCTTCCATGGAAAGGCCTTCCATCACGGAAAGATGTAGGTGGATCATTATACCTGAGGGTGGCAGCTGCTGCAATCTTCTTGAAGCGTTCTTCATATTCACAGTTCTGGTTCTCTAAATCCCACATGAAGCATTGGAACTTTCCCACTTGTCGATGACGTCCTTGTATCTATCTTCCAGATCTTCAAGCCTTTTCTTGTACTCTTCAACCTTCTTTCCAGCTCCAGGTTCATGAAGTGGTGAGCATCAAGGCTGCGGTAAACCACAGTGCCATACCTGAAGGTCTTGTCCTCCAACTCATCCAGCCTTTCCTCACCGTGCCGGTGGCCTTGGGAGCCTTCACCTCCTCCACGAGCATCACGCCCTCCTTGAAGCACACGGTCTTCGGTGGTGTCATCACGGAGTTGAGGTAGCGGTTCACAACACCCTCCTTGGGAGAGCTCTCCCCCTCTTGGTTGGATCCGGAGCAAGACATGGCTAAAACCTGACAGGCAGAAACAACAGAAACAAAGATCGCTCGAGAACGCTCGGTGCGAGATTAGATCGGCAGAGAGGGTATATATTGAGGGTTTTTAGGTCAAGACGAAGCGTCGGGATCGAAAACGAGACGAAAAAGGACTCCGAGGTGGAAAAGGGATAGCCCCACGCGGCCAGGTACATGGGCCGCGTGGGCCCCTCTCTTTTCTCCCTCGGGTCTCCGTTTCGTCCAGTTTTCTTGTCCCATACGATGATTTCCATAAAAATTGACCTCCGTAAAATTTTATGCAATTCCGAGAAACTTTCCAACACAAAAGTTACCTTCTATTGATTTAGGGTTTCTGGAACTGCACGGTTTCTCTCAATTACCTCTTCCGGTGTTTGTAAATTCAACTCCTCCACCCTTCCGATGAAGCTCTTTCCTGCAATATAAGGTTTAAGGCGTTGTCCATTGACTACATGAGGTTTACCTTTCATGTCACCGTGAAGACGGATAGCTCCTGAACGGTACACCTCCTGTATCACTAATGGTCCCTGCCACTTTGAAGCTAGCTTCCCTGCAGAAAACTTGAAACGAGAGTTGTACAATAAAACTTGATCACCTACTTTGAATTCCTTTTTCTTAATTTTCTTGTCATGCCAAATCTTAACTTTTTCTTTAAACATCCTGGCACTTTCATAAGCTTCATTTCTCCATTCGTCAAGTAGGTTTAGGTCAAGAATTCTCTTTTCTCCCGCAGTTTTAAAATCAAAGTTCAGTTGTTTAATAGCCCATCTAGCTTTATGTTCTAGTTCAACAGGTAAGTGACAAGCTTTTCCATAAACCATTTTATAAGGAGACATTCCCATAGGATTTTTAAAAGCAGTTCTATAAGCCCACAAAGCATCATTAATCTTAATTGGCCAATCAGATCTAGACTTATTCACTGTCTTTTCCAAAATGAGTTTAATTTCCCTATTGCTTAATTCAACTTGCCCACTTGTTTGAGGATGATAAGGAGATGCAATTCTATGGTTAACATCATATTTTGCCAAAGTTTTTCTAAGAACACCATGCAAGAAATGAGAACCACCATCAGTAATTAAGAACCTAGGAACACCAAACCTGGGGAAAATGATGTCCTTGAGCATCTTCATTGCTGTGGCATGATCTGCACTTTTGGTTGGAATTGCTTCCACCCACTTTGTAACATAGTCAACTGCAACCAAAATGTGAGTATGCTTTGTCTTTGATTCTGGGAAAGGACCCATAAAGTCAAAACCCCACACATCAAATGGTTCAAGTGGCAATGAATAATTCATAGGCATTTCATTCCTCCTACCAATGTTTCCTACTCTTTGACATTTATCACAAGATTTAACATATTCAGCACAGTCCTTAAATAAAGTAGGCCAATAGAAACCAGATTGTAATACCTTTGCTCCTGTGCGATCTCCTGCATGATGCCCTCCATAGGGACTGTCATGACAATCTCTTATAATAGCCTGTTGTTCATGCTCAGGTACACAACGTCTAATAATACCATCCACACTTTTCTTATAGAGGAAAGGATCATCCCAAAAATAATGTCTAAGATCATAAAAGAATTTCTTTCTTTGTTGAGAAGTGAAGTGTGGAGGCAAAACTTTACCAACAATAAAATTTGCATAGTTGGCAAACCAAGGAGATGCAACTTTAGCACTAGAAACATTAACAATTGCAAGTTGTTCATTAACAAAGCTATCATTAATAGGAATAGGATCATCAGGTATGCTTTCCATCCTAGAGAGATGATCAGCAACTTGATTATCCTCCCCTTTCCTATCAACAATGTGTAAATCAAATTCTTGCAATAGAAGTACCCATCTTATTAGTCTAGGCTTAGCATCTTTCTTATTCATCAAGTATTTAATAGCAGAATGATCAGTATGTATTGTGACTTTTGAATCAGTAATATAAGGTCTAAACTTGTCACAAGCAAACAGTACTGCTAAAAATTCTTTCTCAGTTGTAGCATAATTCTTTTGAGCAGCATCAAGTGTTCTACTAGCATAATAAATAACATTCAGTTTCTTATCAACACGTTGGCCCAAAACAGCCCCAACTGCATAATCACTAGCATCACACATAATTTCAAAAGGCAAGTTCCAATCAGGAGGTTGAATAATGGGAGCAGTGATTAAAGCATTCTTCAAAATATTAAAGGACTCAATGCAATCATCATTAAAAGAGAAAGGAACATCCTTTTGCAGAAGATTGGTTAGAGGTTTTGATATTTTGGAGAAATCCTTAATGAACCTACGGTAAAAACCTGCATGCCCAAGAAAACTTCTTATACCTTTGAGGTCCCTTGGATATGGTAGTTTTTCAATAGCTTCAATCTTTGCTGGATCAACTTCTATTCCTTCTCCAGAAATCTTATGCCCAAGAACTATACCCTCAGTAACCATGAAGTGACACTTCTCCCAATTAAGAACCAAGTGTTGGTCTTCACAACGCTGTAAAACTTTGTTAAGGTTGAACAAGCAATTATCGAAGGAAGTACCATACACAGAAAAATCATCCATAAAAACCTCCATTATCTTTTCAATATAATCAGCAAATATAGCATTCATGCATCTTTGAAAAGTAGCAGGAGCATTACATAAACCGAATGGCATTCTCCTGTAAGCAAAAGTACCATATGGGCAAGTAAAAGTGGTCTTTTCTTGATCATCCTTATGGACAGGAATTTGCGAGAAACCTGAATAACCATCTAGATAGCAAAAGTGAGAGTGTTTAGACAACCTTTCTAGCATTTGATCAATAAATGGCAATGGATAATGATCTTTTCGAGTTGCTTTATTCAATTTTCTGAAATCAATAACCATCCTATAACCAACTACAGTACGTTGAGCCACAAGTTCATCCTTTTCATTTGGAACAACAGTCATTCCACCCTTTTTAGGAACACAATGAACAGGACTAACCCACTTACTGTCAGCTATAGGATAAATGATACCAGCTTCAATAAGTCTTATTACCTCTTTCTTACCACTTCTTTCATTTTTGGATGGAGGCGGCGTTGAAAATCAACAACAGGTTTTGCATCTTCCTCCAGATTAATTTTATGCATACATAGAGCGGGGCTTATACCTTTAAGATCATCAAGAGAGTATCCAATGGCTGGTCGGTGAGCTTTTAGCACATCAAGTAATTTCTCTTCCTCTTCAGCTGAAAGGTTAGCACTAATAATGACAGGATATATGCTCTTCTCATCCAAATATGCATATTTCAGATTTGCAGGCAAAGGTTTCAATTCAAAACTAGGATCCCCTTTAGGTGGTGGTAGCACTCCTAAATTATCAGGTGGGATATGCAATTGTAATTGTGGTGGTTGTTGCCATAATATTTGTTCCAAAGCCTCTTTTTCCTCATCATTAAATGGTTCATCTTGATTAAGCATATAACGTTCTACAACATCAGTTGAAGCTACAGCTATATGAGCAAGAGTTTCAATTAAATTATTAGGAATTGGCTCTTTCTCAACATGTTTATCAGCAAATTTGGAAAAGTTAAATTCAAGTTTCTCACCAGCACATTTAATAAACACTTTCTCTTTAGGCAAATTAATTTCAGCACCAACAGTATGTAAGAAAGGTCTACCAAAAATGATAGGACAAAATGAATCTTGAGGACAACCAAGCACAATAAAATCAGCAGGGTATTTTATTTTGCCAATCAATACTTCAACATCTCTAACAATTCCAAATGGACTAATATAATCTTTATTAGCAAGTTGAATTGTCATACCTGTCTCTTCCATAACAATGGGATCAATATCAGGCTTGATCTCAAGATAAAGAGAATATGGAATGACACTAATACTTGCTCCAATATCACATAGACCATGATAACTTGAAGTCCCAATAGAGCATGATATAACAGGTTTCCCAACTTTGGCCGAATTACCTTTGATGACTTTGGTAGCATCTTCACATAGATAAACATCCACTGGGTCTTCTTCATTTAGTTGCTTGATAACAGAAATTTGAGTGTTGACTTCCACCTGTTCATAAGGCTGAGAACATCTTTTGTTACTCTTGTTAGTAACAGCTTTAAGTAAATTCTCCTTAACTTGGTTTGGAAATGGAGGTGGTTCAACATACTCCTCAATTGTCACAGATGACATTGGTTCAACCTGTTTAATAACTTTAGGAACAACAATAGATTGTTTAACAGGTTCAACATAAACTTCAAATCCACTTTTTGGAACACAGATATGATCAGCAAAACCTTTAGCTATTTCAATTATAACATAAGGATCAAGACCAAAAGTATCACTCAGATTTTTAAACAGAATAGAAGTAGAGAAATTCTCTACACATGAATATTCATAATCAAAATATGGCTCATTACCTTTATCAAGATCCCAGTGGCTAGTATTTTCAGAAATAGTCTCCAATAAATTCCATGCTTCTTCTTCAGTGTTATTAGTAAAACTTCCACCAGATGAATTATCCAGAATCTCCTTGTGCTTCATAGGTAGTCTCACATAAAAGTTTATCAATATAAGTTTCCTTGTAAGATCATGACATGGATTCTTGCGAAGGAGTTCCTTTAACCTCCCCCAAGCTTGAGTAATACTCTCTCCCAGATGTGGCCAGAAATTGAATATATAGCAGCGGTTATCATAAGCTTCTTTAGGAGTAAAATATTTAAGAAAGAAAACCTTCCTCAAGATACTCCATTCATTCTGGACCTCTTCATCCAAGACCTGTACCAATCACGAGCATTACCAGATAAAGACAAATACAATAGCTTCCTTTTTACCTGATCCTCTGAAATACCAGGTAGTCTGAATAAGCCACATATGTCCTCAATTATTTCCATGTGCTCGCGTGCCGACTTAGTTCCATCTCCTGTAAATGGATTTTTCATAACTCTTTTAACATGACCATGGGAATTTTAATCCCACTTTAGGTACCTCAGACACAGTAGTTTCAACCACCTTTGCAGTAGTGGCATAAGCACTTTCATATAGAGCAAGATGCAGCGAGGCACGATTCATAAATGCCATAGTAACAATGAGATAAACAGCTTTCAAGTTTCCTTACCAAACTTCTTACCAATAGCGCTACGCTCCCCGGCAACGGCGCCAGAAAAGTATCTTGATGGCTCCCAAGTGCAGGAGATCAATTGTAGTACCTTTCAATTAGAAAAGGTTGTCGAACCCACGAGGAGCTGAAGGTATTGGTTAGTAAGATTGATAAATAAAACAATAAAAGATGCAGTGTTTTTGGTATTTTCAGTTGTATAATTGCAAGCAGATAACAGATAGTAGCAAGTGAAAGCTCTCAAAGAGAGAAAGCCCAATCCTCTTATGTGGCAAGAGGACAAGCTCAAGTGATGTGTAACTTATATGTGGCAAACGTTCCCGAGGGCGGCATGGATGATGCTAGGCATAGAGATTTATTAAACAACACGTTGAATATCTTGTCAAGTTTTAATCCTCTTTGGACGGAGCCATAATTAGGTATAGCTAAATAAATAAACTACAACCCCTTATGATGGATCATGTGGCCAAGCAAATGACTGCACAAGAATTATTAAGACCTAAAGTCCCACCATAGCATTACACTCTAAGGTCCCCGATACTAATACCCTCATAATATAACTTCATGACTCGGTCTCAGGTTTACGTGTCCTCCCAAGTCTCCATCAATTCATTACACTACGGTGTTCTCCTATGAGCCCATAAGGTGAAGTGTTGTGCAGTCGACGTTCGCACAACACCATCATAGAATCACATAAAAGATAAACTCTTGACAAAATACCAACACATGTCATATATAAATCAATGCCAATTCATCCTATGCCCTCAGGAACATACGGGAACTACTCACAACGTGCGAACATGATCATAATCAGTGGCATAAGTGGTACAACACAATCTGAAATTATAACTTCACCACCAAATAATGACAAGTACTCAATCACAAACATGAATAGTAGCACAAGACAAGTATCTAGGGTATAGCAACTCTCAAACTGCGAGGGGAACGGAGTGGATCACGGTGATGATGATGGTGATGGTGCTGGTCTTGATGGGGGTGATGATGTAGAGGCCTCCTCCCACGCCAAGGAGGAGAGGTGATGACGATGACGATGATTTCCCCCTTCTCCGGAGTTCCGGAGCAGCAGGATCTGACCCCCCTCGGAAGGGATCAGGAGTTTCGCCGCCGCCGCGACCTCGGATGGACTTGGAAAAATTAGGGCGTTACTTTTCGGGCGAGACGAAGGCGTTGCTAAAAAGCCCCAGGCGAGGAGGTGCCCGAGGCACCTTTGGTGGGTCCCACGCGGCCAGGTACATGGGCCGCGTGGGCCACCCCCATTTGGCCCTCGTGGCTCTCCTCTCTTCGGTCTTCTTCCCTCTGCCTTTCTCCCGATGAAAAACTGACGCAGTATTTTTCCTTTTATTATTTGAGGTCCTGTAGCTCCTGAAACATTAAAGACAAGAAAAAGGAGGTTTTCTGCCTCCCAGAAATTAAATACCAAAAATAGGGACTTTGTATGAAAGTCCCCAAAATCATCTAAAACATGTAGAAACAATCATATAATCATGCAAATAACATTCTAGTATGATACTAAAAGTTATATAAATGATGATATAAAATGCACGTATCAGGGTTGTGCCCCGGGTTGTTGTTGTAAAGGCTCCGGATTCCGCCTCGAAGGATTTCGATAGTTGAAGGTGAACCAATCCTTTGTGGTGCGGTTCATCGGAGAAGAAGGCGAGTCTGTTGTGGCGTTGAGACCAACCTATTGTGGTGGTCTCACACCTCTCCAACGAGACGTACTCCCCTAAAAAGGAGAAACTCGGGAATACATCCTCGTCTTCGCGTGCCTCGGTTATTTCTATACCCGATCTCTTTACTTATGCACTTTACATTGTGATAACCTTCATGCTTGAAGTATTCTATTGCTATCACCTTGTTGCTTGTCTTGCTTAGCATAAGTTGTTGGTGCACATAGGTGAGCCTAGTATATTTAGGTTGTTGGCTGGTTATTTAAACACCTAGTTTTATTCCGCAATTATCAAATCTAAACCGAAAAGTTTTAATCGCCTATTCACCCCCACTCTAGGCGACATCCTTATCCTTTCGGCTTCTTCCTCACCTCGACCTGCACCGTCGCGGCGAGCCGCGTCGTCGCCGGCTATGGTGAGGTCCATCCCTCGCCTAGCCGACGACGTTGCGGCCAGCCGCGCCATCCCCATCGGCGGCGAGTGCTGCGTCGCCTCTTCGGTCGTCTTCCTCCTCAAGGCAACCGCCATCGATGCAAACAACGGTCAGGCCCAGAACAACAAGACAAAGAGCAGAGGGTTACGCGTTTTGACGCTAACCATCACAATGGGCGTAGATTAGGATTGCCTAAAAGCACAAATCCTATAGGGTGGGGCAACGCCTGAAAGGTTAGCTCTTATGGGGCCGACCCATACAACGGTTTTTATATTTTTCTCTGTCTTGTTTTATTTCGCTTTCTTTATTTGTTTTTCTTACTTTTTTTACTTTATCTCCTCCGTTTCATTCTTCATTTTATTTTGTTTTTATTTTTCTTATCTATTTTTATGTATATTCCCTTTTTATTTGTATGTTCCGTTTCTTTTTCTTTCATTTGAATTTATTTAATTCTTATGTTTCTTTCTCGCATTCAAGATTATTCACTTAGTTTTAAAAAGTATTCACATGGTTTTTTTTTAAAATTTCTGGATTCGAAACTTAAGACCACGAATTCAAAAAAAATCTGAGTTCAAAAAATTGTTCATGGGTTAAAAAAATCTTTGTTTATGTAATTTGATATGAAAAATGTTCACGAGGTTCAAAAAAGTAGGTTTATTTGGCATTTAAAATAGTTTATGTAGTTTGAAAAATGTTCACGGGGTTCAAAAAATTGTTCATTGGTTCAAACATATACGTTCATTGAATTTAAAAATATTCATGAATTCCATAAGATGATTCATGGATTGGAAAAAAACAGTAACAAGGTTCAAAAGTATTCATGAATTTAGTAAACATGTCCATTAATTCAAAAAATGTCATGAGGTTCAAAATAATATTCATGGTTTTGAAAAAAATCATTTATTTGGAATTCTTATACCGGTTCAAAAATTATGCATGGTTGGAAAATGTTCATGTTACGTTAAAATATTTTTTTTCATAATAATAATATTGTTTGAAAAAGGAAAAAATAATTTCAAGAGTATAAAAAATTCAACGAGAATATACACATAAAACGAAGTTCAGAAAAGCAAAAAAGAAGAAGCTAAAAGCAAGAAAGAAAAAGGGAAAAAAGAGAAGACCCACGTAACAATAAATCAGCGAAAAGAAATGTTGTACACAAGTTCATGTCACTTGCATAAATGTTACTAGCATACAATGGGCCGGCCCAGTGGTGGCCTGGCCTCTCGTTTGCATCGCGTGGCTATTTGACGCAAAATGCGTCATGTAGGAGCTCTGCGCACGTAGTTCGGGTAACAGAAACGTTTCTGCATTGCTAGTTTTCCATTGCTAATATGGTCACAACATGAAGAAAAAAACGTTTTTCAGAGTTATCTTTCACCAATGCGCTATTGACATTGGTAACGGAAACACGTATCTGTTTGTTTGCAGTGAGGGGTCTCGGGTAAAACCTCTATTTACTACGAGACCTTTACTTAGGAGAGAAACTACGGAGGGGTGGCTTATTTTTTTAATCTGGAAGAGAACTGGGCAAAGTCCGAAACGAATTGGTTGGCTGGAACAGAATGCACGACAGCACAAGCAATACTTGAATCGTACGTATATATGTCTATTATTTGTAGTTTGTACCGACGAATATTATGCCTAGCTGATCAGGAGCAGTGTGAAGTTGCGTGCATCTGCATCTGGCAGTAGTATAGTATAGTAGTCCCCAGATGGCCGCATGGATCAATCGTTGTCTCGAGAAGCAGAGTGCGTGTACTTGCTCGACCTGGTGATTAGATTCCTTTGTAGTAGAAAAAATTACGATTGAGCCATGCTGTGACGAAGGGCTACTGCTCGCGGCAGTACAATAATAATCTATAAAACGCCGCAGCCGTAAAGTATCCAAAAGGAGCAAGTGGTGCATTATTCATCAATGGATAAAAAAATCAGTGACGTCAACTCGCGGCATGCCTTTGCTTCGTGGTCCCACCCAGCAGCAGGGACCAACTCGCCGACCGCCAACTCTGGCTCTGGCCACGAACCACGTGTCGCCCATACTATGCGTCAGTCGACATAGGTCGGGCCCACCCGGACCACCCAATCCTCTCATCCTGCTCCCGCCGGATCGACATCCCAGACCACACGAACGCGCAGCTCACTCAGAACCGATCCTACACTAGCTGAGTAGCAGCTGCTGCACTGACTGACAGCGTCACCAAGCACGAGGTTTGGTTCGTCGTGTGCACCCAGCGCCAGGGAACAAAATCGCTAATCAACGGTCAGCACACGCCTCCGCTTCCCGGATCAGAATCCATCAGATCGGTGTACGTATATACCCATCACCATCAAGCGCAAATGGGCTAACCACACGCTCTGATTCAGTGTATGTATGTACCTACCGACAGTTATTCGTTTCTGCGTACCGCGCGTTTACGACATGCGATTACATACAAAACTTGTTCATCAGTTTTCTACTCGCTCCGACCCAAACTAAGTGTCTGAGTTTTTTTGAATTGGGCTTTGTTCGAAATTATGACACATTATGACTCGGAGGTGGAGGTAGTAGATAGGATGTCACGTGGCCCGCATCAAGGACTCAACACAAAGCCAGTGGAGATCTTCATGTCTGCCAAGTGTTCGATATGTGACACCGACGAACAGTCGTACGCCAAGTGCTTTTTTAGGAACCTAGCAAACGATGCACTCTACAAAAAATGAGGAAGACGGGTCATTTGACGGCACGACAACTTTGCCCAACGCCAGATATACTCAGCAAACTCACACGTGACCTTCGGCTAACGCCCCTGAGCGTGGCCGGATAGTAACTGCAGTAATGAGGATAATAGTACCAAACGTAAGTAGAAAGCTGAAAGTGCATTTGCTCTCATATGTGGTTTTGGTAATTAATGACAATCTCTGTAGACTAATGTTTGCATTGAGATATCTTTATAGATCTTGTCCATGAAGAAGATTGGACATCATGTGTTGAACTCTAGAAGATTATATGATGACCAATGTTCTATCCAATGGGTTTATATGAAGAATGGTCATCTAGAGTTGAGCTTATTGCAAGCATGGCTTGGAAAAGAAAATTGAGTGAACATTCATGTTTATCTCCAAACCATCATCTATATCAAGAGAAGAAGATGAAGTGCAAGTGGATACATGAAGACGGAGCTAAGCGAGGCTCTCCCATAATGGTGTATGGGGGAGTATTTGGAAGTCTTCATCAAGCATGTGCTCCAAGCGCAATAAAAAAGGTGGTCCACTTGAAGAGATCAAGATCGTCATCATCTAGCTCAAGTGGAATGCGCAAGGCAAAGGTATGATCTTGATAGGGTTTCTATTTTACCGGACTCATGTTGTTAGTGGGAGACCGGGTTATAGGGATAGACGGCGTACTATGAAGAGGGCTCTCAAGTGAGTAACTTGATCGCATCTTTGTGGAGAGATTAAACATTTGCATACTTGGCATCATCATCTTTCTTGGTTCTTATTTGGCTTTTATCCATGTGAGAATTTAGAGATTGTGTTCATCTCCATACCAAGCTCTAGTCACTACTACAGAAAAGGCTATCAGTGGCGCACCAAATTGGATTTCTGTGGCGCACCCGCCAAATTGCTGGGTGCGCCACAGAATTCTCGCCACAAAAATTTATTCTGTGGCGCACCAAGGTTGGTGCGCCACAGAAATGTCACCTTTCTGTGGCGCACCAAGCCTGTTGCGCCACAGAATTCTTAAAAATTCAAAAAATGCAAAAAAAATAAAAAAGTTTCAAAAAAATCAAAAAAAGAAATAATATGAAAAATCCTATTTATTTGAATTATTTTCGGATTTTTTGAATTATTTGAACTGATAACTTCCCGCTAGGAATTATTTTCGGATTTTTTGAATTATTTGAACTGATAACTTCCCGCTAGGTCACCCATCCTCAAATTGCTCCAACCCTAGCACACTTAACTTCTAAGTTCCACCCACTCCACCTACCCTTTGTGCTTCTCAAATTCTTATTGATATATATATCATATGAACCCTCTTAACTCTTGTATGTGTATATGTGTGGTATGTGTTATAAATTTGTGTTTTTAAATTTCAGATTTTTCAAAAACTTCTAAAGTTTCAAAAGGAGATTCAAAAGTTTCAAAAGATCCAAAAAAATTCAAAAAACTTAAAAAATTCAAAAAATCCAAAAAATCCAAAAAAATCCAAAAAATTCAAAAAAGTCAAAACACTTCAAAAAAAAAATCCAAAAAATTCAACAATCTTCTTTGTTATACATTTCTGTGTCTTTTTTTGCACTTTTTGAATTTTTTTTTCTTTCTTTTTGATTTAGCTGCGAAAAATCGTCTGTTTGAAATAACTTTTTTTTCTTTTGAAATTTGAGTAATCTGTGAATTGCTGACCGGGTAAACCCGGGTGGATTCGAACTCGGATTTTTCTCACGATTTTTTTGACTCGGAATTTGCGTTATTTCGACGTCGTATGCAAAAGTTATGGCCGTTACAAGTTTTTTTTCCTGTTTGTTGCAGAAAAGGTCAAAATTCATATTTCAAAATTTCTATACCTACTAGACACTCAAACCTAACTACATGTCAAAGCATTTTATTTATTGAAATTTTTATCATTTTCCTTTAATTCCTGCAAGACTAAAAAGGCGATCCACGGAGGGGGGGGGGGGGGGGTGGGATTTGAAAAAAATAATTCTGTGGCGCAGCAAGCTTGGTGCGCCACAGAATGTCACCTTTCTGTGGCGCACCTGTGACATTCTGTGGCGCAGCTGGCAGGTGCGCCACAGAATGTCAACTTTTTGTGGCGCACGTGCCAGGTGCGCCACAGAATTATTTTTTTCAAATTTTAACCCGCCCCCCGGGTAACTTTCTGTGGCGCACCTGGCCATGTGCGCCACAGAAATCTGTGGCGCACATGGCTAGGTGCGCCACAGAAATATGACTTTCTGTGGCGCACCAAGCCTGGTGCGCCACAGAATGTAACCTACCTATAAGGGTTTTCCTAGTAGTGAGTTCATAAAAAACGGATTTCACATGAATATCTTGTTGCGTTTTTTATGTTGGAGGTTTTACCGGTCGTTCTTTTCTAGAGAGGTTTACCTTTCTATATTTGGTTTTATCCTCCATCTTTGGACTATGATGTTTCTCTGCATAATCTTTTCGTGCTCGTTGTGGTGATTCCAACGAGCCCAAGATCATCGAAAACGGAGTTCGGATGCCCAAGATATTGCCGTTTTCGTATTGGTGTTTCTGTAGATTTCTGAGGGGCGAAAGTTCCGGATTTTAGGCCGGAAATTCCGGCCCCCGGAAGTTCCGGCAAAAGTTCCGCCCCAAGTTCAGTACTGCTTTTTAGCCGTTTTTCTGGGGTCCGGAAGTTCTGAGACGGAAGTTCCGACCTAAGTGTGGCTGCAAGCCTGCAACGACTATTTTCGTGGGAGGGGCTATAAATACCCCTCCCCTTCTTCAACCTTGAGCTGCTGGTTTTCTCTCTCTCTCTCTCTCACCATTGTTGACCTTGAAAAACTTGCCCCCTCTCAATTCCTCCCACGATTCTTGCATATCTTTGAGGGAAAAGTGAGAGGAGATCTAGATCTACATTTTCACCAATCCATCTCTCCTCTATGTGAGGGGAACCTAGTGGATCTAGATCTTGGAGTTCTTGTGTGGTTCTCTTCTTTGTTCTTCCTCTCTTCTCCCACCAGAAGCATTAGTTGCTTTTGGTGGGATTTGAAAGTGAAGGATTTGATCACTTGTGCTCTTGCCATTGCTTTGTGCATCGGTTTGTGCTCTCCACGAGGATTCGTGGAAGTTAAAAGTTTGTGAGCTTGTTATCTTGGGTCTTTGGACCCTAGACGCCTTTTGTGGTGGTTGAGACCTTTGTGGTCACTTGTGGCCGTTCGAGAGATCCCAATCCAGTTGTTGGTTGTGTCTCGGATTGTTGCTGTAAAGGCTCCGGATTCCGCCTTGAAAGGACTCCGATAGTGGAAGGTGAACCAAACCTTTGTGGTGCGGTTCATCGGAGAAGAAGGTGAATCCTTTGTGGCTGTTGAGTTGACCTTTGTGGTATGTCACACCTCTCCAATGAGACGTACTCCCCTAAAAGGGAGGAACGCGGGAATACATCCTCGTCTCCACGTGCCTCGGTTATTTCTATACCCGAGCTCTTTACTTATGCACTTTACATTGTGATAGCCTTCGTGCTTGAAGTATTCTATATTGCTATCACTTTGTTGCTTGTCTTACTTAGCATAATTTTTTGGTGCACATAGGTGAGCCTAGTATATTTAGGTTGTTGGCTTGTTAATTTAAACACCTACTTTTATTCCAAAATTATCAAGTTTAAACCGGAAAAATTTTAATCGCCTATTCACCCCCCCCCCCCCCCTCCCGCGCTAGGCGACATCCTTGTCCTTTCAAAAGCGGTATACTAGTAACGTTTATCCAATAAGTGTTATATATGATTTTGAGTTTGCGACTGGTTCAAAATAAAATTGTGATACCTAACTCTTTATGTTGTTATATACGAGAATGGAGTATTCAATATGTATCGTGTTTCAAAGATTTTGCCCAAATAACATATTGCCAATAGTTTTATTTAAACTAAACAAAGTGCTCAATAAATAAATTAGACAAGTATAGTCCTCAAGAGCCAACCACTGCTTGGATTGTAAAACAGGGTGGTTGTAACTTACACAAGTTCAACAAACTCCGGGTCTTTTTGATTCGCGGGATAGAAAATCGCAGGAACATGAAGGACACGGATCCTCTGACTTTGAGTACCCTAACTTTCCCTGAATTTGGGTCACTGGCGTGTAGGGCCCACCCATATGCAGGACCCTCATGTCAGCGACCCAAAGTCAGGGTACTCAAAGTGAGAGGAGCCCGTTCCGAACATGAAATACGCATGATTGTCATGTTATGTCCATTCCAATCCTATAGAATTTCTTATGTAGTCAAGTTTGCTTGATTACATCACAAGAAAAACAAATGATTCTTACAAAGTGGTTTAAGTGGATGTTATAATTCCTATAAAGAGGTTTGAGTAGTACAAAGGAATCCAAAGAAAAAAATCATATGTTATTTTATCCTACGAATCAAACAATCAACATGGAAGAATTTCTAAGGAATACAACCCTCCATTTTTTTTATGAAAATCCTTTGAATCCAAGGATTCTCATATCAATGTGGATTATTTTTTAATAGGAGCTGGTATTACCATCAATATCGAGATGTGTGAGGTGTTTAATTTCATCAATCTTTCAAGCCCCATGAGTAATGTCTCTAATTATCTAAATATGAGCCTATATTCAATGGAATCTACTTGGAATGGAAAGTTCTCAGTGGACTCCATGTATAGAGCACTAGTCCACAAAATTTGCAAGCTGAAAATACCACTAAAAATTATAATATTTACGTGAAGGTGTTACCGAAAATAACCTTGTTAAACGCAACTGACATGGATGTACAAAGTGTGTTTTCTGTCCACATGATGAGATGGTCAAAGACTTATTCTTCGAGTGCAGGTTTGCCCATTCTATTTGGTCAGCCATCCAAATAGTTTCGAACTTGTATCCACCACGATCCATTGTAAATGTTTTTGGCAATTGGTTATATATATGAGATTGACCACAAGTTTAGAACTATTGTTAGGGTGGGAGC
The DNA here is from genome assembly GCA_947311845.1 of Poa pratensis. Taxonomy (NCBI): domain Eukaryota; kingdom Viridiplantae; phylum Streptophyta; class Magnoliopsida; order Poales; family Poaceae; genus Poa; species Poa pratensis. Next base: position 15,287,757 of record CAMZMU010000081.1, on the reverse strand, counting down.
GCTAGCCGTCATATGGTCGCTAGAACTTTGTAGAAATGACAAGATTTTTAATGATAAAAATTATCTTCTTATGCGGTAGTCTAACAATGAACAAGTTTTAACTGTTCGTGGTCCACATTATAATGTGTGAAAATCGAAACTTTTTTATGGAGGTGTTTGCACGAATGGAGCAAACGGCGAGAAATATTTTTATCCAAATGGATGGCCGCGTTATTTTCGGATTGGTCCACCAACGACATAGGTGTTTTACAGTTTACTTGTAATTCGCCTGTTGCTTTATCTTTTTGTGACAATGTGGTTAGAGCTGTGTGCATCTTGATACTCTTAAGTAATAAAAGGCCTCTATCTAAAAAAAATACATTATATACGCTACATTTTTTTAGGTGTCTAGTGACTCGAAAGCTCTAACTTGAGGCTGAGAGATAAACACATGGAGGTGTAACTAGGGTAGATTATTAAACAGCAGACAAGCAAGCATGAGCTCACGCACCCACATCACAACGAATGAAGGAAGTACAAACGAAAGCAACAACAGGCACCAAAAACTACACACCCCATCGACAGTTGCTTGAGCCGAGTAGCCGACTACGTACTCCGTACTACCTAAGCCGTCAGTGACATTTTTTTTTTTGCGAGTGAAGTCGCAATTACAGCCAGCCAAGATTCTTACAAAAAAGCCCAGAAAACAAAGAAATTACAAGTAGGTCCCTCTGAGCTCTGGCATCGTCTTCGTCGAGCAAGACGCTACGCCGGCATCGCGGACAGGAAGTCGACGCTCCTCGGTACCTGAGCACCACCACCCTGCGCAACGGACGGCGACACCACCTTGGCCTGCAGCAACCGCATCTTCCAGATCGTCAACCGCCAGATCCGCCACCTCTCGGACTCCGGCGAAGGGGAAACCCTCTCGAGCACTCCGTAGAGCCGCGAACGAGGGCAGATCCGTGGCGAAGCTCCACCTGAGCCGCACCAACGGAGGAGAAGACCATCGCCAACAAACGCCACTCCGGCACCACCGCTACCTCCACAGCGCCGCCGGCTAGCACACCACCGCGCACACCTAGTCTATGTACACACCGGGATCCGTGGATTCCCCGTCCTCCCGCCGCCGAAGCGGCCGCCGGAGGACGAGGGATCCGACGAATCGCCGGCGGCGAGCTGACGCGCGCGTGTCGCCCAAGAAATCGCCTTTTCACTGTAGATGGGGAAAAGGGGAGGTCCAACTCGTGTTTGACGCGTAAGCCGTCAGTGACATTTCAACCGGTCTAGGAAACGAAACACATCTGTTCTTGCTTAATTAGGAAGCAATGCTTCGCACCGGCGCAGGAAACAGATTCGGACGAGCTAACAAAACCGGATTCATCATCATGGATAGTACGTAGACGAGCTAGGTAAATCCTCCACTGCAAGACACATTTGTTTTGTTTGCACCCGCCCGATGGAACGTATTGGCCATTTCGATGGAACTGACAGGCTATTTGGCTGCGCCCGTGCATGCAACGCCCCAGTTGCGTTGCGTGGTCTTCTAGGCGTTTCCGGCCACTAGCTCACCGGCGTTGGTTCCACACGCGGCGCTATCTCCGGCGTGCTGACCTGCGGGCTCCCCCATCCCGGCGAGGAGTCACCGGACGGCCACCCTGCCCACGTGTACCGCCGCAGAATCCACGTCGACACCGGAGGGCTCCCACTGGCGTCCCGGGCCCGCGCACCTCGTTCCACGAGCCGTTGCGCTGCATGCTGGGCAGCGCACGCCGCGGCCTCCACGTGTCTCCTCTGCGTGGAGTGAATAGAGGCGCAACCCTGTGTGGTCGCGCGACGTGGCCTCCGCGGACGGGCCAGATGCTCACCATCCAGCCGCAGAGGCGCCGGTGAAGGGTACCACCTGTCCGACGTCCTCGCGCCGCCTCCCCGGAGAGGATATTTAAAGAGGAAGCAGGGGCCCCGCCGTACTCTCTCGCTAGCTTGGCACCGCACCCCGCTAGCTCGACCGGCGGATGCGAGATCTCATTCTCATCCCATGCCTACCACCACTGATCGAGACGACGGCCAGCAGAGGCAATGTCGGCGGGGCGCCAGCGCCGACGTCGAGCTCCACGCTGCCATGGCGCTGGCCGACATGGCCGGAGTCGAGCACCCGATCCCTGCGCCCGCCGCCGCACCTCAGGTAATCGAATTTCTTGCTCTACGTACGCCCTGCATCTCGATCCAGCCAGCCTTAGGTTTATCCAAGAAAGGAATTGACTTCTCGACGATGGTGCAGCACCAGCAGGCGGCGACGGAGCACGAGGAGGACGAGGAGCTGGCGAGCACGAGGCTGAGCCTCGAGCTGGGCAACGTCGCCATCCATTCCTCCCCTTGCTCAAGCAGCTCCAGCGGCGCGGGGCAGCAACCGCCGCACGCGCCCACGGCGGCCGTGCCGGGGTACGGTCCCAGCAGGCCGCGGAGCATGCTCACCGAGGTAACTGTCTCGCTCGCTTGCTTCATCAAATGAATTAAACCGGCATCGCCTGATCCGCCGCAACATTTTGCAGGCGGAGAAGGAGGCGAAGCGGCTGCGGCGCGTGCTGGCCAACCGGGAGTCCGCCCGGCAGACCATCCTCCGCCGCCAGGTGATTGCTCGTGCCTTTAACTAATTAATCCCCCTCTGCTCTGCTGCCATTTGAACCGTAGTATCTGAATATCTGATCTGATTCTCGCTGTGGGTGTACGTGTCGTCCAGGCGATCCGTGACGAATTGGCGAGAAAAGTCGCGGATTTGGCGTCGCAGAACGAGAACATGAAGAAGGTACTTTGATCAAAGGCTCAATCTTTGGTTCTCAGCGATGTTCATATGTCAAAATTCGAAATTTTGAATGTTCATTTTGGTGCAGGAGAAGGACATGGTTCTGGAGCAGTACCTGTCGCTCAAGGAAACGAACAAGCAGCTGAAACAACAGGCACACCATCTATCGCTTGCCTACCTTTAATTCTCCCTTTTATTTATTTTCGTCCATTATTAGTATGAGTACCGGTTTATAGGCAAAAAGAAAACCGGCCAGCAGAAGAGAACCTAGTAAGTTCCAATCCAGCTGTTGCTCCCCCACGAGAGGAGGTCGCTTTACCAGTCATCGCTGCTGCCGTACACCTACTAATTATGGTCAAACCGGGAACCTGTTGCTGATTTTTGTATATTAATATCACACTTGCTCTGACAGTGATGTTTGGATAATAATATATCTCTGCTATTTGTCTTTGCTTCTTTGGGTATGTGTGCTGCCTTTCTACACATGCAAGCGAACGTGCTGATGCGCCTATGTGGCCTGCCGGGTGGTCGATCTAGTCGGTTCTGCAGGCCGGATCATCGAGTAGAAGATTGCGACGTGTAGCTTGGTGTGTCGATCATTCATGGACAGGTGACGGAAAATTTCCATTGTTTGTCCAGAGCTTGGGGCGACTAGTATTTTCGGTTCGGATAAACTCGATCCGAGACGGGGCACCTGGCGCGAAATTTTCATGGATGCGCTGACGCCGGGCGATGCCTAGATGTGCTGATAAAAGTTGCACATGCTCGATATGCAAAATCAGCCGTGGATTCAAAAACCAAGAAAACTGAAGGCAATCCACTTTATTTGAAATCCAACCCTTGCAGCTCCCATGGAGCCAAATAAGATTAGTCAGAAGCCAGGCATGCGCCATGTCGGTGGTGGCATGGGTCGCTGAGCCACACGCCCATACAATGATCAACCAAAATGTTGCTGGCGCGGCCAGTCTGACCCAGATCTGAAGACGAGTTCTACCGACAGTAAATATTCGGTTTTTTCTACGTGCCACATGCAGGAAGTCAAAAAAAATTACGGAACACGCACGAAGCTTATTGACACTGGTCGTTCACCGTTTTTTGCGTCAATACATGCAAGATTTGATCGTGACTGAACCATGTCAGACCCAAAGACATGTACTACATGCTGACCGAGTCGTGTTTGCAGGTGGCCAAGACGACCAAGAAGAAGCCGTCGTCAACACCGGCGACCACGCCCATGGACATCTCGACGTCGGCGCAGCACGCGGAAGCGTCTCCGCCGCCCACGCCACCGCAGCCACCAAGCTTCCTGTACAGCGGGCCGCCGCCGACAATGCCGGTGCCCTACGTCTGGGGCTCCTGGCCACCGTGCGGGCCGGGACCGTACGAGCACGGCGGCAGCCAGGCTGGACACGCCCCGCCGCCCCTCTGCCTTCCGCCGGCCTGTGCGTGGTACTACCCGGTCGTAGCCGCCGCCGCCGACCCCCGCGGGTCGCCGCCCTCCTACGTGCAGCCGTTCCAGGAGCTGGCGGGCAGCCCGGGTGGCGCCGGGGAGTGCACCGACGAAGAAGACCCGTGCTCTCTCACCCTTGCCATCGACGCTGCGACAAGAGGAGCAGCGCCGCCGTAGCGAACGCTCCCACCAGAGCAGCAGCTCCGTGCTGGGGCAGTGGGCCTGCAGGTCGCGCTGAGCGGCACGGAGAAGGCGGCCACGGCGGCGGAGGCGAGGAAGAGGAGGAAGGAGCTGACTAAGCTGAAGCACATGCACGCCGGCAGCCGCCATGGCGCCGGCGAGCACTGGTAGTTAATCTGCTGGTGATTACTAGGAGGAGAGGACGCATGCATGGCACTACTGCCGCTGAGTCACTGACAGGCCATTGGTGATGAACTGATGATGACGATTGGTTTCTTGGAGGCAAGCAATACTGATATTAGTACAGTTCCTACCATTTTTTTCTATGTTTCTATCCCTTCGTTTAGGTGCGTAGGTTTTGCATTTTAATCTGAAGAAATATGTTCGGTTTTGAGATTCTTCAGTGCAACCTGTAGCCGGAGAAACAGCTGGTGGTCCGATGATGTATAGCACCCGAGTTGTGTGCAATGTAACGATTCTTTGTGTACTAGCTAGTGGCAGTTATTTACAGCTTCAACAATAAATCAACGGGAATGAATATATGTACTTGTGCCTTTTGGCAATTTTGTTTTACTAAACAAGTCTCGTTTCGTTTTTCTATTAAAAACGGGCTTATTAGTTTTGTATAGGAAAAAGCAAAAAGAAATTGACAAAGAGAACGGGGTTTTCATGGTAACCTACTCCCAGCTACTTATTACAGGCACTTGTAAACGGCACCACCAGCTTCACATAGACTGAACACATATCTAAATCAAGCCAATACAAGCAGTAGAACCGCGAGCATACAAAATTTAAAGATGCGCATAAACACAATCAACCAATCCGTCTTGCAGTAGAACCACGAGCATACAAAATTTAAAGATGCGCATAAACATCTCCACGCCTTCGTCAAGATATTTTCGCTCTTGCCTTTCTGTAATACCGATCAAAAGTTAGTCTTGGTCTGCAATATCGTATCGTTGACGAGTTAATCATGTTACAGAGCCTATAAACAAAACTCGATTGATCATCTTGCATTTGTGTTTAAAAGGGGCTTCATTTCGTGTTCTCCTGATTGTTAAGCAAACTGCCGCTCCTCCACTAAGCACCCATTATTAAATTGATGCACTAGCCAATTATCCCAAAAGTCCGAACCGATAGGAAATGGTTGTGCAATGTATATATTATATTTTTGACACTCCCCCTCACGTCCAGGCCGTGGACTTTTTCTCACGAGACTAGGACGTGGATTTTAGGGTGTCCGCAAATATTTAATTTTTAATACTGCGTTGGCCAGGACTTGAACTTTAGACTCCTGGCTCTGATATCATATTAAATTGATGCACTAGCCAATTATTTCAAAGTCCGAACTGATGGGAAATGTCTATGCAATGTATATATTATATTTTTTACACCCATTAGCGTTGGGACATTGGGAAAGAATAAATCCAAGCCAGATCAGTTCTAATGCACTATCTGGTGGTGGCCTCACCAAATCAAATGTATACAAGGCCACTTGCCAAATCACGTTTCCGTACACTGAAACATGATGAACACTCTCCTTCTGTCCACAGAAGTGACATTGTTCATTTCAAGTTCAACCTCTCTTCACCCAATTATGTTTGGTAAGAACGCTATTACTCAACATTAGCGAGATGAAGATTTTTACATGTAGCAGTACTTTAATCTTCTATAGAAATTTATGAGGGAAGAATCCATTTGATCTCAAATGCAAATACAGACCTCTCAACTAGAGCTTCCAATCTTTCACTGTATAATGCCAGGCTCATCATTCAGCTGCACAACATATCTTCCCGAAAATGGTTTCACTCTATTATTTGTCGCTCCTTTAGCAAAGTGCTGGAAGGTATGATTATATACCTCGCCGCAAGTCAGAGCTACCAATCTCAGTTATGGCATGGGATATAACCTCTTTTGACAAGGGGAAGGATTGCTCGCTGCGCGGATCGGCGATTCAAGGCATCAAAGAGCTGATCTACTCCGTCACGGTTTGCTTTGTTCAAGATGGTAGGCAACTTCTCAGTAACAAGGACCAGAGCACAACGGAATAATAGTTATATATAGAAAAACTAGATTACCTAGGACCGAACTAGCCTCTAACGGAGAAGCGACAACAAGTGAGACTTCACAAACAACAATAGGCAATAAGCAAGCGACTTCATAACGATGGTACTTGGTAGGCAACTTTCTCAGTAACAAGCGACTTCACAAACAATAGTAGGCAATTAGCAACAATTTAAAACAACTTAGCAACTATTACAAACAACGATAGAGATTCGCTGACTTTGGAAACCATGCGTGGGGTCCACATGTCAGCGACTCAAAGTCAGCCAAAGTCAGCCAGCACGAAGTCAGCGAAACTTAATCCAGCTCAGTTACCCGAACTAGATGAATAAGAATCACACTTTGAACGGCCGAGTACCCATATTTACTTTGTATTTTAGCTCTGTTGTTTGGTGGAATGGGCTGCTATGGGCAGCTCCGGTCCGTGAGGGCTGAGCAAGAAACGTTAGGAGCCTATGTGGGGCCCCTAGACTAGCTGTCCAGGAACGCCAGCATGCATACATTCACGATCCCATGATCAGTCGTCGTGAACAAACATACTCGAGTTGGTATTACAGATACAACATCCATTACACGAATTTAAACAAGTCTTACATAGAGGGTCACATGACCAAGTCCTCAAATCACTGCCGCGCAGGGCAGGAGCAACACAACACAGCGGAAGACTAAGCAAAACGCGATAGAGCCCATGTCAACGCCTTAGAACCTACAGGCAGCTGACCGGGAGACGTCCTAGTTCGAATAGTCGTCGACGAAGCCTTCGTCCTCGGCAACTCCTCCGGATACTCTCAGGGCAGTAGTCTAGCTAAGACAATAGCCGGATACGAAAACCAATATGAGTACGTTTTGAATGTACTCGCAAGCACTATCAAAAACAAGCTAATAGATGCACGAATGCTTTTGAGGCTGAGGTAGGTAGGCTATAAATAGGGTTCATACCCATGGTTGGATGGAAGATTCACCATGGTTGCTTAACATCTCTATATCTTTATGAAAAAGATACTTTAAAAGATATGTAAAGTAGTTTATCTCTCGTAGATAACAAGTATCATCAAGGTTTTAGTAAAACTCTTCTAGAAATAGTTTTGTTTGCAGAACTTTTGGGACTAAGGCCCCTCCGAAATTTCCCTCCTTTCAACCACTGTACCTCCAAGGTACGATTATTCCCGATCATTCCAGTACTTCCAAGTACTCACTTTACTTCCAACACAACACCATTTTTGAAAACAGCCGACACAATGCTAGCTACATGGCCTTTCAACTGTCCATGACCGTGGACGCGGCTATTCGAATAGTTTTGACTCTGCAGAGTTTGTACACTTTCACCACAAGTTCTAGTACATCTGCCGTGAATTAACCACGGACTGTCCTGGACAACATGCACACATCAGATGACTAATCCTAACTTCCACTATGTCTATGCTAGTATGTGACTACCTCTTCAGTGGGTTATTATCCCCCGGCACCGAGTGAGCTAGCCGTATCGATCCGGTTATCCCTAGGCATCACACCGCCTGGCATGGAGGGGACCCAACTGTTGCCCTGGGGGTAAACTTAATCCCTCTTTGTATGTCCCGTTTCACTCTCCTGCGACACTTCGGATGAAGGGACTCTAACCCTTGCGCTACTTGAGGTATAATCACATAGTAATACAGACAAGGTTCCATTAAGCCCCGTGCCCATTTTAGAGTAATGTGGTTGTACTGTAAGGCTGTCCAGCGAAGACTAGGTTATGTGTCGTTTTTAGAAAAAACACTTTTTCACCATTCCTCCGATACAGACTACCACTTGTGCAAGGTCCCACCTTCCCAATGGTGTCGCATAAAACATCTTGGTTTTCCAAAAATAACACAGGGTGCCCAACCTAGAATTTTCATCTTTCTTAAGCTAGCAGATAGGTGTGTGGTAGGGTAACCTATAATGTTGCTACGGATCTGGAATATATATCCAAGATATTTGGTATCTATAAGTAGGTATATATATATGCAATAAAATTTAATAGCAGTAGGTAAAACAAAACAGGTAAAGTAGTTGCAAACTTTTGAGATGGCTTGCCTTGCTCAGTGTTTGTCCCTGGTTATGGTGATCAACACAATCTCCACAGAAACCCTCAGCTGATATAATTCCTCCTCGCGATTTTCTAGCGTCGCAAAAATGGAAAGAATACAATCAACAAAACAACAATGTTCACAAAAAAGATTACCAAGCAAAGCTAACAAGCAACCAGCAAGTTACAATGCTACAATTTAACAAGCAAGTTTTGATTACCACAACACTATTCATTTTTTATACATTAGGGATTATAGTAGTGATTAAGCCAATTTTAGGGGTTTACCATACAACATGCAAGGCTAAGCACTAAGAACAAATCTAAACAACCAGTAGCTAAAACTTAGCTAAAAATATTATTTAGCTTAACTTAATTATCAAGCAACACAAGCATGGTTAGAGTGCTTAAGTGGATTATTTTCTAACAACCTTTTAACAACACTTGCTAAACTCAAACAAGGCTAACACAAGCCACTAACCATACTAACATACACTAACATGCTAAACATCAAGAACATGCAAGCAACAGTACCAATATAACCATTAACAATGCATAAACAATTTTTATTAACAAGGCAATTAAATTCTTTTTCTTTTTCTTAGAGACAGAAACATCACATTCACTATAAATACACTAGAGGGTTCTTGTTAAGCAAACAAACCTGTAAACTTGGGATTTAGTTCTCTGTTTCATTAGAAACTAACACAATGAGTTTGCTCCAAAATTTACTTCACATATTTATTAAACATGCACAAAGTGCTCTCTGGTATTAATCTAGTTATGCATGTAACTTTTGTTCTATGCATATAAACATGAGGTAAAATCCTAGTGAAAGCTACTGCAAAGAGCTTTCCAGAGCATTTGATTCACAATTTTTGGACTACTAAAATCAAGTTAAAATTAGATCATTGTTTTCTGACCAGTGACAGAACAGCATTTTTTAAAAGTTACACAAATTGTTATATTTCCAGATCTGCAAGTTGTACATGTTTTCTAAAACTTATTGCTCTACCACTGTGATTTTTTTGTTTGCACAAATTTAAGTTTAACAATTCATTTCGAATTAAACTGGCAGAGCAAAAACAGCTACTAACAGAAAAGAATAAAATCTATTGGAAAAAAAAAAACATGAACTGGGCCAGATCTGCCACGGCGCACGGCCCAGCAGCAGGATTCAGCCCATCGGCTGGCTGCTGCGCGCGGGGGAAAAGGCGAGATTCAACGGGAGCCTTTGATCTGGCGATGGAGGGCCCATGGTCCATCGTCTTCCTCTCGCGACACGCCGGGGCAGTCGAACCCTAGCTACGGCGGCGAGCACGGATGGCTCTCCTAGGGGCTGCGAACAGCGATGGCGTGGGCTCGTTGGCGATGCAGGCGGTCGGGGACGTGCTCGGCTTGAAGAAAATCCCACGCACAGCTCCAGTCGTCGGCGAACTCGAGTGCGCCGTCCTCGGGTGGGCACGGTTCCGTCGATCTTGGATGCGAGAGAGATAAGGTGGTGTCGCAGCGAGGTGTTCCTTGAGCAGGCCTGCGGCCGGAGCAAGAGCTAGAATGGCGGAGAAAGAGAGAGAGAGATGTGGCGACAACCGTCGCGGCAAGCTCTCGGTGGTCGGCGGCGGTTTTACTCCATTTTCTTGCTCTCCGAGCGCGAGAAGAGTGAAGCGAGCTGCGAGGGGTGGAGAGGTAGGTGGGGTGGTGTGGAATGGCAAGGTGGAGAGCTCGGGAGAGGGGTTTATCCCGTGTTTGCGACGGGTGGGAGATGGCGGTGCCGACCGAGTGGCATCCGCACGCTCCGGTTAGCTGGCGTGGAGGGTATCGAGGCGGTCTGCGTCTCTGCATGCCCGAGGCACGAGTGATGGCGAGAGAGGGGTGCAGAGAGGAAGGGGGGGGGGGGGGGTGCAGGAGGGCATCATTTCGTGGCTCGGCCGTCGGTTGGCCACGGTGGATACGAGCGCGATTTCTTCGTCCTCGCGTGCCCGGGATTTAGGGGGTGCGGTGCAGAGGTGGTGCGGTGCTGCGTGACACCGTCGACGTGGCCGTGACGGTGCGTGTGCGTGTGTGGTGAGGAGTGTGCACCAGGTGGTCACCGTGCTCGACACGGCCGTGCACGACCTCCTTGCACGGCACCAGTGCACACAAAGCACTAGGGTAGATAGGTTGGCATGTGTGTAGGCTAGGGTGGGGTTTTGGAAGAGGTTTGAACCACAAAATCGAACCAATTTGAAATCGGCGAAAATTGACAGTTTCAGAAAATTCAGTTTTTAGACTTGGTGAAATTTTCTGTCGCTGAATTATGTTAATAGGTAGCCGTTGTCCAGATGGAAACAAGGTCTTAGGAAGTTCCAATTTGGGTGAAATGATTTTTATAAATCAGTACTCACCACAAACATGGATGACAAACAAGAAATTCATCTAGAAAAGAACTCTAGATGGAAAAATTAAATAGAGAGAAAAGGTATGTTTTAACTGTTTTTCTGTCCTGATATTTCATAGCAAGTTGAGAGCATGATATAAATATCTTAAGCAATCCCAACATGAAACATCTTGGCTTTACAATGAAGTACAAACACAATACTTCAGTACCATAGCAAAAATCAAAATTAAAGAACATCAATAGTCCATTAATTAAGACTCCAGAAACAGTACTCTAGAAAGGGGTTTTCTAGGGTTTTAGTCTAGGGTTTTGAATTTTGAGAATTTTTGCTTAGGTGCTGAGTTAAATTTTGTTTTGTATAATTTTTGATACAAGCAAACAAGTCACACCTTAGCCTCTAATTCACAAGATCATCAAAATTAATCAAGACATAAGTCACAACAACAAGCAAAACAACCATTTTAGGAAAAGTTTTTGTTGGTTCCAATTTTTAGCTATTTAGAATATTGCTAAGAGAGACTTACCAAATTTTGGGCTGTGACAGCCTACGTATCAAATCCGTTAGGAGGAGTTGTCGCGTATCGGAACACGGACACCGAGGATGCTGGGCTCCCCCTTCGTAGTTCGGTAAGGTGGCACGAGTTGCTCCGAGATCGGTCCCCGAGCGCAAGCACAAGCACACAAAGATTTTACCCAGGTTCAGGCCACGTTGCCGCGTAACACCCTACGTCCTGCTTGTCTGGTTATATTGTGGTGGTGGTGGTTTACAATGCGGAGGTGGAATGCCTAACCTACTCTCACAGGCGGTGAAGGAACGAGCCCGAGGGGTTCCCGGGTGCTCGTCCTCCAAGCCCCCGAGCCTAGATGGATGGTAGGTGGAAAATGAGCTAAGGTTTTGCCTTCCGTCTCCGACTTGTTAGCCAGAATGACCATGTACCTCTTATAGAGCAAGGTGTTACCACAGGTGGTCAAGCTGCATGCGTGCCACCGAGACATGGCACCGTCGTGCCCGATTGGAGGTGGCTCCCGTCGGCTACCTTCGTGGCAGCGCAGCGCCGGGCTGTCCTCCATGTCGTCTGCCCCGCCGGAGCGGAGGGGACGACGATTCTTGTCTTGTCAAGAGCCCGGGCGTTGCGCCGAGCTCCTCGCCTGCGCCGGGTGGATGGCGTGTAAACTCCCGTCGATGTCTTGCCTGCGCCGGACAGTCGGCGCGTGCTGTCTTGTCTGTGACAGCAGCCGGGCTTGCCGTGCGTGCGAAGCAATCCCTGCCGCGGCTGAGGCGCAGGATGCGCCCGCCACGTTGCTGGTCCCTGCCTTCTCTGGGAACGGCCTCTTCGGGGTTTCATGCCTTCCGGCGTTTCCCGGTTTCTGAGTCTTTCTCGCCCGTTGCCCGGGGTTTTACTTCGGGGCGGAATACGGTTTCCAGGCGCACGTTTTCCTTCCTTGCCGGTGTCGGACCCACGCGTCGGGCGTTCTGGGTACCCCTGGTTCCCAAACGCCGACAGGAGTAGGCTCCGGCGAGCTGCAGGCGGCGGCGATATTTATCTATGTTTTAATTTTTATTGTAAAAACCGCCGTTTGTGGCCCTCTTATCTATAAATGAAAGAAAAAAACAGAAATGTGTCACCGCGTTGGGTGCAGTGCCTTGCTGTGGCGGGCACACACAGCCAGGCACATATGTATTCATGGGTATGCAACTGAATACCCAATTTTTTTGGCAAACGTTTCAAATTGTATGATACAACCACCAATATGTGCTTTAAGGGAGTATAAGTTAGCCCATATCAGCTGGCTATGGAATTGAACACCCTTTCTTGCATTTTTTTCTACTGTTTGTGATAATTTTTTTTTATCTTGAATACCCAATGAAAATCTCCTGGGCCCGCCGCAGTTGCCTGGAACGGCTAACACGCACGGATGTTTGATGTATGACCGGCGACCCAAATAGACAAAACGTGGACAATATCAGTGTCTTGCCGTTGGAGCTGCCCTTACATTGTACTACGAGAATAAAAAAGCAGTTTTTTGGTTTGCAAAAGGTAGCAAAGGTGGCCAGGCAAATCATCGTCAGCTTCCACCTTCCTTTAGCAGCCGGCAGTGCTAATCTAACAAAGCCATCCACCGTAGGATTCTACTAGTATCTCTACTATATAATATTGAAAACGGTGATTGTTGGCGGCGGTAGGTCAAGGCACGCCCGCGGCGTTTCTTTCTCCCGAATTTTGATACGTTTTGTTTGTTTGGTACGTCAACCTCATCCCGCACTCCGAACATATGTATTGTTAGTCGAGGTGGTATTAATTTTTCCGTACTTCGGTTTGGTTTCGTAACGCGAAGTCAGACCTAGCTGCGGTCCTGGCTCATCCGATCGCTGCACTGTTGGGCCGATGGGCCACGAGCTAGGCACATTGGAAAGACAATATTTTCTTTGCATCTCCTCTGCCTACTTGCCGTCCCGATTCGATCCAAAAGGACACCAACCGCGTGCGTGGTCCACCGCACCGCCGTGCGGCAACTTCCTGGCCTATAGGATCAGCCGTCGGCCGTCCTACTCCTCCGGACACCCTCAGCCTCCCGCTGGCGTCGCGCGTCCAGCAGCTTTCATCCCCTCCCCTATCTCTGGCAGGCCGACATCATTGTCCGGCCGGGCGACCCGGCGTTCGCATCGGTCGGCTCTCCCGGCTCGGCGCCAACCCACGCCCGCGAGGCGCTCTCGGCGGCCGCACGAAGACTCCAGGCCCAGGATGCCGCGCTGGACGGCGAGCTGGCCGAGCACCAGGCAACCCATGCCATGAAGCTGGTCTACGAGAAGACCGCATTCTCAGGGTTGGCCATGGTCGCGGCTGTGCACGTGCTTCCATCGGCCCTAGGCCTGTAGCGACAACAACTTTATGTACTGCAAGTTCATCTCCAAGGACAGGTTCATGTAGTTTCAGAAGATACACCTAGGTTGGTTTTCAACGTTAGCTACAAGAGGCTCTTTGCGATTCGATTTGGTGTGTTGTTCCTGCTCAGCTTCAAGATGCTGCGATGCGTGTTCGAGAAAAAAAAATCCTAAATTGTTTGTCTTTAGAATCTGAGATTTCATTGAAAAAAGATGCAGAAGGGGAAGCTGAATTCAGACCAAAGATTAAAGAGCAGGGAAAAGAATTACACGCTTTATTTCTACTACTCTTTTTAGTGTTTGTCGCTCAATTCAACAATTAGATATTTGTTCGAAGAATTGTTACTGTTAGCTTCCCTCTTTTGACCAACCTTGAATTCACATATCACGTGCCCAATGTTTAGTTATAACTTTCGACATGACTGTCATGTAGTTTTTTCAATTATTAAAAGGTTTTGTCCCATATTAATATGTTAGCCCACAAATTTTTGGACTTCCGAACGAGAGAGATATCAAAAATTTCAAGCACAATGCATCAAGCCTTCTTCTTTGCTTTGAAGTGTGCCATAGTTTTTTTTTATCACCCGTTGCAACGCAAGAGAATCAAGCACTAAGTAGCACGATAAAAAACACTCAGAAGAAAGAAGTGAATTTCGGCATTGGATGCAAAACAATAGTACTGCAATTAGAAATACCCAGGCCGACCCTTTGAGCCGTGGGTTGGTTGATTTGAATATATCTGCCCGTAAATACTTTCATTCGGATCGATGTGTCATATTGGTTTTGTATAGCACATTTAATGTAGAATATCTTTGTATTTGTTGTCCCGTTGCAACGCACGGGCATTTAGCTAGTATATATTTTTATTCTGTTTCGGTGCAACGGCAAATCGATCGCAATGCCTTGCGTGCTACTAGCTCCAATCTCCTAGCCGCCCCTCCCTCCTCTCCAATCCGGCTCCATCTCCAACATCAATCCCACCCCGCGATAATAATCTACCCCGATTCTTCCGAGTTCAGTTACTACCACCTCTGCTACTTGTACCCACCATCGTCAATCTGCGTGCGGTTTAACAGCTCCGCTCCTTCCCAAGGTCCGCCTTTTCCCGACTCCATCTTGCTTACCGGGGGCAGTAGCAGTGTTTCACTGGCGCCGCCGAAGTTTCCAACATCTTTCTTATTGACCCGCGGCGGCGGAGAGCCTAATTTTGCGGGTTGTTTCGCAGATACGACGGCGGAGAGGAAGGAAAGAAGGAAAGAAACCTGCCGGGATTCGAAGCGGCCGAATCGGATTCCACCCTTATTGGATAATAAATTGCCACCGATCGATCGGCTTCTTTCTTTCTTGCAAGCGTGGGTGCGGCGGCCGGGGAACTAGAAGGCTGGCACTGCAACTCGTTCCTCCTTTTGGTTTGCAGGGGAGAAGACGAGTTTAGATGGGGGGCTGTTGCTCGTGTCTCCCATGGCCTTTCTTGAACAACAATCACGACTCGGTACGTATGATTCTACCCATCTGTTTGTTTTACCAGTCCTGTTTGACCGTTTGGGTTTGGCGATATTCCAATGCCATTAGTGGAGTTGCGGTGATGAGATAGATATGTGATCAATTCAGGTCACGGCTGGTGGTGATTGAATTTTCTGTATTTTCTGATCTACACATGCGTTAGTCATGTTCCAGGATCAAATTGCTGTAACTGGGCGCTACCAGGATGATGGCGTTAGTCATGTTCCAGGGAAGGGAGTGATGGTGGTTCACTTTAATTCTGGGACTTGTTACATTACTGGCTGCTCCTCCAGGACGGGTTTGGTGTGCTGATCACCTCACGCTCAACTACTTCTGTGCAATGTGTACGCGAGAGTTGGAATTGTCGATTCACCTGTTCAGCAGTTGCCCTATCTCCCGTTAGGTTTGCCTCAGGATTTCTCGATGGGAAGGTTGTTCGGCCCTAAACCCTGCCTCCTGGGAGCCACATCAAAGCATCTCTGATCTCTGTTTGGCACTCTCCTCGAGGCAGGATGATTACTACCGCAGGGGCATTGCCTGCATTGTCATCCTCATCTCATGGCAGATATGGCTTGAACGAAACAGATGAACCTTTCTGCAAAAGATCATGGCGGTCAAAGATATCGTGTCAGCCATTTGTCGATCAATAGAGTTATGGCGCCTTGCAGGTGCAAAAGGGTTAGCTGCTCCGGTCGGGGAACCTTTGCAAGGAGTCGTTTGACTGGTCAACTGTTCAACACGCCTTTTTATTTTATTTTGTATCAATCATCGTTATCTAACGGTGATTTGTAAACTCCTTCTATCTGCTTAATACCAAAATGCAGCTTCGTGTTGGATCTTAAAAAAAAAACCCAGTTCGGGGCTGCTTTTTTTAGAAGCTGGAACTGGACAACTTGGTACTGAAAAAGCAACATACTAATACAGAATTAAAAATGGCCAGACATGTTGTAAGCTGAATATTATCAAAGTATACTTCATCTTCTCACCTTTGTTCACACTTGCATGATTTCTCTCGGCCTTATTTTTCAATCAGCTGCCACTCAGTTTCATCACTGGTTTCTCCACAGGGCGCCTCTGCTCGTCAAAGGGTGGATACACGGGTTGCACCTGTTCAGGGAAGGTTTACTCTTGCTGGTTCCACTGGTTCTGGGCAGGATGATTCAATGAATACTTTCCGCTTCCCTCCAAGGCCTTTACCTTATGATGATCCTCAATTCATCCATCAGACAGAGCAGCACCCTCTAGTGGCAGGACATGACAAAGCTTCAACGCAGTTCCAGAAATCTATTCAACTTGAACAAAGCAACAATGCTAATATCAGCTCAGCTGGCACCACTGAGAACGGTGACGGGTCATCCCTTAAAGCTCAATCAAAAGGTCAAAAGATTGGGGGAACACAAGTCGATGTTCCTTCTGATTGTCAGGATGACTGTCCAATTTGCCTAGAAGGTCAGTGAACACAAGTACCACTCCAGTCCTATTCACAAATCTGACAGCTTGTCTTTCCGTTCGAATGAGCTTTATAATGTACAGTTCTTCACCATGTGTCAGTTGCAGAAGAGGACACACACTTGTTCATTCTAACCATTATCGATAATGAACATTTCCTAAGTAATCAGTTCCGATGGATAGCCACTTTGCTACATTTCTACAAATTTTGCTACCATGTATCTATATTCTGGCATGCGAAGGAAAGACATATGTAGCAGTCCATCAGTCTGAATTTACTTTCACATTGTGTTGGTGCTTCTCGTCTTCTGATTTTTTCTTATTTACAGAGTATGATTACGAGAATCCAAAGATAGAGTTGCAGTGCGACCACAATTTCCATCTTGGTTGCATTTACGAGTGGATGGAAAGAAGCCAATCTTGCCCTCTTTGCGCCAAGGTATTTAGCTTTTTGACCAGAAATTCTATCACCTGAGAAAGGGAAGCATTAATAGCTAGCATTTGCTTGAATCTGGCAAAACCCATGTCTAACATTTTGACTATTGAACTGCCGCGTTGCAGGTAATGCTGTTCAACGAGGACCAATAACAATGCCGCCGCAAGTCTTTTGCGCATGCTGAAGACCTGAATAATGTAGGTTGTGTACATAGCGATGATGAAATCAAGTCGCTAGATTGTTTGCTGGAACTAACAGCGGCACAGAGATTCGGATTTTCTTTCTAGAGCAGATAATTTAGTTTTCTCTTTCCTCCACAAAGTTGACCGATTTGTGCCAATGCTGCAATGCACACCTGACATTTCAAACCGATGATGGTCTGATGAATGGTGGGTGATTGAATTCGCTTGGCATACTGAAGCACCTAACTATGGGAACTTCACCAGTTATTGCTACTTCTTTGCCATTAGTTTGCAGCATGAACGGTACTGTTATTATTGAATGGCTACTGAACGATTAATCACAAGTTTCAGAAAGATACGAAATTCATGTTTCAAAAGTGGCTAGCAAATACTACAACGCGAATTTTGGTAGGATTCGTTAACAGGTAGACACAGATGTCAGGGTTTCTGCATTCGCCATCATGTGGAGAATTTTATAGTTTCCAAATCATTTTGCACTGGGCCCCAAGGGATGAGGTCTAAACCTGGAGATTTTTTTTTTATTGATAGAAGGTAGAGATGGCTCTACCTTATGTTTACAGGATGCCCGTAGGCGTGTCAAAAAGAGAGAGAAAAAAGAGAACAGAAGGGGAATTTACACCCAGCTTGCAAGCTGGTAGGGGGAGAGCAAAAACGAGAAAACAGGGGAACCAGCAGTGGTCATCTAGCATTAAGGCGATAGCAGGTTCGCCGAGTTTATCGTCTTTGCCCGGACGTTGGCGTCTTAGATCCACAGCAATTCCGTTTAGAAGTGGTGATACTGTTGAACACCCTATTATTCCTTGCCTGCCAAAGCGTGACAGTAGGCAAGCTGCCATGCAGATTGGCCAGGTGAGTGGTTATCTTCTAGTCCGAGTCTCTTGAGTGAACTGCATAATTGTGCTTGATCTAGGAGCCATATCTCATAGACCAAACCCAGTGAGAATTCCCAGAGTGTAGCACGATATGATGAATTGATTCCACTGCGCGCATCAGAGACCCAAGCCTTCGAAATCATGCAATCTCTTGAGTTTAGCCTCACATGGTATGAAAGCCAGAGGAATTTGTAGCAGTGTTGGGATTGCTGACCTCCAAACCCATTCGTTTGCCTCCCACCTTGTGCCTCGATCTGCAAAAACTCGATAAAAAGCTGCATTGGTTGGTTGCTTACCGTTCGTAACCATAGTTCGTGTGTTGTTGTTGCCAGTTTCAACAGGGTTTGTTTGCTGAAGATGTTGCTTACAGGCCGCTGTGTGAGACAGAGGGTGCAGCAACCGAATCTCCTAGCTTTCCATTTGCGTGTTGTGAGGCGACAGTGCAGTCTTGATCTTCAGCGAAGGAGAACAACATTGGGAAGACGAACTGCAGGCGACCCAATGAAAGCCAGGCATCCTTCCAAATGGCCATCTATGGCAGTCTTATCAGGTTATTGATGGTAATAGTTGTGTCTAGAGTAGCCCTTGGGTGCAGGTTGGGAAACCAGCTATAACAGTTTTATCATTCAACACGAACCTACCCAGCGACGACCAGAAGACAGCGAATTCCTTCATTATGCTGGTGATCACCTTATGGCTGGAGCGGAACGCCCGGGTGTTCGAAGGCCAAGCTTCATCAGCAACAATGGTGTCTGATGCAATCACGGAGTGGAGGCTTTGGGCAGCCTCTAGATGTGGGCTAGATAGAGGATAAAGGTTGTTTTTGTTTGTAGATGGTAATGCCCAAAGTGGCTTTCAGCTTTGTGGCTCTGGTCGACAATGGCGTATCTGTTGCTGCCTAAGTGTAATTGATGCACTCTGCTTCTCTCTAGCTTAATATGGAAACGCGCAGATCTCCTGCGGGTTCTCGAAAAAAAAAACACCAACTTCTTAATTACCCTGTCTCAGATGAAAGACCTTTGACTTCCCGGGACAAAACTTTGGAACATAAACTTGATCAATTCCTTATTTGCTCCTGCATTAGCTAAGACAATACTTCAAACTCCAGTAATTAACGCTAGTGGCCAGGACATTCTAGTGTGGAATCTAATCCCTGCAAGACAATCTTTCCCCAAAAGTGCATACAAGCATTGTTTTTTTTTTAGAACCTGGACTGTAGGGGTTACCCCCCACAGCATTTTATTAAAAAATTAAGCAGGACTGTACAAAATTTACAAGCATAATTACAGAGTGGAACAGTTAAATGAGAGTGTCAATCCATCGTGATAACTCTTGGAGGTGCTTAGCTTTCACCCTATGCGTATGCATGGTGATTTCGTGAATGAAACCTCTTTTCCAAGATCGGAAGGTGGGCATGACGTTCTGAAAAATGGCCTCATTCCGTTGCTTCCATATGTGCCAACAAGCTAAAATAACCACCTCGGCGAAGAAAGGTTTCCCAAAGTCTGATCGGGCATTCTTGAAGACCTGCTCGAAACTAGCACCATCCATCCAATTGATCTGTAAGTAGTTCCAAATTCGGACACTGAAATTGCAGTGAAAGAAGAGATGCGTCCAATCCTCTGTTTGCCTAGTAGGGCACATAACACAATGAAAAACTTCTGTCACATTCCAGTGTCGGCGGCGTAGCATATCCCTTGTGTTTAGTCTGTCACTTATCATCAGCCAGGCAAACACTTTAATTCGCAACATCACCTTGCTCTGCCACATCCAGACAAGCATTGTTTCAATAATCTCCAAGAGAGAGACCGAAGATTTTTTCTCCACAAATCAAAACTTTGCTCAATCAAGTATGGAATGAGAAACAGATGGCACCATGAGTTCAAGCTTTTGTTTGGATACTTCTCCGGAATGCGCAACCCATTAGTAGAAGGGCAGGTAAGTACTCAAAACACACAAGTGAGAATGGCACTACTTGTGGAAATCTTGAGGATCAAATGCATCTATTCTTCCTATGTCCTTTTGCGAAATCAGCTTGGTACAACTTTCCCTGGTTTATTAAAACTGAATTTGTTGCTCATCACAAATTCACAATAATTCAATTCCTCAAATGATTCAAGCGCTCCTTACCTCAAACCACCCACAAATAAATATCAACTCTTTCTATACATCCTAGTGGTGCATTTGGAAATCCCGAAATGATGCCCGCTTTGGAAAGCGGTTAGGTATCCTTTCTTAAGTCTTTGAAACAGCGTCTGCAATCATGCAGGGCATCAAATTGGAGGTTACAACCCCTTCCCAAAGCAATGCAACCATTTGTTTCACACGAACCGCGGTGAGTAAGTGCAAGCACATAATCTATCGGCCCAAGCAGACTCTGCCAGCCCCTGGAAGAACTATCTATTATCTATACTACTATTAAAAGAGCAAACATGTGACAGATACATTAAATTTAAGTCGTTCAATATCAGATCAACGGACAAGATTGGTCCAACAATGTTGAGCACCTCAACGCAAACCTAAGCGAACCGGTACGGAGCTTATTTCTCTAATCTCTTACGGAACCACTTCGCCGACTGGAAACGAGCGGGCCAGCGCTCAAATCCTAGCGAGCACCGCCGTCACTCGCGCACTGCCACCAAATTAAGTTCGCCGTCGGCTCAGCCTGGTGTTCCCGTCGCCGATACAAGGAACTCTGCTACCGGATCGAGACCACTCGCCGCCGCCTCGGATTCAATTTGCTCTGCCGCCAGAACCTTGGTACGCCGCTAGGATATCGCCATCACGACCTTGCGCCGCTGTCAGTAGCTCCTCACGGCCACGATCGACCTATACGGTGAGAAGTAGCTCGAACAACACATATCGATGGTCCCAATGTTGAGTTTATGGAGATCACTCCACGCGCAGCCTCCCGAAAGGCGACCCTGCCTCCCAGCATGCCGGCCGCTGGCATCCAGCGCCATTGCAGGCGGTGGCGCATGGGAGGTCGTCAGCGCTGCCCCGTCCTCCCGGCGCTCCGGCCCCGTCTCCAGCCCTCCGCCGCTGGATATCGATGCTCCGGCCCAGACCTCCACTCCTACCACACCGCCGGCGCTTGCCCACCCCCGTCGCCGCTGAATCTCGCAGCTCTGCTGCCGGATCCTGCTGCTCCAGCCCGATCCCGCTGCTCCAGCCCGCCCCAAAGATCGCTCCGCCACCAGATCCTGCTAATCCGGCCCGCCTGCCGTGGAGGGGCACCGGCTCCGTCATACTTGTCAGATACCTGGTACGTGCATGAGCTTGGGGCCGCTTCCTCACCACCAGCATCACCGGTCTGTACCCCAAGACCTTCGTTGTGGCTCCCTCATCCTTGTCGCTTCCTGGTATAGGTGCTAGCTCAAGGTCTAATTGTATGTTTCTGTTTTTTCCTTTGAATTTCTGCATGTTTAGTGCATAGCTCAGCTGAATCTCAGGAACAAATTCAACGCTGCGTTATCTACCAAGAAAAAAATGCACAATCCATATCAGTGTAAACTTAATAACTCATTTCTTGATGCATCCAATTTTACTGTCAGTCGAGCTCCTCCGCCCATGCCTCGTCGTGCCTCGGAGACCCGAATCGATCTGCTGCGCCCTCCCATGCCTCGTCGTGCCTCGGAGACCCGAATCGATCTACTGCGCCCTACCCGGCCACCCGAGTCGATCTGCTGCGCCATGGCCACCAGCGTCCCGGCTTGGACGGGAGGAGGAAGAAGGGGAGGGACCCACCCGAGTTGATCTGCTGCGCCATGGACACCCGCATCCCGGCTTGGACGGGAGGAGGAAGAAGGGGAGGGCGCCGCCCGGCGCCGCCTCGCCTTGACTCTGCGGAATATCGCAGGACGGGGTGGACGTTCCGTCCGGAAGAGGAGAAATAAAAGAACGAACCGGTATGGTGGCAATTTAGTAGTATTATGTGATCTGGTGGGAGGGTAAAACGGTAAAACATGGCGTGTGTTGAGCTGCTCAACATTGTTGGACCGATCTGGTTCGTTGATCTGATATTGAACGACTCAAATTTAATGTATCCATAACATGTTTGCTCTTTTAATAGTATTGCGTTCAGAAATTTGTTCTCTTCTAAAAAATATATATTGACGGGGCAGCGCTGACGACCTCCCCTGCGCCACCGCCTGCAATGGCGCTAGATGCCAGCGGCCGGCACGCTGGGAGGCAGGGTCGCCTTTCGGGAGGCTGCGCGCGGAGTAATCTCCATAAACTCAACATTGGGACCATCGATATGTGTTGTTCGAGCTACTTCTCACCGTATAGGTCGATCGTGGCCGTGAGGAGCTGCTGACAGCGGCGCAAGGTCGTGGTGGCGATATCCTAGCGGCGTACCAAGGTTCTGGCGGCAGAGCAAATTGAATCCGAGGCGGCGGCGAGTGGTCTCGATCCGGTAGTGGAGTTCCTTGTATCGGCGACGGGAACACTAGGATGAGCCGACGGCGAACTTAATTCGGTGGCAGTGCGCGAGTGACGGCGGCACTCGCTAGGATTTGAGCGCTGGCCCGCTCGTTTTCAGTCGGCGAAGAGGTTCCGTAAGAGATTAGAGAAATAAGCTCCGTACCGGTTCACTTAGGTTTGCGTTGAGGTGCTCAACATTGTTGGACCAATCTTGTCCGTTGATCTAATATTGAACGACTTAAATTTAATGTATCCGTCACATGTTTGCTCTTTTAATAGTACTATAGATGCATTCGCTCTTTTTTAGCAACATGCGCATGTTTTTCGAACCATGCACACGTATCTTGAGAAAAACAACTACAAAAAATGTTGGACTTGGGAGACCCCTGTTGGGATCGGCTTTACATTGAAAGCTTTCAACAATTTACAAAAAGGTAGAGAAAAAGATACAACGCCTACGGCGATGGTTTGGCGAATACGTGGCAGGACTGGCTCTACTCATCGCATGGCCAGGAGACTACGCTCCACGATCGAACAACAACCATAACGGGCGGTGGAGCTGCCGTAACACCGTTGGGGTGAAATTCTTCAAAAGCTTCATTAGATAGCGCTAATGTACATTAATTAGAAGTTATCAATTTTTGTGTTGGTCAGGAGCAATGGTGAGATCCGGGCACTTATCTTCGCCTCTTGCATAGATGAAGCAGCAATGATAGGGAAGGTTGATTTTTTGCATTGTTTACGTGACGCTAATGGTGTCGCTCATGAGCTAGCAGCTTATTGCTTTGCCATAAATAAGGATTGTAATTGGGTAGATGATCCACCTGATTTTCTGGCGGACAGAACCGTTGAATGATGTAATTGTGATTTGAAATTAATAAAGCTAGCCATGATGGCTTCCCCTAAAAAAACCAGTTCAACAAATAGCATTAAGCAATGAAGCTGCAGTGGCTTTGTACCCTAGCTTCACCCCTTAACGGTTCGCACCCACAGATGCAACACACTGCAAATGTTGCACGCAGGCACAAAGATGTGAAAGCAGCTACGGCCTACTGTAATTTAGTATTTGTTTCCATTTATTATTTATTTAAGAGCACCTGCTATATGTGGATGTACACCACTTATGTTAATTTTATAAACTTATTCAGCGAAAATGTGTGAAATGCTAATAATATAGCCGCAATGAGGTGCCATACAAAAGGGGTTTATGGTGTCAATACGAATCATCCAATAATAACTTTAAAAATAAACTAATGATGCACGACAATTGAAGTTCAAAAAAATAGCCATGAGTTATATGCATCAAATGAATAAGCCAGGAATGCTAATTAGGTCAATCTTAAAACACGGTGAGAAGCGATCAAACAAAACTTCAAAGATAGTAGGGTTAGAGAGACATATACTCCCTCCGTTCGCAAAAGGATGTCACAAAAATGAACTATAGATAGACCATTTTTGTGACATCTTTTTCCGAACGGAGGGAGTAGAATATAACTAGATATAAAAGGCATTGCTTCCACCAATCCTTTTTGTAGTGAATGGTTCATTAACAGACACTAAAAGTATGTTGTGAGAAGTGTTGGATCATGGGGACCATGGGGTCGATAGTCGGGTACACAATGCAAGCCAGTGAGCCACGTATTCTTGCCTATGAAGTGCGTGCGTAATTTGCTTCACCACGGTAATAAAAAATTGGCTAAAGAACCGAGTTACCCAACAATACCCCTGAATCAACAAATGCACTAGCACGACAGGCAGTTGAGATAAACAAGACCTGCCTCCTCTATACAGAGTCAAAACTATTTAGAGGCATAAGCACTTGCTTGGCATGGTACGACCGACACGTAACTAGTGCAGTGAAAAATAGCAAAACGGTCTCAGTGGTTAAAATAAATCATGGAATCGGGCACTAGTAATGTTCAAAGTGGGGAATGTATACCAAGTTACAAATATACTCCCTCCGTTTATAAATATAATATGTTTTAGAGTTTGTCCCCATTCACATGTATATAAAATGTATCTTGACATATTTTAGTGTGCATGTTCACTTATTTTATTATGTATCTAGACATCATGTTAAACACCTAAAACCTCTTACATTTAAAAACAGAGGGGGTAGCTACCATGGATTTAAGGATACGAAGTGGCAATAGTGGGAAATTAAATGTTGACACGAGCATGTAACAAATCACTGCGCAGCACACGCAAAAGAGGTTAACAGAAATTGGATTCAGCGACAACAAGTTGGACACGATCCATACATGTTCAGGCAAGAAACCAATCAGATCAATGACCAGTAACATACACACAAAATTAAACAAACAGACTGCGGCCGATTAGGGAGCATCGAGCAGTAGAATGGGAACCTGTATCTTTAACCATGATACCACATTCACTGGTAGGCTTTCACGGACCACAGATTTCTAGAGACATACTCGCACAGATGAACAGAAAGGCTTGAGGCGGGTACCTAGGAAACGATAAGGAGCACGACCGAGGTGGAGCTCGGGTTGGTGTTGAGGAGGCACACCGCACACGTTTGCCCCAACCCGAGACGGGAGCCTAATGGCTGGGTTGGTGTTGAGGAGGCACACCGTACAATGACGAGCTGGATCGCCAGTGGCGGCTCGGCAAAGCCGCGAAGTGCTGAGGTGGCGATTGGCAGCTGCTGTGTTTTCCTGGGCTGAGGTGGTGATCTGGACAAGTGCACACTTTGCGATCAAGTTCTAGAAGACACTTACCACCTGCTCGTCCATTGCCCTTTATCCCGGTGTTTCTTGTTTAATTTGTGCCATGACCTGGGAGTGGTGGATATCGTCCCTCAGTCACGGGAAACTGTTAGGCTATGTTTGTTTCTAGAGTTTTTTTAGGGATTAGTGGAGATAATCCTCTAGTGTATTGGGTGAAACCCCAAAGTTCACCCAATCCGCTAGGGGTTTGGTGGGGATAATCCACTAGATAGGGGTAGTGTATTGAATCCCCTAGGGGATTGAGAAAAATGAACTAGAGTTTGGAGATTTGTGGGGAAAGGTGGGGATAAAACCTGTCAAATACTCTAGAAACAAACGATGTTTTGGTATATGTGGGGATTTGGGGGTTTGACCGGGATAATCCCACCAATCGCTAAAAAAACTCTAGAAACAAACATAGCCTTAGAGGGTTGTGGCTTTCCCTCACCAATCGACAGCCAACAAAGAAGCGCAAGGAGATCGTGACGCAGGTAGTTGCAGGCATGAGACGAATCTGGCTAGAGCGCAATCCTCGCACTTTCGCAGCAGACAAGTATGACTCTTAATCAACTTGTATCTTTGACGAAAGAGAAACTTTTGTTGTGGGACTTGGCGAAGCAGTATGTACGCCGCGGAGCAGTAGGCAGTACGGAGGAGTAGAACATAGTACATGGGTGAGTATGTTCGTGTGGGCCGGTGGGCAGCCTGTACAAACTCTATTGCTAAACCTTAACGAAAAGACATGCAAACCATTGGTTGCTTGTTCTCCCAAAAAAAATATGCCCCTTTTTAAAACTAAACAAGTGTGTGGCCCCTATTTTAAATATGGCCCATGAGATCGGTGCCAAAGAGATTGAAGTGGAACTTGTGCAGTTCGACGTCATCCTCTTTTGGCGCCAAACACCTGATTTAGTTTTGTAATATTAAACTGAAGGTTGGCTCCGAAGAGGCGAGGGAGTCAGTTTTGAAAATAGTTTTCAAGAGAGGCCATACTTATATTTAGTTCCTTAAAATGGCCATATTTGACAAAAAAAAAAAAAACCTCACTCGCTAAAAAAAATACCTCACTCAGCTCCCCCCTTCTCACTCCGTTACGAGAAAATAGAGAGAATAATGATAGTCTTGGGCCGGTCCAGGTAGTAGTAGCGGGCTTTGCATTGGGCCTTTACTCCATTTCGGGCCGTATCCCCAACTGCTTGTCTGGGTCAGCGCGTCTCCTTGATCCGAAACCGAGTCCAAGCTCCAGGCGGTACTTGATCGATTTCCAATTTCCGTGTCCCTCGCTCTGCTCACTCCGACTTCGACTCAAGATCGACTCCGACTATACACGCACAAGCCAGCGAGATCTGTGTCCTATAAATATGCCCTCGACGGCGTCCCAGTAGTCATCTATTCTCCTTGGTTTCACTCGTCTCTGACCGTGCGCTTGCCCTAGCATTGCTTTGCGGCCGGCGTTCCTTGATTTCGCTCTAGACGGCTGATCTGCAAGCATCCATGGCGTTGGTGGCATCTTCTCTTCACCCGCCGCTTCTGCTCCCGTCGCCATCGAAGACCCAGATGCTGCCGATCCTCCCGACGCCGCCCAGGAGCATGATGCTTCCGCTGCTGCCGACGCCGTCCGGCCACGCACTGCTGTTGGCGCTTTCCACCATGCCCGGCCGCGCGGACTTCGTCCAGAGGTGGGACGCGTATAAGATGCCCTGCAGCACGGCATCGACATCATCGTCCTCCGACAACAGCGTGAACCCTGGCCGCGCCGATACCGTCGAGAAGTGGAACGCGCACAAGAAGTACAAGATTCCCGGCTGTGCCAGAGCCAGATCGCCGTCGCCGTCTTCATCATCCGACAGCGGTGGGAGCCACGGACGCGCAGACTCCGTTGAACGTTGGGACAGCAAGAAGCTCGTCGGCATGAAGGACGGCAGTAATAAGCGCCCGCCTAGCCGCGCGTCCTCGACCGAGCGCTGGGACTTGCACAAGAAGCATCGCCCCGAGGAGAAGGACAATCTGCCTCAGGCCAAAGAGACGACAACGGAAAAGTTTCCGACAACGGCTACGCACAAGGAAATGGTCATGATGCACCAGGCCGCGTTCGCCGGGACCAGCTTCTACGCCTCACCGGAGCCGAGCATGCTCCCCATGCCTTCGTTCTTGCTGCGGGCGCACTAGCAGGAACCTAGATTGCTTACTCCATTGCGTTTACGATTGTCAGATAGCTAGCTTGTCAGATAGCCAGACTTCTTGTACTTTCGGTTCCAAATTATGTCTGGTTTGTAATTAGATATCAGCAAGCATGAAATTCAAAAAAGGTGCTATCAGCAAGCATTTCACTGTATGCAGTTTAGTTCTTCAATGTAAGCGACTGATTGTTCACTCGATATGGTGAATTTAGGGATTCCCTGCCTTCGAATTGTACTCTTTTTTTTTTTACGGAAAGAGCAGTCCAGCCTGCTGTTTCTTTGATAGTAGATAGGAGAAAAAGTTACAAAAGAGATGTACAAAAAAGGAAAAAAAATACCCTACTGCAACAAATAAATAACAAGAGTTTCTAGTCAGGTTCTCTCGGTCTTTGTAGCATGCTTGCAGCCCTTGACCTGCCAGCCAATCTCCATAGGCTTGCTTCTTGGAGGATGTCCATCTTCAACTCTGTCATGTTCCTAGTCTGCCTGTTGAAAATGCGGGCGTTTCTCTCCTTCCAGGTCAACCACCACACCAGCTGCACAACCGCTGTCCAATCTTTCTTTTTATGCTTCTCCGTGTAGTGATGTGTTTGTGTGATCCATTCAGAGAGAGATTGGTTCTGCGGGGGGAGGAAGCAAGGTGGCCGGCCAGCGATTGGTATAATCTGACCCCATAGCTGAGGAATTGTACTTGTGTCTCTGCCTTTTATTTCTTCGATAGGGAAAGTTGTGTTCGACCAGATTCAGTTTTCCATACATCGCGAGCGCAATGCACTTTCCTTTTAGCAATTCTCTTCTCTGAAAATGATTGCTATATAAAGAACACCGACATTTACATTTCATAAACCACAATCAATTAATCAAACAGAATGTGAGGAGGACCGGCCAAATAAGAATCTGAAGATTGTAGAATTGGTGTCATTTATAGGAAAAATCGTTGGCATTGTTCTGCATCTCCTCATTCAGCCAAATTCAATGTAAACTGTGAGTACGACCCGCACTTGATGAGCTGTTAATCTGCAGTTCTGAAAAAAGTTAGCGCTCATTATACATTAGTGGGCTTGAAGCTGTATCTGTATTTTGGTAAACTTCAGTCAATTTCAATGTATATATGAGTCACACCTGCAGTTAATGAATGAACAGCTGATCTGAAGTTTTCAGAAGAGTTTAGCGTTAATTCTAGTTTGGTGGGCTTGATTGAAGCTGTGAATGTATCCGCCTGTAGTACTACAAGGTGACCCTTTCGCATGAAGAGGCGGTAGTTTGTACCCTAAAATGTCAACACGTCTGAAATTTCGGTCACTTCGATTCGTGCCACTTTTCCTTATTAGAAGACCCGAGCCACGAGAATTTGTCTGTGTTATGATGGTTAGGAGGGTGGTTATATCCTCAGCTCAGAAGAGTTTAAACCCCAGGTTTGACACTGGTGTTTCTCATTTAGGCGAAATATTCTTCAGTGGGAGGCGACGTTCCCGTCGACAGCGAGACGACTGTGGTGACTTCGTCAATCTCAAGACAGACCCGCCAACTCAGCCTGCATTTGTAGGGTGTGCGTGTGTGCGTTCATAGGGATGAGTGTGCGCACGTGTATGTGAGCGTCTACGTTTATACTGTGTTTCGCAAAAAAAAAAAAAAGGACCTGAGCCACTTTCTCTGGTGATGCCTTTGTTGGCCCGGTTTTAAAACGCATGCTATTGCTACCCACGCACGCGGCCTGCTCGCCCATGGGAATGGACTGCACAATGGTAGCAATACAACGGAATGGGGCCGAATTTGTAACCCTACGACGAAAAAAAACAGAATGTTACTAAGAAAACCCTGTTACTTTTACAAAAAATATATTTTTATTAATGAAATAATGGATACGAAATTGAACGAATTGAAAACATCATTTATTGCCATCGTGCCATCACATAGTGCAAGTACGAACCAAGCTTTATGTAAAAAAGAAGGATAAACATTGGGTTGTCATTTTGAAAAGGCATTTTGGAACTGTTCTGAACAAACATGAAGACCACGACGAGTACATCCCGATACGTAGTATGAAGACTAGAATGCGCAGCCTCAGGTTCAGACCTTAATTATTAGCTTATTAAGGTGCAAACTGTTGGGAATCCAGGCATTCTGGTCAATGGAAGCAATGGAAAGCTACAACCAGAGTGCATCTTGACCCCAAATGTTTCTTTTCGATCGACTCATTTTTTCTCACAACCAGCCTAGTTCTACGCGTGCACAGATTTCCTCCAAACCTTAATTGTCATGCCATGCTCATGATGCATTTGCAGGCATTATAGTCTGATAGGCAACAGCCCGATTCGTTGGCATGCATCTTAAATTCTTAATTAGATGAATAGTTAGCAAACCACCAAGTTAAACACTGTCCTGCAAAGCTTTGGCGACAGAAGCTTTCTGAATCTTGAAGCCATCCAAGAACTCGAGAGTGCCCAAGAAGGCAAGAACTCTCTCTTGTGTGTGTGCGCGCGCGTTGAAACTAGCCAGGACCAGTTTCCAGGCGAGAACATGCTGAGCACGTGACGGGTAGAAGGATCCTATGCGTCATTCTGTTCTCTCATGTTAATGAAGTGGCAGATCTTGTCTCGGAATGGATCGGATAGCCTTTAGCCCTACTGACTGTATCCTCTTTCAATTCTGTCACCTGAGAAACTCCCATGCTTCCAGTGTCTGTCTCCAGTAGAACCGTAACTACATCAGAGAGTAACAAAAAGCCTTCGTGAAATTCACATTGGCTCCCCATGTCATATGCTTCTGATAGAATAAACAAAATTTCAAAAAGGTAAAACATTTCAAAAAATTCTGAAAACAATTTGAGATGAACATATACAAATTTTCTACTTACGTGGTAAGTTTCGCGGTGAAATGACATTTGGTCTGTTATGTGCAAAAAAAGAAAAAACTGTGGCTCAAATGGGATTTCAAAAATATATTTTTATAGCATTGGTTTCGTTATTTTTGCACAGAGCACCACACATGTCATTTTATCACTAACCTTGCCACATGTTTACAAAAAAAATATGTTCGTCACCAAATATATTCAGAATTTTTTAAAATGTTTTAGTATATTTTTTTATTTATTTTATCAGGAACATATGAGCTCAAGAACCAAAACACGTTTCGCAATGCCTTCACGGTTTGAACTTGTACTCTAATTTATCTAGTCAGACTGAGTAGGGATGTTTAAGTGGGATCCCAGTTATACCGTATTTCTACATGTCTAATGTCTAGTTCAAAATTTTGATCTAAATTTTTAACTAGACATGTACAAATACGGTAGAAGTGGGATCCCACCTAGACATCCATACGTTCAAGAGAAGTGTGGTTGATTTGTTGAAATCCACTTTGACAGATGGGAACATTATTTTAAAAAATTCATAAAAGAATCCGACATTTTTTTTGCACGTACATCTCGACATTGTGCGCACACTAAGTTCCACGGAAAACCGACATTTTATGACATGTCTAAAAATGAAAAATAAGTATCTCGTGAAAATCTTTTTTATCATCGAATTTTGTCTTCTTACACATGACACATAGAATGTCGAGGTGTATGCACTGGATTTTGTTTGGAATTTTTGACATTTCAAAAAGTGTTTCAGGAAAATTTAAAAATCGGGAGCATGTGTTCCCAGGAGCCAAAACACCTCGCCGGTTGATTTGTCAACCGAAATGACTCCCAAAAATCCAGACGAGATGCAACCTTGTGCTTTAACTTAAAAAGGTCTGCCCGTGATCGAGACACATTTCCACTACGAAAGCTCGGTCCAAGAAATGACTCGCACAAGTTGCTAAAGGAGGGCGGTTAGACAAAACTATACCCGCCGCGCGCCGCCGCCTCCGCCTCCACCTCTGGCTGCCGCCAGAGGGAGTTAATAAGAAAAACCTTTCTGACGGATGGTGGCGGCCGACTTATCTCCTTGCAGAGCCCTCGCAGTTGGCATGTTGCGATGGCTCATTTTTTTTACAACTTTCATTGATACATCACACGTTCAAAAATGAAAGAAGATTACCAAAAAGAAAGATAAAACCCAAATATAATCTTGATTATCTCCTTAGTCATGTGGTTACGTGCAAAACAAATAACAAAGACAATGACACATTTTGATATGCTAAAAATGTATGCATTCACCTTTGGGTGAGGCAATTTTGATCCCCAAATGGTAACTAGAGGAATATTCATCTCCCTAGGTAACTTAGGATCAATTGAATCCTAACACTGTGTTTGGATGTAGGAAAGTTTCCTGGAATTGGAATTGGACAAGCAATTCCATTTCCCAGATGGAAAGGGAATTGAATCAAATTCCAATTCACCTGTTTGGTTGTCACTGGAATTTATGGCTGGAATTGAGTAAAAAAAAAAGAACAGAAGAAGAACAGAGAAGAGCAGGCCATACCCATGCCGCCGCCATGCGCCTCTGCCCCGCCGGAGGGAGGATGGCGTGGCCCCGCCGGAGGGAGAGAAGAGGGCGGGAAGGCCCCTTCCGCTGCCGCCATGCGCCTCTGCGCCGCCCGGGAACGGAGGAGTTGGGACTAGGGAAGGCGGGCGGCGCGTGGTGTGGGGCAGTCCGGCGGAGGCTCCTGCCCACGAGCGAGCGGCCCTGAGCGGAGGCGCGCGTGCCCATCCCGCCGCCGTTCCCATCCCGCCGCCGGCCGCATCTAGCCGTCGGCCGCATCTAGGGTTTCCGGCGGCGGCGCGGCTCAGAGGAGAGCGGAGGGCGCCGGGGAATGGAGAAGTTGGGAAGAGGGGAGGACGCCGGCGCTCGGTGGAGAGGTGGGACGAGGGGAGGACGCCGGCGCTCGCTGGAGAGGCGCTCGGTGGAGAGGTGGGAGGAGGCCGGCGCTCCAGTTTCGCTCGCTCGGTGGAGGGGAACGTTTCGCGAACTCGCTTCGCTCGCTCGTTTCCGTGCGATTCCGAGGCTCTGAGCTCGGAAAGTTTCGGGCCGAGCTAACACTGCGGGCTTTCCAGGCGGAATTGCTCAAACTTTCCAGCCCTCAATTCTCTAGCCACTCCAAACGGCGGAATTCGAGTTTCAATTCCAGAATTCCAATTCCAGTCAATCTTTCCTACATCCAAACACAGTGTAAAGGAAATACGGGACAAAGGCAACACTGAATGATCCATTTCGTAGGGAGTAAGACAACATTGGATGATCCACCAATAACCAGTAACAAGGCAGCATTGTATTGCCATCTAATCTATCTAGGATCCTTAAAGCCCACAATCTTTTTCAGGTTTGGATCCAGATTAACATAGAGGGGTCAATGTGATCCTAAGCCAACTATTTAAGCCCACATTTGCAAATCCCACGGGTTGATAGCCAAGAAGGCATGGCATGCACATTCAACCTACATTAACACAAAGTGGGCAATGCCACTTGGATGATATCAAAAACATAATCTCAATACTACATAATGTCCAACCAACCAATATCATTCTCAAGGAGAGGACCCCATGCATTGAGCATGGTAACCTGTAGCTATGGGAGGAGGCCAACAAGAAGCTCACAGAACATGCAAGAGAGAGTCATCGACAGGGATGTCCAAAAGACAACAACAAACCAAGTATATAAACTAGACTCCAACAAGAGCATCCACACCACCACCACCACAAGGTCATCAAGAACAACTCAAGAAAAACAACGTGGATCTTAGGAAATTCAAGAAGCTAGGAGAAGCAGGCAGAACCTAAAGAAGAACAAGGTTATTCGGATCACCAGAAAACAAACTTCCAGAAATTCCAAATATGAAGTAGATAGAGAAGTAGGAGGAGCGACGACATCCACAAGCTCGAGCGGCTCGTATGGCCATTCGAATGAAAAGACACCACTGATCTGACGTCCGTCGACTGCCTCAGGGAAGCGTCAGAGAAGTTTCTCTAGTTTAGTTTGCTCTAGTATTTAGTCGTTTATTTGAAATGTATGAACTGGTTTGAATGTTGCTCTAGTTTGTATGTATGGACTGATGATCAAAATGTGGCAGGAGTCTTTTTTTTCAAAATTATGCAGTAGCGTTTTAAGGTATCTATTATGGCCGATCAGATTTCATACAGCAAAACAATTTCTCTATAATCTGCCAGACCGTGGCAAAGTTTCTCAACATTTCATGCTCAGCTATTTAGTGTACCCATAACAATTCAACGTGTGACACCAGAGAAAACCAACCTGATAGTTAGGAGTATTCTCATCCCATGAGAGTTTAAATCTCAGATTTGACACTGGTATTGCTCATTAGGGCAGATATTCTTCACTTGGAGGCGATATTCCCATTGATAGCGAGACGTCTGTGTTGTGTTTGTGTCGAATATTGTGTACGTGTTGGGTTACGTTTGGACTTGGAGTCGTATTAGGTGTGGATAGGATACGTGTAGTGTTCGAGTCGGACACTACTAGCCTGGCCCTCCCATATAGTGAGGGGAACACCACACATGTAACCTATGACGATTTGATAGCAGCAGGCACGCAGGGGAGCCGGCGGCTTGTGCCAGCGCCTAGAGCGGCCAGGGTTGCGGTATCAATGGGGAGGTGCGCCCATAGTCATGCCCCGCAGATGTAGGCGAGTTCGCCGAACTGCGTTAACAAATCTCGGTGTCGTCATCGTGCTGTGATTGCTTCGTGTTCTCGGTAGATCGATTATGCGCCTGCGACGGTAACAATTGGTATCAGAGCGTCAGGTTTGGAGGCTGCAGAAGATTGATTAGAGAAACGGCGAAGACCAACCGCGGAAAATCATGGTGCACACGGTTATCGCGAATTCGCAGGATTGTTTCTGGCGACCATCGGAGATCGTCGTAGAAG
Source organism: Poa pratensis (assembly GCA_947311845.1). Lineage (NCBI taxonomy): Eukaryota > Viridiplantae > Streptophyta > Magnoliopsida > Poales > Poaceae > Poa > Poa pratensis. Next base: position 15,253,367 of record CAMZMU010000081.1, on the reverse strand, counting down.
AGCAATGAATCGGCATGTGCTGCAGTTTTTGGATCGGATCGGGAGTGCGACGAGCATGCAGCGGCGTTCGCGTTTGGCATCTCGGCAAGATGATATCGTGCATCAGCGGGACACGTACTAGCAGCGGCAAGGTCGAGAGGCGCTCCAGGCGCTTGTGCATACGCACACGGCACAGGGCAGGCAAAGGCGCCGGCGCGTGTGCAGCACGAGGACCTAGGCTAGCTGTGCGTGTGGCCGGCAGGAGTATGCATGACATGAAGTTGCTGGTGGCCTGGTGCTCGGAAAGGATTCGATTGCAGTGTGAGATTTGTTTAGAGAAAAAATCACATAAGACGTGTGTACATGCCAATCGGGTGCTTTGAGAAAGAAAAGAAAGAAAGATCAAGGACCATGAGAAGTTTGTGTCATGGATTGGACGGGAAGGCTACCAAGGATTGACTTTAGTCTATCTCTCTTAGCTACGTACAGTACAGTACGGGATGGCGGCAGTACAGGATGCGGAGTCGCAGGTCCACGGGAAGATCGACGTGATTTGGCAGCATGGTGTCATGTTGATCAAGATGGACTGCATGCGGCGAGGGGCGACGTGCGTATAAGGCTAATGGAGTCTGGAGCGTGTCGTGCAGTCGGATACGTTCGGCTGGGTTGGACTGGACAGTCTGACGGGACAAAAGACGGTGAAGATCGGCGACGACGACGTAGGAGCGTGAGGGTTGATGGTGTCCGAATTCTGTGGCGTGGCAACACGTGGCGCATGGTTATGCGCGCTTCAACATGCGATGGCGCGGGATTGATTCAAGATGGTGCACATATGATATCTTGAGATCGACAGGGCACGGGGTGGACTGATCCTCTACCATGGACTCATGTCGAAGGTGGAGCTGGAGTCTCTAGCGGAGATTTCACTCGGCTGATGGAGGGGTTGCGGCGTAAGCTAGCGGAGAGTCAAACCCTAATCAGCGGGAAGGCGAGAGGCACGTGATCCGGACTGGAGCTCAGGTTTTGGAGAGATGCGTGGAACTCGGCATCGGTCGGGTATGACTGATGGTTGTCTGCAGTGAGGCCTGAGGTGGTGTGGGTTAGCGACCCTATAGATCTTGGCCAAGATTGCGGATACTCGACGCGGTAGTAGCAGCGAGGCGTGCGGTAAGCATGGGACACGGCGACAGACCAGGGCACGGACGGTCAGACATGCTGTCGGACATGTGCGCAGGGGGTGCTGAAGCAGTGTTGGCGAGTATCAGATTCAACTTGGTGACTGGGTCTATGAAGATTGACGCGTCAGGTGATAGACAAGAGTCGACCATGTGGAATCTGAGAAAGTGTTGGAAAGTCTGTAATGTCGGAAGCTTGAAGAGTACATGGCCGTATTTCCTGCGATGTTCAGTGCACATGGCAAAATGCAGGTGACTAGATACAGAAGGAGGTGGAGTGCTATAGCTGTGGACATGTAGAAGACTATTCAGGATGAGACGACTGAGAATTTGATTCAAGGTGACTAAAGTGCGACGGTGAAATTTCTTCAAGTTGAAAAGCACTTTCACGCATATCAGTGGTCGATGTGTGATAGTGTTGAACGGGAAGAAGAGACTACAGTTGCAGGTGGAGTCAAGTGGAGTCTGGGAGTAGCAGTGGAGCTCATGAAAGCAACCAAGTCCGGAGTACATGGAGGTTTGACGCATTGACGAATTTAAGGTGGTGGAGAATATTCGCCAAGGTGGAATTTGTTGTGTTTGTATCGAATATTGTGTACGTGTTGGGTTACGTTTGGACTTGGAGTTGTATTAGGTGTGGATAGGATACGTGTAGTGTTCGAGTCGGACACTACTAGCTTGAGCCTCCCATATAATGAGGGGAGCACCACAGGTGTAACCCATGACGACTTGATAGCAGCAGGCACGCAGGGGAGCCGGCGGCTTGTGCCGGCGCCTAGGGCGGCCATGATTGTGGTATCAATGGGGAGGTGCGCCCATAGTCATGCCCCGCAAATGTAGGCGAGTTCGCCGAACTGCGTTAACAAATCTCGGTGTCGTCATCGTGCTATGATTATTTCGTGTTCTCGGTAGATCGATTATGCGCCTACGATGGTAACAGTCTGCGGTGATTTCGTCAATTTCAAGACCAAACCAGCTAGCTCCGTCTACAAAGCTGTTCATAAAGGTATGATGTGCATGTGTGTTCATGGTGAGTGTACGCGCATGTATGTGAGCGTATGTGGTTTGAAGAAAAAAACGCTTGAACACCAAAACTGGTACTAAAAAAACGCGTGTATCTATACTACTATTAAAAGAGCAAACTTGTGTTGATACATTGAATCTGAGCCCTTCAATATTTGGCCAACGGTCCAGATCGCTCCAATGTTTGACAACTCAACACAAATCCACTTTTACCCGTTTTACCCTCCCACAAAATCACATAATACTGCTAATGCCATCGTACCGGTTCGTTTTATTTCAACAAACCTTTTTATTTCGAGCAGAAGGGAGAGGTGGGCATGGCCAGCGTGCGAGGCAAAGGCGGTGGCCTCGAGGCTGTTCCTTTGCGTGCGGCGGCCGGCGACCGGTAGCTCTGAGCGTCGTCGTCTTCGTCGTCAATGGCCGCTCCATGGCGCCACACGAACCAGAGCAGGAAAAGGCGGTGGCCTCGAGGCTGTTCCTTCGCGTGCGGCGGCCGGTGACCGGCAGCTCTGAGTGTCGTCGTCTTCGTCGTCAATGGCCGCTCCATGGCGCCGAGGCCTTCCGCATCGCCGCATTCAACATGCAGATACAAACTGAAATGAGATAGTGAATCTAATCTGTGAAAATTGAATCAGAAGATTGGTTGAAGAGGGGAGGGAGGTCCATACCTGCAAAACACGGAAGGACCGACACCGAGGCTGAAAAACGGCGCTGCCGCCGGCAGCAGCTTCCCGTTGTGACGTACTCGCTCCCGGTGAATTTCAAGGCGATGCCGACGGAGCAGAGAAGCGTGCAGAGGAGCAGCCAGGTGTTGCTGAACGGCGCGATTCAGAGCTTCCCGGTGGCGTCCTCCATCCCACGAGCCAGGAGCGCACAGGTGTCGCAGAACGGCGCGAGGCGGAGCTTCCCGGCGGCGCCCTCCATCCCACGAGCCAGGAGCGCACAGGTGTCGCAGAACGGCGCGAGGCGGAGCTTCCCGGCGGCGCCCTCCATCCCACGAGCCACCACGACCAAGCCTCTGCCGTTATGGATTTTGTATTCGGGAGCTGTTGCTCCTCCACGACTCCAACTCTCCACCACTACCTGGAGAGCAGCATCCAGATCGAACAAAGAAATTGGGAATAGCTCAAAGATGAGACAGAGGAACCTGTGCTATTGGACAACTAGAGAAAGTGATTCTACGGTTTTTTTTCCAGTACAACGGAATGAGGGGATTTGGAGACGAGGAATTGGTGCGTGTACATGGTAGACACAGGCAGGAGTGAATGGATAATATAATTTAATAAAATAAGAACTGCTATTAGGATTTTTTTTAATAACCTAAGCACATGTATATACTGATATGCAATTTTAGAAAATGTCAATGAGTCATATCAACACACAATAAACAATGGGAGCACATACACAATCGCACGAAATATACTGGAGAATGGAGTCAATCTATGGACAATGAAAATGAGTTGCGAATATTGAATATCAACAACGTCAATAATTCATCGTCTTGTACCGCGTGAAAAGGAGACCGACCATGTGGAGTCCTGCTTCATCTCGATTCAACGGTGGCTACCGGAGACGGAAGCCGGCGAGAGAGGTAGGACATGGCGAAGCAAGGCCATGGCTCTGTGGCGGAAGGACCCAGAGAGACGGCGGAAGGGGAAGCTGTGCGAGGTGCTTATGACCAGGGGCGTGGAGTGCGACTGGTGAGAGTTCGGCTAGCTAGGTAGTGACCATGAGAGAAGCTAATTGAGAAAGAAGAGTGGATATAAAGGGGATCGAGAAGAATGAATAGAAAGAAACGCAGGACAATATTTTTCAGCTAGCTGGTAGCCTGGTTTTGATTTTTCAACGCTATTTTATCGGTGAACAAAAAAATGATTTAAGTATTTCGCATTCATTTAATCATCATAGAATATATTATTTACTTTTATCAACTATTATGCTCTTTTCTATGTATAATAATAAATTAAAATCGTGTCAGTGTAATTGACAAATATTTAATTAGGAACATTTAAATGGCTTGGTACAAAAATAAAAGAATTATATCAACAATCCTGAAAAATCGCAAACAACCTCTTCCGATGTCACCATTGCTAGCTGGAACGAGTAAGGCTGCGCACGGTTAACCGAAAACCGAGAAACCGAACTGAAAAAACCAAAATCGAACCGAAATTGTGGTTATTTTGGTTTCCGGTTAAGGTTACGGTTAGTAAAATAGCTAACCATATGCCTTGCGGTTAATACGGTTAATAACCAAAAACCGAATAGTTAACCAAAAAAACCAAAATGCCTATTAACTTTTATTAATTTGCTACTTTTATTGACTTTTATTAACTTTACGGGTTACTTGTAGCATGTGATTTGCTACTTGTATAGACTTTTATTAACTTTATGGGTTATTTGGTTACTTTGGACCATATGCCTATTAATTTTATAGTCTATTCCGTTATTTGTAATATATGGCCACAAAAAGAAATTGTCATTTTAAAATTCGCGTCAACTTAGTTTAATTTGGTTATTACCGAAACCGAACCGAAATTAAATGGTTATTACCGAAACCGAACCGTATTGTCATACAAAACCGTATTTACCGAAGTATTGAAACCGTATAAATAAAAAACCGTATAAACTGAACCGAATTAACCATATTAACCGAACGCGTAGCCGGAGGAACGAGGCACTGAAATAATTGTAAGAAAATATTTGGTCTATCTATTTAAATGGCTTGGTAAAATTACTGAATGAAACAAATATAAATTCAAAGACGTGTTTATATTATAATAAATTCTGAGACGTGCGTTGCACGTGCATGTTCACGAGTAAAAGGGCAGTACGAAAATCTACTGTCGTAAAAGCTCTACCAACAAAAAAGCGAGAGTCATGGTTGAAAAGGCTGAAAAGGGTAAAGTTGAATCATGAATCAATCGAAAGTACCACGAGGCGGTTAGTTAATTTGCACATGACCACATCATCACATCACCCATTTCTTCCCTCGTACGCTTAAATAGAGAAGGAAGAACCGCACCGCACGCGTGAGCGGGGGGGAAGCGGTAGGAGACGACGAAGCATGATGATCATCATCACATCATCATCGTCGTCGTCGTCGAGCAGGCACTGACCCTCCCTTCAATCCAACTCCACCTCCACACAGATCCTATCCACCATTACCCACCAAACACACCACAAAGAATAATTTCTCGTCTTAAAAACCCCTCTTTAATCAAAGATCTCTCTCCTCTCCTCTTTGTTGTCCGTCCGTCCACTTGGATTTATTATATCTTCTTGTCCCGTTTTGCTGTGGATTTGGACCACGCGCATGCAGCAACCAAATCCCCTTCCAATCTCCGGTGGAGGGCGAGCAGAGGAGAAATCAACCCTAAATTAGCGTTCCGCCACCAAGAACTCCACTACCAGGCGAGCGAGGATCCAATCATTCCTCTCGCCGCAGGCATTTGGCCCACTCCACCACCACCACCATCGCCACCACCCAGGAAAGAAATCCCAAGAAAATTGGCCCTACGCCGCACCAGATTACAGCCTCGTAATCATTCCCCTGAGAAGAAGGGAAGGAGCTCGGGCCGAGAAAAGGAGGAAGCAATGACGGAGGTGGCGCTGTTCCGGGGCCCGGCCAACCTCGCTTCCTCCGCAAGCCGCGGCTCCTCCTCCTCCTCCCCGCGCTATTTAGCCGATAGCGACGTGCTCCAGAGGAGAAGCAGCAGCACCACCAGCGCGGAGAGACCTGCAGAATCCGCGGAGCGACAGGCCGGGGGATCGGAGGAGGACGGAGAGCGGTGGTCGTTCTTGGAGCTGCTCTTCGAGCTGCTGCGGAAGTCGTTGCTCGGCTGCAGGGTGGAGGGCGGCGCCGGCGAAGACGGGATGGAGATAGGGCTGCCCACGGACGTCCAGCACGTGGCGCACGTCACCTTCGACAGGTTCCATGGCTTCCTGGGCCTCCCCGTCGAGTTCGAGCCCGAGGTGCCCCGCCGCGCTCCCAGTGCGAGGTCCGTCACTCTCTCTGTCTCCCATCTCATGTTCATCAATTGGCATTATGTTGAATGTGGTTCCTGTTGTTCTGAACTCGAAATGTTTCTGAATATCCAGTTTTCAGTTCCAATTTGAACTTTGAATAGCATCCTCTGTTTGTTTTGATCTGAAATTTGGCAGGCAGATAAATTCCAATGAAATTTATATTCCAGTTTAATTATGCGTGTATTAATAGTCCCTTTTTGTTACTCTCCGTTGCTGGAACGCACTTGGCAGCCCGAGCTGGAATTGATCTACTATGTTAGATAGACTGTCTATGATGATGGGCACGCTTTGGACCACCACTCTGTCCAGAAACAGTTTGTGTTGAGTTCTCCCCGTTTCATTAATAATTAGCCAATCATGGCTCTCGAGGCCTGTTATGGATAGAATTACATGATATTTCTGTAGCTGGTTACCTCATAAAGTCAACTAAGGAGAAATCAATACTTACAACTTTTAATGAGGCTGGAAATGGAATAGAACACTCACAAAGAAATCTTCTTTACGTTTTAATTAGAGTAAAACAGACAATTGTAAATTTGAAAATTATAGAGCTTCTACATTTAGTAGTAGCAGACTAGCAGCCATTTTGTTCACTTCAGTAATTTCCTATCCTTTGTGGCGATGGTACTCAATCTATGTTACTAGTGTTCCCAACTTCCCATCAACTCCAATCTTGTTTTGACTTGTAAGCAAACCCACCAAATAAACATATTTTTGTTCAATATTGGTGCGTTCGAAAGAGTATGGTTATTTCAATCTGGTTCAAAAAATCAAAAGGAAGTATTTAATTGGCACAAACATGCCGTTTGTCAAGACCGACTTCTGGTCGCATCAGTTCAGCTGTATCACGTCTTGCTTTGTTTGGTAGGGGTGCTTATCCTTTCTATGCAAATATTAAACTACTGAGGTATTTCATTCAGTGCAAAGTTTATTCTACGGTAGGTTGGTAGCTGTATTGTTGCCTCGTTGCCCTTTATTTAATCCGACGCTCCTTCTGTATGCCCAGTTGCACGCACATTACCTGGAACATAATTTTATAAATCAGATGGAAAGAGGAGGAAAATAACACCTTTTGATGGATTTGATTGGCCTAGAATGTCAAGAAGAAAATTATTGCCTGCTCTGTCATGTAGGAATGACAGATAGAAAACTGTTGGGAATTTAGTGATTTACTAATGACTTATTTTGTCTCGATTAGATGCTTCCCTCACCTTGCTCGTTATCATTTGTCTGCATCTGTTTGCTGTGTTTTTTTGGACTTTAGGGATTGAATAACTTTTTTTATTCGCGGTCGTCTCAGGCTAATGCTAGAAAAATTACTGAAAGAATAAGAAACCTACATAGATACTATGTTGTACATTGTTTTGTACTGGGAATTCCCTGATGTGGTTATTATTTCTAGGCAATCTAAAAAGAATAGGCTAAGAATTCTCTATTGAAGGATGGAATAGTTTTGCCTCCAAAAGAAGATAAAGTGGCACAAACAACTAGAACCCATCTTCATAGTTCATACTGGAGGACTGTAGTATATGAATCAATAAAACTGGAGCATATGAATTGTGCTTATTCATTAGTTGGGAAACTTCTGGAATGTGCAAAGGTCCCGAAAGAAATGACAGGCAGGTTCCTGAATATTTTACACACTTGAGTAGTTGAGTTAGTAAACCAGTATGTTCAGCAACGAATTCAGAGTCATGCATACCATATTAATTGTCGGAATCTGGCTCTTTAAAAGGTGCCTTGACTTGTCTTTAAAAACCAAAAAGTGAAATATGCCTCGACCTCAATGGCTATGTGATCTTATTTTAATATAGTAAGGTGTATTTTGGAGCATCGTGTTTGATTTCAGTTCACGTTTGCTTGTGCTGTTGGTGTTATTCAGCTGATCCTAACTTCAAATGCAGCGCTAGTGTCTTCGGAGTCTCAACACAATCAATGCAATGTTCGTATGATTCTAGTGGAAACAGTGTTCCGACGATTCTCTTGATGATGCAAAGACGTCTTTATGAACAAGGCGGTCTTCGGGTATGATGTTTTATCATTTTAAGTGACAGTCAGTTGCTTGTTTTATCAGTGTCCTGTAGCTTTTAATGAGTTCTGACCACATTAGTGTTGTTTTTCTTTACTTTGCAGACAGAAGGTATTTTTCGTATAAATGCGGAGAATAGCCAGGAAGAATTTGTGAGAGATCAGTTAAATAGTGGAACTGTGCCAGATGGCATTGATGTTCATTCTTTGGCAGGTCTAATCAAAGTAAGCTTCCTTCTATCATGTAGCTTATGACATTCCGCTGAGACCTGAGAGCACCACTCAAGAGATTTATTAATGACGTGCTCATCTTCAATAGTCAGATTCTGTATCAACACTCGTCGGAGAAATCCAGAATTTTTTCTGGTGAAAACCAATCTTATTTTTCAAAGTAAAACCAAAGTTGTTGCTCTTCAGTTCAACAAATTATTGTTACAGAATCTAATGCCGCCCTTTAGTAGTTTATGGTGTGGTTAACTGATTTGACACCACAGCTTTATGTCCTCAAGTCAGTCAGATTTCTTTGGCAAACCAGTACTTTATGACAAAAATTATAATCATTTTTGTTTAAAAAATATATACTCATGTCATATTTTTTTGATCATTTCAGGCCTGGTTTAGGGAATTGCCAAGTGGGGTGCTGGACTCTATCCCACCCGAACAGGTGATGCAATGCCAATCTGAAGAGGACTGTGCTCGGGTTGCCAAATGCCTTCCACCAACTGAAGCAGCCTTACTTGACTGGGCCGTTAATTTGATGGCTGATGTTGTCCAGGAAGAACAGAAAAACAAGATGAACGATCGCAATGTTGCTATGGTTTTCGCACCAAATATGACCCAGGTAACGTGTTGTCCTAACAGAAAACTAGCTACAGACATTTCGGTGGATGCTAATTCTTGCACACATGTAAATGCAGATGGCAGATCCTTTGACTGCACTGATGTATGCGGTGCAAGTGATGAATTTCCTCAAGATGCTAATACAGAAGACCCTCAAGGATAGAGAAGAGTCGAACCTGGAGGATGCTTCCTTGCCACAAAAGGACCCATCTGATGAAAACGGGCATCAGAAACCTAGCCTCGCCATTGATTCTCAACCTGAGGAAGTATCCGGGCGTCCTTCTTTTGTCAGGGAGGAACCCCTTCTGTACAGTCCTACACACAGCCCTGAAGACAATCCTAGTGGGATTAATCTTTCCGAAGGCGATTCCGTAGCTTGCATTGTCCAGACAAGTAATGTCCTGACGGGCATGGAGAGCTCCGCCAGTTGCTCACAGCCTGCTCTCGCTGTTTCATCCACCGTTGATGATGCTACCTGTGCTACAGCTGTGAACTCACTTCAGGGCAGAGGGAGCCGTAGCCTGACTAGCAGGAGGACTAGAAAGGGCAAGCGGCAGTGTGGAACGCCCACTGTTCCTGCAGCTGAGAAATCAAGGGGCACGAGCATCGTCAGCCGGATAAACTCCAAGGTCGAACGGATCGAAGCGTGGAGGTAGAAATCCGGACGTCATTGCTTTGTTTGTTGTGTAATAGATGACTGACCCAGTGTTTTCCTTGCACATTTTGAATTTTTGACGTGCTTATCATTTCGTGTTTGGACCATGATCATGTTTTCAGACTCAACCAGCCTCCTTCACTAACTTATGTATCTTGCTTGTGAGTAATTTGTGGCTGTTCGAGTGAATGAAACAGAAGGCCGTTGCTTCCTTTGTGCATGCACTTCTTGCTAGACGTTTTCTCTTGAGATTTTACTATACTGACCTTTCTGAAGTGAGCTCTCAGCACCGTATGCATGTCCTATCATTGCATCAGATAGCTTTATTCTGCTTCTCTCCTTCATTCTTTTCGTTTGCTGAATCTGTCCCAAGATTTTTCCAGTTTTCACAAAAAGAAGGTATTCTACCTTTTTGTTGTTCATTCTTTTTCGTTCGTAGAATCGCCACAATTTTTTTGTAGTTTTCATGGAGAAAAAGAAATGTTGGAAACTAAAACACTGTGAGAGAAATTGCAGTGCATCATCCTCCACCTAGCTTTCTGCCAGTTCAGCTAAGAACGGAACATATTCCTGTCTCCAGGAGAACTTGACACCAGTGTGATGCTCAGTGACAAGTGCATCACGGGTCGGAGAAAATCACCCCGTTTTCTCCAAGGGTTTAACCATTGTGAAATGTCTGAATTTCTTTGTGGTGCGTGGCATTATCGATCTGTTCCCGCGTAGTTGGAACCGGAATTCATTCACGAAAATCGACCTGGAATGCCAACCTTATCAGATATTCCATTTTTTCAGTGCAAGACCACCATCAAATTTGTTCGAGCAGCAAATGCTTGCATTGTTCCGAACTTTTTAGCTGTAGCTGCAGATTTCCATGCATTTTTTGACATGACATGCATATCAGTGCTGAAGAACACACATACACACTTGTGCAAGATGCACATTTCCATTTCCTCCCAAGTTGCTTGCAGCTGGAGTAGTATATACCACCACCACTTGTAAAAAGGGGGAAAGAACCCCAAAATTCCAATTCGACAGCCACATAGATGCCTCTATCTTCCCTGGCCTCTCCATTTCTCTCATTATATATACCTCTCTTCGTCAGAGATTACATAGCCAATTTCGACAGCCACAAAAAAAATTGCAGCTTTACATCCGAGGAGCAGAGTAGCGTTCATTTGGTAAATGGGGCACATGGCGGCGGCGGACGGCGTGCTGCGGAGGCTGTTCGAGAAGCCGTTGCCGGAGAACCCGAGTCTTCTGGATGTGTTGGCGGCCTGCAGCAACCACATTCACCACAAGAAGCAGCTGCTGCCGCCCGTCGACCCGTCGTCCTTCACGGAGATCTTCGGCGAGCTCCACTTCCACGAGAAGCCCGACGCCCGAGTCGTCTTCCTGCCGCCACCACCAACACGCCCGAGTGGTCCGACTGCGTCGTGGTTAGACGTCGCCGATCATCAGGCTGCCGAGAAGAGCAAGGACGACTCGTCGTTGGACGCGCTCCTCAGGCCGCCGAAGCCCGCGAGCTTCAGTATGAAGAAAAGCGCGAGTTTCTGCCTGAAGAAGAGCTCGGCTTCGCTGCTACTCTGCACGGAGGGGCTCGGGTCCGAGAGCACCGTGGACTCGGACGACATGGTCAAGGGCGACGGCGGCGACGCCGCCCTGAGCCCCGGGAAGGAGGCGATGCTTGAGGAAGCGACGCTCGGAGACGCGGGGCCAGGGCTGCTGGGAGGCAGCAAGGACAAGGAGCCGCCGTCGTTCCCGCCGCCGATACGGTCGATCGGGCGCGGCGGGAAGCCATGCGTGTGCTTCCGGACGTTCCGCGAGGATGGGCGGTTCGTGCTCACGCAGGTGGTCATCCCCGGGAAGGAGCTGCTGCAGGCGTCCCGCGTGGGCGGCCGCCTCAGGCTCCAGTTCGCCAACGCCGCAGGCGACGAGGATGACGAGGAGCTCGGAGACCAAGAAGATCGCGGGCACGAAGCCAACACCAGATGCATGATCGGCGCATGCGCTTAATTCGTTACCACTGTAGTAGCTTGTTGGTTTTTTTTTTTTTTTTGAACACCTCCAACTTCACCACGTATATTCACCAGGATTCCACATACAAAGTACATAGAAACAAGCAAAGAAAGAGCAAACACGAGGGAGAGGAGCCGGAACAAGCTCGAGGATCACCAGCTTCACCGGCGACGGGGACGAAGAGCAGCATCCGCCGATCTTCCACTGCCTGGGAAACTTTTGTCCCTTGAAAGACGTCGCCTGGACTGCCCGCCGCCCCGCGGCGGGGCTCTTGTCGATGAACGGCCGTGGCGGACGCCCCCCTGGCTCCACAGCACCGCCAAACCCTAGCCGCCTTCGGATCCGTCGCAGAAGAGGCTGAAGAACTCGAGCACCTCCGGGATCCAGCCGCCCGATCCGCCGCCACTGCAGATCTGGCGGGAAACGATGGATCTCGAGCACCGCGCCGGGCCTCGAGCTCCAGCCAGCCGCGCGGGTCGACGCCGTGCCCCACGGAGCGCCGTCGCCGGAGAAGAACCCGCCAGCACCAAAAAGCCCACCACCAGCACCACCTCCTCCTGGGCGCCGCCGGCAAGCACACCGCCCTACCCTACCATTTGTACAAGCCGGCACCGGGGATCCCCACCCTCCCGCCGCCGAAGCGGCCGGCGGAGGAGGGGAATCCCACGGCGCGGCGGCGAGCACGCGGTGGGTCGGCGGCGGCGTCCAAAAATCGCCTGCTTTTCTCCTCTCTGAAACAGTGACGGGGAGAGGAAGAAGGGGGCTCGAGTTGCTTGACTCGACTGGACTTTTTAGTAGCTTGTTGGTTAACGTGTGACAATCCGAAGCTGATGACGATCACGTGTTTGGTACTTTGGTATTGCTACGGGGATTGTATTCGTAGAACTGGTAGTAATTTTATTTCTTAACGAGCTACTACTATTGTTGGACTAGGACTATTGTTTATTTATTGGGATGTTATCATTTGGCAATAAGATCTTCACCTTTTTTTTTCTTTTTTTTCGGACACAAGTCCGATGCAAGTGTGATGGGATGGACACGGGACGACCGCTTCGCTTCCCGCCTGCTCTGGCCCGACGGGACTAATCGGGATTTAAGAAACGGATACGGGAAGCCCAGCGGTACCCACCTAATTGTAATGATCCCACCTTTTTAATAAGACGGAGACCCTTGTATAATTGTGCTAGTTCCTGTATCGACTTGCTAGTATACACAATTTAAGATAGATACCATTGCATTGCATCAAGTTTATTACACGAAGATCCAGAAATAAAAGGGTGTGATGATACGATACCGAAGACAGAAAACAACCACAGGCTCTCGCGACATGGCAACGCGGGGGAAGCAGCTGCCGCCGGCGACCCGATCTCCCTGCACCGGCCTCGTCTCGCGCCGCTGAGCCCAGATCCGGAACCGCCTCCTCGTCCTCTCTCCACCGTGGCCAGGATCTTCTCCGGCTCCGGTCCTCAAGCTCTCGCGACCGCGTGGCGTCCCGCCGACCCCGGCGGCGCCCCGCGCCACCATGGCCTCGCTGGCCCTCTCCCTGCGCCTAGGCAGCCATGGCAGGCTCCCCCCACCGTCGGCGACCATCCCCGCGGGCCTCACGCCCGCGTTCCTCGGCTTCAAGGACCTTCCACGCCCGGCGGCGTCCCGCGCCACCATGGACTCGCCGGCCCTCTCCCTGCGTTATGGCGGAGCTAGCAGACTCCCCCACCGCCGCGACCACCAGGGGATGCTGCGCCCCGACTTCGACCCTGCAGCCGCCTCGTCCGCCTCCGGCGACGGTGTCTCGCTGCGGCCGTTCGGCCGGCCGCCCCCGCCACGTGCAACCCTGCCGGCCGCCCGCTCCTCCCCGTCCTAGACACTGCTGGTGGCGCCTACCGCCGTCTCCTTCAGCCGGCCGGCGTGCCGTCCCGCCTCCATCATCGTCGTCCCATCGTTGCAGGCTCGGACTGGCCCTGGGGGGCCCCGCCACGCTCGAAGCTCTGTCGGCCCCAGCACCACGCTCCCGCGACGTGGGTGGCGCCCGATCGCTGCCTCCACCGCGTTCCCGCGGTGACCAGCCGCCGCCGACGTTCGCTTCTCAGGCCTCGATGACCCCCTCCCTGTGCCCCAGCTTCCCCGGCAGGACCTTGCCGCCTCCGGCGTCCACTAGTACAGAACGACACATCGGATACCCCTCTATGGAAACGGCAGGCGTTAGGCGACGGAGAATCGCGCTTTCCGCGCGGCCGGTGCGTACAAAACTGACCTCGGCCGCGGCTGGCCCGTCAACATAGGTAACGGAGAAAGTATTATCTTCGTTACCCATATTATTGGCAACGGTTCCCAATGTGCCTCCGTTTCCGATATGTGGTTCTATGGCAACGGTCATTCGATGTGTCTGTTTCCAATGTGGTCGCGTTCAAGCTTCTTCGAATTCGAAGCGAGGCGAGTAAATGCCATGGCGTAGTGGCACCGCCCACTACTCCTTAAAAACCCCAATCCTTGCTAGCTCTAGACGCCACAGAATCAGCTCTCTCTCTCGCTCGCTCCCTCCTACTGATTAGCGAAGATGCCTTGATAACCGCCGTGGGACAGTCCCCCCGTGAGCGGCGAGTGCGTTGAAGGACCGACGCCGGAGACGAGCGACGACGAATACGCCAACTTCCATGATCCCACCTTGATGTTGGGCCCGCCGAAGGTTGATTCTGATGAGGAGTCAACCGAAGAGGAGAAGGAGGAGGAGGAGGACGAGGCGGAGGCGCCGGTCCTGAAGAAGGGAGCCCCGGCGACGGAGAAGAAAGCTGCCGCCACCGCCTCCCATATGCTGCTGCTGCCGCCACCACCTCCAATGGCCCCCAACAAGCGAGGCCGTGAGAAGGACGAGCATTGCGCGGAAGCAGGGCGCAAGAAAAACAAGAAGTAGCTAGTAGTAGTTCTATAAGTTCTCCATCTGTAATTTACTTTATTATTATTAATATGAACTGCGTATGTAATGTAGTAATCACTAATATTAATATAAGTATCCTATAAGTGGTTTTCTCCATATAGGAAAATATTATCCCAGAGAGTAGAAGAAATTCCACAGAGTGGGCGCGTAGGTCCCACACCTCAGTGGAAGAAACACAAAGGAAACGGTCCTTCTAAAGAACCGTTTCTATATTTTACCTATATATATGGGCATACAGAGCAAAACCTAACACTCACTCGTTTCCTCACTCTGTCCCAGTATGCTAGATCTGTTCGTGGCGGCGGCTCCTGGCGTTGCGGCCATCGCCGGCGCCGTGGCGGCGCCGTCTCCGCCCAGAGGACGGCTATCATGGCGAGGTCTTCGCCATGTCCCCGACACGGCGAGGTCTTCGCTCTGTCCGCTTCCTCTGCCTCCACCACTTTCGGATCTGCTAGATCGATCCAACGGCGACGTAAAGAAGGTATCAGATCCACTCTTTGATGTAGCTAACTTGCCTGTTGTGCACATGATCTAGAGCAACTAGTTGTAGTTTGGCTAACTTGTTGATAGTAGTTCAGTTCACATCCAGTAGTTCTATCTAGATAATTTCTTGATGTAGTTAACTTGCCTATTGTGCACTTGCAACTAGTTGTAGTTTAGCTAACTTGCTGATAGTAGTTCAGTTCACATCCGGTAGTTCTATCTAGATCATTTCTTGATGTAGTTAACTTGCCTATTGTGCACTTGCAACTAGTTGTAGTTTAGCTAACTTGTTGATAGTAGTTCAGTTCACATTCGGTAGTTCTATCTAGATCATTTCTTGATGTAGTTAAACTTGCCTATTGTGTACTTGCAACTAGTTGTAGTTTAGCTAACTTGTTGATAGTGGTTCAGTTCACATCTGGTAGTTCTATCTAGATCATTTCTTGATATAGTTAACTTGCCTATTGTGCACTTGCAACTAGTTATAGTTTAGCTAACTTGTTGATAGTAGTCCAGTTCACATCCGGTAGTTCTATCTAGATCATTTCTTGATATAGTTAACTTGCCTATTGTGCACTTGCAACCGGTTGTAGTTTAGCTAACTAGTCCATGTGAAAACATGAATCTATTTCGGTGACACTGCATAAAAAAGTCGGAGACACAGAACAAACAACGAACACTACTCAAGACAGTAGTGTTTGTTAACTTTCCCATAATGTCCTCCAATTATATACATAGGTCAGTATACACTAAATGCTACTATATACTTCATATTATTGTGTTAAATTGTTCGTTCTATCTAGTAGTGTCAGAACTAACATAAATCCTTATTTACATTTAGGGATATTAAGCTGTTCTCTTTCAAACTCCACCATACATATCCACCGTCGCTATTGTGACGTTTTGGTACACTGCATAAAATACTTTTTTAAGTAAGAGTGTTTTATACAGTGTCGTCGAAATGTCACATCGGTGACGTATTAGATTAGATTTCGGTGACACTGCATAAAAAATCCAGAGCCGGTGGTGGCCTCCATGGAAAGGATGATCGTTGTCAGGCATCCTATGAAGCTACTGACATCGCAATATCTTGTTGACAAGTCGTGTGTTGGCTGCTCCGGTTCATCAATAAGAGCCACCTCAAGACATAGGTAAGATATCGTTTCAGTTTGCTTAAAATCATAGTGTATTTGTCTTAGCATATGTATTTAACAATTGTAACTCTATTTACTAATGTATAGGGTCCAAAGCTTCAACATCCTTCTCTCAAAAAGTTGAGATAAGAAGAGATTGCTAGAGTGACACCTGCGAGGATTGTGGAAAAGGATGTAGGGAAGATATCATATATTCTTTCCGTCTTTTGACAGATAGGCTTAGCATAGATGAAATCTGTTATCGTTTTACCTCTTATGTTTGTCACATCTTGTGATGCAATTGTAAAGGTGAAATTATGATGGAAATGTAAAGTTACATTGTGATATGAATGAAATCTGTTACCGTTTTAGTATTTGAGCTTGTGCTGTGAGATTTTAAATATCTAGTGACATTTGTAAACGTGGCATCCTGTAACCGAAATATGAGAAATACTCAGTACAAACGGGTGGATGGCAAACTCCGTATCTGATGAAGGAAAACTAAGAAAACGGAGGTCTGCGCACAACCGTTGCCAAATGGAGACCTCATCGGAAATGGTATTTTGCCTCCGTTACCGATGAGGGTCTTCACATCAGCCATAGAGGCGGGTAACAGACGCTTTTTCTGTTGCCGATGGGGTTTTTGGCCCGTTTCCGATGTGTCGTTCTGTATTAGTGGTCCATCCCTGTGGGCTTCACTCCGGCGTTCCTGGGCATGGTGGCTGCGCCCAGACCCATCGTCTTCGGCTCCCTCTCCTTCGCGTCACCCTCCCCGGTGCCGACGCCGCCGTCCCTGTCGCCGGCCCGCCTCCTGTGCTTTGGCGACGAGGATTTCGTCCTTGGCTCCCATTATGCGGGGACGGTAGCCGTGGTCAACGGGGACAACGACGACTGTCCGCTCCGGCCGTGCGACGCCTCCAGAGCGTCGTGGTAGGCTCGTTGCTGCTGGACACGCCATCTCCCACGGTGTGCGAGAGGGATGCCTTTATTCCCAGGCGATAAGGATGCCCGTCGGAATCCATCGCGTCAAGGCCCTCAACGCCTCTGCGCCGACGCGTCAGGCCAAGTCTGTGCGGTTCTGCATCCCGGCGCCTCGCATTCAAGATAGAGGGACTCCCTCCCCGTCGCCCGCCAGTGCCATGGCAACGAGCCCCGTTGCCCCCGTCCTCCGGCTTCGCGAGGCTCGAGATGTGCGTCGCCTGAGGAAGGCTAGACATGTGCGCTCTCCCGCCGGGCACAACGCAAGGAACAATGCTCCTCTTGACATGACGGCTCCTCGATGCACCTTCGCGCCCCTCCAAGACCCCCTGCCCGGCTCCATCCCTCCGCTCGCCTCCACCACAAGCCCAGCCGCTCCCTATCGTCCCCACACCGCTGCTTCTGATGCCAGTCTCAGGACCACCTCATCATCGACTACCGTGACCCGGTGCGGTGCGGCTCTTGCCGACGTTGGGGCCACTGAACGAGCGACTGCCAGGCGTCTCATCCATCGACCCCCAAGCCTTCACCGCATTGCGGCTGGCTGTTGGGTCCTTCACCGCCTCCACGGAGCCACGTCTGTTCCCCCCCCGCCTCCGCCACCCCCTCGCCCGACCCCGCCTGCACCACCACCTACACCTGTGCGGACCATGGCTTTCCGCTCCAATCGCGACCGAGAACGTGCGCGCGAGCTCTCTCCTCGCCGGCACGGGGGTGGCCCTGATCGTCACGAACGCCGCCACGCCTCGCCAACGGTCACGGCTAGGGTCTAGTCGGTGAACCTTCCTCGGCAACGTGCGGCGCCGGTCAGCCCACTTCGCTCGTTCGTGGACGTGCTCATGGCTCGCCCAGAGATGGACGTGTGGTACACCACAGCGACGTGGGTGGTGCTAGCCAGCGAGAGGTGCTACATGGTGAGCGTGGACGAGTCACTTTCAGAGGAGAACGAGAGGGCCGGCCTGGGGCTGCTGCTAATGCAAGGAGAGGACAACGACCACGATGCGATTGGCTGGACGTGCATATGCACCTGTCAATGGCTATGACAGGGGAGGTGCTGTCGCGACATGTCTTGCGTCCGGCTTTGGCATGCTCCTCATTCCTGACTGGCCATGACCCACTGCTTTCTCTGGGTGCGGGCCTCACCATGGTGCCGATCTCGCCTGGCCACGCGTTGTGCGACGGGGGACTTTCCAGGGAGGATGATGAGGATGAGGCTGCAGACGGGGAGATGCAGCAGCTCCTGCCATGCCTCGCCGAGCTGGATCAGCAGGTGATGCTGCTGGATGGCGAGGAGGTGGCGCACGAAGACGGCCTTGATAACGACGGCGACTTGGCGAGGAGGGAGTTTCAGCCCGTTGCGGACGTCATTGACGCTGACGCGGAGGCTGCTACGCTTGGAAACCTCCTCGCCGCCGATACTGATGACGACACTGACGATGATGATGATGACACTGGTGGTACTGCTCCCTCATCAGGCACCACGATACGCTGTGTCGCGGCTCTGTTCAGCCTGTCGGCTGTGCCGCTGCTGCCCACGCCTCTTCCGTCAATGCCACGTGCTCATGCGGCCCTGCCCGCCCTCGACCGTCGCAGCAACAGGCTCGCCGCGAAGCCACAACTCCCAGTGGTCGATAAAGCGCAACGTGTCCTCCACAAGAAAATGGGGCTTGACTTTGGAGATATGCCCCTGGTGAAGGCTAGGAAAGAATTCGCGAACACCTGCAAGTGTCCGTTCTCTGCTTCGGCAATCGATGGGTTGAGGACCCTTTTCAGGCTGAACTTGCCGTACATGACAGCAGCCGATGAAGCTTTGATTGGCCTTGTTGGCCAAGGGGGAAGCAACTTCCCGTCACCGGCAGCGCTGGACGTCTCCGCCTGATCTGCTTCCTGGTTCCAGACCGCGCCACCTAGTCGCATTTTGAAGAAATGAAGATTTATCTTTTCGAGAGACTGGACGGAGTAGGAAGATCTGGATCCTCGTGGGGATAATTTTCTCTCGTTTAGTAGGCCCCGACCTGTGTGACTCTTTTTCTTTTGGTTTCGGCTGTATCATTTTTGCTTCTCCTATATATATCAATATAAAAGGTAAAGCTTTTGCCTCGTTTAAATAAAACAGAAATAAAAGGGTTCAACACAAGGTGAATAGTTATAGGCTAGCTCGAACCGAAATAAACACAGAGCGGAAGCAAATTGATACAGAGAGCCCCATCTTCTTCATGTGGCACAGGCAGATATATTGGTTGGAGATTCGTGACCTACCTTACTCGTCGTCGGAAAAACCTGCAATGGTGAGTTACAGCTAGAACACTAGTCAATAATTTGAATTGTATTGGCAAATGACAGCTATGTGGATATAAATGGCAACCTATCATCTATATTGAATATTTGGCTCAGTGGAGTTATGGCTAATTTGCAGAAAGCAAATTTTGTCCTATCTCTTTATAAAACATTTTCCCTCTAATTAAGTGGTAACACTGGTAAACTCCAATGAAACCGTGACAGCACATGGTAAACTCCAGTGTGTCAAGTGACTACACACGGTAAACTCTGGTGTGTCAGGCGACTTCACACGGTAAACTCCGGTGAGTCCCTACCCTTGTTCACCCAAGAAATTGGCATGATGAAGCACCTTTGACTGTGAGCAGCCAAGCCTCAACCGCCTACTCAAGCAAATCAAGGATGAAGCTATTGCCTGGGCGAGCGCAGGAGCTATAGAGTGTCTCCCCTGTACTTGGGCTGTCCACTAGCTTGGCGTTGCGTTGTAACCAGCCTTCTTAGGCTTGTAAATATTTCTTTCTATCTATTCAACCTATCGAGAAGCAATCTTCGCTTTTTTTCAAGAAAAGAAAAGCCAGTCCAGCTGGTGTGGCACCTCAGTTTCTGGATGAAGGTCAGGTTCGATGCCCACCAAAAAAGTCCTAGACAAGTTAACTTCTTTTATTTTCAGGGGTTTTTCCCCGTGAAACCTGGGTTGTTTGAGGCTTCAAATAGATGCATTAAACAATGGCCACCTAGGCCCTACTTGCAAGTTCTGAGCTCATGTTCAACATTCTATGCGTACAATGATCTATAGCTATTGGGAAAATCCAAATGAATCAAATGGTCTATCATCTGAAGCAGTATACCCAATACACCAGCAGTCTCTATCAAAGCCTGGTCGGCAGGGCTGTGCTTAGCATATCGTTCAAGGAAAGGCTCTGCCTCATCAAGATACGCTGAGGACAAGAGTGGCTTATTACCACACTTCCCTCTAATGTAGACAGCCCTGTTTTAGCGAACGAATTAAAAATTACAATTAGGATCTGTAGTTTGGTAAAAACAACACTTAAAAAAATCATCCTATGAAGAGAAAGAAGTTAGTAACATACCATTGATCCAACAGTTCGCAAAGCTCTTTCTGTTTAGGTTCTGATGTTCCCCAGTTCTCCATTTTCCTATTAACACATTCGACCACTAATGTCAGTGGTAACACTGTTTGTATTCAATACAACAGCACCAACCACAATTTAATGTAGTCGCACTTGACAACTCGGCTAAAAAAATTCACATGACTAAAACCTTCAAGCATCAAATCATCATTTGATGAAGAAACTTTGAGATTCGAATAAATGACATACCTCAGGCAATAAGCTCTATAAGCAGATGGGCTATCTTCTTTGAAAAGGGTGGATAGGCCATCCCGAATTAAAAAGGTCCTGATCTGTCAGGTAGCCATGTAAGAGAATTGTTAGAAGATACAGATACATATCCATCAGTTAAAACTTTTGTGATTTACAGTCCTCTCCAGCGTCTTTCAATTAAAACTATACCAGAATTAATTCTGCTTATTAATTTCCATAGAATAGAGAGCAAGAATAAAAAAAGCCTCTTCAAGAAAAGAAGTCCACACAGATATGCCAAGCATATAAGCATTATAGTGACAACGTAATACTTATTTTACATGTGCATCAAATGTTAAAATGAAAGCAAGCAATCCAGAGTAAAGAGCATTGTACTCATACATCAAGAAGCTACCAACGAACACCTAAGCTCTAAAGAAGCTGAAAACAATGACAATGAAGGACCTTATAATTCAGGAATTTTGGTTTGACCATCAAACTTGAATCATCATCAGCCAAACCATCGTTAGCTGACGAACTTGAATCCAAGACCATCAATAATTTCCAGTGAAGTTTTACAGTCTTTGGAAAATTCTGCTTATTTATTTCTATAGAATAGGGAACAAGAATAAAAAAAAGCCTCTTCAAGAAAACAAGTCCACACAGATATGCCAAGCATATAAGCATTATAGTGACAATGTAATACTTATTTTACATGTGCATCAAATGTTAAAATGAAAGCAAGCAATCCAGAGTAAAGAGCATTGTACTCATACATCAAGAAGCTACCAACGAACACCTAAGCTCTAAAAGAAGCTGAAAACAATGACAATGAAGGACCTTATAATTCAGGAATTTTAGTTTGACCATCAAACTTGAATCTTCATCAGCCAAACCATCGTTAGCTGACGAACTTGAATCCAAGGAACCATCAATAATTTCCAGTGAAGTTTTACTGTCTTTGGAAAGTTCAGCAGCCTCCTTATTGTTCGCCTTGAGCAGGTTTATATCAATGAAGAAACCTAACCATGAAAACTTACATCCGTCAAAGCCACACTGACTTATTTTATTGAGAAGAATTTTGAGTCACATCGTCCATCTTACCCCTGTACAGTGGCCATAACCCTTGATTTTTCCTAAACATATAGATAACCGATTAAATCTAATAACAAATCCAAAAAGGCAAAGAAAAAAAGTACTGCAATGAATTAAGGTACGCAAGATTGACTTCGCAATCGTACCTCATCTCTTGCTGATAACGTCTAAAAGTAGAATCATTGCGCACATGGATAACCATCTTGTAATACATGTTATCATTTGAAAGAGAATAACATTTGAACGCTGTAGGGAAATGTCTCTGCTCCATCAAACGAATCATCTCCTATAACAGTGCAGAAGAAATAAATTATCATGTACTAGTTAATGGATGCTGACATTTGCAGTTATAAAACATCTAGAGTACCATGCCTGTTATCTACAGGAATTGTAAAAAGACTTACTCTTGGACAAGAACAAATAAAACTACTAACCTGCAATTTCTTAGTTGCATCGTCTGTAGGATGTGCTTCCAAAAAGTAAGTGACAAACGATTTATCAGCCTTTCGAGACTGAGCATCACGACTACTCTTTCCATCCCAATCAGAGTGGTCTGGACACATTGAAGATCCGATATTTTCAAGAAGTGCTTTAATTTTCTGTTCCCGTAAAAGTAATAAGAATTTACAGCAAGTTAGAACCAACACAAAACAAATAAAAATTATGAAAAAGATGAATACCACTTGACAACATTAAACAATACCTGCTTTTCATCTGACCTATTAGCGTCACATATTTCACGTAAACTTGGTCCTAAATCAGAGTGAACTGCATAGGAAAGTTACTTTGTACATCAACGATAAAAACTAATGTATTTACAGCTCCACAACTCGGCTGCCTTGAAAATTATTTACTATATAACATGTCCAGATGCATCGGAAAATATTTATTAGGACAAAAGTGTAGGTGACAAGCATTTCAAAAGGTAAAGGGGTTTCCTCAAGAAATCGCAAAAGAATTGTGTCTCGTCGCATTGAAAAGTATTTACAAGCCTAGAGAGGCTGGAAAACAACTTACGCAAAGAGAAAGTTAATGCACATCCGGTTCCTGGTAAACGCACTCGAAGCCCTAAGCTCCTCCTAATGCCCAAAGATTTTGCTTCATCCGTAATGCGGTTGAGCATGTTGGAGAATGAACAACCAGTATTCACAGTGGCCAAAGGCCAATACATATACATGTGTGAAAAGTGTAGAAAACCCCTTATACAAGTGGGGATATACATGAACCTGAGCTATACACCTCTGACAACCCCATCAAACTCATGGTGGGTGCTGAGTGTGGAGAGAAAGAACACATGTTGCGCTCTAGTTAAGGACAACGTGAAGAAGTCTACCAACCGTAACTAAGAAGTCACATACTGAAGAGCGAGAACCTGATCCTCCGCAGCAGCACGCACAACGGAAACATCAACACTATCTACTTGGTGAGCTCATGCTTCACCGGTTCACGTGCAAACTGTGTTATGTGTTGTGGAAGAAACACCAAAATCCTCTAAGAACCAGCGTAACCAAGTTACCTATGCCACCAAGAGAGCCATAGCCCGCATCTCAGCCTCCGCACCCGAATGGAAGACTGCAGTCAGCTTCTTCGTCTTCAGGGCTATAAGAGAACCATCAAGAAAAAAACAGTATGCAGAAATTGAACTGCGATCCTTGCTAGCTCACGTAGCATCAGAGTAGGCCTTGAGCTATAAGGAGCTGGAATGGGGAAAGAAAAGACAGTAAGAGACCGTGTCACGAAGATATCGTAGACAACCGAGGACGTTGACTATAGTGAACCCAGGTGGGAGCAGAGACGAACCAAATTAGAATAAGGACGAGATAGGAGATATCCAGACGAGTGTTAATAAGATAGACAAGGCTCCCAACCAAATGACTATAGCGTATCGGATCAGGCAGGGGATGAGCATCAGAGGCACGGAGGTGAACATTGAGCAACATAGGAGTCGCAACCGTGCGCTCATCACCGAAAGCGGCAAGAGCAAGGAGATCATGGATGTACTTTTCATGGGAGATGAAGAAGCCATCAGAGGTGGAAGAAACCTCAATCCCTAGAAAGTAGCGGAGAGGACCAAGATCAGACATAAGAAACTACTCACGGAGACGGTCCATAAGAAAGGCAATGTACCCCGAGTCATCGCCAGTGATTATCATGTCATCAACATATATGAGAAGAAGAGTCCGACCATGAGGAGAGGTGTGAACAAACATCAGTGGGTCATTCACTTGACGAGAAGGCAGAAACAGTCACCATAGGGGTGAAACGCTCAAACCAGGCGCGTGGGCTTGTTTAAGTCCATAGAGGGAGTGTCGACGGCGGCGGACCGTGTCATCAGGAATAGAGTACCCTGGTGGTGGCTGCATATAAACTTCCTCACACAAGTCACCATTGAGAAAAGCATTCTGAACATCAAGCTGAGACAGACCAATGATCAACAAAAGCCACAACGAGAGTGAGAACTGTGGACATATGAGCCACTTGAGCGAATATCTCATCATAGTGGGGGCCCTGCTCCTGCTGAAAGCAATCAGCCACAAGACGAGCTTTGTAACGCTCAAGAGAACCATCAGAGCAAGTCTTAACCTACTTGCACGTGATGGGACGAACACTAGGAGGAGAGGGATCCAGATCCCACATGCCAGTGCGCTCAAGCGCAGTAATCTCCTCGGCTGTCACAAGTTGCCATACGGGACGGGTGAGAGCATCCCGATAAGAAGTCGGCTCAAGAATAGCCGAAAAACCATAGCGCTCACGGGAATATCAATCAGGTGGGGGGGGCGAGCACAAAGATTATGAATCGACTGAGACGAGGAAGGTGGTACACCAGAGGTAGAGGGCCTGTCGGGAGAAGCATCCACAGACGTGGACGACGAGTATAATGAAAAGGAAATTGAGAGGAAGGAGGGATCACCAGAGGAGAGGGAGATGAGGGAGACATCGGGATGAAGGTGAAAGCTCACCGTGTGCTAAAGTACTATAGGTACATTTTATGGAATGCACAAGACGGTGGTCGACCTCTAAAAAAGGAGAAAAGATCGACGATGGTATCCCGTAGATTTAATATTTATTTGAGTCTTAGGGCAACCGTACTATCAATAGGGGTTACTCAATGCAAGGTTTTGGGAAATCAATATCATGCACTAAAACAATATTTGCACCCTACAGCCTTTCTACAGCTTTGGTGGCAAAAGACTAAAATAAGATCTGCTGAAAAACCTGCTTTTTGGGAAGATTCGGTGAGTCGGAATTCATCTGGAATTCCGAGCGATTCGGAATATTCTGAACTCATTCTGAACTGGCTCTGAACTGGTGCCACTCGGTACTGTCTCGATTCAGAGCCTAGTTTTTTTTAGTCTGTAATATTCTGAACGTCCGAAATTCTGGATGGATTCCGGATCCATTCCGGAACGCACGATTCTGTCCCAAATGGCTAGTTTTTCGATGGACCTATTTAAGTCGCCTCTTCTTCCTCAAGAGAGGCACCTCGACCAGAACTATTTCGCCCACCATTGTTGCGAGCTCAACCTTCCTAGATCTCTCTTCCCTACCCACTTAAACACCTTGTCCTTCTAAGACTTGGGGGAGTTGACCTAGATCTACACATTCAACGAAGGAATTTGAGTTCCCTATCGATTCCATTGAGGAACTTGTTACTCTTGGGTTCGTTGGAACCCTAAACGGTAGTGGTCGTCTTCGTGGCTTTGGAAGCCGTCGGGACTAGCCGAGAGCCTCCAATTGAGTTGTGGATGCGTGCCTTGGCCTTCTGATTCTTGTGGCTTTGGTAGCCGCGGGAATTCGGTGGGAGCCTCCAATTGAGTTGTGGAGTGTCGCTCGTCCTTTAAAGGTTTGGTTGCTGACCTCAAGGGCATCATATAGTTACTCGTGCCACTCCACATTGGGTGGAAGCACGAAGGAGATTACTATGTGCCATTGACGGCTATTCGGGGATCACTTTGTGACTCCGCATCGCTCCTTCCTTGTGAAGTGAACTTTGGGATAAAATCTCCGTGTCAATGTGTGGTTATCTCTTAACCTTACTTTACTTGTTATACTTGTTATTGCTAGCTTATCTTGTTAAGTTTATCTCGTTAGCTTTTATCTTGCTCCTCATATAGGATTGTTCACCCAGTTATCTACAGAAGTTATATTTGAGGAAAGCCTAAATTTGTTAAAATAAAAATAAAATTTGTAGTTGCCTATTCACCCCCTAGTCAACCTAGTCGATCCTTTCAATTGGTATCAGAGCAAGATCTCTTTATTAAGGGCTTAACTGTCTAAAGAGGAGGATGGCTAATGAGGATGATAAAATTGGTGAAACTAAAATTGATGAAACTAAAGAAAATCAATCCGTACTAGAACCCCAATCACCTTGAAGGCCATCCACGATCTCATGGATCTTATGAAGGCGGGAATGGCGGATGAGGTTTTTGCTCGGGTTAATAACAATATTCCTCCCCATCATCTAGTGACTCTCTCGTGGAGACATTAGATGTTAAGGAGAAAGAGAAAATCTATTATATATTAAAAGTAAATTACGGGCTACCAGAATTAAGAGAATTACTCTAAAAATTACCACAAAAATCAGAAACATCTGGCCATTTATTAGCGTAATTATCCGATCACAACCGTAGAAATCTCCTCTTCACGTCAAGGTTCAGAAAATTACCCACCAATGCCCTTAATTAGTTCCCGTCATACCCCTTCGACGTCTACGTAAAAAATTACTTGCAGCCGCCGCCATATTCAGATCCCTCAATGGCAGTATCATTATTAAGAGATCGGGAGATTAGTTTATGCATGGTCTTCAATCCTACATGCACGTACATAGCCTGGCCAGGACATGCGACGGCAGCGCGTGCAGCAGGTCGCCGCCGACGGGGCATGCTGATCAGGCCGAATCAGTTCAACACGCTAATTTTTTATTCGTCCAGATTCTACTCCTCGCGCAGGTGTGTACGCCGTGCAGCCATGAAAAGGATGGATCGATGGATTTTGCCAGTAGCCTTGCAAAAGATGGATCGATGAATCGATCAACAATTGAGGACTTGCCCATACATGCACCATGCAAACGTGGAAAAGATGGATCAATCGACTTGAGCCAGGTAATAGCGATTGGCTATCTTTATTCTCCACTCCATCTATTTTTTTCAATACAACACACAGTCTATAAACTTTGTCAGTTTCAGCAACTTACAAGGTCCGCGTCTATCAACGGGCAGAAAAAGGACCACGTATTGTCGCGAATTATTCTGTTGTGAAGTTTTAATTTTGTAGAATATGAATTGCATTTAAAACAAATTGTTTGTTAAATAAACAGTTGAGAGCCAAATTTGATTAAACAGCTAGCAAAAAGGAGGAACCAAACTGCACTCGAAATTCACAAGAAGCAAGTCGAATCAGACAATCGGCCCAGCTGAGCTACGAACTGGTACGTATGTTCCTGTGGAGGTTATGCCGAACGGGTATACCTGCCACGGTGGATAAAACCTGGCCCATCAAGGAGGCCCATCAGATAAAGCCGGAGGGCTTAATGGAGAAGGCCTCATGGGCTTAGGCGCAAGTATAAGCTCTGGGCTGGCTTAGTGAAGTCCAAGACGAAGGCCTGGCTGCGTTCGCCTTAGGGAGCAAGTTAGGGTTTGTTACCGTGTTAGTCTAGGACTCATGATCTAGGTCGGTTAAGGCTTTCCTTGTAGGGGAAGGCTTGGCGCCTTTATAAGCCAGCCTTCCAGCAGCCTTAGGGCACGCATACAATCTCATTGTAACCTGTACACATATTCTCCTTGAGTGAATTATAGCAGCACGTAGGATCTCGCCGCCGTTGTGAGATCCGAAGCTGGGTAAGATCGTGTGTGCAATCCCGTCACTGGAACCCTCTACGTTCTTCCCCACCTCCTCTACGGTACGTATGAATTCATATAGTAGTTCCGCGTTACCAATACCTCGACAGTTGACGCCCACCGTGGGGCCCAAGGCGTCGGGAGTTTTGTTTCAGGCGGGAGCATTGGGCGAGATCGGCAAGACTATGACGGTTGGTCGCGCCCGCTTCATCAACAACTTTGGGTGCATCGAAGACGACGGGTCTTACGTCCCAGCAAACGACGCGCTAGTGTCAAGCTTCGTCGTCCCCTTCGGCACCATCAACATCTTCATGGGTTTTACGGCTGAGGCGTATGGATTCCCCAGGGGATCCGCCGCCTTCTGGCCCACCCACCACCCCATCGATCATGCAATCGAGCAACAACACAGATCGGATCAGGCCTTTGTCTATCGCGATCTGAGTGACTCTGATACCCAAAGCGATTCTGACTCCAGCTCTTATGAGCTTATGGAGCCCGTGGCCCTCGCAAATGCGAAGGCGGCGTCTTGACATTTCTGTAAATGGTTTCACACATATTATGTGAGTATAAATGAAATATAATATCATGCATAAAAATAGAATTATACACGTCACTCTTAACTGTCATAAATCGAACAACATACAAAAGGCATCTGCGCCGGAACCCATTGTAATGTGTCAATTACTTGCATAACTGAAAAATATTTTGAGAAGGAAAACGCATATTACCTAAAATTACAGCTTACACGGGTAGCTGGTTTAGTGCTAAAATGCTATACTTTGTGAAACTTCAACACATGATTCCCAGCTTATTTCTGTTCTAGAACATTGGAACAATGGTAATTCACACACTATTTCGTTAAGTGGTTTCATACAATGATCATTTCAAAACCTTATTTGCCCAACAAATATGATAGCACTACATATAATTACACTTAGTTGAAATTTGAAATTTCGTCAAGTGATTAAAATTGCGAAGCTTCATCACTTGCTTTTGTTATTTGTCTACAATAGATTTTGGCTAACTTCACATATTCTTCACAATATTATTAATTAGTGAAGAACACCTGATTTCTTGATTTGCAAAAAATTCTTGATCAGGTCAAGGAAGGTTCCTAATTTGGAATGATTATGCAAACATAGCGCCCAACTACTCGCAAAAAGATATTATGTAACAATGAGCTTGAAAAGCACAAAAAAGATAGATAAGAGCGCACCAAATTGAGAATCATGTATGATTACCAGGAAAGGTCTTCCAGACAATACTTCAAAATAGGTTTTGTACCCTATAAGAGAAGTAGCTGGAATTATGTTACTATTATTTTCATTCGAGCATCTGTTATAAATAAATTCTCCGACATTAGAACAAAACACATTAGTGGGGTAGTATATATATATATAAAGTGTTATTTGTAAATGGCTAATATATGGGTCATGAAGGAATTAAGATGAAAACAACATAATTTCATATAGATTTATTTAGATGGCTTTAGGAACATTCATTCATACATTATTTACGTTTTGGAAGTGGCTAACACAATAGAACGAAAAATCAAGATAGATATCACTTTACTTTTTTTGTCCTAAAAGGAGTCAAAGCCCCAGGCCTCAGCATTGTGTGATGCATAATCACTTATAGCTGAGCAAACAAATATATCTCACCCTTTCATTTGTCACTTTATGTCCATTTTTTATTAACCTAATCTCTTCTGTTGCCGCACGCTTCTTCAATGGAACCATGGTACTGCATAAGCGGAGGGAAGTCATTAAAGTTAGTATATAACAGAAATAAAACATATGTATTTCATTGGTCAATATGATTGTAGGATGTGGTGGACAGCCTATCATTCTGCAACAGATGAAAGACACAATTTTCAAGATCAACATACAGTCGCCATGGCAGCCAGAGAAATGCTGCTGGTGGTACATATTACTTTAACATATATTTGCACAACATCGTACTAAGGTATAATAAATATTTAAATGATTTTTTATGCATAAGTAAGTTCTCCGGTATGGAACTTTGACTATTGTTATTTGTACGTACGTGTGTTTAGTAGCTGTATAAAAAAATTATAGTATGAATGGCAGATATAATGGTCCCATTTCCACCTCACGGATCTAAATACTCTCTCCATTTGAAATATAGCATGTATCTTGTACCTACAAATGTATTTGGTAGGCGTTGTTCCCTCTATACCTGTATTAAAGGTCCAAATTTTCTTTCTCTTGCCAATATACATCGGTCAAATAAATATATCTCTTTGTGGAAGAAAAAATACACCTACATTTTTGAAGCACTACAGAGATTTCGTTTTCATATACCTGAGACTGAATGGTATTTCTTGGTTAAGGCATTGTGTGAAGTCAATATTTTAATTAAATACTGAAGGTTCATCAAGAAATAATTCACTTCCAGATAGCCCCTTAAGGTGCATATATTTGCTTCGCCTTACCAAAGTGCATATTATGCATTGAAGGACACATATGCGAATTTAGAGCTAAATACACCTAACTTTAA
Organism: Poa pratensis; assembly: GCA_947311845.1. NCBI lineage: Eukaryota > Viridiplantae > Streptophyta > Magnoliopsida > Poales > Poaceae > Poa > Poa pratensis. The sequence goes on along the minus strand of CAMZMU010000081.1, from coordinate 15,223,048 downwards.
TAAAAAAAACTTTCAAACATACATGTACTTCATTGACTACACCTTTTAAGAAGTACGCTAAGAGAGGAGAAACCTCCTATGCTTATCATTCTGCAACACTAAGATGACTTACGTAAATACCTGTTATATGGCACAAAAATTATGACACTGAATTGTCATTCTTTTTTTTCCTGATGGTACATAACTCATGTGTTAAAGGTCTAATTGGTGGTAAAAGTTAAATCTCGAAATAAATACGTGGACGTCATGTAGTTTCAGCGAGGGTAAAAAATTATATGTTTCTAATGTGGACACTAAATATGTGGACGTCATGTAATATGCTCTTCTCTTTCCTTGATTTCATAACCTCCTTAATCAATGTATCTTGAAAAAACATCACCTTCTATTTAGGACAAAGGAAGTAACAATTTTCACATTACATGCATGGCTGTTGTCCATAGGAGAACTATAATCTCCCATTACCTGGGAAGATATTTAAAGCTTTGATGAACATTGTTGTTGAGATTATCCTTCTTTCAAGACGCAAAACACCATCTATCAAATCACCAATCTGACGAAATCATCATGAAGATCTCGACCAGAAGCCTAGGCCTAGCAACGTGAGGATATATAAACAATGTTTAAGTTTTGCATCCTTAAAGTACATTTATACAAGATTGGAGAGTGTACCGATATATATATGCTCATAAGAATCCAAACGAAGATATCAACCTTTTGTTGCTCGTCACCAGCTGAGTTAGCGCCTTTATTTCGATTTCATTGCGGCTGTCGGATGTCGGAGATGGCGCAATAATTAATTGGGCATTGGCCACATCTACCAGACTACCACGCGCAAAGCCGCACGACTGCATGATGTGCACTTGCACCAGGAGGACACGCGGGGTCTGATCAAGGCAGCATCTCTAGCAGATCAAAAGTCGTGTCACTTTTAATCATTGTCCTAGGGAAGCTAATGTAGCAGCTCACGAACTAGCTAAATATTATGAGGTAGAGACCATGGTGTGTGGCATCGAGAACCTCCTTTTGTATTAGACCTGTAATTGGGAACGATGTATCTTTGATCTCAAATCAATAAAGCATGCCATGATGGCTTTCCCTATCAAAAAAAAAGTCGAAGACGTCCGGTGCATCTTGATTACAGATCCTTCTCCGTCTGGTGCCGCTAATCAAATTGGTGCTCCAAGGTAATAACTTCCCGATTCATGCTAAGACTAAATTAAGTAGAGACTATTGTATTTTCTGGAACATGAGATGGCACTATAAGTTACTTCTTCCTATATCCCGTACTAGCATTATTGATATGTTGTTTCGTACTGGGTACAGCTGAGGTGAAATTATTCTACAGGCTCATATTCAAGTTCCTTTAAGCTGAGGAAAATAGGTTACCAACTGCCTATCGATTTGCTCCTGATGCAACTAATCTAGCGTAATGCAAAGCTAGCTAGCTTGATACATAATTTATATGAGCTTGCTTTGCTAGGCGCGGAGTCACCGTAAAGGCAATAAATTAATCTACGAGTCGGTTGTTCAGATTTGGTCTCCCGACAATCTGAAGATTACATTTGATTTGCCAGAAGCTATTGCAGTGATGCAATTTTAAATTTTAGTTGGAGCGACAACTTAGAATAGTACAAAGAAGACCAGTTGTGTAGGTAATTGTTTTTTTTCCGAAACAAAGTTTAATTATTGTTCATAGGTATATTTATCCTGACGTGAGTTTTGGGGTACATACTAATATAGCATTTTGGGCAACGGCAGGTTTCAATGTTTGGAGAGAAAGGACAAGGCCCGCATGCACATGGTTTTCCTGTTTTGCTGCAAGAGCATGAAGAATTAATCAGTTTCTACTAGCCATGTTGAATAAGTAATATATTATTTGTTCACTGGGACTGTTCATATATAATAGTTCACATATGTTATATCTTGGTTTGCTTCTGTTGGTAATGATTCCAGGTTATCGAAGATAAACTTGAACAAGTACCTCATAACAATATCTTTCCATTTGCTGTCAATAAACCTGTGTATTCCTCTTATATGTGTTGTTAAATAACCACCCCAAGCCTTGCGCTCGGATCCAAGATCTGATTTTGGTGACTTTCTGGAATTGGAGAAAACCAGATTTGGAGACCATCGGTGGACAAGAAAAGAGAATTGGAGCGGTGAGAAATAGGGAAAACACGTACATTTGAGGTAAGAGAGTTAAACAAAAGTACATTGTTGTTTATTTTGACCAGGGGATCCCCTACGGTAAATTTTATATAAATATAGAAAAAACCAGAGGTTTTTCCTTACATCAGAGCATACACCTGGGCAAAAAATTCAAGGGGGCAAGAAATGAAAAGGAACAGTAGGGAAGTACATTATGTAAAAGTGTCTAATATCCACCCGAGGAGAGGTTGGACTTTAGTAGCTGGAACTCTATATTGGTGAACCGAAAGATCACTCTGGAACAAGACCTTCCACCGCGGCAAAGAAGGGTTCTGGTGTTTGAAGATGAAATCATTTCTAGCTTTCCAGATATTCCAAAGAGCGCAGACTGCCACCTCCATGAAGCAGGGACCAATGAAACTAGGATTTCAAGATTATCGAAATCGGAGTACGGATGAAAAAAATATTGCAGTTTTCGTTTTGCTGTTTCTGTCAGTTTTCAGGGAAACCGGATATTCCGGTTTGTTTTGGACCGGAATATCCGGTTCTGCGCAGGAAAATTCGGGCACTGGAGTTGGGCAGAAATTCCGGTCCAAACTTGGACCAGAATATCCGGCCCGCCCAGTTTCCTGCAACGGTTACACTTTGGAGGGGCTATAAATACCCCTCCCCTTCTTCCACCTTGGATAGCTTTTGCCAAGCACGTTTTCCCCTCTCTCTCCTCCATTGTTGACCTTGGAAAAGCTTGCCCCCTCTCAATCCCTCCATGATTCTTGCATATCTTTGAGAGAAAAGTGAGAGGAGATCTAGATCTACAATTCCACCAATCAATCTCTCCTCTAAGTAAGAGGAACCTAGTAGATCTTGATCTTGGAGTTATTGGTGTTTCTCCTCCTTTGTTCTTCCTCTCTTCTCCCCCATAAGCATTAGTTGCTTTTGGTGGGATTTGGGAGTGAAGGATTTGAGCACTTGTGCTCTTGTCATTGCATTGTGCATCGGTTTGTGCTCTCCACGAGGATTCGTGGAAGTTGAAAGTCTGTGAGCTTGTTACTCTTGGGTCTTTGGACCCGAGACGCCTTTGTGGTGGTTGAGACCTCTTGTGGCCACTTGTAGCTGTTCGGGAGCCCCCAATTCAGTTGTGGGTGTGTGTGCCCCGGATCGTTGTTGTAAAGGCTCCGGATTCCGCCTTGAAGGATTCCGATAGTGGAATGTGAACCAAACCTTTGTGGTGCGGTTCATCGGAGAAGAAGGTGAAGCCTTTGTGGCTGTTGAGTTGATCTTTGTTGTATCTCACACCTCTCCAACGAGACGTACTCCTCTAAAAAGGAGGAACTCGGGAATACATCCTCGTCTCCGTGTGCCTCGGTTATTTCTATACCCGAGCTCTTTATTTATGTACTTTACATTTTGATAGCCTTATTATATATTAAAAGTAAATTAAGAGCTAACCAGAAATTAGAGAAATCATTAGAAAATCCCACAATAATCAGAAACATCTGGCCATTAATTTAACATATGAGAAAATCACAGCCATCAATTTTAGACTTGCAAGTAATTACGTTGAAAAATTACCCACCAATGCCCTCCATAAGTTTGCCATACCGCTTCGATATATTGCTAATTGCTAATAGGCTACAGAATATTCTATCGAAAGAATAGAAAACCTAATGTCCTCACGTAGGCAGCCGCCGCCGCCGTTTTTTGCAGTGTTGCCGCCGGCCGGCCGGCCGGTCTCCATCAAGGCCATGCACACCAGCGGCTCATGTTTCAATCTATGTTTCCTCATGGACGGAATAGATTACTAGCGGAGACTTATCCCTGCAAGATGAATCAAATATTTTCCTTGCAGAGACGATCTAGGTACGATCAAAATTGCCTACATATTTTTTACCGATCCACTCCCCTGTCTTTCGTTGCCATACCTCCACCTACTTCATATCTCACTCAAATTCAACCCACCTACACTCATATAAACAACCAAAGTGCTCCGCCTCCTAAGCTTGATAACACTCGTTACTTTACTTGGCGGAAATCTATGAAGTCTTATTTTCGCAGTTCATCGGTGCATCTTTGGAGAATCGATGTGCATGGTTCAAGCCCGTTTATCCCAACAACTTGACGAAGCCGAAGAGATTGATGGGCAACTAGATGCAACGGCTCATAACATGCTTGAGAGGGCCATGCCACGGATGATGAAGAACGGCACTAAAGGTGCACTCGAAAATTGTAGATGATATTATACTATTTGTACGTCGGTGCAATAAAAATGAGAACTGGGGGAGGGGGATAACCAAACAAGGATAATAGTGTTTTATTCCAGTATTTGATTTTGTCTCCTTTCTCGTTTTTTATTCTGTCTTTTCGTTCCATATTAAGCAAAATATAACTGAATCGGGAGAATTTTGCTCATATGTTTTACTTCCACATGGTAAATATATGCAAAAAAAATGAGAAGTAGACAGTTTTCTTTGAATGGGAAAAAAATAGTAGTTCTATTTGAACAGGAATTTATTAATTAGATGAAAACTTATTTGAGATCGTTTGCAAACAAAGAGAAACTCTCTTGTATGGCTCTTGTATTTCATTCAAATAACAAGGGAACATCATTTACTGGCTTACCTCCATGTAATGGAGCCTGTGAGAGTCCTCCCAAGACTTCTTTCATTTGATCTGAACTTTGATGACTAACAATACGGGCAACCAGACCTTCAAGTATCTCACCCTGTACCATTAAATGATCCTTTGATCCTACAAACGAAGAGAGACATGAAAATATATTAGAACAACAGTGAGAGTGTAAAACAACAATTATTATTCAAGATAGACTTACCTGGTACAGATATATCAGCTATTTTGTCAAGGGCTTTGCAAACTGGTGTGGCAGTCCCGTCTTCACACAGTGCACCATAGGCACCGAAAAAACAAGTGGCAGATTCCCTTGCAAAGATATAAATAGAAAGAATAATAATATTAAGAGAAGACGCATCAGTGTAAAGATGTGCAGTTTTTTAGGGCACCACAACAATGGCTCCAACAGATGAATGACATGATGGCATAGACACCAAAAATCTAGCAATTGAACAATGTCTATACATTGTAAAGTAACTTCACAGCTACAATAGTTCACAGCTACAATAGTTCATGCCCAAAGAAGTGCATGCCAATGGTAAGAGTAGTTGACGGACATGGGAGGATAGCACAAACGTTCAACAAATTTACGAGCATTGGCATAGATGAGCTTATGATTCGTACCAAAGCAACAACCCATCGTAATACTGAACTAAAAAAACTGACAAGACAGGAAACATTGCACTTTGGTTATGGAAACACCGAAATATTGCAAAACATGAGAAAAGAAGTCAAAATTGACATTTGCATCATTAGAAGGTGCTCATACACAAGGAGTATTACTAAATAATTTAGTCTACATTAATGGCAACAAACTCTTTTACCCTCATGATGACATCTTGTATCAAACAGCTTCGGAACAGAAACTTATATCAAGCAAGGCAGTCAAATACTTTAGCAAAAGGATTTTTCTTAACATGTTTATCAGATGGGCCACCTTGTTGAAAATAGCCAGACATGATTTGTTGATAGGCCACGTCTGGAGTAGAATAGAACTTTGGTTTGCCATGACCCAACTCTGTTACAGCTGTAACCACGGCTGCAGAAAGGCCAAAATAAAACTGATATAAATATGTATTCAAAAGAGATGTTGTAAAAAAAAGACTGACAAGAATGATAAAATTCATGGACTGAAAAATGGTGTCATAATTAAATGGGTAAAGCAACTTGTCCAAAATAGAAGCAAGACAAATACCAAGTTAATGATGCAGGCAGAATAACATGAGCTGAAAAAGGATGGTGCTGCTTTTTTGTTGAGTCTTTATAAATTATAACACTCCAAATAGACCAAGCTACAAAGTCAATGCAAGCAGTGAAATTTCAAGAATATTAATGGAAGCTTCTTACAGAGTTACAGTTGTTAGTTTCCTGAATCATAAAATGTTTCTACTCCAATGGTTTTAGTTTATACGTTATATTACCACTTGTGGCAATGAAACCCAATTTTACCCCCTATAATATTTGACACTTCTATTATTCTTATAAACATCACTCATCCACAGTGCCGAAACAGTTATGAATCATAACTAAAAAACACTACTCTAGTAAAGAATAAAAATGAATAAAGTATATGGAGAGTACTATTTATATGAATCAGGGGAAGGGGGGAGCATACCATAATCGTCCTTTGGCCTTTGCCCATGGTCTCCTAATACAGACGTCACAAGTTCCATTGAAATGTTTATCCGGTTTTTCTGGAAGCGCAGAACATGGACAAAATCAGGAATCTTGAGGAAACTGCTGAGAAGCAGAAATGCGAACGATGAAAATCTAAACAGAAATATTGGCATTTAGTCTCAATATCAATAATCTGTGATATTGGTATTCAACCCAATGCAATGCCAAGACTCCAGCAAACATCCAAACGAAGCATAAGAATAAATTGAACATTCTCGATTAGCGTCTAATTCCAATAAACTATGTATGAAAGGAAGATTAAACAACACAAGCTACAATGGTGATTCCTAATGTGTTCGTTACCTAATAGTCCCTTCTTTGCATTTTCTAAAACGCATTTTGGTTAAGCACAGGGATTAAGGTGGCCATAATACCAAGAGAGTGATAGAGAAATGACCATGGTTCCCATGATTTTAATGGCTTAGGAATAAGAGAGATTACTTAGTGTGTGTGTGTATTTATCGTAGATACTGAAGAGAGAGGGAGATAAAAGGTCATCAAATCAACATGCAAGGCTTGTAATCAGAAACAAGGTCCCAAAACTATAGGCCATATGATTTGAAATGTATAGCGTAGACAATATTCTAGTACCTTGGAATTACTCATATGAGACCTTAAGCTACTTAGTTTGAGGCTCTGCTAAATTAAGAGATATACTGAATAAAATAGAAGCAGTGAAATATAAAATATAGAAAATAATATTCTCCTTAGGTGAAGGTTATGCGTTATTACTATATGTTTATAAGTACTCAATGTATCAAGTACCAAAAGATCCCGAGACAAGAAACACAAAATATGAAAATAGGGAAGTCGAAAAGTGTGTAATTCTTGAGGAAAGTTTCCTGGGCATGGAATACCTGGAGATAATCATTAAATTCGGCTTGTATTTGAGGAGCTTCCTTCCCCCAAGCTTCATGAAACATATGGTCCAGGACAAAAACGCCAACAGCAGTGTAGCTATAAGTAGGAATTACACTTCAGTTAAATAACTCAACAAACATCGATCAAGACAAACTAGCAGAACCTACATATTTCCAAAGCTATTCTTGGTATATGCTCCACGGTGACCAGCATACATGAATAGAGATCCTGAATGCTTCAGCGTAACCTGAACAAAAACTTATCTTTGTATCGTTATAAGTAGTTAGCTAAACTAAAATCAGTAATTAATCAAAAGGCGATAAAAGAAGATATCACATATACCTCCATGGTAGAGCCACGTGACACCATCTCAATCATCCGTTTTCTTGTCTGCCATCGCAAAAAATAGGGGTAAGGTTCCCACCAAAGGTTTTGAGTTACAACTCCATTCAGTAAACGTGAGTAACAAACCCCCATAGTGCCAGAAAGCAGTAATATTACAAGTTTACTGTATAGCCAATTCATTAAACATTTCTACAATAAGATAAACTAAATGTGGTTACATTATCCAACACCATTGAGGCCACGCAGATTGCAGACAGCATGCCCAAGAGTTAATCAGCGGCTAAAAAGTAAAGCGCACACTGTTTAACAACTAATTTAATTTGAATTATTCAGAAAGTAGATCTTTTTCATAACAGCTTCGAAAATAAGCATAGCAACAACAACGTGTCCCCAGCAAATTAAGGTAGTCATTAACTCATAAATTTAAGTCAGGTCAAAATATTGAAACAACAAACACAGCTCACAATATGGGTAACTTCCAATTGTATTGTCTGATCAGAACCACCAAAATAATCATGGGGAAAAACTCCCGATAGTTGCTCAGGAAACACTTGGCAATGTTTGTCACAAGGTGATGGAAGCAAGGAGCAATTCACGAACCTCTTGATCGGACTTCTCGTTCTCGAATTTGGGGTAGAAAGTAGCCCTGATCTGCGCCTCCGCGAACATGTTATTGTCCACGGCAAAGTCCGCGGCCCCTTGAACAAGCTCGATGCGCCACCCTGCTCATCCGCCATCTCCGAGGACCAGGGGCGGGCCCAGGTTCTTAAACATGTGGGTTCAAAATTTTGAAGTGTTAATTTTTTTACAGCATGTATAATTGATTATAGAATCATATAATGTACAGTAATTCCAGAACAAACGCACAATGTCATAAGCTAAAATGATGAATCCAGAAACTGCGTTCATCCTTCATCAATCAAACTAACCTCACGGCAGAGAAGAAATAATCAACAAAGGGAGAAATAAACAAATCAAGAACTGAACTGCCACCACGGAGTGGACATGGAATCCAAAACAACCAAGGCGGATAAGCTAAATGCCATTGCGACGGAGATCACCAAAACACCCTAGCGAAGTAGATGAGGGGAAGGAACAGGGACGGAGACCTTACCGGAGAGAAATTCAGTGTGCTGCAGGTCGGAGAAGCGCCCGGCGGCGGGAGGATGGGGCGGATCGGGGAAAAACGTCGTGCGGCCGGAGAACCTTTGTGCCGTCGGACTCGCGATGAGAACGGAGAGGCTGAGGCAAGCGTGGGCGTTGATGAGGGTCAGTTGCTGCACGGCGTCGCCGTAGCCATCCCTCGCCGCCGCCGCCTCTAGTCGCCACCAAAACGCGAGGTGAGCTCCTTGCGAGCTGTACAATACTACGATCCGACTCGCCCACGCACGTTCGGCACGTAGGTTCGTCCAGCTGACGGCAGTGCCGGTGCACGTGCACCAGATCACCTGGGCCGGCCCAATTACCTTTTGTTTTCTTTTGTTTCTTTTGTTTTTGTTTTGCTGTTGATTTCCTTTCTTCTGTTGATTTCTTTTCTATTTCTTTCTTCATATATTTTTTACTTTCATTTTTTTGTTTTTGGATCATATATAATACCTTCCCTCACAAAAAACTAATACTTGTTTTAACACATGAACATTTTTCGAGTTCGTGAACATTTAATTTTTTTGAGATGCATGAACATTTTAAGATGAAGGAACACAACAATTTCAAAAAAAAAATAGCATTTTTAACCTAGAATTTTTTATTAGGGATACTTAAGGAATGTCATGATCTAACAGAAGACGTGGTTGAGAAACGCCTAAAGCCGATCTGGATTGAGAAGGCACCTCGGACCTTCGAGAGCAAACTCAAAAGCCATACAAATCATGCCATGATATGGTAGTCTTTCCCTTGGGATGGCACCCACCTAAATTCTGCCAGTTTGATGGTATTGCCGATGCAAGAGAGCACCTTGCTTATTTCAGAGCGGCTTGCGGAGATACCACGAACAATACATCTCTACTCCTCCTGCAATTTTCGGGATCTCTACATTCCATTGGTACACTCGATTGCCAATCAGATAAATCAACAGTTGGGTTGCCATGAAGGAAGTCGCCAAAAATCATTTCATTGCAATGAAGCTCTTTTACGTAGTGGAGCTGGCTTAAGTTTGCCAATAACATGAGGAAACATCGACGATTATATCTTTAAATTTCGCGACAATTACATGTGTACCGTAAGAGAGATGCACCTCGAAGATGCCATCAAGATCTTCGAGGTGCATCTCTTACATGTTCACGGGATTCAACAGCACTGTACTAAAGAGAGCATGAGCCATAACTTCATATAACGTGGCATACTTTCTATCCTAAAGTGGCTCTAAGGCAATATTTGATTTTTTTACTCGGTACATGATATACATTCTTCACCCCTATATGAGTGGTTGCGCTTACGAGTCAACAAAAGTTTGTATAGTTTTTATTACAATCCGACAATTCAAACAATCACTCATATAGTTATTTTGGAAATTCATTAGTCAGAATGGTATGGCTAAACTATTTGTTAGAAATGTAGTGTATAACTTGATGGTCTTTAATCAAGTAACACGTAATCTCGAAATTCAATAATTTTGCATTCATACATTTTCTTAGCGTAGGATTCAACAACTAATGGCACATCTATGTTTTTGTGCATTACTATATATATATTAAGATGGAGCAGATTCACGCCCTCACAGCGAGCCAGCGCGTCCTGGCACTGTAGCTGGAACAGTAACACGAGCTACTGTTCCCCGCTACAGTGCACAGCGCATCCTGGCCGTCAACCATCCATCCAATGATCCAGCAGCTCTGCGCGCTGACTTTTTTCAGAAAGAGACACGCAAGGTGAGAAATTGCCCCGCAGTCCAGAATTCACAACTGGTAATGACCTAAACAAAATTATAGGAAAACACAGGGACCCCAATGCAAGATTACCCGCACAGCCCCCTTCTCGCTCCCGCGCGACCGCGCCGTCGCCGGCGCCGCCGACACGCACCGCCGCACCTCCGCTCCTCCTCCGGCGAATCGACGAGCGCGGGGAGGTTCGCCGTCGTGTCCTCTCCATCCTCTTCGACAAACACCTGCCGAAACTTCCACAACCGCCGCCAAATCGTCGCCGGTCGCCGTCGCCGTTTTCGCTCTCTGCCGCCGCCATTTTGCTCGCCGCCGGCGACGACGACGACCAAATGGTCCGCCGCGCCGCCCCTTCGACTCGCCCCGACCCGCTCTCGCAGATCCACGCGGTCCTAGCCCTGTACGCCTGCGCCTTTGCTCGGCCGCGAACTCGCCAGCGCGCCGGCGACCGCCGCCGTGTGACGTCAACAGATGACATCCCCCCGTCCCCACCTGTCGGAAATTCCACATTTCCAATAATAATTTCCGTAATTGCTAAAATACTGGACTGTGGAACCCGCCTGTCAGTCAACTAATAATTACAACAATTTTTTGTTTTGTTGTAAAAATCATTTCTTCCAATCTGTAATTCAGAATAACACAAGCAATATACCAAAATTTGCAATAAAATATGCCCTTTGCAACTATTGCATTTCCATACATAATTAATCAACTTCACTTTCTGTTTAATCGCAAAGAAGAAAAATAAATACGATACATTTTAGTTTAGGAAACAATTGTAATTTCCCCTTTTCCATTTCACTTCTTCGTAACAAAATTGTAAGTACATTATATTTTGTGTTTAGTCAGTAAGATGCTTGGTTTGTCTTCGAAAAAAAAATAAGTTCTAATATTTATTGCAAGACTTAAATTATTCAAACACTCAACATATCATTCACCTAAATGTTTTCTTTCGTTGCTTTAATGTTTTTGCTGCGTCGTACCAATTAAATGTCAAATATGCTGACTATTTCTGTCATTTGAACAAATTTCACATTTTAAAATTTTAAAATTTGGAATGTCTTCCATACCTGATCATTTCACAAATGTTAAAATAATTCGCCTCCAAATTACTGCCGAATTTGAACATCGTTGAAACCCCTGATATTTTTGAAACATTAACTTTTCGGATTTCAATAATTTCGAAATCTAAGCAAATTTTAAATGTGGACATTTCCAAAATTAAATTTTACCACACAGTTGCAAAAATATGACAAACATATCAACATGAACACAAAAATTAAACGCTGCCTACTTATACCATATAATCAAATTCCAAATTTTGATATTTCAAAATTTCAAATACATTTCAAATCTGAGCATTTAACTATCTATCAACCATGAAAAAAATAAAATACATACCAACAATATGACCAACAAAAAAAAATCTCACTACTTATGTCATGTGCTAGAATTTCAAATTTACATATTTTCACAATTTAAAGGACATTCAAATCTCACCGTCTTTTAAAGTAAAAAAAAAAAAACTAACCAATTTTAGGCCGTATCCTTTTTTCTTTACTTTCAATAATTTTCAAACCAATACGATTTTTTAATACGTATATTCTCAAATTTGAATTATACCACAAATCCGCGATGTACAAATTTGCATATTTTAAAATTTTAAATACCTTAAAAATCAAATGTACATAACTTCCCAATTTAAACAATTTCCAAAATCTATACAATCTTTTAGACGTAAATTTCCTTTCAATTCCATTAATTTCCAACCATTTGAAAAAAAAAATGCCCGCGTTTAAAGATTTGAATTTCACCCACACGCGCGGCATCGCCGCGCAAATTTACCTAGTATATTTTTATATTCGCACGTTTAGAGGAAGCCTTAAAGTTAAAATTATAATCGATTATGATTCCTCGGGTCTACAACTTTTGTTTGGTGGGGTTACTTACTCTCTAGGAAACACTCGTGATGTCTTTAGCTAGTGTACTTAAATATTAAAAACAAATAATATCAAGGAGCATTTTGTGGCGACAAAGTCAACCATTTTACTAAAGCATCTGCGGTGGAGGCAGGGCACAAAACAAGAAAAAACAATGAAGGATAGACCGAGAAGCCAGTCGCTTGCTATGCTTAGTTTGTGGTTGCTGAACTATCTTGCACTATAATTTATAGCAAAATAGTGGGGTGCCATGTGGGGTAGTGGTGCACCCACATCCAACCATTGGATACACTATAGGGAGCGCGAGATTGATTCCAATGGAAATGGCAGATTTTGACGGCGTCACACCGAGAGCACGAAAATGCATGGAGAGAATTGTTGTGTGCATGCGGGATACATCATTCTCTCTCCAATCCATCTTCTTTACATATTGCTACATGACATGGATAGAATTGTTGCATGGTGGTGGACCGTGTCCTTAAAAAAATTCCATCTCCTTGAGGTGTACATGGATATATAATTGATGCGTTTGGTGGTGGACCGTGTCTGTGTTTGCTTGCTTACTCTGAATTTTGTTGTCTCCCTATTAAATATTTCAATTTTACATTTATTTCGTTTGACTGATTCCTAGAAAACTCAGATACAATTCACGTGGAACCATCGGTACCTAATGTTAATAACCCACTAATTTGTTGACTAAAAATGCAGATCCTCCCAACCTGAAAAGATTGAGTACGAAGCTTCTATAAGAGATTGTCACTGTCACAATTTGGACGAACTCAGAACTATGTGTTCATGGGTTTCTATGTTCCGGCCGTCCGTACTATTGAACTTTAATTAACTTGTACTGCCTATTTTTTGTACACTGCTTTCACGCAATGCATTCAGGTTTCCACCACTAAAATTGTCTAATGGATGTGGTGGAATTGTGTAATGGGTGTGGTGGAATTGTGTAATGGGTGTGGACGGAAACCCATGCATGAGACAAGAAAATAGACGGAACCTGGCTAGCCGTTGCATGCACAAACGATTTTGCTAAGCATGGATTCATCAAGGGAGCACATGATTGCTTTATCCAACGGTGCGCACCCTATGCACCACTACCCCCATGGCACCAAATTCGCGTCGATAATTTATAATCAGCTATTAAAAATGAGTCACAGAATTATAAAAGATAGGTCAAACAAACACTAAAATAAATAAAATTAAGCCAGACATAATTAGAGGATAATCCAAAGTTTGCGGTTGCCAAAACTATGTTGTGATGTGCTTGACTTATAACATACTATCCAAAATTAACCACAAAAATCAGTCAAACAATAAACGGTAAATCTATCTAGGGGACGTGCCCCAGTTTGTCCTCCCGTCCGGCGCGCTGAAATTCGCGCGGTCGACCGAATCGACGACGCGAGCGTGTGTTGCTTCCCGTAACGGGTGCGCTTGGTTTTTTCGTTCACGCACCCGGTAAACGCGCCCCCAACCGCTCGTTCGTGTGTGTGGAGATAGCCCGGGCCCACCCTCGAATATTCCCTACTCGGCCACCCCCGTCGAGCGGTTCTCTCCTCCATTCTTCCCTCCGGCGAAACGAGGGCGATTTCACCCTCGGCGATAGGGTTCTGGTCGCCGCCGGTGGTGGCCGGGTTAGCGGCGAGTGGGGGGGGGCGCACGCGCGGTGAGCTTGCATCTCCCTTCCAGCATTTTGTGCCCCCATTTCTTCTGCGTCGATCTCGTTCGCCGGTGAACAGTTGGGGATTATGGTCCGATGTGGATTCTCGGTGCCGGGTGGTCGCGCCGCGGCGTGCTGGTAGTGTGTTTGTTGGTTTTGCCGGCGTTCGACGAGTTCGGGACAGGCTGGATGTGGCGAATCAGGGTTGATTTTGGGTGGATTTTTTTGTATTTCTCTCCACGGGATAGTGACCATGCTTTTGCGCGCGGCGTCGATGGGGTTCGATGAACTGTTTTCAGGCGCATGCCGAGCGTCGATCTGATATTTTTTGTGTGCCGAGGTCTGATCTGATGCAAGGTGAGCGGGTAGAGCGCGGTGTTTCGTGCTATTGGTGCCGTCTTTCGTTTTTGTTCAGGCACGGTTTGCTTTTGTATAGCTTGCGATTTTTTGTGTATTTTTTTTTGCGAGGTGGAATGAGGTTTGCATGTTTTTTCATGGCATTTTGCACGAGTTTTTGTGAGTGCGGCAAGTCATCTAGTTTATTTGTTCATTCGGTTGGGGAGTAGATTTGTTATAGAGCAGTGGCATGCTTGTGTGGAGGGGGTCAGTGCCTTTTTGTTCTGTGCATTCAGTAGATAATTTTTAGAAATCAACAGAAAGACACAACAATTCATATTGTTTTTTGTACAGGGAAGAGGCGGTTTCTTTTGTGTTAGAATGGGTAGGCGCAGAAAAGTTCCGAGCAATGACGACAACGAGGGAAGAGCATTGGGCCCAATGCCCAAGAAGGTTTGTGCACATCACAGCTTGGAACTAGTTTTTTACCTATCTACATAAGTGCAATTGCATCCATTGTGTCTCCTGGTTTCCAGGATAAAAAATGTACTTAGCTTTTTTCAGACAATTGCTTGAGTGTTTGCATGGCAATCCAGTATGTGTTTTTTGTGGTAATTGCTTGAGTGTTTCATGGCAATCCAGTATGCGTTGTGTGGTAATTGCTTGAGTGTTGCACGGCAATCACATACTTAGTTCTGATTTGTGTTTGTTTTGTATGGCAATTAACTGACATGTGCATATGGCCTTTCAAGTATGTTTTTACGTGGCATTTCTTTTCCGGTATTGTGTTTTCCCATGGTAATTATGCATGTGATTATTCTTGAAGAATTTTAGTGTCCAATTCCTAAAGAAGGCGTTTGTGCACATGACACCTATCATGCCTGATACAAGTTACTGATAACCCACAAGTCTTCGAGGGAAGTAAAACTCAAATTTATTGATTCGACACAAGGGGAGACAAAGAATACTTATAAGCCTTAACAACTGAGTTGTCAATTCAGCTGCACCTGGAAAAGCACTAGTAACAGGGGTGATGTGAAAGCAGCAGTAATATGAGAGCAATAGTAACAGTAACACAGCAGCAGTAACACGGAGGCAATGGCACCAGAAAATAGTTGATACTACTTCTAATGACATATAGGACCAGAGAGCAATGATGATGACAAATGGACCGGGGTTCCCAGCTATCTACACTAGTGGTAACTCTCCAAACAAATAACAGGTGTTGGGTGAACAAATTACAGTTGGGCAATTGATAATTGTAAGGGCATGACAATGCATGCTTATGATAAGATAAGGTTTACTGTAGTATTTAATTGGGCATTACGACAAGGTACACAGACCGCTATCCAGCATGCATCTGTGCCTAAATAATCCACCTTCCGGTTAGCATCCGCACCCCTTCCAGTATTAAGTTGCAAACAACAGATTATTGCATTAAGTATTGTGCATAATGTAAACAACACATTCATCCTTAGACAAAGCATTGCTGTTTTACCCCTAGTGGCAACAACACATCTACAACCTTAGAACTTGCTGTCACTATCCCAGGTTAAATAGAGGCTGAACCCAACTATCTAGCATAAATACTCCCTCTTGGAGATACAAGCAACTACTTGATCAGGGTAACCACAAGTACCGGAGAGCATGCAAGATCTTAAATAAACAATAGTATGATAATATGATGAACAATCTGATCATAATGTAACAATTCATCGGATCCCAACAAACACAACACCAATTACATCATATGGATCTCAATCATGTAAGGCAGCTCATGAGATCATTGTATTGAAGTACATGGGAGAGAGTACCAACTAGCTACAGCCAAGAACCCGTAGTCCATGGGGGAACTACTCACAAACCATCATGGAGTCGAAGTGGAGGCGGTGGAGTCGATGGAGATGGCTCCGGGGGTCAATCCCCGTCCCGGCAGGGTGCCAGAACAGGAACTTCTGACCCCCGAAACGAGGTCTCGCGATGGCGACGGCGCTGCGGAAGTCTTTCTGGAGTATTAGATATATATTTAGGGTTTTCGCGTCGGGGTGACTAAATAGGCGAAGGGGCAACGTCGGTGGAGTCCTGGGCCCTCCTCACCTCCCGGCGGCCTGTGGCCCAGCCGCGCGAGATGTGGTTTGGAGGCCGTGGGCCTCCCCCTGGCTTGCCCTTCTGGCTCCGTGTGTCCCTCGGAAAAATAGGAGGTTTGGCTTTTGTTTCGTCGAATTCCGAGAATATTGCCCGAACAGCTTTTCTGGAACCAAAAACAGCAGAAAACAGGAACTGGCACTGTGGCATCTTGTTAATAGGTTAGTCCCAGAAAATGTATAATAATGATATATAATGCATATAAAACATGTGACAATGATACATAAAACAAGCATGAAACATCAGAAATTATAGATACGTTGGAGACGTATCAAGCATCCCCAAGCTTAGTTCCTACTCGTCCTCGAGTAGGTAAACGATAAAAAGAAAATAATTTCTGAAGTGACATGCTACCAACATAATCTTGATCCAATAATAATGTAAGGCATGTGAGCTGAGATCAAATCATTCAAAGCAAATGTCTATAGTTGATATAAGAGATAATAAAGCAAGAGTCAAACAAGCTAAAAGTTTTCATGAACTATCGCTTTAAAGACATGAAACCGTACAAGGTTCATTAAAGATGGTTTAAGTATCCAGCGTAGAAGTTCTATCCTTCAATCCAAGCATCAAGCAAATTTTCATAACATAGAAGGATTCAGCCAAGTAAACATAAACATGAACGTCATGAATCAACTGTTTCGAAGTCTACTCAACCGGTGAGCGCAAGCATTTGGTATTGGCACCAGGATGTTATGGCAAAGAGAACATTAATGGGGGTTTGGAAGGCCAATGGAAGAAAGTCTCACAAAGCTATAAGTGATCATTAGACAAGAGGAAGTCTTATAATCGAAGCTATGTAAGGAGTAGTGATTGCCATGCAACGGATGCACATAGAGCTATATGTGTATGAAAGCTCTCCAATGGAACTAGTGGGGGTGCATCCAACTTGGTTGCTCATGAAGACCTAGAGCACTTTTGAGGAAGCTCATCATTGGAATATACAACCCAAGTTCTATAGTGTAAATTCCCCACATAGTTATACTAGTAGAACATGAAAACTCTCTCACATGGAGTATAGGTGCTAAACGAGCACAAATGATGACTATGAATACTGCAGGTGCTAAACATGAGCACAAGTGTGGATAAAGGATAGTAATGTTGCCCCCTTTTTCTTTATTCTTTTTTTTCTTTTTTCCTTTTTTCTATTTTTTTTTCTTTTTCTGTTTCTCTTTTCGATGGCCACATAGCACTTTTCACTTTCAGGGGCAACATTCTAATATGACAACACACTTTTTGGTACATATAACTCATAACGAACAAGACATGATGTATGAAACTGTATGCCTCTGCCAGTGTAGCAGGATATGCAATGATCTAGCGTAACATGGGTAAACCACACATCAGCTGTATAGAATCATGCAAAGCAATATATAAGTGATGAATGACAACAAGTCATGTAATGTAAATGGAAGTTGCATGGCAATATATCTCGGAACAGCTATGGAAATGCTGTGGTAGGTAGGTATGGTGGTTGTTTTGAGGAAGATGTATAGGCTTATGTGTAGGAGAACAAGAGGAAGTCCTCCCACGGGGTTGGATGTACCGGCGAAGTATGCACAACTCTCAATGTGAGCAGAAGGCAATGCACAGCACCGAAGAGGCTAGCAAATTTGGATGGTGGAAGTGCCAAAAACCGTAGCTTAACATTAGTCAAAAAGAACTCACAAGTTTATTGCAAACAACTAGCAGGTTCAACATTAAGAGCATGATTAAAATTCACTCCAAGAAGGGCCGTTCACGGCGGCACAAGTACCCCGTTAGATCCCTCGACCTTCAGCACAACTTAGTTATTACAATGAACTTTCAGACATGGAAAGCTATCAAGTCCAACTACACCTTCAACAATTTTAGAGTTTGTAGTACGGTACAAGCTTAAAGACAACAATCCACTAATGATTTTAACTTAATTAACCAGCAAGCTTTACCATCTAAATACCTCAAAACGTTTGCAAAGAATCAGATTATCAAAGTTCAATGATCTACAAGATTATGCAAGTTTTTCATTATACCACTACCACATGCAAAAATTTCTGGACCAACACATCAACCAAGCAACTCTCCAAATAAATATAAGTGAAGCAAGAGAGTACTTTCTATAAAATAACTAATAGCTCTGAACAAGAGATACATGAAAACCAAGAGCTAGAAGCTAAACAGTGCGAAAATGAATACTCAACAATATAAGTGAAGAATAGGAGTATTCAAATGAAAAAGCGGAGCGTGTCTCTCTCCCAAACAAGATAGATAGGATCCGACATTGATATGATCAGAGAATAAAACAAAAATAAACACAAAGACGCTCCAAGAACAGCACATATGATGTGACCGAATTAAAATATAGTTTCACTAGAGATGACCTGATAAGTTGATGATGAAGAAGGGGATGCCTTGGGCATCCCCAAGCTTAGATGCTTGAGTCTTCTTGAAATATGCTTGGGTGACCCACGGGGGCATCCCCAAGCTTAGGCTCTTCACTCTTCTTGATCACAATATCATCCTTCTCTCTTGACCCTTGAAAACTTCTGCCACACCAAACTTCTCATAAACTTCATTAGAGGGGTTAGTACTCAAAAACATTAATCCACTTTGGTTCTGTAGTGACACATTGCAATACTCAATAAAACATTAGCTACAGCCCTCCACGTCTAGAAAGCCTTACTTAAAGTCCACAAGAGACAATGCAAAAAAACAGAGACAGAATCTGTCAAAACAGAACAGCCAGTAAAGACGAATTTTTTCGAGGTACTTCCGTTGCTCAAATCGGAAAAAGTGAAGTTAATGAAAGATGCGTACATATCTGAGGAAGATGCGTGATTTTTTATAGAATTTTTCGATTTTTCTCCAGGGAGAAAAGCTCAAATTCGTGACAGCTAAAAATCTGTCCCTGCGCAGAAATCCAAATCTAGCATCATCTAATCATTAAAGGCTCTTCTTGGCACAACAATGCAAAAAATAAAGATACAAAGGAGTTGTTACAGAAGTAAGCAAGCTCCTTGACTCAAAAAGCAAAAGAAAAATTACAGAAATAACACATGGGTTGTCTCCCAAGAGCGCTTTTCTTTAATGCCTTTTAGCTAGGCTTGATAGTTTTAATGATGCTCTCATGAAAATAGAAAATGAAGCAAAAGGAGCATCAAGAAGCAAATTCAAAACACATTTAAGTCTAACCCACTTCCTATGCATAGGAAACTTGTACACAAATAAATTCATATAGAACAAAGTGACAAGCATAGGAAGATAAAACAAGAGTAACTTCAAAAGTTTCAGCATATAGAGAGGTGTTTTAGTACCATGAAAATTTCTACAACCATATTTTCCTCTCTCATAATAATTTTCAGTAGCATCATGAATAAACTCAACAATATAACTATCACACAAAGCATGCTTTTCATGATCTACAAACACATATTTTTATCAAGCTCATAAATAGTGGGATTTAAAATTTCGAACCCACATGTAACAATTTTATAACAAGATGATTGATCACTCTCAACATATATGGGACGCCTAGATAAAGTCAAGACTTCTCCAATCCCATTTTCATTAGTAGTACAATTAATATTATCAAGTAACATAGGACCATCATCTAGAGCTTTATCATAAACATTTTCTAAGCAAAACTCTTTAGTACCATGCATTTCGATATCAGCCACAAATAAAGGATTATCATAAGATTTATCAAAATAGCATGGATTATCATATATAACAGTAGCATAATTATTCTCACAAGTTTTACTCATAGGAAAAATTTCAAGAGAATCAACAGGAACATAACATTCATCCTCCTTGGGTAAGCATGGAGGGCAATCAAATAATGTAAGAGATGAAGAGTTACTCTCATTAGAAGGTAGGCATGGGTAGCTAATCCATTCTTCCTCCTTTTGTTCATCACTCTCCTCCTCTTTTTCATCTAATGAGCTTTCAGGTTCAGCAATTTCTTCTTCCACAGGTTCCTGCAAATTGTGAGTGCATTCTTGTGCATTAATGAGTCTCTCTTTGTAATCAACGATATAAGGATTATTGCTGTAATGTTCTATGCAATAATCAAGGATAGAAGAGACATAATCTTTAAGGTCCTTACAAGCAATACAAGTTTCATAATTTTTAGCCATGAAAGATTCTATCTCAGAGGCTCCCATAAATAAAACAAATTGTTCTACTTCTTCGAACCCAAGATGAATATAGTTATTCCAATGATAGTTCACAATTAAAACTTCTTCACTAAAGCACATTGGAATTTAAGATGTTTAGTATCCTGTTTAGAGCAACAGTTTATATCATGGCGTTTAAGCAAGATTTAGCAATTGTATTCAACTTTCTAACACAGCACTCATGACTTCACCCTTTTTTGATTCTCTATACTTCATATATAATTCTATAAGCTCCATATAGGTTGTGGGTTCTTCCATAACAACAGTTTTTAATTTTTCGGTTTTTCAAATTTTTATGGATTTTCGAATTTATAAGAAAAAAAAACAAACAAAAATAAACTAAAAAAGTAAACTAAGCAAAACAAAACTAAACAAAAATAAACTAAGCACAAATAAACTAGACAAAACAAAATAAAATAAAAACAGAGAGAGAGGTAGAGTGTACTCCCCAGGTGAACTTATGAGTAGAGCTATGCTCCCCGGCAACGGCGCCAGAAAATAGTCTTGATAACCCACAAGTATAGGGGATCGCAACAGTCTTCGAGGGAAGTAAAACCCAAATTTATTGATTCGACACAAGGGGAGACAAAGAATACTTATAAGCCTTAACAACTGAGTTGTCAATTCAGCTGCACCTGGAAAAGCACTAGTAACAGGGGTGATGTGAAAGCAGCAGTAATATGAGAGCAATAGTAACAGTAACACAGCAGCAGTAACACGGAGGCAATGGCACCAGAAAATAGTTGATACTACTTCTAATGACATATAGGACCAGAGAGCAATGATGATGACAAATGGACCGGGGTTCCCAGCTATCTACACTAGTGGTAACTCTCCAAACAAATAACAGGTGTTGGGTGAACAAATTACAGTTGGGCAATTGATAATTGTAAGGGCATGACAATGCATGCTTATGATAAGATAAGGTTTACTGTAGTATTTAATTGGGCATTACGACAAGGTACACAGACCGCTATCCAGCATGCATCTGTGCCTAAATAATCCACCTTCCGGTTAGCATCCGCACCCCTTCCAGTATTAAGTTGCAAACAACAGATTATTGCATTAAGTATTGTGCATAATGTAAACAACACATTCATCCTTAGACAAAGCATTGCTGTTTTACCCCTAGTGGCAACAACACATCTACAACCTTAGAACTTGCTGTCACTATCCCAGGTTAAATAGAGGCTGAACCCAACTATCTAGCATAAATACTCCCTCTTGGAGATACAAGCAACTACTTGATCAGGGTAACCACAAGTACCGGAGAGCATGCAAGATCTTAAATAAACAATAGTATGATAATATGATGAACAATCTGATCATAATGTAACAATTCATCGGATCCCAACAAACACAACACCAATTACATCATATGGATCTCAATCATGTAAGGCAGCTCATGAGATCATTGTATTGAAGTACATGGGAGAGAGAGTACCAACTAGCTACAGCCAAGAACCCGTAGTCCATGGGGGAACTACTCACAAACCATCATGGAGTCGAAGTGGAGGCGGTGGAGTCGATGGAGATGGCTCCGGGGGTCAATCCCCGTCCCGGCAGGGTGCCAGAACAGGAACTTCTGACCCCCGAAACGAGGTCTCGCGATGGCGACGGCGCTGCGGAAGTCTTTCTGGAGTATTAGATATATATTAGGGTTTTCGCGTCGGGGTGACTAAATAGGCGAAGGGGCAACGTCGGTGGAGTCCTGGGCCCCTCCTCACCTCCGGCGCGCCTGTGGGCCCAGCCGCGCGAGATGTGGTTTGGAGGCCGTGGGCCTCCCCCTGGCTTGCCCTTCTGGCTCCGTGTGTCCCTCGGAAAAATAGGAGGTTTGGCTTTTGTTTCGTCGAATTCCGAGAATATTGCCCGAACAGCTTTTCTGGAACCAAAAACAGCAGAAAACAGGAACTGGCACTGTGGCATCTTGTTAATAGGTTAGTCCCAGAAAATGTATAATAATGATATATAATGCATATAAAACATGTGACAATGATACATAAAACAAGCATGAAACATCAGAAATTATAGATATGTTGGAGACGTATCAGTTACCCAACTAGATAAGTGCTGTTTACCTACATTGTGTGTCCTAGTTTCCAGAATTTAAAACATACTTAGGGTTTCAGGCAATCGTTTGAGTGTTGCATGGTAAATTAGTATGTGTTTTTGTGGTAATTCCTTTGTTCTTAATTAAGTTGTATGGTAATTCTGGTTTTTACTTATGTAGTTAATAATAAACGGCCGATTTTTTTAAGGGATAAACAACATGGCAACCTAATAAGCATGTGATGGTAATTAAGCAGTTACAAACTGGCAAACAAGTGTGCATTTGATGGTATCGTACGTAGGCATTTTTTTCCTTTGGCAATTACTTTACTTTTGTTTTTTTAAGGGATCCATAACATGGCAACATAGTATGCATTTGATGGTAATTATGTAGATATACTCTCGCAAGCAACTGTGCATGTGATGGTAATTAAGTAGACATTTTTTTGTGTGTTTTCTTGTAGTTAATTTTAACTGGTAATTAAGTAGCCATAATCTGGCAACCTAGTATGCATGTGATTGTAACCAAGTAAACATAAAACTGGCAAATCAGTGCGCATTTGATGGTAATTAAGTAGTCATAATCCGGCAAGCAACTGTGCATGTGATGGTAATTAAGTAGACATTTTTTGTGTGTTTTCTTGCAGTTAATTTAACTGGTAATTAAGTAGCCATAATCTGGCAACCTAGTATGCATGTGATTGTAACCAAGTGAACATAAAACTGGCAAATCAGTGCGCATTTTGACTACTGTTTCCAACCAAATATGCATCGGGGACAGTCAAGCCATCTTGTACCTGCAAAATTGTTTCACACAGTTAGCTTTTTTTTCTTCATGCAAATAAGTGTGTTTTTCAAATGAGCAAGTACAATACTAAGCACAATTTATCTTTTTTCTTTTTTCTCAGAGCTGTTGTTTTGTTGATTCTGAGCAAGTCACCAGCACGACAAGGCGACGGAGTACAAAAAAGGATACGTGTATTGTATGGAGCGGCGGAGGTTGTGCATTTTCGAAGTGTCAGGTTTTTAGCATAGTTTGTTCCAGGTTCTCCCAGGATATAGTCAGAATTCTTCTTGCAAATACAGTTGCCAGGATCTTAGTTTCTAGTTGCCAGATTTCAGGACACTAGTCAGCAGGTCGCAAAATATTTTTTGCGGTTACCATGATTCAAGTATCTAATTGCCATTTTTAAAGTTCTTAGTTACCAGGGTATCAAGTCCTGAGTTGCCATGGACAAATTATTTTATCCAGTTTCTGTTTTCTATGGAACCATGCTACCATGTATATATGCTATATAAGTACCAGTTTATTCTACCAGATGCATGGGGTCCGTATGCTTCTGTTTCCAAAGCATACCCTCTTTTTTTGCTGTTTTTGTCTATCCAGCTGATGCATTAAAACTTGATTGGGGGAGAAATTAAGCTGGTTATGGGGGCAGAGAAGAACATGTCAATATTTCGTTGCAGTCATTTTGGGGGGTTGAAGGATCTGGGTGTTTTACTTCACACGATTTTGGTGGTTCAGAATTTTTGAGGTTTTTTGGGCGATATTGGGCCGAAAAGCGCCCTAACTGCGTGGCCCATATATGGGGGAGGCTCTGAGTGTGCTTTTTTGGGCCGTGGACGCGCGCGCGCGACGCGCGCAGCTCGCTCGATTACCGGGCGCCGTACGAACGACATGTCCTGGAGCACGGTCGCTACATAGCACAGTCCAACAATAAAATAGGCAAAGCACGCGGAGCAACCGAGATTATAATAGTCCACCACGATACTAAATGCAACTGGTGTGTCTAAGTTGTGCCTATTTTTCTCTATTAAATTTTCCACAAAACTAGTTTAAAACGGTTTAAACAAGCACTAAAATAGAAAATAAAAAATAGGAAACAAACATGATGATGCTAATCATCCAAACGCTGAACTGAGACTAAAAACAACCGCTTCAAATGTTTAGAGCTGACAAATAGGAAAAGTGGTGGAAAGTAGTTTTTTCTCCCGAGCTCCAGTGCTACCGCTACTTTAAAAAAAAATCAAAAAATATTTATAAAAGTTTCAAAAAAAAAATCTGAAAAAATAATGCATATTCTCAATGATGCATACTAGGAGCGTGCATAACCTCAATACAAAAATCTTTATATTATAGTCTACACAAAATGACAAATTTGCATTATCGAGAACATGCATGATTTGTTTCAGATCTTTCTGAAACTTTTAAATATATTTTATTGAATTTCTTGACTGGCAGGAGCACTGGAGGTCGGGTGCAAGAAATCTCGACTCGAAAAGTTGTCATAAACAAACTAGTATAGTATAGTCACGCCAGGCCAGTTCTACATAGTTTATTTATAAAAAGTTTAGAACAACATTTGGAAGTGTCTATATAGTGAGCCCAGCTCACTTGGTTAGGTAAGTGGATGTATAACCTAGCCACCCAGATTTAAGTTCTCACAAACGCAGATTTGAATTCTTATTATTTCAAAAATAAAAACCGTTGTAGGGGCTTCCCTACCGCATTCCTTAAAAGAAAACATTTGGAAGTGTCAAAAAATTTGGGAAAAATCCTATATGTAGAAAATACTCCCTCCGTTCACAAAAGGATGTCTCAACCAACTCTAAATTTGGATGTATCTAGACATAATTTAGTGTGTAGATACATCTAATTTTGAAGTTAGTTGAGACATCCTTTTGCGAACGGAGGGAGTAGTAAACTTTAGTAGTGTGCAGAAAACTAATCTGAGCTTCATCATATTTTAGCATCATATTTTAGCCTGAACAAAAGTGAAAAATAGGTGGATCATCAGTAACAGTGCACTTTTTAAAATTGAATTTTTCTTAAATTTATCCCTTTTGTGTAGCCTACAAATATGAATTAGGCATTGAGATTTTCGCCTCCTTCATCTTCTTGTCGGAGGCCCACCTGCAGCCTTCCAAACCAAAGAGCCACCGCTGCTCTTATCCTCCCCGACGGTTCCCGACCTCCGCGGAAATGGAGGCCGCCGCTGCACTCACGCTCGCCTCGTCCCCCGCCGCCGCGGCCCGCCGCTCGCCGGAGAAGAAGACCGTCTCTGCTCTCTACCTCCGCCGTCTCTCTGTCCGCACTCCGCTCCTCCGCGCTGCCCAGAGCCCAGCATTACGTTCCTTCTCCTCGGTCCGCCCCGCCCCTTGGCTCTTCCTACCAATTCTTATAGGTCGCATTGTTGTTTGTTTCCGTAACCCCTTCTATCCGTTCGTCACCCGTGGAAAATTCAGGGGTGGAGACGGCGGCGGAGGGGGAGCGGACTGGTGGTGCGGGCGGAGACGTTCGGGCAGCTCACCACCGGACTCGAGTCAGCGTGGAACAAGCTGCGCGGCGTCGGTGAGTGACCCCGCTTCTCCACTCCCGTCGCACACACTGTACCCCGCTAGCTCCCTCTCACTGTACAGAAAAAAAGATTTGATTCTTGCAATGCTCTTGTGATTTAAGATGTGCTGACCAAGGAAAGCATGGCGGAGCCGATGCGGGACATCAGAAGGGCACTTCTGGAAGCAGATGTAGGCACAGTTTTGCGTGTTCATTTCTGGCCCTGAATGCGAGTACTTCGTGTGACGCTACTCTTGCTTTCTGCAGGTTAGTTTACACGTCGTGAGACGGTTCGTGTCGTCTGTGAACGAGAAGGCTTTGGGTTCAGATGTTATCCGAGGAATCCGACCAGAGCAGCAATTAGTCAAGGTATTCTGTGTGTTCCTCTTCTCTTCTGGGATGATTTATTTATTTTGTATGCTTGAATTTGGTGTTGTCTACATTCTACAACTCGGGTAACTGCATGTTTGACACTTTGCTGACTGAAAACTGAAACTGTATGTCGCGGGATGCCCGTAAGGACTGAATTAGAAAAAAACTATGAGTTTTTGTTTGCAATGATGATTTCATATGTTTGACTTTGATGTCGTCTAAAGCTAAGTAATTGGATAATCTTAACTCTTTTCCCCGCAAAAAAGTGAAGTAGTTGGAATTTTTTTCAAATGAAAAGTTCCTCCCTCTCCCGAGGGATAATGGAACACTAGAAGTAAAATGCTGCAACATGCTTAAACCATTTCACTATGATGAGATGTTAATATATATGTTGAGTTGGTGATAATCTTCTCAAACTAATTTGTTAAATGGCCGTGTAGATTGTGCATGATGAACTTGTTCAATTGATGGGTGGAGAAGTATCAGACCTGGTGTTTGCAAAAACTGGCCCAACGGTCATCCTACTGGCAGGTCTTCAAGGTGTTGGGAAGACTACCGTTTGTGCAAAACTTGCATTCTATCTGAAGAAACTGGTGCTTTCCTCAGCCTTTACCAAGAATTTTAATAATGTGTCAATACAAGGTAACCTGTAGATACTTATACCAGAGTTAGGTTACAGGGCAAGAGTTGTATGCTGGTCGCTGCAGATGTTTACAGGCCTGCTGCCATTGATCAACTCACCGTACTGGGCGAACAGGTACTTCTTTGATGAACTTAACTTTTTTTTTTACCCGCAAAAAAAAAGTAATGCTTAATTGACTTACCAAGTCAATGTGCGCTCTGATTGTTTGGAAACTGAAAAGTAAAAAGTTCCCAAGTTACATTTGCTTTCTGAATGCAATAATACAGTTTGCGCTTGGCTAAAAAAAGGGCATTGACAGGTGGGTGTGCCAGTTTACTCAGAAGGAACCACGGCTAAACCTGCAGAAATAACCAAGAATGCTGTGGAAGAGGCAAAAAGAAATAATATTGATGCGATTGTTGTGGATACTGCTGGAAGACTGCAGGTCAGTCTGTATTTCCTTCCCGTTTTCAGTTTACTTATCGTAAACTACCACCTTTATGATTTAACTATCATTATTGGTGGTACCTGATCACCTTTCTGACATTCAGATTGATAAAGCAATGATGGTTGAACTCAAAGAAGTAAAAAAGGCAGTTAATCCTACAGAGATTTTGCTTGTTGTCGACGCCATGACTGGCCAGGAAGCTGCAGGTATCCATCTGTTTGTTGTTGTTACAATTCGAATGTCCTTGTGGCATGGACATTGAGGAAATTAATTACAGGTCTGGAATTTGACTATCTGACAAATTCTAGAAAACTGTTGTTGTCCCTAATGTGTTCATAGAGCAGGACGTTGTTCTGCTAATTTTGTATAATTTTTTATGCTTAAAGAGTACTTTCCTTAATAGAGTTATGTTGTGCAGCATTGGTCACTACCTTCAATATTGAAATTGGTATATCTGGTGCTATATTGACCAAGTTGGATGGCGATTCCAGAGGTGGAGCAGCACTCAGTGTTAAAGAGGTCTATACTTGCCAGAAACTTTTCTTGCCATCATATTGTGAATGCTTAAATCTCCCATACCACGCTTTCATGATAAGTTGATAATTTTGAGAGCAGTATTGTCCATAAATATTGGCCCTAGCTGCGAGTCTATTTTTTAAAAGACTTCATTGGTTTAATGGGCTTGCCTGATGTTTTCACAAATTGTCGATCAGTACATTGCTGGTTGAGCAGTTTCTGATGGGCATAACATTTTGCTCTGTGTGCCTTAGTCTATAGATGTATATATTATCTTCTTCACATGTATGTTGAAGAATATCTCTGTTTTATTCGGTAAAGGAATATTTATGTTTTATCACCAGACTACTTATTCGCAAACATATGTCCGAAATTCTTAGTATACCTGTGAGGTGACCAAGTAGTGATATTTTCCCTATTTTTCTGCTGGTGTATGCAACATCGTCAGTACTTATCACTTGATCGTTCATGTAGGTGTCCGGGAAGCCCATCAAGTTTGTAGGACGAGGAGAACGGATGGAGGACCTAGAGCTTTTCTATCCTGATCGCATGGCACAACGTGTCTTGGGAATGGGAGATGTCCTTTCATTTGTTGAAAAAGCACAAGAAGTTGTAAGTTGATTCCTCTAATACTGCTCTTCTGGTTTTGTCCAAAGCAATATTGTGATGGTTTTATGGTGTTTAAATGATGCTACAAATAGGTTCGTCAAGAGGATACCATGGAACTACAGAAGAAGATCATGAGTGCAAAATTTGACTTCAATGACTTCTTAAAGCAAACACAAAATGTTGCCAAAATGGGTTCCATGAGCCGTGTAATTGGAATGATTCCAGGCATGAACAAGGTACATGAATCTGTGGAATTCATTTGCTCTCTCAAGTTGATGAATTAGATATGATAAATTCCAGAACATGAGAACGCTTCTCGTGATAAATAGGTTACTCCTGCACAAATCCGGGAAGCTGAGAAAAAACTTGCATTCGTAGAGTCGATGATCAATGCAATGACACCTGGTACGTTCTTCCTGATCTGCCGCTGTATGTACATATCAAGTTTGTAGCTGTCAAGTTTCATGCACTAGCCAAAGCAACCAAAAGTCGTTGGCTAGTGCATGAAACTTGACAGTAGCAAAGGTGATGGTTCCTTATGTCACTACATTTAATCCTTATATTTTGCAGAGGAAAGGGAAAAGCCCGAGTTATTGGCTGAATCACGCGAGAGGCGGATTAGGGTAGCCGAGGAGTCCGAAAAGACAGAACAAGAGGTTCAGTCCTACTCTTACGATCTTATCACAATGTTTTTCTTATACTATCATTCAGCAATCAGCATAATTCCATGCCCACTCCCCCTCCATGGAGCTAAAAAGGTTGCCATTTTCCATATTAGGTGGGCCAATTGGTTGCCCAGCTCTTCCAAATGCGTGCACAAATGCAGAAATTAATGGGTATGATGCAAGGGCAAGAAGCAATTGCAGGAATGGGAGATCTCGTGGACTCGCTTAATGCTGACGAAAAGGTAATGACAATCGCCTCTGGCAGTGTGTGTGAACGAGGTTCATCCTGTGAGTTTTGTCTGGGCAACTTACAATTGCCTGAACTGTTGGTGCATATCGTTCAGGCGCCTCTTGGCACCGCGCGGCGGAGGAGACGGCGGGGCGAGCCACCGCGGCTGAGGGAGCTGGAAGCAGTGGGTGGCGCCCAATAGGCCTTGAGTTGATGTGCACCGGGGCTTAAAGTTTTTTCACTCGAATAGTTTTGGATTAGCATGCAATGCTCTAGGCCTTGGTGTTCAGTTGACGTTGATACGGATGCTGTAAGATTTCCTGTACATTATCGCATACAGAGCTTACCATTGATGGGCAACGTTTTAGTGGACGGAACATGCATTTTGGAGTGGAGAATTAATTAGCGGCCTTGCTAATTCTATGTCGCCGGACCTTTTCTTATAGGAAGCAACTTGGGAGTTCATATGTGATCTAGTTTGAAGATCTTAGTAGTTAGGAACGCAACGGAGAAAATGGATTCTTATTTGACGCTTGGTTTGAAAGTAATAGACTTTTGAAAGACTAATCCGCTCTAGCTTTTGTCAGATTAGCACCGTAGGAAAAATAAACAGCAAGCCATCGTGGCAATCCCTATTCTATGCCCGTTGTACTAGTTAGCGTGAAAACGCGCACCCTCTGATCTCTCTCTCGCAAATCTAGGCATGGCCCAGTTGCATCCGTGGCGGGCCGGCTGATGAGAGGAAGACGACCGGAGAGGCGATGCAGAACTCGCCGCCGACGGGGACGGTGCGGCTGGCCGTGACGTCGCCGACCAGGCGAGGATGGACCTCACCGTAGCCGGAGACGACGCAGCTCGCCGCGGCGGCGTAGGTGGAGGTGAGGGAGCACCTTAACGAGGGGGGTGGGGGTGGGTCGGGTGTCGGAGCAGCTCACCGGCGAGGGGGTTAGGGTTCGGGGGTGCGGGGGAGGAGGGGGCTTTAGAGGGAGGCCGGAGGAGGTGGTGGACCGGCGGTGGGAGGCGGATGGAGGAGGGCGGAGCGGCGAGGCGCCGCGGGAGTGAGGCCGGCCGCGGTTGTGGCAGCTGGCGGCCTGGCCGCGGCGGAGGAATTGAGCCGCGGTGGTGGAGAAGGCGTAACGAAGAAGACGACCTTCGTGTGGGCCGGCCCAACCAGCGACTCTGTGTAGGCGTCGGGGCGATAACACACCTGAAGGCGCTGAATAGGAGCTCCCATCTCATGTTGCTAAGAGCATCTCGACTCGCCCCCCACCCCCGGAGCCTCCCAGGGCATTTTTTTTGCACCGGATGGTCAAAAATTTCCCACTCGTGCCCCCAGGACCTCTTTTTCAGCCGGATTTGCGCGATGGGGGGCTGCTGGGGGTGCCGGCACTATTATTTGCATGCAAGCAGGCCCACCGTCAGCCTCTCAGCTCCTCTCTCCTACCTTTTCCTCCAGGCTCACCACGTGCTCCCTCTCCCTCCTCTCTATTCCCCACCCACGCACAGAAAAAGCAGCACCGCGCCCAGCTCGTGCCGCCGCCCTGCTCCGCCCTCCTCGAGCTTGTTGGGAATCATAGGCAGAAAACAAAAAAATTCCTAATAACGATAACCTTAAACTAGCCATGATCTATACTATGAAGATATAGAGTAACAGAGGTGATCGATATACATACCCTCGTAGACCGATAGCGGGGATTACGTTCCCGCAACAAGCGTTGTTGATGAAGCCGACGTAGCCGACATCAAGGTCGTGAAGACGAACTCCTCCAAGCGCCCCAAGCGTGACGCCTCGCCGAGCTTACACACGTACGGAGAAGATGACGACCTCCGGGCTCCGATCCAGCAAAACAGCGTAAGCAGAAGACTTGGACCCAGCAGCACGGCGGTGTGCGTATGGTGGAGAGAACTCTCTCAACCGTGCGTAGCCCCATTTGCGGAGCCACGTCTAAACGGATGAGAGAAAGAGAGAGGATGGTGCAATTTTCCAAGACAAGGAGGCATCCCTATTTAAAGGAGGAGGAGGGGTTCACCCTTGGTGGCTAAGCCATGTGGGGGGACTAATCCCCACATGGCATCACGCCCCAATTGGGTGCGCCGGCCCTAGGTGGGCCCCATTTGGCCCACCTAGGGCAGCCCCCTCCCAAACCGCACCAAGGGGGGAAGTTCCCCCCCATGGGCATTTTCCCTTTGGTCAAGTCCCATTTAGGTGTGCAGCCTTTAATAATTCCGAAAATAATTAAATAAACAATATATTTAACAATTAATTACACTAATTAATATTAAATACATATTATCTAATTTATTCCGGCTCAGAAAACCATTTCGTCGGCCCCGAACTTCGTCGGATATGTCCCGGAACCATTCCGGAACCCTTCTCTATCTTCTCTTCAATATCCAATCTTATATATAAACGTTACCTACCCTTAAGTGTGACACCCTAGCGGTTCGGGATCACTCCAGACATGATCGAGAACCATTCTCCGATGAATGACTATCAGGGAGACCTGGATGACTATGATAGTCCCTGTGCATCCACGAATAACTTTTTGTCGTTCGAACCTTAGACGTTAAGTCTCAGACCTTTTGTCAGGCGATACTTAGTTTGTCCGAGACTCGATCTCTGGTATCATGATACCGAGCTTGATCTCGTTACTTGACAATACTATCTTTACTCGTCTGTGATATTACATTCTCGTGACCTAGTCACATGCTTGCAAGCTCATTGATGTAATCCCACCGAGTGAAACCAGAGTATCTATCCTGCTATGTGGATTGGCAAATCCCGCTCTTGATTACTCGCCTCAACATACTTCTTTCCGATACCCAAAAGCGACATCGTTATTGTCATCCTATATAAGAGATGACGTTTGATGTAATCAAAGTATCTTCCAGAAATAGCAATTAGAGTTGATCTCACGGTCGAAGGTGTAATAACTACGTCCTACAAATATTGGGTGTGTCCATCACATCAATCACCTAATGATTGACTTCCATTATCAACTGACATAAATGTCACATGATTGGTAAACCTCGATCATCAATCGCACAACAGACTAGTAAAGAGGCTACTAGGGACCTGGTTGTTTACATAGCACACGTGTATTAATGTTTCCGCTTAATACAGTTATAGCATGATACAAAACATATTATGAATAATCGAGATATGACAAATAAAATATCTTTATTAATTGTCTCTAGGGCATATCTCTTCAGAGCTCGCCTGACCCGATCCGCCCTCCTCGAGCTCGCCGCGCTCGTGCGCGAGATGGCCTCGGGCCTCGTCTGCATCATCCTCGAGCGCCACCGCCGCGGCTCGCGGCCGGGTCGACGGCGGGGCGGAGCTCGCGCTCGCGGCGGGGTCACACTGACGCCGGGGCGGAGCTCGCGCTCGGGCTCGCGGCCGGGTTAACGCCGGGTCAACGCCGGGCGGAACTCGCGCTCGTGGCCAGGTCGCACTGACGCCGGGGCGGAGCTCGCCTACGGGGAGTTCGTCGGCGCCACGTGGTCTGCGTGTTCCTGGTCTGCCTGGGCGCGCCGTGGAGCCACGCGTCCGCTGGATGAAGCCCGCCTATTCTTGGGTGGGGGTACAACTGGAGATTCATCCGTCCGAGGAATTAAAATTCCGCCGACGCAACCCAAGAGCCAAAAAAAACACCTCCTGGGAGCCCAAACGAGTGGAGATGCTCTAAGCGATAGCTCAAAATGACGGAATGGGCTAGAAGAAGAGGGAAGCAACGGGCGGACGGGCAGAAGAGAAGGCCCGGCCCAACACAAGAAAAGTCATCGTCTTCTCCGCTCCCAAATCCCTCGCAGAGTCGCGGTACAGACCAGAGACGACGAAACGAAACAAACTCTATCCATCTCCACGCCACTCAGCGCTACCGCCGCGGCGCTGGCTTGCTAGTAATGGAGACTTCCCTGCGGATGCGCGGCGCCGACTCCACCGCCGGCCTCCGCATCCACGCCAAGCAGAAGCTCCCTCTCGCCTCCAACGCCCTCCTCCAGGCACGCACGCCCCCTCCTCCATCTTACTAATCTTCTCATCCTCTGCCTGACCACGCACCTCTCCTTGATCAATCGCGCGCAGGCTCAGGTGGAGATCGACACGAGCACCAGGAAGCCCAGCAACCTCGCCCTCCTCGCGAGGCGCTTCTTCCCCGAGGTACCCACCTGCGTTTCTCCCCTCCTACCTGCATACTCAAACCAACAAGAGACACAGAGCGAAGCACACTGATTGATTCCTTCTCCATCGGTCAGCTGTCGGCCAACATCGGGGTAGGAGTCCAGCTGGAAGAGCGTCCTTTAATAACGAAAAAAAAGCAGGAAAAGCGCAATATCTTCATGTACAGCTACAGCCTCCGCGGGAAGAAGGCCGTCTCCTTCACCTCCGACGGCCTCCTCGGCCTCAACATCAAAGGGCGCCTCCTCGCCGACAAGGACTTCAAGCCGGTACTACCGCACATACTCTCACTTCACCCCGACCAGACCAACCACCTGCATTTCTTTGCTGTTATTGCCATCTATTTGTGCCTGAATCTTGCCATGGTTTGTTCCAGAGGACGACGAGTGCTGCCCGAACTGGCTTGGACAATACTCGACTTCAGGAAGGGTCAGGATATCAGGCTCAAAGCCGGGTACGAGTTCTACCGCAAGGTAGGTGGCACCCATCTGCCGACTGTCGTAGTATTTGCCCCCATCACCATTGCCTAGCCGCTTGTCTATAGCATTCATCTTATTTATGCACAAGCACAATGGGTACCAGCTGCTTCCAAACTGCTAAAATAGTTTTATGTGTTCTACACAGCTGCATGTATCTGCAGAATTAAGATGTTGAACTGTTATTATGCAAAACTTATCCCGGCACGCTCTTCTGGGATTTGCGGCTTCTCTTTTGATTATAACCCCTTAAGATTTAGGATCACTGGTTTGTTTTGTGACTGAATTTTTGTAAGTTAGCAGCAGATCTTCGGACCAACAATAAACAGTTTATGTCTATACAATACATAGGAAAGTGCAGGCCAGTTCCTCTTTCCTATAGAAAAAAAGGTTCATAGCAGCAGTGTCATTTCCCACACATTCTCTGAAGACACCTTAGGAGATAGCAGTATATTGACCAGATTACGAGTAGATCGATTTCCCTTTGATATTTGTTAGTGTCCGATATGCACATCCTCGTGTCTTGTTAGTTCTTATTTTTCGGAATCCGGCTATTGTTGAAATACGAGGTTCCATCCGTTCTGGTTCGACCATCAATTTTGCTGATCTACCTGCTAATGTACTCTCTTGAGCATTTATTCTGCATACCCTAAACCATTTGGGTATGCATCCATTCCTTATTGAACAACACATTCGAGCTTACCTGGTTCTAAGTTTCGTTTGAAAACGTTGCAGATGCCTTATTTCCAGGTGAGGGAAAACAACTGGACTCTTAATGGTTATATGGATGGAAAATGGGATGTCAGATTCGATATGTGACCAGGAAGCTATTCCTGGAGGGAACTTGTCTGATAATCATCAGTGTCGTAGATGTCCTTTTTTTTTTAGTTGCCACCATTCCGTTTCGATGTATTTCTCTAGAAAGATGGTAATGCCATTCATTCATCGGCAAACACCAGTTTCATGGGAAGGCAGAAGTAGAAACTTGTCATTTCTATTGATGGACAGAGTCTGGAAATTCAGGAGGATTTCACTTGTCAACTTGGGTGTCTTTATGTAGCAGTTATGAGATGATTGATTGCCGCAATGCATCCTTGTGGATGCAGATACTAAGACTACTCAGGTTCCTATGAACTAGTTTGATGAAGGCATATATGTCCACGTATATGAACAAAAGTGTGGGGAAGACTTGTATAGGATGGGGGCAACTTGGGTAGGATCTAATATTAGATAGGATACATGAGATCAATTTTTTGAATAGATAAAACATGTTCAAATATTGTCAATTTTTTTTGACAAAACACATCTATGCTATATATGCAACGCCAAAAATTTGCTGCTTCAAATTCGACCTACTCTTAGAGAGCCAAAAAACAAAAACTTCATTGTGAATAGTGTGAACACTATTCACCAAAAGATGACACTATTCATAGAGTAATTTGGCCTTTTTGTTTCTCTAAATGTAGATCGAATTTTGAGGTGAAATTTATTGGGGTTGTAGAAACAGTCGTAGGTGTGTTGTACATTTTTTTTAGATTTTTAAACAATTTCTAAATATTGTTTTGTGAATTGATCCTATGGTCTCACCTAAAGTTTTGATGGCTACGGTTGTTCTCATCCATGACCACAATTCAAGGTCTCAATAAAGGAACATGAAACAGTCGATCGTAAAAGAGAAGCCGGGCATGTACAACTCTACAATAACTACTTCTAGCGTGTTTGAGTGGTACCATGTGCATCTTTTCCGCGACACTTCCATATGCCAAGACATGTGTTTATGCGTATTTTGCAGTGTGAGGGCTGATGATGATTACTTGAAATCAAAGAAAGATGTTGCCTTTAAACTTTGATTTCTTATTATAAAAAACGCACTACTCATATTTGGATGCTTGCTGGTGATCTTGTTGATGAGTACATGTGCATGAAGTCTATATACATGCATTGAGGTAATGTACAAGTTCAGCAAAATGGTGGTTTAGGTGTTCGGCAAATAATACTTCACAGAACCAAATGTTGTGTGTACAACCGATTGTTGGCGATTAATGTTTCGAGAGAGTTTCGTAAGATGTTTGAAAGTATAGATTGCATGCACTGGGAAAGGAAGAACTGTTTATTTGTTTGACAGGGGAAATATAAAGGACATGTCGGTGAGTGCACATTCATACATGAAGTTATGGCGTCACAAGATTTGTGGATTTCTCACACTTTTTTTGGCATGTCAGGTTATCACAATGACATAAACATGTTTCAACTCTCTTTGGCATTTTCAAGGCTTGCAGAAGGCAATTCTAGAGAGGTCAACTATGAGAACAATTGTCACCAATATAATAAGGGTTACAATCTAGCTAATGGTATCTATTCTGAGTGGTCTACATTTTGTAAAAAGAATCTCCTCTTCCCAAGGTAACAAAAATGTGGTAGAACAAGAGAGTTCCAAAAAAGGATGTAGAAGAGCATTTGGTTTGCTACAAACTTGGTAGGCTCTTGTTCGGCACCCTGCTGAACATGAAAGGTGAAAAAAACGTGGGAGGTGATGATTGATTGTGTGATCATGCACAACATGATTGTGGAGGATGAGCGTGATGATGCTATGATCATTGGTAGGACTTCAGCATGAGGGGCTAGACCGGTAGCACTCCAAGAGTTAATCCATGTGCATCATCAAATTCGTGATCAAACAACTCATATTCAATTTCAAAACCATATAGTTGAGCACATGTGGATTCACCCAGGAAACTGGTAGCTATTTAATCGAATTTTTAAATTTGGATTGATTTCATTGTGTCGACTATTCCATGACGACACGCGCGTCCAAACCCACCAAACGCGCCACCCCAGGTCTCTCCCTCTCCTCCCAACTTTATCTCTTAATCCCCTTCCCCATGTCGTCTTATCCTCTTCCCCATTTGCTCCTCAACTTTGTTCCGATCCAAGCAAGCTCCAGGATGAGTAGCGTCATAGCCAACAACAGGGACAGGGATGAGGCAGCCGAGCGGTAGCCAATGAGCCACACTTGACCTCGGTGGCGAAGGTGCCTGATGTCTACGCACGCTTCTATTCTTGTAGACAGTGTTGGGCCTCCAAGTGCAGAGGTTTGTAGGACAACAGCAAATTTCCCTTAAATGAGTAATCCAAGGTTTATCGAACTCAGGGAGGTAGAGGTCAAAGATATCCCTCTCAAGCAACCCTGCAATTAAGATATAAAAGTCTCTTGTGTCCCCAACACACCAAATACACTTGTCAGGAGTATAGGTGCACTAGTTCGGCGAAGAGATAGTAAAATGCAGGTGATATGGATATTAACAAGTGGTATAAGTAGTCTGTGATAAAAATGGCAGCGAGTGAACATGCAGCAGAACTGGAAATAAACTGTGTTTCGATGCTTGGAAACAAGGCCTAGGGATCATACTTTCACTAGTGGACACTCTCAACAATAGTAATATAGCTGAACACATATAAATACTTCCTCTTCAATATGCACTTAGATGCTACTCGGAATTATTCTCCTGTTGGATAACGAACACTATTACCACTGCATAGGGCTATAAAAGCACACCTTAAAGTTTGTATTCCACATCTAGGGCACCCCACGCTGTCACTATGAGTACCCTAAAATAGTACTAAACAAACACCATAATTTTATAGAGACATCCAACACAAGAACACTCATGGTAAGTATCCCTCTAATCTTTAATCCAAAGAGTCACACACGGCACGCGCACTGTCAACTTCGCACCGTGGGACAAAGGTGACTCCGGAGATTACAATGATAAAACCAATTGAGTAGCATATCCATAACATAATGAAGGGGAAACATCTATGAATTTAACTAGATTACAATGCTCATGATCACATAAAGATCACACCATGGGAGTGAGATAAACCACATAGCTATCGGCATGAGCCCTCAGCCTCGATGAAGAACTACTCCCGGCGCATCATGGGAGGCAGCAACGGTGTTGAAGATGGCTTCGGGGCAATTCCCCGTCCCGGCAGGTGTCGAAACAGGAACTTTTGTCCCCCGAATTAGGGTTTTGGATGACGGCGGAGCTCGGAGTTTTTCTGGAGAAATCCTTTGGGGGTCGTGAGTTTTAGGTCAGGAGGGTTTTATAGGCGAAGAGGCGACGCGAGGCGGTGCATGAGTCAACCACACCATACCTCGGCGCCACCCCCCTCTCAACCGCGCCCAGGTATGGTGTGGCGGCTGTGGGCCTCCCACGGACTTTTCCTTCTGGCCCACGGAGTTTTCTGGAGAAATAGAATTTCTGTAATTTTTGGGATTTTTCTGAGCACTTTGGTTTTTGGACCTTTTCTGCAATGCACAGACATAATAAACAGAAACTGGCACTGTGGCATCTTGTTAATAGGTTAGTCCCAAAAAATGCATAATAATGGTATGAAAACACGTAGCAATTGGTATAAAACATGCATGAAACATCAAAAATATAGATACGTTTGAGAAGTATCAGTGCCATCAAGTAAGAGAGCAAGCCGGAACGGTTGCCGATGCGGTAGAGGCGTACATGTGAGCAATCAACTTAGGGGTGAGTTAGGGTGTGTCGGTGTTGGATGTATGCCCAAAAGGTAATGTATTTATACATCTGATTCATTAATTATGTTTTATGTTTCTATGCTATAACTGTTGTGGCTCCAGAATGTGAGATACGTAGGAAAGCTCATACACACATGTAGTTAACATGAATACTAAAATATACCCTAGTCTTTTCTACGGACTAATTTGTTGAATGCTAGATGATTGTGCTTTCTGGTCATGGACATTGTTTATGTCAGCATTAATGAGTGGCATATTGTTGGAGAACAATATGGCCGGGTAGACCCAAGTTTTGATATGTTAAGAGATTCCGTTAAAGTGTCTTTGTCCTTAGCTTTATCACATAAAGATTATTATATAGCATATCCTTGAACCATGAGATTAGTAGGGTTGTGCATACTAGAAGAATTACTTTGGTACTTTCAATCGTCACATCCGTAACAGGGTGATCAAAACGGCAGTTACTGGGTAGTTAGAAAGGTGTGTATACATTCTAATGTTCTGAGATGGGAAATTGCTCCTCTATCAAAAGAGAGATACAGCCTAGGCCCACTTGGTATCAGAGGTATCCAATATGTTCTGCAGACAATGCATGGTAAAGTTACACCTTGTGAGGTATCATAATACGGGAACGAGTAAAGGGAACTAGCTAGTTAACGAGATAGACGAAGATGTAATGAATCTAACATCAACAGAACTATATCTCGGGTAAAGTTTTAGTATCGTGAGTAATGGAATGATGTATTAGTAATCAAAAGGTTCAATAGAGTGTCTTCGCATAACTTTCGCAGTTATTCAGGTCGTCCTCGGGCTGACCCTGGCTGGTGATTAGATGAGTACATCTGATTATAGCTACACGTTTTCGAACCTGTAGGGTCACACGCTTAAACTAGGATTGGTTAGTTGTGTATATTGGTTGGTCAGGAACATCGAGAGAGTATCACCGGAATGGTTTCTGCATGGTAGATATATTCATATCAGAGAGATTGAAACAGGAAGACATTGGATGTCTCAGGGATAGAAGTTTCTATCACCATCGGATTTATTCCGAGGGTTTATA
Organism: Poa pratensis; assembly: GCA_947311845.1. NCBI lineage: Eukaryota > Viridiplantae > Streptophyta > Magnoliopsida > Poales > Poaceae > Poa > Poa pratensis. The sequence goes on along the minus strand of CAMZMU010000081.1, from coordinate 15,183,157 downwards.
TAGAAGGAAATATTTATACGGAGAGTTTAGTCGGCGGAAACTAGGTTTCCCAGATCATATAAATATGTTTATATGATAAGTAATTAATTTTAGGAATTTTTGTATAAGGAAATATTCAATTAGGAATTAATTAGACAAAATAAATAAATAAAAGAAAAAAATGGAAAAAAATTAAAGGCCTAAGCCAAATAAAAGGAGGCTGCCACATGGCCCTAGGGGCCCACATGGCAGCCGCACCACCCTAGGGTGGTGGTGGGCTAAGGCGCATGGGGGGGGGGGCTCCCCTCCCTAGCCAAACCCTAATGGGACTTGCGCCCATGGGGGAGGCGCCGATGGCCAAGGGTTAGCCGACCTAGGGTGGGCCCCACCCATTAGGTCGGTGCGGCTTGGGTGGCCCCCACCACTAGGGCCGGCGGCGGAGGTTTGGGGGAGGGGTTCAACCCCTTCTCCAAGCACCCCCTCCCCTTCTCCTCCTATATAAAACTCCCCACCCCCTCCTTTTGGAGACAAACAAGTTTAATCAAGTTGGAGAGCTTTTCTCTCTAGTTGGATCTTGTCTAAAAATTGAGATAACCTCTCTAGATTAAAGGGACCCTCTCCGATTAGACTAGATCTAATCTCTTGGTTTCTCCTTCTCATGTGTTGAGATCTACACCTTCATATACACCAGTGGTGCTTCAAACTTGGACGGCGAAGCCCCTGCTGAACCTTTCCTAGCGTACGTGTGCGAGCTCTCAGAGGGTGAGGTGTCGATCCCGACGGTTGACCCTCACTCTGTTGAATCAAGAAGCTAAGGAGGATAAGGCGACGAAATTCTCTCTACCAGGCTTGGTTGAGGGAATCTACTTCATGCTACATCGACTACGTCATCAACACTTCTTCTGCTACTACGGTGTTGGTAACGTATTCTGTCTAGATCTTCGGATCTTCGTATTCACATGTATCTTCATAGTAGATCTTGGGCTGTTGTGTAGCATGGTAGTCGAAATTTTAAATTACCGTACTCGCAACCCAACAGTCGTGCTAGAGAAGAACATGCCATACCGGGCCTAGAGGGTTGGCCGGTGGGGATCAACCATGGTGGCGCTTCGAGCAGGACGTGACATCGAGGTAGACCAGAAGCGATGCTGACCGTAGGTGGTAGGACTGGACGGTTAGGCCAGTGGTGGTGGTGGGACGGGTCACAGTGGTGATATGTCCTACGCGCTAAACCAAAGAGGATTTTCAGTACTCTGCTCTACCAGGCAGAACCTAAAAGGACACTGAACACCAGATTCAAAATAGCTAGACTAAAAACACTGCTTGTTAAGAGCATAGACCTGAATATAGAATACTTCTTGGACCCATCTAGCGAGCAAACGTTTGCTCGTACACGGGTTTGGGCAGCCGGCCAAAAAAAGGAAAGGAGCAGTGCCATGTGATCCTGGCCAGCTGGAGCGAACCAGGCACCATCCAACGCATGCATGGTTGTAAATTCTTTGTACGCAACATGCGCAATTAATTTTCTTTTAAAAAAAAACCGCTATAACTTTTGATCAGAGTGTCTGAATTATGATCTATTTTCATTGTTAGATTTCTCGCGGTGAGATCTTTAAATCTAGATCCAATTTGAGTATGTTCTATTAATATTTTCTTGCGAAGCAACTTTGATGTCGAGACAAGTAAGTTTGCACACAAAGTTACTAATGAGGGTGTTCAAGTTGCTACTAAATGAACAAAGTTTATGATGAAAGATGTTGGATTTTGCTGAAGAAAATATGTTGTGCAAGTAGTGTAAGTTGCGCTACATTGTGCCGAAGTTGCTACTTTTGAATAACCAGGTCTGAAATCATGGAGGTGCTACACCATTACCAGGTATGCCAAGGTTTTGAAGCCAATCCGGTGTAGATCTGAAACAAGTGCAACTTTTATAGCCTTAGTGTTGGAACTTTCTGGGACTAGTGTAGGTAAAACATATAAAAGTGTGTGAAATAAACTAGACCTGAACATGTGCAACTTTTATAACCCAGTTTGCAAGTTTGTTCGTGCAGTGTTCCAATTTTGTGGGACTAATGTAGCTAAAACATGGAAAAGTGTGTGAAGTAAACTAAATTTGAACATGTGCAATTTTATAGCCCTAGTTTGCAAGTTTGTTCGTGGAGTGTTGGATCTTTCTCGGACTAGTGTAGCTAAAACAGGGAAAAGTGTGTGAAGTAAACTAGACGTGAACATGTGTAACCTTTATAGCCCCAGTTTGCAAAAAACTTTGTTCGTGGAGTTTGTTCGTGAGTGTTGCAACTTTAACCTTGAATTGGTTCGAAAAAGCAAAATATAGATCTACAAAAATTATACTAAATGAACATATAAAGGACCCCACTATATATAACTAAAATGGGTGACAATTGCAAATTTTGCAAAAATATCGGCAGTTAATTATGTATGATACTAGACCAAATGCAACTTCAGCAAACTAAAAAAAATGGTCAAATTATACTACCTATAAGTATGTATGTAACTGGAAGCAACTAAATAGTGATTTTAGTAGCAACTATGCATCTTGTAAAAAAGAAGCAAACCAAATTATGATATTACAAAGCAACTAATCGTGATACTGAAAGGAACAAAATAACTCATAGTTTCAACTTCAGCTAATTAGTGGTGAAACATGTACATTTCTGCAATGTTAGCTAATAGTTGCAACTTCGGCGACTCATGATAACCAAAATAAAAAATCATGTACAACTGCCTAACCAATCCTGTAAACCCTAACAAGTTCGCGTAATTCTAGATGCAACCAACTGGTTTATAGTGGCAACTTCGGTGAATTAATGGTGAAAAAGCATGTACATCTGCCTAACTAAATCCTGCAAACCCAAGCAGCTTCGCATGATGCTAGAAGCAACTAACTCATTCATAGTTGTAACTCCGGTGATTTAATGGTGAGAAGCATGCACATCTGTTTACTAATCCTGCAAACCCAAGTAACTTTGCATGAAACTCGAAGCACCTAACTACCTCGTAGTTGCAACTACGGTGAGCCAATGGTGAAAAGCATGTACATATGTCTACTAATCATGTAAACCCAAAGAAACTTTGCATGATGCTAGAAGCAACTAACTAATTCATAGTTGCAACTTCGTATGTAAATTATACTATCATGCAAACCCATGTAAATTTGCATGATACTAGAAGCAGCTAACACCCCGTAGTTGCAACATTGGGTGAGCCAAATGGTGAAAGAATTAACAGGCTGCATCGGTGAATCCCGCCTGACCATGTCCTGATTTGGTTCGACAAAAACCCAGATGTATAAGAGGGGATGCTTGGACTGACCACAATGGCGTCTAGCCTGAGGAAACACGTGCGAGAGGTCACATTAATTAGAGGCTGACTTGGGACGAAACGGCACTCCTGCAACCTCTATGTGCTCGCCTCCACGCACGATATCGAACGGAGGTCGCGCTCCTCGCACTTCTCTGCAACCGGGAACCGGAGACGATTTAGCAACCGCAGCCTAACCTACGCCTGCACTCTGGCCGCTCCTCACCTCCCAAACAACCTCCTTCCTCCACCGCACACTCTTCTGCGCGAGCCTCGACCGATCGCTACAAAATCAGCAGGCCGCCGCTGAATGTGCACCATGCTAATCCCTCTCCAATAGAGAATCGCGTCAGGAAGTCGCAGCGCCGACGCGCTCGACAGCGAGCCCTAGCCTCGAATCGCCGGAATCGCCTCTCTCCCCTCTTCTTACAACGGCAGCGGAGAAAATGGGGAACCAACCACGCGCCACGTCATCCACGTGAGCTCGCTTCAGGTGCTGGCTTGTCCGCCCGTGCGTGAGCGTGAGCCGTCCGCTCGCATCGGACGGGTGCGGAAGGGTGTGCGCCCGAATCAGTCAAATAGCAAAGCTTTGCTCTTTATCATTTGGGATACTTTTTGAGTATGTTGACAAGGTCCGGTCATCCGCTTGTGTATTTGGAGTTGATTGCATAGAACTACCACTTTACGCTCTAAATTCCGAAAAACTACCACTTTACTTTTGAATCGGTAAAAACTACCACTATTCAGCTGATTGTTTGCAATGTGCGCAAATTCATGTCCAAACAAAAATTGACAGCAAATCTGACGTGCGGACCCCACCAGTCAGTGCTGACGTGGCAGGACACATGGACTGTTTGCTGAGGTGGCAGCAAATATGGACATGGGTCCACCTGTCGGACCAATAAAAAATTAAATATCCATATTTTTTCACAAAATAAAAAAGTCAAAGGCACCCATATTTTTTCTTTTTCTTTCTCTTTTTTCTTTTCCATCAGATCCACTGACGCACGCAGCTACTAGCTAGCCCGGCGCGCGCACGCACACGCACGTCCGGCCGTGCCGGTACCGCACCGCGAGCTCGACGGTGGCCTACGGAGGGCTTCGGCGGGGCGCGGGCCGACTCGGCGACGACCGCTTGGGCGGGTGGCGACCTCCGGGCGGCAGCGCGACGGGCAGAGCCGCAGAGGGGCGCGGCGCACTGCCCCGTCAACCCCGCCCCATCCCGACCGCCCCGCCCCGCGCGCACCGAGGGTGGTTACGCCGGCGCACTGGCCCGGCTAGCGGACCTCCTCGCCGCCATGCTCGGGGTCGCCGTGCTCGAGCTCGCCACCGCCGGGCAGGGGGACGCCGCCGCGGTCGCCGCACACGACCGTAGGCGAGTTGCTGCCGGCTCGCGCAGGTGAGCCATCAGTTGGGAAGGGATGCGTTGACCTTAGTTTATATGTTGCCTCGTCTCACCTTTTGATTTTTATTTTTTATTGAAAAAAAGAAAAGAAAAAAGAAAAGAAACAGAAAAAATATATGATTTTTCCCTTTTTCTTTTGATATTTATATTCTTTTAGATTTTTTATTTTTTATTGGTCCGACAGGTGGGCCGGGGCCCATGTCCACATTTGCTGCCACCTCAGCAAACAGTCCATGTGTGCTGCGACATCAGCACTGACTGGTGGGGTCCACACGTTAGATTTGCTGTCAATTTTTGTTTAGACATGAATTTGTGCACATTGCAAACAATCAGCCGAATAGTGGTAGTTTTTAGCGATTCAAACGTAAAGTGGTAGTTTTTCGAAATTCAGAGCGTAAAGTGGTAGTTCTATGCAATCAACTCGTGTATTTGCATTTCTGAATAACTAGGGCGCTGATGGAGCAGATTATAGGGCGGTATTTCCTGTCATACTTGTTAGAGTATATTTGTGATACGGAAAGATATGTTAGAGATAGGATTTGTTTCTTGTCTTATACTCCAAGTCGGTCCCTTGTACTCCTATATATACTCGCCCATTAGGCTCAATAATACATCCACCAATTCCGTCAATCTCATAATTCTACATGGTATCAGAGCGGCACGATCTGACCTAGCCGCCGCCGCCGCGCTTCCGCACCGCGCCGCCCCCGGGGAGATCGATCTCCATGATCTCTCTCGGGGGCCGCACGACCCGTACCTAGGGTTCGTCCGCCGATCGGTTGATCGCTGCCCTATGTCTTTTTTTTTCCGATCTCTTGATCCGGTTTTTTCTCTCTCGTCGGTCGTTTTTTTATCGGCGTTTCTTTTTGGTTTTCCGATCTGAGATCGGTTTGCGTCGCCCACCACCGCCGTCGTCTTCTCGCGCCTCTACTCCGACAACGGCATCGACCTGCACCGGCCCCTTTCTCGACAACCGGCCATCGAGGCCGACTCGCCGGCGCCGACTTCGCACCGTTTGGCTCCTCCAAGCCGGCTATCGCGGACGACACGCCGACGCCGACTCCGCACCGACCGGCTCGTCTTCACCGACCGCGCAGCAAGGCTGGACGCGCCGTCCACGGGACGTCTCTACGCGTCGCCGCCGGCTCTCTCTCGCTTGCAAGGTCTCCATCGCCGGTTCGTCTTCGCCGTCATCGACCGGGACTTCATCGACAACTTCGCCATCGACTCCGATCTGCGCGTCGTCGTCGCCGCCATGGCGCGTTCCGCGCTGGGTCGGTCTGATCAACCGATCGCGCGCCTGCACCGCCAAGCACGTCCCCGAGCACGCGCCTACCACCGATCGAGCTATAGGCTGCCGCCGCGTCGCCCCTTCGGCCGCCGCGCCGCCGCCATTGGTCCATGTTGCCGGCAGCCAACGCGCCTTCCCAGGCGTGTATGCCGCTGGCGACACCCGCCGTCGGCCCGACCCGCGCACTGCAGCTGCGTCGCCCCTTCGGGCTGTAGCGCCGCGGCACGCGCTCCTCTTCGCCGTCCCTGCGCGTCGATTTCTACGTGGTATGCGCCGCGCCGACTCCCTCGGCGTGGGAACGCCACCGTCCGCGCATGGTCTTCGTCAAGCCGCCGGGTTCTTCCTCGCCTATTTCGAGTAACGCCGCCGCCATCTACAGGTAACCTGCATGGCCACCTCAGGCCGTCGCAGGTCCCGCCGACCACCCCTTCTCCAGGCGTCCAGCATGGCCACCCCAGGCCGCCGCTGCCTTCGCCGCCTTCTACATCTTCGTCCACCACGACCTCGTCGCCGGCGTCATCATCCTCGTCCCCGACTACGTCTACTCCGACAACCGCGGATGACATCGGCAACTTCTACCCCCCACCGATTGACGCCGCAACCGTCTAGGAAGCCTCCTCTGCTAGTCCCTCCGACACTGGCGTATGGTTCATGGTGGTCCCTACCCCGCATGCACGGTACTGGCAACACCGGTGTGTGCCTTCGTCCCCGACGTGTCCCCGGGTCTGGCAAGCCCGGGATGGCGCCTCGTCTTCATCGGCCTTGACAACGTCTTCGGCATCGGCTCCCTCCTCTACGACTGCCTCGACCGCGTCACCGACTTCTATGTGTACTCGGCTCTGGCAAAGCCGGAGTATGCCTTCGACCCCGACGTGCGCCTTGTTCCGGCAAAACAATGGCCGCACCTCGTCCTCCACGGCTCGACTGCGTCGTCTCCGTCATCGGCATCCTCGACGACTGCCTCGACGCGTCCCCGTCACTCTCCTCGCGTACTATGCGCCTGCGGCTTCTTCTGCGTCTACCTCGACACCGGCAACCCGACCACGACATCGACCACGGCGACCCCTCGCATGGCTACCACGACCAAGGCTACACCGCCCAACACTCTCGGCTTCCTCGACATCGGCACAAAGGGCTATCACCTCGCTTGAGCTCCTTATCAGCTTCCTCTACAGTCCAAGCATCGGCGCCGCGACACCGTCCACGACGTTCCCGCTCCTACTGCGGGGGATGTCAGCCCACTGGATTCTATTTCGGTTTCTCTCCAGTCTGACCGTCCGCGACGTTCCAGTTGTTCACGACGCTACCGCTACGACTGCGGGGATGTTAGAGTATATTTGTGATACGGAAAGATATGGTAGAGATAGGATTTGTTTCTTGTCTTGTACTCCAAGTCGGTCCCTTGTACTCCTATATATACTCGCCCATGAAGCTCAATAATACATTCACCAATTCCGTCAATCTCATAATTCTACAATACTCAAATCAGACGGCTCTGGAATTAAATAGTAAGATCTAACTAAACTCTCAATCCAGCGAGAATTAGGAAAAACCGTTAAAAATAACGCCGTCAATCACATGGAGTTGGGCGTCTATATAAGCAGCTCTATCACACGGACGAGACGACAACACACCAGTGGTAGTAGTCATATTGTTGCCAATCTAATTAAGTAGCTACCTCACTACATCACTTAGCTCCTGAGTCCTGTCCGTCGGTAGCGGTCAAACAACCAGTTAATTACCACCATGCGGACTCCGGCGAGCTTCACCCACTCCACCACCGCCGCCACCTCAGCTCCCATGTCCAACTCATCATCTTCGACCTCGGCCATGGTCTCCATCGACCCGAACATGGTTGTCATCCTGGCCTCCCCCTCTGCGCCCTCATCTGCGTCGTCGGGCTCGCCCTCGTCGCACGATGCGCCTGCCGCCGCGCTCACAGCAATCCCCCCTCTACCACCACTGGCACCAACTCTCCATTGCATCTCCCTAGGAGAGGCTTGAAGAAGAAGGCCATCGACGCTCTTCCAGTCACCGCTGCCTCTGGACAAGGGGAAGGGCAGGAGGATCAGTGCGCTATCTGCCTGGCCGACTTTGCCGCCGGGGAGCAGCTCCGCGTGCTGCCTCAGTGCGGCCACGCCTTCCACGTCGCCTGCGTCGACACCTGGCTCGGAGCACATGCCACCTGTCCGTCCTGTCGCGCCACGATCCTCGAAACCTCCTCCACCTCAGCATCGCCGCCGCTGCCCGTCCCGGGCCGGTGCCGGAGGTGCGGAGCGACCTGCGTCGACGATAACGCTCCTGCTGCTGCTGCTGCTCCTGCTGCTAGAGACGAGAGCGGCTTCTTGCCGTAGCTGCCTTGCTAGCTACAATCCTCTAACAAGATCCATGTTGCTTCTCAATTAATTTGGTACTCGAATAGTTAGCTAGGTGAGCTGATTGCTAGCAATGGTACGTACTTTGGTCAAAGAAGTGCGTGTAGAGTTATCATCATTACATTATGGAATGTGGATGTACAGCATGTATGTATTAATTCTCAGATGATTTCGTGTATCATTTATTCTGAATCTGGCCGGAACTCCAAAGCTGGCTCCAATCACAATACTGTTTATGAATGGAGCTTTTGTGCTCCCAGATACCACCAGTGCTCCTGGTGTAGAAATTGGTTGTGAGACAAAAAATTCGAAAAATAATCATGCATGCAGATTTGAATGCTCATTAACATAGGAAAAAATTTCAAAAACTAATGTTGATATTTTCATTTCGTACAAAAATAACAAGCAGCTTGGGTCAAAGTAGCAAATTCAAAAACTTAGAAACATGCACATACATTTTTTTCATAGCTCACATTATTTCGAATTATTTTATGCAGATTTATTGTTTAAATACGCATGTAGATTCTACTATGTGAATTTTTGTCAAATGAATAAAAAATTAAAATTATTTTTGGCACCAGGAGCACTAGTGCCTAAGATTTAAAGTGCCTTTTCGTAGTTTATGCACTACATGCGTACATATGTACGTACGTACTACTTCCTCTATCTAGTTGAAAATATCTTTAACTTTGTGAATGGAGATGGTTTTGCCTTTGGCAATCTCTTTTGGAGGTCCATAAAGATGCATGTCAGCGATTGAGCCGTGTCGAATTCGGTGAAGAAATGATTTGTCCATTTGTTTTTGGGTGGCTACTGCGATGGTGTCGGAGGCGAGTGACATGGGTCGGTATCTTGCCGAGAGTTTTCTTTGGTCTGGGTTGTAATTTCTCTTTTAGCTGAGTTTTTTATAAACAAGTGGAATTCTCCTTATCTATTTTTTTTAGATATTCTCCTATCTATTTAGTTCTGTCACGTCGTTGTTTATTTTGTTTGTAACTTGATGTTTAGTCTATAGACATGTATTAGCGAAAGAAAATATCACTATAGATGGCAATGTACGTACGTACTTCATCTAATCAAAGCTATCTTTAACTTTCCTCTAGTCATACATATTAGATGGAATGTGTATGATTCGGTCGAGCTAACTACTTGTGGCTATTATTCACCAGGAGGTTCCCTTTTGCTCCTGGCCGATGCTTTTCGCTGAATCGATCTAGCCTAAGCATAGCCTAGGTATGCATTAGATATTAATAATGGCTTTGACCTCTGAAAGTAGGAGCGAAAGCAACGGAGGAGACAGCAGTTAGTTTTAAGCCGTTGCAAGTGCCACCCACGGACCACGCGCCCCGTTACATCTCAGCCCTACGTTACCGATTTGAATTTTGTTTTGGAGAGCATATTATTACACGCTATTCATAAAACCTAGGTTGTAATTTTTTTTGAACCGTGGTCGGTCCCGAAGGAGCGAGAAGCTTTCATTGCTTCTCGTTGGTGGAAATACAAATTACGTCGGACCAGAAAAAAGTAAGAAAATTATAATCAGATCCACAAATTTTGCACAAAGGACCCCAGATTGAAAATGGAAAACGTGATCGGCTTCAGCTCATTCTCCACCGAGACGCAGCTTCGCGGCACATTCGACCACAACGTCGCCGGGAACGAGACTACTTGGGACGGTGCAGCGGGAGCACACTGTACTGGAGCAGGGGGGGCCGCCTTTGGCATGAAAGTCACGATGATCACTGCCTACAGTCGCCGGCCGGAGCTAAGTGAAATCGACGCCAGAGATGGGAGTGGTCGCCGCCCTTCAACCATTAGAGGCGGCAACAAACGAAAAACGTCGATGATGCAATCCCGGGAGAAGCTTCACACCTCCCCTGTCTCAAACCCACCTCACCGCAGCACACAACAACCCACTCTTCCTCCCCAAAGCACCATGAAAATAAGAGAGCATCGTACCGTGGCTACAATCGCCGAGCCTACCGAAGAGAAGGGATTTGTCGATGGAGGTTCCAGTAGTGCTCCTCCTAATCGCCTCCGGCTTTGACCAAAGGAGTTGTGTGACGAGAAGAAGCTACACTTGCTAGCACCCGACCCAACCGAACAGATCCAGTACCCACCTCCCGGCAAGGAGCCGACGACCAGAAGAACGCCAAATCGTAACTCTAGACCAGACCTATGAGAACTACTATGTACAGACCGGTTACCAACACCTTTCATTAGCCACCTCCGGCAGCCGTCACCGTAGTGGAAGGTATCGTATCGACCCGAAACGCCGGGGTCGACTCTCAAAATAGGTGGGGGAGGGGGGGGGGGAGAGGAGCTTTCAAGGGAGAGGCTAGGCCCTCCGACTATACCAGCCATTGTGGTAATTGGATGGGTGATTGTTGCTGCTTCAACAGCCTGTTTAGAAACCCCAAAAGGAAGGTATGATGCAGCGTAGTAGAAGTTTTCCCTTGATTGCAAAACAAAGGTTATCGAACCAGTAGGATTTGAGAGACTTCAATACAGTGTCAATCTAATCTGGCGCTTGTAGATTAACGTGGACATGCACACACACACAAAAACTAGTTTACCCCAGCGAAACAGGAAGGTTGTCAGTCTTCCTGGCTTGGTGAATACAAAGGATTAAACGTATGGTGTGAAAAACAAGTATGAATGCAAAAATGAACAACGAGCAAATGATTGTGGGAAGCAGTGGAAATGGTATTTTTAGTGTAAAAGAATGGACCGAGGTCCACAGTTCACTAGTGGTGTCTCTCCATAAAACAGATAAACATACATGTTGGGTAAACATATCAGCTGGGAAATTGATAAATTGTAAGGGCATGACAATGCTATCATGACAACCTATAGTTTACTGTAGTATTTAATTGGGCATTACAATAAAATATATAGAGCGCTTGCTAGCTGCATCTATGACTAATAATCCACTCAGGATAGCTATCCAGCAAGTCACCCGAAAGTGTTAAGTTGCAAGCAACAGATAATTACAATAAGCAAAGTGTGTAATGTAAACAATGCATATAGCACGTAGAAATATCACCGCTGTTTTACCCCTAGTAGCAACAGCACATCCCCGGTCTTAGTCGTTTCTGTCATCTCGAGCTCAGACACACAGGTGACATGAACCCACTATCTAGTATAGATACCCCCTCTTAGAGACACAGCAACTACTTGGCCAAAGCAACCAGTAGCATCAGAGAGCCTGCAAGATCATAAAAAAATATAGATAAGTAGATGAACAAACATGACCATAACTTCACAATTCATCGGATCCCAGCAAACACAACATGTAGCATTACATAAAGATGATCTTGATCATGTTAGGCAGCTCACAGATCTAAACATGGTAGCACAAGAGAAGATACAACCATCTAGCTACTGCTATGGACCCGTAGTCCAATGGTAGACTACTCACGCATCACTCCGGAGGCAGCCATGGCGGTCTAGAGCCCTCCAGTGATGATCTCCCCCTCCGGCAGAGTACCGGGAAGACCTTCAGAACCGTCCCGAACTAGGTTGGCGACTGATGCATGTAAAATGCATACATGAACTTTACATTATTTTACTTATATTCCAGTCATATTTGCATCATATAAGGGCTATATCACTGTTTTATAATGATTTTGAGAATATTTGATATGTTTCCTATTTTTATGGAATTAACCCTGCGCAGGCAGAAAACCCTATTTTCCATATTTTAATGTTTCAGGGACCCAAACGACGTCCAAATGACCTGGAAATTTACGAGCATCAGTTTTTGGAAGGAAAAGACTTGGTAGCGAAGGAAGCGAACAAGCGGAGGCCCGAGGCCCAAAAGGGGGTGGCCCACGCGGCCAGGTACCTGGGCCGCGTGGGACCCACCATCTGGAGCCTCGAGGCTCCGTTGTCGTCGATCTTTCCTCCACCGACTCCGTCTTGACCTAAAACCGACTATAAAAATAGTCCCCGACGCCCTTCGGAGAGGAGCGCCGCCGAAACACAGAAACACCGAAACAGAGACCTGGAGTTGCAGATCGGAGGGGGAAAACTACGGCGGGGCGCTGCCGGTGTGGTCACCACCTCCTCCAACGGCTTCTCCACCGTCTCCATGATGAAGAGGGAGTAGTCCACCTCTGGACTATGGGTTTGTGGAAGTAACTTATGTATCTCTCCTCTCTCTTGAGCTTCACTAATTAGTACCGTATGAGCTGCTGAACATGATTACGGTCATCTATGTAATACCTTTGTGGTGGATCTTTTTATGAGTTAATATATGTTTGAGATTGCAATGGTTTTGTTTCAGTTATGAAAGTAGATGCATATTATGTAACACGTTCTTATTTACTTGTCATGATCAAGCATGTTTATGAGAGCGTGTGAGGGGGAACGTGTGCATTAGTTGGAGTAACGAGGGGTGGCTAGTACAGTGAACGTGAGAGAAAGTTCTGCGATCCACTTGGGTGTTTTACCTTACTTTGTTGCCTCAATAGGGATAAAAAGAAATACCATGGTACCGGAGATGTGGGTGACCATTGCCACTTCCTCCATGACTAGATCTAGCATGTTCTTATTTTAACTTCATGTCATGATACTTATTGCTATACTCTGAGTTATCTTAATTACTGAGCTGTTATGATTTAGTTCGCATCTTGGTGGAGTATAAGAGAGACTAAAAACCAAATCTCTATGTTAGGACGTGATGCCCATATAATTATAACTTGTCATTAAACTGTTGTGTTGCAATCTCATATGTCAATTCTAGTTTTCCATTGTCTACCACTTTATTAAAGAGAGAGTGCATTTGTGAAACCATGAACCCCGGTCCATTTTTAATCATAAGAAACACCTTTCCAACAACTTTTACCACTTTACCATTTTATGCCATTTAAAAATCCGAAAATACAAAAACACTTTACATCTTGCATTCACAATATAAACCCAAAAATATCATTTATCATTGCTACCACCATCCTTCCATATTTATTTACCACCATTGCATATTTATTTCTTGTTTGCATTGCATATTATCTTGATATCATTCTCACACCTTGTGCTTGACAACCACTAGGTGAGGTTGAGGACCAAAACATTTACTTTGTTTTGTAGGTAACCAAAAGAAGGATAGGAAAGATAAATCTTCACTACTGATTCCCCGAGTTCGATATTAAACCCTCGAGTCACCCCTCGTGGGGAAAACACGTCTTGCACTTACTACACACTCTGCACTTGGAGTCTCAACCTAACCCATTTACTTTTCACGCAGGTAACTACGTGAAGGGCCATCAGCGACGGCGGCGGCCTCGGATATGTTTCGTGGAAATTGTTCGGGTGTTTAGGGTTTTTAAGGCGATGAGAATATATATAGGCGATGAGGTGGCGTCGAAGGACACCTGGGGGTCCAGACGACCCCAGGCATGGGCCCACCCTTGGCCGCACCTGAGTGGTGTCTGGCCACCCAGGGTAGCCTCCTCGGCTGCCCTTTGGACTCCGTCTTCGTATCTTCATAAAAATTGCCTTTGTGAATTTTCGTCTAATTCAGAGAATATTTCCCGACTAGCTTTTCTGAAACAAAACGATAGCAGAAAACTAGAACTGGCACTGTGGCATCTTGTTAATAGGTTAGTCCCAGAAAATGCATAAAAATGGTATAAACTATAAATAAAATTGTAGCATTTGATATAAAACAAGCATGGAACATAAAAAATTATAGATACGTTTGACACGTATCAGCATCCCCAAGCTTAATTTCTGCTCATTCTCGAGTAGGTAAATGTTAACAAGATAATTTTTTAAGTGACATGCTACCAACACAATCTTGATCAAATAGTAATACACAACATGTGAACTAATCAAATCATTCAAAGCAAGTGTCTATAATTGATATTAAACTAACAATGCTAAAACACAATGATTAAACAAGTTAAATCCTTTAATGAATGATGCCTTGGAGACCTGAAACCGTACAAAGTTCATTATAGATGATTTTAAGTATCAAATGCAGTTGCATCCATCTTTCTACTCAAGCCTTAGGCACTTTTTCACAGCATAGCAAGGATCCAGTCAAGTAAAAAAATCACACCCGCAATGACTAAACCTTGTTTCAAAGTCTTACTCAACCGATGAGCGCAAGCATTTGGTTTTGGCACCAGGATGTTATGGCTAAAAGAACATTAATGGAGGTTTGGAAGGCCAATGGAAGAAAATCCCACAAAGTTATAAACGATCATTAGACAAGAGGAAGTCTTATAATCGAAGCTATGCAAGGAGTAGTGATTGCCATACAACGGATGCACATAGAGCTATAAGCGTATGAAAACTCTCCAAAGGAACTAGTGGGGGTTCATCCAACTTGGTCGCTCACGAAGACAGAGCACTTTTGAGGAGGCTCATCATTGGAATATAAAACCCAAGTTTTGTAATGAAAAGTTTCTCACATAGTTATACAGTGAAACATGAAAACTCTCTCAAATGAAGCATAGGTGCTGAACATGGGCACAAATATGATAACTCTAAAACGCAGGTGGTAAACATGAGCACAAGTGTGAAATAAAGGCTAGTAATGTTTCTCCCTCTCTCTTTATTTTTCTCTTTCTCTTTTTTTCATCTGCTTTTTCACTTTTTTTTTACTTTTTTTGCTTTTTGGGTGGCCTCCATGGCTCTTTTGAACTTTCTTCCCTCACTGGTAGGGGCAACATCCTAATTGAAAACACACTTTTGATATAAATAACTCATAATGAACAAAACATGATGTATAAAACTGACTGGCTCTGCTAGTGTAGCAGGATGTGCAATGACCTAGCGTAACATGAGTAAAACCACACATCAGCTG
This sequence comes from Poa pratensis, assembly GCA_947311845.1. NCBI lineage: Eukaryota > Viridiplantae > Streptophyta > Magnoliopsida > Poales > Poaceae > Poa > Poa pratensis. The sequence continues at coordinate 15,167,972 of CAMZMU010000081.1, read as the reverse complement.
TACAAGATCAGGCACAGCAATATAAAAAATAATGAATGACAACATGTCATGTAATGTAAGATGGAAGTTGCATGGCAATATATCTAGGAACGGCTATGGAAATGCCGTGGTAGGTAGGTATGGTGGCTGTTTTGAGAAAGATGTATAGACTAATGTGTAGGAGAACAAGAGGAAGTCCTCCCACAGGATTTGGATGTACTGGCGAAGTATGCACCGAGTCTCAGTGTGAGAAGAGGGCAATGCACAACACCGAAGAGGCTAGCAAATATGGATGGTGGAAGTGCCAAAAACCGCAGCTCAACATTAGTAAAAAAGAACTCACAAGTTTATTGCAAACGACTAGCAGATCTAGCATTAAGAGCATGATCCATATCACTCCAGGGAGGGCCGTTCACAGCGGTACAAGTACCCCGTTAGATCCCTCGACCTTAGCACGCAACCATGTTATTAAGAATTACTTTCAAACCCGAACAACTATCAAGAACAACTACACATTCAACAATTAGCAGAGTTTTAGTACATCCCAAGCTTTACGGCAACTACCATCAAAGAGCCTCAACTTATGCAACCATCAAGTTTTAACATCTATTATTTTAATACCTCAAAACAATTTCAAGTAATCAAGTTATCACAATTCAAATGATTTACAAGTATATGCAAATTGTTTATCGAACCACTACCACATGCATACCATTTTCTGTTCCAACCAAACACCAATCAACCTTATTTAAACAACTCTCCAAACTAATATAAGTGAAGCAAGAGAATACTTTCTATAAAAGAAACTAATAGCTCTGAACAAGAGATACATGAAAACCAAGAGCTAGAAGCAAACAAAACGAAAACGGAATACTCAACAAGTATAAATGAAGAACAGGAGTATTCTACGAAAAAGCGGAGGTGTCTCTCTCCCAAACAAGAGTGCTAGGATCCAACATAGTTATGACCAGTAAAGAAAACAAAACAAAACTGAAAACAAAAACATAAAACGCTCCAAGAATAGCACTTATTGTGTGAAGCAATGAAAATATAGTCTCACTAGAGATGACCTGATAATTGTTGATGAAGAAGGGGATGCCCGGATGCTTTAGGCATCCCCAAGGTTAGATGCTTGTGACTTCTTAAAAATTGCAGAGGAGGTCCATGGGGGCCTCCCCAAGCTTAAATTTTTATCCTTCTTCATCTTCTTTCATCCTCTCTTGATACTTGAAAACTTTATTCACACAAAACTTCTCATAAACTTCCTTAGAGGGTTAATACTCAAAACATTTAATCCACTTGGTTCTGCAAAGACATATTGCTAGAATTAATTTTAAACATTAGCTACAGCTACTAGCCTTATGTGCTGCTCTCCACCCTTAGAGAACCTCGCTCAACACTCCTAAAAGAGAGAATGCAAAATAAAGATAGAATCTGTCAAAAACAAATAGCCAATAAAGATGATTTTTTTCGAGGCACTTACGTTGCTCAAATCAGAAAAATTAACTAACGAAATATCGATAAAAAGCTCAGGTTTACGCACAAAAAATTTCACATCAAAATGACGTTCTAGAATTTTTCAACGATTTTTGCAGCGAGACACAAAAATCTGTTTCTGGACAGCAAACAAAACTTTTGCACTTTCTTACCATTAGATGCTCTTCTTGGCACAAACACGAAAACAAAAAGATACAAAGGAGGTGTTACAGAAGCAACATCATCCTTAACTCAAAGAAAAAAACAACATAAAGTAAAAAAAAATTAAATGGGTTGCCTCCCACAAGCGCTTCTCTTTAACATATTTTAGCTAGGCAAACTGCAAGAATCAAGTATTATCAATATTTTTATCCAAAGAAAGGTTGGAATTTTTTTCATAAAGATATTGTATCTTCCCTACGCAAGGTTCAGATTTTCCTTTGTCACTTCTTTTAGGCTTGCTACTTTCATCAAAAGGGTTTTCGGGAACAATCCAATCAAAATTATTCTCTCAAGCTTCATGCATCCCCATAAGCTTGAAGAGTATAGATATTTTTAATTCCTTTTCACATTCGGTTTTTCTAGTATATTTTATTACTCCAATGTTTTAAGTGTGTGCATAACATTGATGTAACATCCAAGCATTTTATAGTGAACAAATATTTTTCTAGCTTCCCTAGCAACATCATCAAATTCCTTAAGCAAGGTTTCAAACACAAAATCCTTCTTATTTAAACATTTGCTGTAATATGGGGTTAAGGTTCACAAACCTAGCTTCTAACATGCTTACCAAGGAGGCTATAGCAACTTCATAATTATGGGAAAGTTCTATCAGGGGTTTATCCTCAAGATCACAAAGCTGACTTATGTGATTAAAGAACTCTTCAATATTATTTCTACTACCTCCGATCCAATAAAACTATCGTGAGTTGTACAGTTAAGTTGTACGTGATCAATTCTTTGCTGGAGATTTATACAGGATCGGAGGGAGTACCTATGATGAAACCACTTCCCACTTTAATATCTTTCATAGCAAACTTAGGAAAAGGCATGATGACTTAAACAGAAAGAAGGTAAAACAGGGAAAAGACTAGAAGCTGAAATTCTAAAAAAAATTGTAGTTTTTATTTTTTAAAGCAAACAAGACTAAACAAAAATAAACTAAGTAAGACAAAAACAAAGTAAAGATAATGGTGGCATGTAACTTCCCTTGCTGAAGCTTCAAAATCCCCGGCAACGGCGCCAGAAAAGGTCTTGATTGTTGCTGCTTCAACGGCCTGTTGGGAAACTCCAAGAGGAAGGTATGATGCAGCGTAGTAGAAGTTTTTCCTTGATTGCAAAACCAAGGTTATCGAACCAGTAGGATTTGAGAGACTTCAACACGGTGTGTCAATCTACTCTGGCGCTTGTAGATTAACGTGGACCTGCACACAACACAATCAAACTACTTTGCCCCTAACGAAACAGGAAGGTTGTCAGTCTTCCTGGCTTGCTGAATACAAAGGATTAAATGTATGGTGTGGAAAACAAGTATGAATGCAAAAATGAACAGCGAGCAAATGATGGTGGGAAGTAGTGGAAACGGTGTTTTTATCAGTTTAAAAGAATGGACCATGGTCCACAGTTCACTAGTGGTGTCTCTCCATAACACAGATAAACATACATGATGGGTAAACAAATTACAGCTCGGCAATTGACAAATTGTAAGGGCAGGACAATGCAATCATGACAAGCTATAGTTCACTGTAGTATTTAATTGGGCATTACAACAAAATATATAGACCGCTTGCTAGCTGCATCTATGACTAATAATCCACCCCGGATCGCTATCCAGCAAGTTACCCGAAAGTATTAAGTTGCACATAATTGCAATAAGCAAAGTGTGCAATGTAAACAATGCATATAACACGTAGAAATACCACCGCTGTTTTACCTAATAGCAACAACACATCCCCGGTCTTAGTCATTTCTGTCATCTCGAGCCCAGACACACAGGAGCATGAACCCACTATCTAGCATAAATACCCCACTTGGAGACACTAGCAACTACTTGGCCAAAGCAACCACTAGCATCGGAGAGCATCCAAGATCATAAATAAAACATATAGATAAGTAGATGAACAAACTTGACCATAACTTTACAATTCATCGGATCCCAGCAAACACAACATATAGCATTACATAAAGATGATCTTGATCATGTTAGGCAGCTCACAAGATCTAAACATGGTAGCACAAGGAAAAGAGACAGCCATCTAGCTAGGACCTGTAGTCCAATGTTAGACTACTCACGCATCACTCCGGAGGCAGGCATGGCGGTGTAGAGCCCTCCGGTGATGATCTCCCCTCCGGTAGAGTGCCGGAAAGAGCTTTAGAACCCTCCCGAACTAGGGTTGGCGACGGCGGTGGCCTCGGATATGTTTCATGGAAATTGTTCGAGTGTTTAGGATTTTCGGGCGATGAGAATATATAGGCGAAGAGGCGGCACCGGAGGGCACCTGGGGGCTCAGACGACCCCCAGGCGCGGGCCCACCCTTGGCCACACCTAAGTGACGTCTGTCCACCCAGGGTTGCTTCCTCGGCTGCCCTTTGGACTCCGTCTTTGTATCTTCATAAAAATAGCCTCCATGAATTTTCGTCTAATTCCGAAAATATTTCCCGACTAGCTTTTCTGAAACAAAAAGACAGCAGAAAATGGAACTGGCACTATGGCATCTTGTTAATAGGTTAGTCCTAGAAAATGTATAAAAATGATATAAACTATAAATAAAACATGTAGCATTTGATATAAAACAAGCATTGAACATCAAAAATTATAGACGTTTGAGACGTATCAATGGGCACAACCTAGCGTGTTTGGTGGTCTGTATCAGTCCCAAATGCTCACCCAAGGTTATAGCTTAATTTGTGATACCACAAAAAAACCCGCTTCCGGTGCTAGAATAGGTCAAACTTAACTTTTGACCCCTCTTTTTTTAAAGCGTGCTTAGTCATCGCAACTATATCTCGCCGCTCATTTTTCACCTTGTAGAGGGTGCACTTGCAACAGAGTTGAACAGCTATAATAGAGAAGGTAATATCGGTGGGTTTCATAGCCTTTATGAGGCAGACCAGGGCTTAGAGCATCTCCACCGGCGCCCTCCAAATTTCTGTCCGGAACCCCCCCAATTGAGGTCCAATTGGGGGTGCCGGACATGTGTCCGGCCAATTGGGAGGTGCAGCCCACAGCGGCGCACCCCAAACCAGCACCCTAAACTTTTTTCTTCGTACTTAAAAATTGTTGATAATAAATCCGACGTACTTTAAACGAAATTTAAAAAACTTACATGTTCAAATCTAAACAAAATTTAACAAACTAAACTAAAACTAGGCCAATACCGGCGACACGCTACAGCGTCTAGCCAACCACTACACGCGCCAGCGTCGAGGAAGATGCCTATTTCACATCCCATTGCCAGCGAAGAAGATGCCAATCCCAGCGCCGGATCATCAAGGAACTTGCATGCCTCAATGATCTGGCACCGGAAGTTTTATCTGCTATTGTCGGCTCCGGCGTTGAGGAACTTGCGTAGCCTCGGCTGAGGCTTCTGGTTTCACGGCCTGCACATGTGGTGGGGTTTGATCTACCCTCGTTGCGTGCCGCGGCAGAGGGAAGCCTCTCTGGCTTCATCCTATGCCCCCTTCTCCGGTGACGGTGACGCTGTTGTGGTAGTTGCACCTGCACTTGCCGGCGCCGGTGGTAACGGGAGATCGGGCAGCTCGGCGTCGTCGTCGTTAGAGCGGACACGCTCGTCGTCCGAAGTGAGCCACTCCGGTGGTGGCTCCTACATGCTGGCGGGGAGGAAGAAGTTGCCGCGGCACGCCTCGTACTCCATGTCCACCACGGTGTGCCAGTACGGCTCCGAGATGGAGTACTTGGGGCGACCTTCTGCTCCCACGGCATCTCCTGCCATAGCCTCCTGATGTAGGCGATGCGCTCCTGCCCGATGAGCCGCGGCGCCACTGGAACGTTGACGACGTTCCTCACCCACCCCTCAGGTAGGGTGACGTCGTCTCCAACCGGCAGGTTGTGGCGGCTAGACAGACGCGAGTTCTCCACCTACATCATGAATGGAGGCACGTTGGCTGCCTCCTCGAGCCACATCTCGCGGTGGAAAGCCTTGGCCATCTGCTGCTCCTCGTTGCAGCGGCGTAGCTCCAGTTGCTCACGGCGTTGGTCGTCGCGGCAATCGTTGCGGCGACGCGCACGTTCCGCTGAGAGGAAGTCGTGGCGAAGCCGAGCCTCCCGGTCCTCCGGTGTCTCGTGGCTACCCACCATGCTGGCAGCGAGAAGTACTTGGGAGAGTGGGAGAGGGGGAGTAGAGGTGATGGGAGAGGAGAGGTGCGTCACGCCACGTTTTAAAGACGGCCGGGGGAGCGGGGTTGGGTGGCTCGCATTAATGGCGAGGTGTGGTTCGCCCGGCACACATTGACGCCTATGACGCGTGTGCAAGGCGCCGCCGGGGGGAGCCGTTGCGACGTAAACACGTGGACGGCGCAACTCGATGCGTTGCTTCATTCTGCGCCCGCCATGGGAACGGGTGCGGTGTTATTATGATGCATGCTGACAGGTGTGCCGCCATCGCGTCGCCTCGCCATTAATAGGGCGGAACGGCCTCCTGCACAACACTAATTAACACGGGCGCGGCGCGTTGTGTGTATGACGGGTGGGCCAGACCTGTCGGAGGGCATGTTTGCCCCATGTCCGGCACCCCCGAGAGGGCCTCCAAACTTGGGGGCCCTTTCGGTGGTGCCGGGCACGAATTCGCTCGGGCCGAGCACTTGGGGGTGCCGATGTGGGCGATTTTGGCGTCCAGACACCCAATGAGCCTTTGGGGGGGCATTTGGAGGGTGTCAATGAAGATGATTTTAGAGATACAAATTTTTGGTGGTTTGATGCCCGCACGAGCTCATGGGACAAGCCCGCATGCCGTTCAAAGCCCCTCCAAGCCAGGGTCGCTGGGTATTGCCGAATCAGCAGATTCCATTGTGAGGCTCTCCAGGCGCAAGGAGCGCACGTGGGTGGCTCTAGGGATGCACTCATGTGATCATGCACGAGATTTTTAGTGGCTCACCTTTCTTAGAGCATCTCTAGCAGAGCCCGCAAAACACGAACCCGCAAAACATTTTTGAGGGTCGCGGAACGCGCGTTTTTCTGCTCGAAACGCGGCGCGGCGGAGCAGAAACCGCAAAGCCGAACCTCAAAACAGAATATTCTGTTTTGAGGTTCGGCTTTGCGGTTTCTGCTCCGCCGCGCCTCGTTCAGAAACTGCATATGAAAAACATGAAAGACCCTACACCACCACCGCCGGCATCATCGAAAGACCCTAGACCAAGACATCACCATCACCTCCACCACCACCGCCGCCGCACCACCACCACCGCCTCCACCACCACCACCGCTAGCTTTTAGCATCGCTTGTTTCCTTCGATGCAATATGTCCTTCCTTGCGATGTCATGCCACTCCAAGGTGACTTCATCCATTTCATTTCGGTTCATCAGCATGATCTTGTTCTCCTCGGCCAAGAGCTTGGCCACGGACTTGTTCTCCTCCGCCGAGGCTCTTTTGGCCTCAATCTCGGCCTTGCGCTTCCCTTCTTCACGGAGTACTTCCCACTTTTCTTTCTTCTCTTGAGCTTTCTTCTCGGCCAATTGGTGTTTTGCCTCCAATGTCTTGGCCACCATGGTCTCATTGGATTTCACCATTTCATCAAGCTTCTCTCTCAAGCTTTGTGCCTCAAGTTGCGTCGCCGCTCTTTCCTTGGCTTTCTTGTTGCCTTCAGGCTTGTTCTTGTTCCTCCCACCTTGATCATCATCGGAGTCATCCTCAACACGTATTTCCCCTTTTTTTGGCTCTTGGTCCCTCAACTTCCATTTCTCGCTACGTTGGAGAATTTTCCAACAATGATCAAGGACAAACGGCTTCTTCTTGGATGCGGGCATATCCTTGAACCTTTCTCTTGCAATGCGCTCCTACAATAGTTACATGTACCAATGGTGAACAATATGGTTACATATACCAACGAAGAACAATAGCAATGGTTATTTAACTCACCCAATCACCCTCTACGGTACCACTCGGAGGAGCATTCATCACTTGTTGCAAACATCCACTCCACCGGGAACATGTTGTTTTGATGATTTCCCAACGGCCTTGTAGTGATCGAAAGGTCCGAGGCACCGTGCGGCCATTGCGTGGCATGAGTTGGAAGAACTTGTCCTCCACTCTTTGCCAATACCGATCTTTGGTTTGATCATTGCCGTGAGTTGCATCGAGAGAAATACTCTCCCAAGCACGGATCAATGTTTGGTCCTCCAAAACGGTGTAATTCGTATCTCTCCGGGAAATTCCTGCCCCGTCCACCTCCTCGACCTCGTTGTCTTCTTCGCCCGTACCACCATCGACGCTACCTTCGACCTCGTTGTAGCCAAAATTGCTGAGCGGAGGGTTGTTGATCTCAACTGACCCAAGCATGTCCATGAAAGCTTGCGTGCTACAATTTGGAAGAACAATTTCGATATTGGCGAGCATAATTTGACAAATAGGCGGCGGAGGGTGGTTTGTTCATACCTTTCGGTCCCGGCGACATTCGCGGGCGTAGTTTCGGCGCCGGGCACGGGCGTGTTGGCTGCAGTAGCGGCGCCGGGCACGGGCGCGTTGGCTGCAGCAGGGGCGGCGCTGGCCCTGACCTTCCGCACGGACGCCCTCTTCTTCGTAGCCGCGGCGGCGGTGGTAGCCGCAACCAAGTTTTGGGCCGCGCCAGCGGTGCCCAGTCTTCTCCGCTTCGTCGGCGCCAATGGAGCAGCCGTGGCGGCGGCGGTGCCGAGCTCTGCCGGCCAGCTGGATCTGTCAATGGCGCCGCCCCGACCGGGATGGTCACCAGGGACGGGTCGGAGGCGCTCATGGCAACGATGGGGCAAGGCGCGCGATGGCCGGAGTGGGGGAAGAGAAATCGTTGGCGGCGGCGGCGGTTCGGGGGCTGAATCTTCCCTCACGCCAACGATAGAAGAGGATGAGGTTCCGTTTGCGGGCCGGGGATGGAAACCTAGCTTTCTCGGTTCCGAGGGCCGGATTCACGGGGCCCCTCAAAATCTTTTACGGGTCGGGGAGTTTTGAGGGTTATGTTCTCTGCGTTTTTAAGGTTTCGAATCCGTATCGGGCGGTTATTTTGCGGGTTTGGGCCTTTTGCGGGCTCTGCTAGAGATGCTCTTAGTCTCTTTCGCGTGTCCTTTCTAATTAACATCGATTTAAAATATGCTCCACGTTGAAAAATATGCACGTAGATGATGTGATTCAGTTCTGACAATTGCTTCTGAGTTTCGCTATATGTAAATTTTCAATTTGACGTTCACGTTTGGAGCTTTTTAAAACGAAATTTGGTCGGATTGATCGCCGCGGTTGATCGTTTGGCATTTCCTTTAAGTATTAGCTTCATCTCCCTGTCTTTGACACTCTTGTGTTGTAAGTTTTCCATTTCAACGCTCATAAACGAATAAGTTCTTAATCTCCAAGTGGTGAGGCGGCGCTGGCTCTGCGGCGAGCAGAGCGCGCAGGTGCTGGTCCTCCTTCTTGGCCGTGAGGACGGCGGGGAGGAGACGGGCGGTGGCCGCGGTCCTGGGGCTACTTCCTGCCCTGGATCCAGATCTGAAGGACGGTTCTTCCTCCTCCAGGCGTTCACTCCCCGGCTGCGGCTATTCACTGGTGGAATCTTGTCTCCGGAGCTGCTACGGGGCCGGGCGGCGGAGGTGGGAGGTTGGAACCGGGAGAAATCCCTGGCTGGCCATGCCAGCCACGACGGTGGCGACGTCTGCGGGCGCCGCCTTCTTCCTTGGTGGCGCCATTGAGGTTACTACCTCCTCCCTCCCATCCCCTCTCTCTTCCCGAGAGAAATCCCAAATCTTTGGATTGGGCGACAGCGGCGCGCTGGGCGTCGTCACCTTCTGGGAGGTGCCGCTTTGGGAGTGAAGGGATGTGGGCTCGTTCTTGGTTCCAGTGTTGGGCGCCATGGGATACAGGTGTGCTCGTGCCGCCTCAATTTCTCCATGTCGTAGCTTCTGCCACTTCTTCCTCGCCAAGCAGCTTCTATCCGTGGGTGTTTCTGTGGTGTGCGGCAAGGTTCCTCTAGGTGAGCTCGGCGCAGCGTTGTGGCTTCCTGTTTTTCTGACTCCATTGGCAGCCTGTCCATGACCTTTTCCTTGCTCTTGGGGGAGCATCTCCATGGCCGACGGTTCGGCGCCCTTCGAGCCGGGCGAGGGAATAGGGGTTCCCTTCGGCCAAGGAAGAGATTGGTCCGATATTGGCTCGCCTAACCTGTAGCAGAAGAGGATATGCTTCACCTCGCTGGCGTTTCTCCCCCGACGGCTTTGCCTTCGCCGTTCCCCTGGTGCTCCATTCACGGTGGAGGACTTTGAAGACTCCATGCTAGCTTTCACCTTGTGTATCCTATGTTTGCTGGTGTTCTTCGTGTTGTAAGCTGTTTACCAGCATCTTGTACCTGCCGTGTGTGTGTGGGTGTTGTACTGGTGGCCTTGTGTATTCCCCGGCTAGTTGTTGGCTTTGTTAATTCAAAGTTGGGCTCGTCTCGAGCCTCTTTTCTTAATCTCCAAGTGTTATGGACGTCTATATGTGCACCACATGTGTTATCCAGCTTATACTCTCCTCCTTATGCTATTTCACCACACGTGTTGTACTCATCTTTTCTGATCTACACAACCATGTTTCGATTCATGATCATGATAAACATTCACATTCATTATAAGGAAACTGCTTATATGTGACATCTAATCACCGGCGTGCCAGGACAAATCCACGCCGGTAAGTAGTTGGGACCAAATTCCAGAGCTAATCACCGGCGTGCGCAATCTGTCCATGCCGGAGGATTATTCATTACCACGGGCGTGTATGCAAATGGGGCCATTTGCATACACGCCCGTGGTAATGAATAATCCTCTGGCATGGACAGATTGCGCACGCCGGTGATTAGCTCTGGAATTTGGTTTGACTCCACAACAACATAGCGAAGCCTGAGCCATGACACACCGGAAAACCCACTACTGAAGCCTAAGCCATGACCCAAGCTCTACTCGACGCATCATCGGTTCCAAACTGTCTTCAGTGCCCCCAATGGAGCTGTCTCGGTAACCACCGGAACGAGCCGCCACCCACAAGATTCCAAGCTGTAGTCGACTCCAAAATGATGCCTTAGGGAGGAACAAGACAAAACAGCGCCCCGGATCGTCTGGGGGCACTGAAGACAGTTTGGAACCGATGATGCGTCGAGTAGAGCTTGGGTCATGGCTCGGGCTTCAGTAGTCGGTTTTCCGGTGTGTCTGATGGGTCCTCTCCTGCTTCGCTATGTTGTTGTGGAGTCAGAGCTGCGGTGGAGTGTGTCCTTGCAGCGACGATGACGGGCAATTGGCGGTCTTCTGCGGAGGACTCGGTCGGCGCAAGTCCAACATATTTCTCTCTTGAAGCTCTTCGCCAAAATTGAAGCTGTCTGTGCTTGGCGTGTGTGGCTGACTGTTGGCATGGGTCACCATGGGTGTCGACGTCGCTTGTGACGAGGGCCCTGTCGGTGGTCGTCGAAAGTGAAGTCGGAGTCGCTTGCTCAGGGAGGACTGAAGACGATGACGCTTGGTGGCAACCTAGACTGTGGCCTTCTCCTCGACGACGAGTCTGTACTTGGTGTGGGTGGCCAGATTGGGCCGGTGGTGTTGCCCAATGTGGTCGTGTTCCATGACGGCATTGTTGCATTTGTATCAATTTTTGGCCGGTTTGCCCTCTTTTCTTGTTAATCAATGAAAATGGCAAGTCTTTTGCCTTATTTCAGAAAAAAAAAACAAGAGGTAACTTTTGTTTGGCCCATACCGAAATATACTTTCGGTTTCACCCAGACCGAAAGGTACCTTTCGGTTTCATCCAAACCGACAACGCAATATATTTGAAAATAAATATTTTTGGACAATATTAGTGAAATTTCTATATAAAAATATTATTTTTTAAAATCCAGCCTACCTCCTGCTCTAAGGAGTAAGGAAGCCCACCTTATAGTTGCGATGTAAGTGGGATGAGCCTACCGCCAAACCTACTTCCCACCCAGCTAGCAGAAAGCTTTGAGAGATTAATAACTCTCAAAGGATATTTGAAACGATGCAATTAGTTTGACGCAATTCATCTAAGGAAGCTCCAAACATGAACATGAACTTGATGATATACAGTTAACGAACATGAATCGATTGCACGAATCACATGTAGGAAAAGGCTAATCACCGCGTGCAATTTTTGGCATTACTGGCGAGAACTGCTCACGTAACGTCACGCCGGTGATATCTAATAGCACTGACGGGTTTCCGGTTCGCCGGTAATAGGATAGTGTTACTGGCGTGCGACCATACTACACGTCACTGACAAGAATCCGTGGATTTAAAAAAAACAAAATATGCCGCCGTGTACATCGTCATGGGTAGAGCTAGTCCGCCACGGTCGTCGTCGTGCGCCGCTCTGTGCCACTGCCGTCGAAGCTAACGAGCTGCCGTAGACGCCGGCGAGCTCCTGGTCTTCGACTCCTGCGCGCTCCTAGTCGTTGACAGGGAGAGGGACGAGGCCTCACGGGGCCAGCGACGCCGGCGAAATCCAGCAGCGTGTGTCGGAGTAGAGGGTCGCCGAGCTGCGCGTGCTGGAGTAGAATAGGAGGGCATGGCGCTATCGTCGGGCGTCCTCGGAGTCGGAGCGACAGCTTCCTGGCTGGGCCTCGCAGAGAAGGCAGCCGAGCTGGAGCTCGGGTACCTCGCGGAGTCGGCTCGGTGCTTGGCCGACGCGAGCGCCAGTCGACGGCCAGCTTCACGAGCGCGGACTGAGGGTGGCCACAAGCGGCGTTCCGGGCGATGGGGGGAGAGGCGCAGCGCCGAGGACCGACCTGCCCAGGAGAACGACGGCGGCTACCACGACCTGCACAATGAAAAAGCAAGAAGATAGAAAGGAGAGAGAAATTGAATCGGAAGAGGAAGAGAGAGAAAAAAGATTGGAAGAGGGAGATAGAGAGTACAGAGGAAAGAGTGTGTCTTCCTCGACTTGGCCGCGCGCGTATCTCCACGCAAATAATATTAGATTAAAGAGAGGAGAGCTGCCGGTGGCTTGGTATTGTGGGGTAAGACAGCGAATGTGGATCACTAGCGTGGGCATTGCCATGCACGCCAATGAAAAGAAATATATTACTTAGCACAACACGTCAGTGCTATTTCACGTGGGTCGGACAACCTTTTTTTTTTCGCATATAACCGGCGTGGCCATTTGCATACACGCCAGTGGTAATGAATAATCCTCCGGCATGGACAGATTGCGCACGCCGGTGATTAGCTCTGGAATTTGGTCTGACTCCACAACAACATAGCGAAGCCTGAGCCATGACACACCGGAAAACCGACTACTGAAGCCTGAGCCATGACCCAAGCTCTACTCGACGCATCATCGGTTCCAAACTGTTTTCAGTGCCCCCAATGGAGCTGTCTCGGCAACCACCGGAACGAGCTGCCACCCACAAGATCCCAAGCTGTAGTCGACTCCAAAACGATGCCCCAGGGAGGAACAAAACAAAACAACGCCCCGATCGTCCGGTCCTGAGGATCAGAGGTTTTCCCTCCGGAGCCATGACCATGGGACGAGGAGACACTACAAAACAATCTTTGATCCACAACGCTTTTTAGCAACGTTTCGATTACATCCCCGATTTTCGTCACGTAGGCAAAATCAACAAAAACCCCGCGACATCTGAGTTTGTTTTGTTGCAGGTGCCTAATGGGCCTTGACATGTTGCAGGTGCCTAATGGGCCTTGACAGCCTGCTGTTTTTCAGAGCGAATAGGGAGAGTGCTTTGGAGTTGAAGGAAGTACTACAGTTATACTGTGATGCATCAGGTCAGCAAGTGAATATGGACAAATTATCTATTCACTTTGCTAAAGGGTGTCAGAATGGTGTCAGGGAGGAAATTATGGATATCCTCCAGGTTCATAATGTATCTCTTAGTGAGAAATATCTTGGCATGCCTTCTGATGTGGGGAGCTCGGTTAATGGTGCTTTCAAGTACCTAAAGGATCGGGTGTGGAAAAAGGTCCAGGGATGGATGGAGATGCTTTTGTCCATGGCAGGAAAGGAGGTACTTATTAAAGCGGTGGCACAAGCAATACCGACGTTTTCCATGTCGTGTTTCAGGTTACCGAGAGGTTTGTGTCATCACCTGGACGGGTTGTTGAGGAACTTCTGGTGGGGCTGCAAAGACGGCAAAAGGAAAACATGTTGGGTGGCATGGGACGACATGACCAAGCCAAAATACATAGGAGGTTTGGGCTTCCGTGATTTCGAACTTTTTAATCTCTCTCTGTTGGCTCGCCAAGCCTGGCGAATTCTACAAGAGCCTAACACGCTCAGTGCTCGTATCCTGAAGGTGGTCTACTTCCCCAACACTGGGTTTCTTGACACTGATGTGGGTACCTCTCCCTCGCGTATTTGGCGTGCCATCATTGATGGGAAAGGGGTGCTCAAGCAGGGGTTGGTTCGGAGGATAGGTACAGGCGAGACCACCAATATCTGGAACAATAACTGGTTACCTAGAGATGGACTCCTACGCCCGGTGGCGTGTGTGCATGATGAGCCACCGCAGCTAGTGAGTGAGCTGATAGATACTCATGGAGCTTCGTGGGATATACAGAAGTTGCAAACCTATTTTTTACCGATGGATGCTGAGGTCATATCTAATATACCCGTGTGCACTAGAAGGCAGGAGGACTTCTGGGCTTGCATTATGACAAACGGGGAGTTTTCACAGTTCGATCCGCTTATCACATGTTGATCAATACAAGAGAGAAGTGGACGGACTGGTTGGATGAGCATGAAGGCTCGTCAGATTTGATAGGAGAGAAGAGGAGCTGGACTATGTTTTGGAAGGTTAAAGTGCCTTCGAAGATACGTGTGTTCTTATGGAGACTAGCTCGGCAATCTCTACCATCAGCTGATGTCCTACACCATAGACATATGGCGACGCAGAGCACGTGTGCGATCTGCGGTGCACCGGACTCCTGGAGGCATTCTCTGCTGGAGTGTAATATGGCGCGATGCGTGTGGGCTCTTGCTCCGGATGACATAACAGAACTGATCGCCAATGTTCAAGAGCCACATGCGAGAGGTTGGCTGGCAGCGGTGTTCCATGCCCTGCCACATGATGAACTGACGAGAGTTGTCGTCACACTCTGGGCGCTGTGGCACGCGAGGCGAAAAGCGATACATGAGGGCGTCTTCCAAAGTCCGCTCTCGACGCACAGCTTCGTGGACAGGTTCGTGTCAGATCTCAAGCTCACTGAACCAGCCCCACGAGAGGCAAAAGCGAAACCAGCTGCAGGTCCCAAGTGGATCCCTCCTCTAGCTGGGAAGTCGAAGATCAACGTGGATGCTACAACATCAAAGAATTCTCCGATTTCTGCGATCGCTGCGGTAGCAAGGAGAGACGATGGAGTGTTCCTGGGAGCTTCATCGGTTATATTGCATGGGATTACTGATCCCGAGGTGTTGGAGGCCCTTGCATGCAGGGAAGGATTAGCACTAGCAGCAGACTTGCACCTGGAGCAGCTACGGCTTGCTAGTGATTGCAGTAATGTGATCACAAGTCTGAAGGGCGTGGGGATGAGCAACTACGGCCATATTGTTCAAGAAATAAAGGCTCGTGCTGCTAGTTTGGGAGAAGTGGAATTCGTCCATGAGGGAAGACGTGCAAACGTAGATGCACACGCTTTGGCAAGGAGCTCGATTGCTTTATCAGTAGGCAGACATATTTGGTTACTTTCACCGCCTGAAGGTGTGTGCTTGATGTATAACATTGATCAATAAAGTAGGTAGTGAGTTCTCAAAAAAAAAAAAGTAGAACACCCATTTGACCCTGACTTTGACATTTTAATGCTCAAATTTATTCAACGTTTTTTCCATTTTGTCGCACACATGGCTGAATCTGGAGGAGGAGGCCCATTTGGACCCTCACTTCACTTTTTTTTCGAATATTGTTCTACTAGGTAGGAACCATATGTCGTTGAAGGGCTACCGTGAACTGAATCAAAGCAGTGGCTTGTTTGGCAAAAATAAAAGTAGGAGCTAATCAGTAGAAGATGTATGATTGCGTCAGGAGCTGATTAGTAGAAGTTTGTTTGGACTTCAACATTAGCGACCAAGGTGATATGGATGTGTTTAACCCTAAGCCCACTCCGTCTCGGACACAAGAACCACGTGAGGCCATCACACAGGTTTTGCTGCTCGCATGCTCGTATGCATAAAAGTTGGCTGGGCACCAAGGGTGATTTCTCCATGATAAATGAGAACAGGGCACAAATTGATGAGCTATACTCGTGATTCCATTGGTGTGCAGAGAGCTATATAAACGAACATGCCTTGCCTTTGCTAGATGGACCACTCAAGGTGCAAAAAACTATTGGTTTACAAAATAGTAGTACCTTTCAAGGTGTAAGGAGATTATGTATGTACAAACCCGTTTGATGTAGATCTCTAAAGTACTATGTCGTGAGATACTGGAGTAAACCAAATAAACGAGATACACGGCCTATGTGCTTGAAGCGTGGGGTCGTGGTTTGCTGTTCAGTGTCAATGTCAGAATTTGTTGGTGTGACCCTCCACCGAATCAGTGACCCGTTTGTTTAAAGTCGAGAAAAAAGTTACACGAGAAGATCAATCTCCAGAAAATGTAAGTTGTTCACCATATATCAGCATGCTGGGAAGTAAATCGAAAGCTCAAGAGCAAGAATGTCACAACGTGTATGATGTGTATCTTCACCATGATGGCAAGGTGGTGAAAATTGACAATGTTAAGCTAGATGATGTATCTATGTTTCTCTCTCCACTTCTCTAATCTCGTGTTAAGCTGAATTTGGACCAACATCATCAAATTTCCTTCAGATTACGCACCACGCGGAGAGGTCTCATAATAGGGTGCAACATTGCAAGAAAAAGGGTTGTTTTGTCAAGGACGCGACGGAGATAGGGCTGCATCAGTACTACGTGCATCAATGAGTTAGAGTAGCTCGATAGCATCAAATGAGGAAGGTAGTGCTTCTGTTTGTTCAGTTTGAGTTTACCTGCAACACATGTAGTGCAAGTCAAAATCTACTTTCTAGCAGCCACGAATTCTACTTTTTTTTTTGTTGAACTCGGTTTTATGATTAATCTGCAAGACAAATATCATTACAATCTTTCATGGCATGTTCCACCGGGTAGGTAGAAATAGAGCCATGTAAAACACCGGAACTCACCCGAGAGTCTACTAAAACACTTTGAACATACGTACACTATTTGTAGGCTATTTTCGGCCTATTGTGGAAAAATACTTTTTTTTCAGGAATGCTAGAAAACAATAAAGAGTTTTAATCAAATGAGATATTAACTACAAAAATATACGGGAGGATGCGCAAAGTAGTCGGCATACAACAAAGCTTCGGGGGCGTGTGTTTTTGCAAAACAGACCGAGTCTGGCGTTGTCCACACACAACACATAAAGTGACGGCAATACAGAAGTAACAACAATGAACCTTCCAGTTAGCTATTCTGTTCTCAGTGACTAGCTTTTGGAAGAGCAGAAATGCAAAACTCCCAAACCATCAAGAAGAGAAAAAATAGCACGCCTTGCATTTTCTGAAGATAACAGAAATACAGCACTCCCGGTTCATTGGAACTTACACAGAAAATATACATCGCCAGGGTACAGAGCAAGGCTGTATATACGTATGTTGCCAGTACTAGCAAGCTGCAGCTAGAGATCTCAAATATGTCCGTATTGAGTCCAATCGGTGGTGCAGGAAGGTAGGCAGCAACAAGTACACCACCTCCAAGACAGAGCATCTCACCGGCGGTAACCGCGCATCCGGTCCAGATCCCGCCGCCTCAGGTTGCCATACTTCCTCCTGGGCTGGCCAGCACCGGCGGCGGCAGCCTGAATGATCAAAGTTACACAAAGTCTTAAAGCTCATAGCATATGATAACAAAAAGACGTAATATGCCACAGGCTGTTGATCTGGCTCGTGCCTTTACCTGCTCTTCGGACTTGATGGACTCCACGAGATTTTCCATATCGGGTGTATCTTTTCCTTGCATGCCAGCCATCATTTTCTGCATTCGAGCGCGCATTTGGAAAAGCTGCGATACTAACTGACTCACCTGATAGCAAAGGAAGGTTCAGTTTAGCTACATGGGGTTTCATGGTTTATATACTACGTAGATCACACAGGGAAAAGCTGTGATGAGATGACAACTGAACCTGCTGTTCTGTCTTTCCAGAGTCCTTCGCCACTCTTCTCCTCCTCTCACGCGACTCGGCGAGTAACTCTGGTCTTTCCCTTTCATCTGCACAGAGTCAGAATAATTATTACTGGGCAAATGTTTGTGACACAACAGTTCTTTGAAATCATGTTTCACAAAATCAAGACTGATACATCACTTGATCAATGAACTTGGCTCGCATAACTGGTATTGTCCCAGCTATGCGAAACTATTGACTCCAAGGCCTACCATAATATGTAAGAAAATAAAAAGACAATTTCCCTACTACAAGTTAGGAAATAACATGCAAAACCATATCTTCATGATGTCTACTGAATGTAGATTATACTTACCAGTGGTCATCACATTGATCATTGACTCCATAAATTTAACGTTTTTCTCAGCTTCACGAATTTGTGCCGGAGTAACCTGCTCAAAACGTGACAAGAGTGGCGGTCTTAATGACATCAGTTTTAGATCTTTTAACATAAGAGCCACAACGCCAGTTCAGAAGGCTAGTTCCAACAAAATGTAACACATTACGTCCAGAATTCATATTTGCACCTTGTTCATGCCTGGAATCATGCCAATTATACGACTGAACGAACCCATTTGTGAGATAGCTTTTGTTTGCTTCAAGAAATCATTGAAGTTAAACTTTGCACTCATAATCTTCTTCTGTAATTCCTCAGCATCTTCTTGACGCATCTACATGCACCATTAAGTTACAGCATATGAATACCACATGATTTTAAATGAAAGACAAGAGGAAAATGACATTTCAAAGGAAGCCACTTACCACTTGTTGTGCTTGCTCAACAAATGAAAGTACATCTCCCATTCCCAGGATACGCTGCGCCATACGATCTGGATAGAAAGGCTCAAGATCCTCAACACGTTCTCCTCGCCCTACGAACTTGATGGGCTTTCCAGACACCTGCAGATTTCATCAGTTGTGATATTTAGTATATATGCATACTAATGGAAGGAATAGAAACAGAAAAAATTGCTACTGTAGGCATTTTCAGTTATAATGTATAAAAAAATGAAGGAAAAAATAACTATGCAGGATGAAGAAACCCGTGAAAATAAGTACAATAAACTTATTTAATTCCTCCATGAAATAAATCAATTTGCACTGGATTTATAGGGACAGATGAAATTAATGGCACAATAACTTTTCACAGTAAATGAGGAATATAGAAAGGTCAAACACAACCAAATAATATGGACGCAACAATTATAGTTCCTTCTAAGCACTACCATAAGTAGTTCTTTTTAGACAGAACCAAGAACTTATAGTTGGACAGTCACACAAAATGGACAGAACTTTCGCAAGTTTAGAGACCTCTTTGATACTAAGTGCTGCTCCACCTCTGGAGTCACCATCCAGCTTTGTCAATATAGCACCAGTTATACCAATCTCACCATTGAAAGCACCAACCAATGCTGATCATATTCATATCAGAAAAGTAACAAAAGTTAGTAAACAGTGCTACTCAAGCAAATGATGAAGAGTTCAAGTTCAACAGAAAAACAGATGAATAGTTTAAGATTTGACTTCACGAGAATGAAAAAACCCTGCTACTATAGCGACTGTGCTTGTGTTCAACAAATTGTAGGAAGAACTGATACATTTAAAGTGGACCAGACATGCCTCTTATATACATGTAGATTAAACATGACTAATATGGGACCTCCATCCAAATACATGGTATATGTACGTTAACAAGAAGTGTGCAATAGTCAGAGTTAAAAAAAACTGCGTGCCATACAGTACATTAGGTAAGTTACTTACAATAGAGGAAGTATAAAATGTTGGGTCTAGACGTCTAAAGTACTCGAAGAACAACAAGAAACTACAAACCTGCAGCTTCTTGACCCGTCATAGCATCAACCACAAGAAGAACTTCTGTAGGCTTCACTGCCTTCTTTACTTCTTTCAACTCATTCATCATAGCTTTGTCTACCTAATGATAGAAGGGTTAATAAGCTGGTATCAGTTGTGCTGGTTAAACACAGTTGAAAGTAGCAGGAAGGAGACACTAGCTGACAGGAATTCCTCCATTTAAAGTTAAATAAACTATAACTACAGAGACATGTAGCTCAGCTTAGCAGAAAGGAACGGCCAGAGTTGGTTTGAAAACTTGATTTGGAACGGCAATTGTACCACCTGGGAAAAAGTATAAGTACACTCTAACATTTCACACAAGCTTGTTACGTAACAGATTATCGTTACATCCAATTTTAAATATACTATAATAGAATGACAAATTTTAGTTGGTGCACTATGTTAAGTTCGAAACAAACACATAAATTTAAGCCAAAATAAAACCAATTTGGAGCTGCTAAAAACTTATAAATTCCTAGTGAGTAAGAATGACTGCAGTTTGATCATATATCTAGAATTTAACAGTTCATCATGATTATGATCTGGTGCCCAAGATCCATGTATGCAAGAAGTCAGCTGGTCAAAACTCGTGCATAACTGACGTTAATTGTTTAGAATCATGAGTGTAGTAAATCAGAGTAACATAGTTAGAGGATATAAGAGTTACCTGCAATCTTCCAGCAGTATCCACTATAATTACATCAGTCTTCTTGCTTTTTGCCTCTTTCAAACCGTTCTTGGCAATGTCTGAAGGTTTTACTTCTGTTCCTTCTGAGTAAACTGGTACACCAACCTATCAACATTCAAAAACTAACTGTACTATCAATTTCAAAATGTAGACAGACATGCATCTACTGGCAACTCTATAGCCCTTTGGATGTAAGAGAGCCATAGTTATTAACTAGAAAATGTTTTCAGCCGAGTACTACAGTGGAAAGATTAGCTTCATCAGGCGTACCTTTTTACCCAGAATAATAAGTTGATCAATGGCAGCAGGCCTGTAAACATCTGCAGCAACCAGCATACAGCTCTTCCCCTGTAACCTGAGTCTGGTCTAATAAGCATCAATAGCCTGGGCCTCTTAGGAAAATGCATAAAGTAGAAAGGTCAGGAATGCACCTTCTTTTTCAGATAGAAGGCAAGCTTCGCACAGACGGTGGTTTTCCCAACACCTTGCAGTCCAGCCAATAAGATAACTGTCGGGCCAGATTTTGCAAATACTAAATCGGATACCTCCCCACCCATCAGTTGTACAAGTTCATCATTCACAACCTGCATCAATTAGCTGTTGTTAGTCCTCTAGAGCTAGAGCTACATATATATAACTGGGAACGCCGCAACTATAATGCAGTCATTGTGCAGCCTCCAGTCACAGTAAACAATAAAAGTATACCTAGAAACCTTATCACATCTATAATTTTGTAGGATCGGAGCATACCTTCACCAACTGCTGCTCAGGTTCGACACCTCGGATGACATCGGTGCCTACAGCCTTTTCAGTAACGGACTCGATAAAACTTCTCGCTACTGGCACACTTACCTGCAAGTAGGTTCAACATCAGATTGTGAAGAAAAGAAGAGGTACAAATGACAACGTAGATACACAAGAAAGCCATGTAATACAAGACATGAGACATACATCTGCCTCCAAAAGTGCTCTTCTAATATCCCGCATCGGTTCGGCGATGTTTTCCTTTGTCAGTCGATCTTGAACCATGAAAGACATTTGACTTATTATTGACAATTATTATTATTTTTTAAAGTTGCAGAGGGTGCAGTCAGGATGGCTGATCAAGCATGACAAATGCACATTTTGTTGGAGTAAATCGTTCACGATCCAACACACTGTCACATCGTTACGTACGGCAAAAAGTGCATACCTGAGAAACATAAATGTAAAGGTAGACTGACAAAACAAACTCACCGACGCCGCGCAGCTTGTTCCATGCGGACTCCAGCCCGGTGGTGAGCTGCCCGAACATCTCCGCCCTCACAATCATCCCGCTTCCCCTCCTCCTCCTCCTGCATCCCTGAGCGAACTCAAAACACAGAATGGTAATAAATCACTCGAAAAATACGAAATAAGCGCGAGATCGTTCTCTGAGGGAATAAGCCAAGGAGTTGCAGAGTCTCGGAGCGAACCGGGAATGGGGAAGAGAGGGCGCGAAAGGCAGCGGGACCTTGGGCCCCGCAGAGGTGGGAGGCGGGAGTTTTCACGCGGCGGAGGTGGACGGAGGCCACGGTAGTCCTGGCCGGCGAGCGTCGGACGGCGGCGGGAGACGAGGAGAGCGTGAGTGTAGCAGTGGCCTCCATTGGAGAGGGCTGAGCGTTCTGCGGAGGGGAGGGGAGGTGGGCAAGCAACGAGGAGGAAGATAAGAGCGTTTTTTTTTGTTTTTTGTTTTGAGGGGATAAGAGCGTTGCTGGTAAGTAACTACAGATGGGCCCTTTGGGCTTCTGTAGCCACATAAGGGCCCATGTCATAACCGATGGAGGTAAAAGGTGACGCATAGGCCCATGTCCACCTCTGAGAAGGCCCGTTAAAAAAAAGGTGAGAATGAATTCGGGTTGGGCGCTCGTGCGTTAACACGTCTCACGTGGTGCTTTGTTTTCACTTCATCTGTAGAATCAAGTCATAGACTTACCCCAATCCTTCCTGGTCTCGGGCTGACTAAGGGGGTGTCCAGTACACTTTCCCGGCCTTGGACGAGATTGGATCTTCGGGGTTAGCGGTGGTCTGAGGAAGATGAACGAAACAGGAGAAGCAAGCGGATCGGCGAGGGCAGGTGCAGAACCGGTGGAGAATCTGCTGGACAGGTTGAATCTTCTAGAGGATGAGCAGGACGATTTCATCTGGGAGGAGGAGATCGAGGAGGAATCGGAACCGGCGAAGTGGCTGGCGATCGCTAAGGTACACACCACCAAGGGTTTTAGCCCTAGCGCGTTATTTGCTGATATGCGGTTTGCATGGAACCCGGCGAAGGAAGTAGTGTGGAGGAGAATTGATGATAATCTGTTCACGATTCAATTTGGGTGTTTGGGGGATTGGAATAAAGCAACAAAGCAGGGCCCGTGGCTATTCCGTAATCAAGCTCTACTGATAGAGGAATATGATGGCTTTGTAAATCCGAGGTCTGTGATTCTTGACAAGCTTGATGTCTGGGGAAGAGTGTTGAGATTACCTGATAATTATCTTAAGGAGGCAGTGATTAAAGGCATGTGTAGAACTGTTGGTCTGGTCAAGGAAGTTCAGACAAAATTACCAGCGGGTTTTGCCGGCGAATTTGTTCGAATTCGCGTTCAGATTGATGTGCAGAAGAAGCTGTCTCGTTTTGTGTCCATTACAAAGAATCAAAAGAAGGAATTCTATCAAGTTCAATATGAAAAGCTCCCCATATTCTGTAATCAATGTGGTTTGATGGGGCATTGGCATGAAGAATGTGGGACAGGAGAACATGATCATAGTAAGATGGAATGGGGTAGTTTCATACTGGTTGATGGTGGAAGAGATAGAGGCAGAGGTCGCGGCGCTGGCCGTGGTAATTTGAGTGGTCGTGGAGCAGGTCGAGGAAGAGGTAGCTTCCCTCCTGGTAGGGGTTTTGGTAGAGGTATGAGCAAAGAGCCTCCTGGTTTTGATCCTGACCACAACGGTGGCTTATCGGAAAATATTAGCTGGAGATGGAATGCCATGCATAATAATGGAGGTAATACAGGAGATGGACAAATAAGGGACGCTGACATGAATGAAGCACCCTCGGCAAGGAAAAGGTCGGCAGATGACTCTGTTTCGACTGAAACAGAAGAGATCCAACCTACTGGCACCTTGGCGAACACTGAAAAACATGCGCAGGTTGCTGCGAGGGTAGAACAGTTTGAAAACTCTACTGAAGGGATATCTGATCCTCTGTTGACTCCGCAGAAGAGTCAGAACAAAAAGAAATTGAAAGGAGTTGTTGGTGAAGCAGGTTCAGGCTCAGCTAACGATGATAATGATGCAAGATCGGCGGCTCCCCTCGAGGGTGACCGCCGGGCACAATGAAACTCTTAAGTTTAAACTGCCACGGTCTGGTCGGGGCCGCGGCAGTGCTTGCGCTTGTGGATCTTCAGAAGCGCAGAGGAGCGGATATGTTGTTCTTGTCTGAAACTCATTTAGAGGAGTGGCCAGTAGAGTGTTTGCGACGCCGTCTTCAAATGGATCACAAGTTTTTGTTAGGAGTAATGGGAGGAGTGGTGGCTTATTACTACTTTGGAAGAAGGAAGTAGTGGTGGGCCTCAGATTCAAGTGTGCTAGCTATATAGATGTCACGGTTGGGAGTGGAGTGGATAATATTTGGCGTTTGACTGGTATGTATGGAGAACCTAAGTGGGAAAACAAGCATCTGACATGGCAAAGACTGAGAGCTTTGCATGCGGAGAGTACTATGCCCTGGTTGGTAATTGGGATTTAAACGAAATAATGTATCCTTTTGAGAAAGAGAGTGGTAACCCTCGGCCAACACGTTTTATGGATGATTTCCGAGAGGCTTTAGCCGATTGTAATCTTACTGATATGGGCTACTCTGGTGACAGGTTTACTTGGCATCGAGGTAACATTAGGGAGAGATTAGACAGAGCAGTGGTTAGTGATTCTTGGAGAAACAAATTCCCTGAAGCAGTCCTTGAAAATCTGCCCTACAGCAGGTCAGATCATAGGCCGCTGCTGCTCAGTCTGGAAGAAGTAGTGGCGCATGATACTAATGGGCCGAAAGTGTTGCGTTTTGAGGCCCGCTGGTTGAAAGAGGCCAGATTCGAGAGGTGGTGGAAGAGGCCTGGGACTCAAATCAAGTTTTGAATGCAAATGATTTGGCGGGAAAACTTGCCGTAGTGCACGAACACCTGCATAAATGGGATCGTAATGTCCTCAGAAGTACTAGGAAAAGAATTAAAGCTGCTCAGCATGAGTTGGAGCAGGTTTCAGTAGATGATCTGACAACGGCAAATATTTTGCGCCAAAAAGAACTAGCCCTGGAAATAGAAAAACTATTGGAACAGGAAGAAATGCACTGGGCGCAAAGAAGCCGAGTTAATTGGCTTCAGTTTGGGGACAGAAATACCTCGTACTTTCATAATTTCGCAAATGTGAGAAGACAACAGAATAGAATAAAAAAGTTGAAGAATGATCAAGGCAACTGGCTTGAAGGGACAGCGTATTTGAATCCTATGATTTCTGATTACTTTACTGGTCTTTTTAGCAAGGAGGTTTATGACACAGACCCGGCTGTTCTAGAAAAAGTTATTCCTCGGGTTTCTGCAGAGATGAATGAGGCTTTGCTTAAGCTCTATTCGGCTGAGGATGTGAAGAAGTCCCTATTTTCAATCGGTGATTTAAAAGCTCCGGGAACTGATGGGTTACATGCTATTTTTTCAAAAAATGTTGGCATATAATTGGGGATGTTTTAACGCGGAAGTGCTAGCTGCAATAAATAATCGTACTATACCGGCTGGGTGGAATGATACGGTAATTGTTCTTATTCCTAAAGTGGAGGATCCGAGCTGATTTCTCAATATAGACCCATCAGTCTTTGCAATGTGCTCTACAAGGTAATATCTAAGATGATTGCTTTCCGTTTTAAGCATATTCTTGATGAAATAATATCTCCTGTGCAAAGTGCTTTTGTCCCGGGCAGGATGATCACCGATAATATTCTGCTTGCATACGAAAGTATCCATTACATCAAAAATAAGAAGAAGAGCAAGAGTGGATATTGTGCGGTTAAATTAGACATGCATAAGGCGTATGACAGAGTAGAATGGCTATTCCTTGAAAGGATGTTAATTCGGCTGGGGTTTCATACCGAGTTTGTGGAGCTGATTATGGCATGTGTGAGTTCGGTGAAATACAAAGTTAGATATAATGATCAAGAAACTGAAGATTTTATTCCTACCCGGGGCTTAAGGCAGGGGGATCCCCTTTCTCCCTACCTTTTCCTGATTTGTGCGGAAGGGCTATCAAGTTTATTGGCTCATCAAGAGGAGGTTCGTGGCATTGAGGGGGTAAGGGTGTGTAGAAATGCACCATCAGTATCACATTTATTATTTGCTGATGATTCCCTAATCCTTATGAAGGCAGATTTAGTTAATGCAACCTCGTTGAGACAAGTACTTGACACCTATTGTGCAAATTCAGGTCAGTTGGTAAGCCAGGCTAAATGTAGTATTTTCTTCAGTCCTAATGTGGATGTAAACTTGAAAGGAGATATATGTACGGAATTAAATATCATGACTGAAGCTCTATCCGATAGATACCTTGGTCTCCCTGCAATGGTTGGTATTGACAGAAGCGACAATTTCTTGTACTTAATTGAGAGGGTTATAGCTCGGTTGAATGGATGGAAGGAGAAGAAGTTGTCTATGGGGGCCAAGGAGATTTTATTGAAGGTTGTTATCCAATCTATTCCGGTTTTTGCAATGGCAATTTTCAAGATCCCAAAAAATATTTGTAAACTCCTTACTGATGCTATGGCAGCCTTTTGGTGGGGGGATACAGAGGAACAAAAACGTATGCATTGGAGTGCTTGGTGGAGGATGTGCATTCCAAAGAAAGATGGGGGCATGGGCTTCCGAGACTTACATGCTTTTAATCTAGCCATGCTAGCAAAACAGTCATGGAGATTGATTACACAACCTGATTCCTTGTGTGCTAGAGTGCTCCGGGCTAAATATTTTCCACACAACAACTTTTTGAATGCAGGACCAAAGGCGGGTTCTTCTTTTACTTGGCAGAGCATAGTGAGTGGTCTTCAAACATTTAAAAGAGGACATATTTGGAGAGTCGGGAATGGTAGAAATATTAACATATGGAAAGATCATTGGGTGCCAGGGAGTGCTACTAGGAAAATTGAGACGGCAAGAGGTGACAGTTTACTTCAGACGGTGGATGAATTAATTGATCCAGCAACTGGTTTTTGGAATGAGGTGGCTATTCGTGAAAATCTTAATCAGATGGAGGCTGATCTTGTGCTGAGAATACCTATTAGTCCTAATTTGAATGATGATTTTATTGCTTGGCAGAAGACAAAGACTTTTTCCTTTTCGGTTCGTTCAGCGTACTATACCGAATGGGATCACCAATATGGGGGCAAAATGAGGCGCCAAGACGGCCAAGGTCCCTCAAGACTAAACCCGGTTTGGGAAATTTCTGGAAGTTACAAATCCCTTCAAAAGTTAAAATATTTATATGGAGATCGCTACATGGTTTGGTTCCTGGAAGGTGTGTTCTTGCTAATAGACATATAAAAGTTTCAGCGGAATGTCCGGTATGTTTTCAAGGGGCAGAGGATATCCGACACCTCCTGTTTACATGTAGACGTGCTAAGATGGTCTGGCAAGCCTTGGGATTAGAAGAAGTGATTAATCACGCGGTATCAGTTGATCGATCTGGATCGGTAATTCTTGAAGAAATTCTAAGAAGCCCAATGAAAAAATCTCCAGTTCTTGGACAGCTGGGATTGCAGGAGACGGTAGCGGTAGCGGCTTGGTACATTTGGTGGCAGCGTCATGAAGCGGTGAAAGGCGAATCCATCGCACCAGCGGCAAGGTCAGCCTTCTCTATTCAAGCACTAACTGCAAATTTTACGCAATCAACAGGTGTGGCGGTGCAAAAAGAAATTATGTGGAAGAGGCCTCCATTTGGATCATACAAAGTAAATGTTGATGCCTGTTTTTTCCCAAATAGTACTGGTGCAATAGCGGCGATAATCAGAAATGATCATGGTGAAGCTATCGCGGGAGTAGCTGATCCGCATATAAATCTTCTAGATGCCACGACTGCAGAAGCAATGGCGGTGAGACTGGGGCTCCGGCTGCTAGAAACAATTGCATGTACACCAGCTATATTGGAGTGTGATAATTTGGAATTGATCAATGCATGTACGGGGGTGACTGATCTCTGGAGCCCGTACACTGCAATCTTAGCGGACTGTTTTCAAATTGCTCAAGGCATTGGTAATATCTCCTTCATCCATTGTCCAAGGGAGGCAAACAAGGTGGCACACAACTTAGCTAGGCTTTGTTTTGATTCAAATAGTTCTTTTATTTGGGATGGGGATCCCCCACCTTCAGTTAAAATCGATGTAATAAACGATGTATCTGTGTTTGTTTGAGGCGGTAAGTTTCAGACACACTCTTTCCCTAACCAGGGTACCGAAAGGGACTGGCAGGGTTTTAATGAGGCGGCTTGCTGACCTAATATAGTGTGGTGGAAAATTCAAAAAAAAAGTCATAGACTAAGCACTTTACTGGGATTTGTCAAAGACTTGCCCTTCAAGTTTACTGAATTTTCACGTTTGCAGCGTGACTCTACTCGAAGGAAAATATTAGTCATGTTTGTTTCCTGGTATAATGTTCATGGAGTCCAGACAGCCACAAGATTAAGAAACTGAAAATAACAAATTCTAGCTGAGTATGCCTTATACAAGTTCTATGGATCATACTTGTTTAGAGCATGTGGGTGAGAACTTAAGAAAACAGCAATACACGTTAAGTTAGGTTCTGCTGGTGGTGTAATTAAATAAAGATATATTGAACTCATTCTCACCTTGTGATATTAATAATACGCTCTGGTGCAGGAAGACATTGGCAGCTTTCAAGGAAGCGCAAATAGATCTTCTAATTGGCACATATATTATGGCTCGAGGAATACATATTGATGGTTTAAGATATGTTATCAATTATGATATGCCACCGTATATGAAAACATACATCCACCGAGCAGGTCAGGCTGCTAGTGCAGGCCAATCTAAAAACGTTGTCAACGGGGAATGATCCCTCCATGGCTATACGTTGGTAGGTAAGTGAGACACACGTACCTCGAGTAAACCTCTGCTGGGTCTTGAATTTTTTCGAGTATGCCTCAGCTTGGTCTTGAGCCCGGGCGGGCTGGCTCCACACTCAGAGCACAAGCCACCAGGTCAGCGCCTGGTTCTCTGGGCAGGCCATTCTGGTTCCCGCTTCACGTTTTTAAGGAAACATGAGGTAATGCATTGTTTAATAGTTAGCAATTCTTGTACAATAGTAGCCGTGTGGTTGATTGATTACACAACATGATAATGTGCATTGCATGACTATATGTCTAAAGAACATGCAGAATAAAACTGATCCCATTCATATATTGTTGGCTAATTAGATTGCCAGATTAGACACATGAACAAGAAGTTGAGTAGTATTTTTATGTAGATAAAAAAATTGGAAATAGATAACTGTTGTATTCTTGTAGAGAACTATTGAGATTTTTGATATGGGGAATCACTTGGATATTTGTTTTGGAGTTTAAAACCATATTCTACTACCATATGTATAAGTAAGTCTAGTCTAAGATATCTGCGCTATTTTGTTATCAAAATAAAGCCCAACGAATTATTAAAGATCAGGTGCGATTAGATTAATCTTTGTGTAATGTATCTTCTTATTTGGGCTGCTGATCAAATTTTGTGTAGGTTAAAGCTTTTGACAAAATGCTTAAAAAGGCAAATGATTCTAGCTGCAGCCTCCGTTCACTGCCCGAGGAATCAATAGAAAATCATCGCCCAGTATTTTCCAGTGGTATGATAATAGTCTTGTTTTAATCAGATAATGCTGGTGAACCATCATGCTTAGTGTAGCTTTACCCATATGTTTTCTATCCATTCTAATTTTGATTCTGTTTTTTTTCTTGGCTGGGTTGCTAAAAGCTCTGAAGAAACTGGAACAGTATCTGGAACCAAAAGTATCGAAGAAATCAAAGTCGAAAATGTCAGGTGCAGAAATTCAAATTGGCTCCTGAGCTCACATGCTCCTGTTATTTTAAGCGTAATTATAAAAATAGTAAAACACATCAAAAAATTCTGAAAAACATTGTAGACAAACATATACATAATGTGAACACACGTGCAAAGTTTCGAAAAGTAATTACATGTTTTCTGCTCTGTGCGAAAAAAACAAAATCGGTGCTTTCAAAAATGCATGTTTAGATCTCATTTTTACCACTGTTTTTTTTTTTTTTTTTGCACAGAGCACATAAAATGTCATTTCATTCCAAAATTTTGCACGTATGTTGAAAACTTGTATATGTTTGTCTCCACAAATTTTCAGAATTTTTCGAGATGTTTTACTATTTTAAAATTTTCAATTAACATAACAGGAGCATGTGAGCTTGGGAGCCAAAACGCTTTCCCCGTGTCAGGTGCTTCTAATTCCAAAAGAAAGAGAAACCAAACGTGAAGTAACAGATCAGTTGATGTTCTGAACTGGAACAGTCCCGTTCTCTCTTCGTAGGCTTGCCTCGAGGCTGCCTGCTTCTTTCCCCAGCAGTGTGATGAATTCACAACCCACGTGGCAAGGGAGAAGACCACTGATCACCAGCTTATGAAGGATGCGTCTCGAGCAGATCCACCTTCCATGTTACATCATCACGCCCCTCCGGTTCATGTGCGAAGTGATTCCTTTGAAAAAAAATTGGTTGTGTCTGACTGTAATATGATTGGGAATCCGGTGCAATTTTTGATGCAATTAATAAATCAATGAGCTCATAATTTTGCCATCTGATGTACATGTGGGAAATAAGTTCATAATTTCACCATGTGCTGTACATGTGGGAAATGAGTTCATAATTTGACGATGCGATGTACATGTGGGAAATGAAACTAGGCCTTACAAAAAATACCAAAATGCTATATGATTTCCATAGTTGAAATCCAAAGGGTTTAGTGTTTGATTTTGTTATGTCGACAGTCTCAGTTACACCTATTGTTGAATTCAAAGGAGAGTCCGAATTTCATTGGGTTGACAAAAAGGCATCCAAATTTTTTGAGCTCCGTCGTCTGTTTTGTTCTAAAATGCGGCTCCGAAGTGCGGCGACCGAGACCAAATTGATCGACCACACCCAAATGACTAGGGGCTAGGTCGGTCGGTCGACGGTTTTTCTGCCCTAATCTGCACTTTTATTTTTATCTGTCTGAAATGTTATTTATCACGTGATGATCCATTCAATAGTCGCATAATTTCACTCTTGTGATCGAGCCAATCTATTCATTCTTCCATGACTATCTCATCTCTTATATCTGGGTACTATCTCAAGAATATCTGGTCGCACAATATCAACTTAATTTAATATATGTTTGTGACACGAACTTGTATAACCTCTATCTACACTATCTTCGACACGGCGCCGCCCTGCATCCAGTCCTCACAGATTCATCTCGCTACTGGAAACCGCCCCTCCACCATGAGAACATCCAACGTGAAACAAATGAAAAATGCTTCCGTTAGGCCTACCTTCACCGCGCTAGCGTAGGTCGCTTTCTACCGCGAGCATGTATCTAGCGATTCTCTCCCACGCCCGCGTATTTTTTGGCCCAACACTGATTTCTCTGGCCCATTTTGAGGCTATCAACCTAGTTTAGCCCTCAAAAAAAAAGCTAGGCATGTTTGTTAAGTATGTTTTACTCTTTTTGGATAGCGCATACATGCAATAAATTTGTAACAAAACGCGTACACAATTGATGTGAGGACAAACGCCAGTTTTTTGCTAGTTTTTTGTGCAATTTGCTAAAAGTCTGTCTTCCCCCCCAATGTTGCATCCGTGCTTTCATATGTAACAAACTAATATGACTTTTGTTGCGAAATCACACCAAATATTGTAAGGTTTTTCTGGGCCTTTGCTACAAGCTGTGTGTTCTTCAGGATCTTTTCCAGATCTGCTACGTGCTTTTTCAAAATGTTGCAAACACATGTTTTTGTTGTCATTCCTTGTAAGTTCTATTTAAATAGCTGGTGAGTTTTGTTGCAACTGAATATGTAGTAAAAAAGTCTGCTTTATTGCTGCAAACAGATGTTTTTTGTTGTTGTGGTAATTGTTTGTGATGTTTTGTTGAAATTGTTGGTGATTTTTGTTGCAAATAAATCCTCAGCAACAAAATTGTTTCTCGCCCACTTTTTAGTTGCTACGAACACACATTTTTTTTGTTGTAATAGTTTATGATTTTTGTTGAAATTGTAGATAATTTTTGTTGTGAAGCAATCTGAAGCAAAAAAATTGTTGTTTACCCATTTTTTGAAACATTACTTGCTTTCGAAATGTTGCAACGATTTATTGTAATACAATTTTTTGTACACAGGACGAGAAATTTATGTTGCCATACTCATGAATTTGTTGCAGTACTCAGGGTAAATTAACACGGTGTCATTTTTAAAACTGAGCAACCTACGAGCTCTCTCAGAGATCTTTTTGGCCGTCTGATGCTCTGTTAATCCCGCCTGGGCCGCTTCTGAGCCGGATATCCCTGCGATCGCTACTCTGGAGAACAAATCAAAGGCTTCCCATTCGGTCACAGACGGATGATCATGATTTGGCCACGTGTGCATCAAAAAAAAAATTGTGCCGACTCTTGGCTCTGGGCGACGCCCACCTCCCCAAACCGTTCGCTGAACAAACCTCCTCGAGTGTGCACCTCACTTCTCCTGATCTCGCCGCCGCTGTCGCCGAGAATGAGAGAGATGCGAAGGAGAAGTAGGCTCCATACCTGCAGTCTTCAATCGACCGGGGATGGCGAGGAGTAATGGACCTCCCCACACTCCACCGTCCCCGCACGATTGAACCCCACACATCCAGATCTCGGCATAAGAAGAAACCGTGGTACTCTTCCTTCCTCGATGGCGCCGCCGCCGAGAGGAAGAGGGAGGAAGGCGGCGGCTTTAGAGTTTTGCAACAACGTTTCCCATGTCTTTGTCGTGCTCGAACTCTCTCTCCGGGTGCATGTGAATCGTCAGACAGTGACTTCTCTAGCCGGCTCTCTCTCTCTCTCTCTTCACCTGTCGTCGTTCTTCCTGACATTGCCGTCTGAAACTCTCTCTTGATTCTCTGTCCTGCTTGGTATTGGGTCCATGAAACCCTAGGTCAGTTCTCTATAAAAAGGTGACTGGTCAGTTTCCATGTGATAAGCTGCGGCCATATCCGCTCGGTACCTGTTGCCCTCTTGGCCGTGGATAGATGAGACTGCAAAAGCTAGCAACAGGTAAGATATCTTTGCATATTCGTTTGATCAGGTGAACATATACTTCAACATTTGGGTAATTTCAGTGATAACACAATGATCTAGGTGCTTGCTTGTGGAATTTCATTGTGCTTTATTGTTAACTCAATGGAATGGTTTCTATTATCCAATCTCGCATAAATTGCTACTACAAGATACCTGATAGAGATGGGCTTGGAGGGATGAGAAGACACCCAGTTATTGATCTCTCGAGATTCATCAAAGCCATGGTTGCCCCTTATATTCAACAAGATGAAGCAGGTGGTTTCCATCCGGTGGAGGAAGAGACGGGCAGCTCATTCCATTTGTTCGTCAGGTAACTTTGAATGCTAAAATACAGACTGAATGCTCTATGCAATTATGCAGTAATGAGGGATCAATAATTAAAGCATTGTGTTTAATTCACCAACTCCAGAACATACTATATGTTCACTTGAGTATCGATGCCTGCTCTCTATATTTCCAAAAGATGCTTGCTGCAACGTCTCAACTACCTAACAAACTAAAAGGGTTCTTTCAAATATTTTAAGCTATGTTTCGGTGCATTTGGATTTTTTTTATTGTTGTTCAGATGATTCATAACCTTAGTTGTTTTCAAAGGTTCTCAGTTCATCTTCTCTTTACAGTGCTCCAGTTTGTGGTAGCAAGATGTAATGTGTTTACATTTGTACAGTTATTTTCTCAAAGTTTAACTCAAATATGAGTATTAACTACCTTTTGTTTATGTGCAGAATCTACGCAGTGTGCTTCAGAAGATACTTACCATCCTTATATGTCATTTCTACAACTCATTCAAGGTAAACCTAATGCATAGTGATATCAATATTTGATTTAAGTATTTAAACGCTCCATGTTTTCTTACTTATCACACATACTTTCTTGCCTGTTTGTTTTCACTATTGTGGCTTGTTGGGATGTTATTAAGTCCTTTTAACATTAGAAACCTACAACTGGATGTGTAATACAAGCATGGTATCTTGCTCTACTTGCAGGAAAAATGCAAATGAATTCCCCAAGAGTGAAGCACGTGAGAATGTGGAAACGGACTCATATGCCTTGACCAACGAGGAATCATGGAGAGAAAAGCACAATACTGCCATGAGGTAATTGTACTCTTCGCCTTTTCGATGCTTTATTAGTTTCCAGTAGATTTTGCTAAGCATGGATATTTCAACTTTTTTAATGCTCATAGAACCTGCACTGCCTCCGTTTCAGATTCTTTCCTCGGTGAAATTCCTTCCTCGACGATATATCCTCTTTTTGTCGCTTTCCTTGTTGGTGAATTTATGGGTCTTGAAGCATTGATTTGATATCACCAGAAGATGTTAAACATTATTGTTCTGTATATCTAATTTTGTGTTGGCAAACTGATAAACTTTGATAAGATAAGAACTTGCATTTGTGCCTTGCATATGTCTGTGCAAACGCAAATGTCGTGGAAATGTAAAAACATTTTGATGATAATGTCAAATTTTTCTTTGTCGCATGTAGGAACTAGGGCTGAGATAAACATAATGTATCTCATATTTCCACTACTTCTATTTGTTTGTGCTATACTTATGAGAATAGATTTTTTTGCTTTCTACATCTTGTTCATGTTGAGAACATATCAATCAGATGGATTAGTCTTTTCCACTTATTAATATGAATTGATACAAGAATATGATGAAAGATTGTGGCATTCTTAGTAATAGAATTGCTTTTCGATTCATCTCTCAAATACTTAATATATTTACGGAAGTTCCTACCATTATATTATAAAAATGGATGGGCGCGGCAACACGCGGCATCATTGATCTAGTATACCTCGCTTAAGTGGGTCTATTGTGTAGTGCATGTTGATTTTCAAAAAGCGATGTGCTAAAGTGCAAAAATTACATTCAGCTGATTTCTAGTCATAAAATAATGACGATCTGACCGTGGGAAAGGGACCTTTTAGCGCGACCTAGGATCCCCTCACATCTGGTCTCTAGACTCCTTCTCGGTCTTTCCTCCTCTCTACTGTTTGAGAGCCGTCTTGGTCTTTGCTTCCTCTTCCCTGGCTCGCTCCTCTCGCCTCGCCGCCGGCGTTGCCGGTAGGTGCGGAGAAGGATGCGTAGCTCGGGCTGTGAATAGTAGAAGTAGGTTTAGAGTTAGGTTTGTTGTTCGCTTTATGCGAGTTTTCGTGGCGTATGCCCGCTTCTTTTTCTCCTTCCTTCTTCTCGGCGAAACTCCGGCGACTCGCAACGGCGCCGGAATCGGGCTTCTCCTTTTCTGTCTCATAGATCCATGGAGGATCTTTAGCAGAGACGGAGATGCTCGAAGCCATCCCAATAAATCCGTTTGCCGTATCCTCTGCTGTGCAGATCGAGAGATGACGTGCTGTGCTTTTCCTCTGGCCGGCCGTGGCGGCGAGGAGAGAAGATGCTACTGCTGCTCTTCCTCTGGATCTGTGGAGTGGATCGGGAGCTGGTTCGCCTTCGTGTTCAAGCGCGGCGCGGGGCGGCGACGCCGACGTTTCTCCGGCAGGCTTACATGGTGCAAGCCGAAGCAGGAGCTACATCGAGTCAACTCCTTCATCAAGCGCTGCTTCCTCTTCTTCGAGTACGGATTAAGGTGGCTTTCTCTTCCTCTGGCCGGCCGCGGCGGCGAGGGGTGGAAGAGGTGTGGCTACTCTGTCTTTGCTTCGGTGGAGAGGGTCCTGCTGCAATTCCGAGCTCCTCTCGTGGTGGCCATGTTTGCCATCGCGAATCACGGCCAAATGGGTGGCCTTTCTTCAACCTCCAGGATGGAGGCCTTCTGGGTCCGACGCCGGAGCTCGACGCCGCGATGTAGCCAAGTGGTTCGTCCCCGGCTATGTCGTGTGTGCCGGCGTCAGAGATCTTCCGCTGGAAGGGAGAGTTCGAGTGCTCCAATGGGCTCCGATCTCGGCGCCTTGTGTGCTTGGAGATCGTCGGCGGCGAGTGGCAGAGAAGACCAAGGGCTACATTGCTTTTCTTTCTTTATTTCTAGGGTCTTTTTTATAAAGTTTCTGGTTCTTTCTTCGAATTTGAGGTCTCTTAGGGCAATAGACGAAAAGGACTGGAATGTAATTTGTACCTGCCACGTGGATATTTAGTAATGCAGCAGAGGGGTCTTCGGACCCCACCCCTTGTTCAAAAAAAAAGCGCGACCTACGTCTAGCGCTGGCTGAAACTGGTACGATTCATACAGCCTCGACGTCGTGCAAGCTACCGCCGTACCGAGTGACACCAATGGTGGTTTCAAGGAGTTTTGGGAAATTAATGCGAAACAGGCACGTGGCATGGTGCGGCTTTTCGGGGAAAAAAGTGGGCACGTGATGCCAGGAGGTGTCGTAGGTGTAGCTCGAGTGTTGGTTTTCGACTGCATGCCGGGAGGTGGGCATGGTATCCGTCGGGCTGGATCCGGTGCTGGCTGGTGAGGCCGCTGCTCGTCGTGGAGCTCCGATGGTCGGAGCCGAAGGCGATGGGGAAAAGCTCTATGGAAACTCCATCAACAGAGCCCTCTCTTCCAGCAAAGTCAGCGATGGTGGTAGCCACAGTACAAAGTATTTTTCCTCTGTTCATGGTGATTCAAACTTCAGAGGAGGAAGATTTTGTGCCTATGGGTTGGTGCGGCGCGCGTTTGCGGCAGGGGAGTAGCGAAGCTTCTCTCGGGCTTGCATCCACGACAATTCTACTTTCGCTGCCGTCTCCAATGGTCAAGGGCGACCAGTCCCACCTCCGTCGTCAGCTTCGGTGACCTCCAGCCGGTAAAGTGTGTGGACCTGGTTGCTTTGGTCCCTGATTTAATTTGTACTCCCTCTGTTCATAAAAGGATGTCTCAACTTTATCTAAATTTGAATGTAGGTAACGACTATTTGCTAATTTCTTAGAAACATGGGTTTTCTTTTTATTGGAATTCAATTAATCAGTTACGAAGTAAGAGAGCTGCTTCATCTTTGTTTTAAAGAAATATCAAAATTAATAGAAAGTAAAAAATGCAACCTTTTTCTGTATTTTAATAAATATCCTTATTTAGGTAATAACTAGGTAACGAAGTTATTTGATTAACTTTTTTAATTTAACCAATTAAACCCATTCTTCATTTTTGCTTATCTCAATGAGCAAAAATGAAGAATTCCAGTATTTTTTCTTAATTCTTTTTATTTATTCCTTCAGAAAGAGATAAGAATTGGTTTGGTGAATCGGAAACAATAGTATGGTTTGGAGGGTGATTATATCCTCAGCACAACAGAGTTCAACCCGAGGTTTGACGTTGATGTTTCTCATTTAGGCGAAATATTCTTCCGTGGGAAGCGACGTTTCCGTCGATAGCGAGATGCGTGTGGTGACTTCGTCAATTTTACAACCTGATCCGCCGGCTCAGTCTCTCGGAGATGCTCATAGGCGTAGTGTGTGCATGCGTTCATAATATGGGTGAGTGTATACGCGTGTATGTGAGCTTCAACATGGTACCGTGTTTCGCAAAAAAAAAACTGAACGTTGCGGGACACGTGGTTCATAGACGAGGCGTTGGACGCCAGCGTCGTGTTGTTCCACCGACCGAACAGGGCTACGACCGACGACCCCAATGAAGCCCGCCCCCACAACGTCGCCGGCGGCGACGGCGCGACGCCAAACACTGCTAATCCCACCCCTCCGCCTGCATAACACTCACCGCCGCCGCGGAGCCCAGCTGGCCGGCGTCACCTTCTGCCCGCAGGCAACTGGCGATGTGAATCTGGTCGGATTCGAATTCTGTATTATACTGCAACAAGTCCCGACCGGATTCAGAACCCCTTCTCCTAATCGGAGTACAAGTGAGGCATCCTTCCCTATAAGATAAGCTGACTGCCCCTGGTTTCAGCTTCAGATTAAGTCCCGTTGGTTTGGTAGCCACACAAGGAACCAATTTATCTCCCAAAAGACATGGTTGTGCAAATTTCCGCTCCAATATGGGCCTGTAGCGTAACCAGGATGATGAGTTTTGTACAGTTTGGCTTGACAACTTTGCATAAGCTCTTGGCTCTGTCTCCGGTTCACTGCAAAAATTCAGAAAAGGCTAACCACGGATGCGAACCGAGACTCTGTTGCGGGAGCTGCCGGATGACGTATTGGTGGATATTTTTGCCCTCCTGGAGATCCCTGACCTCGTGCGTGCAGCCTCTGTGTGCTCTTCCTGGCGCTCCGCGTACACCAGCCTACGCAGCCACCCTGAGCTGTACAGACGACCTCAGACACCTTGCCTGTTCTACGCCTCTGAATCTGCTGGTGACAATGTAGCCTGTATGTACAGCCTCGCAGAAAAGAGGGTCTACAACTTTACTCTTCCAGATCCATCCATCCGAAGTAGGTATCTCATTGGGTCCTCACATGGTTGGCTAGTTACCGCCGATGACAAGTCTGAGCTACACCTTCTCAATGCCATCACCGGTCAACAGATAGCTCTCCCGTCGGTGATCATTTTTGATTATGTGAAGCCAATCTTTGACAATGCAGGCACACTTATTAACTACTAGTAGCCTTGCACGTGCACGCACGTCTCAACTAAAGTTTGTGAACACATCTCTCTTTTTATATTCCGAAGTAGTACTAATGTAGTATGGTGAATTTACAAAAGTTAGTCAGCAAGCAACATCCGGCAAGATCACTCATACATGTTTAATACTATCTCCGATCAAAAAAATTGTCGTGAGGTATACATACTTTTTTTCTTATTGCTGGTTGCACCCTACACACAAAACCGAAATATGAATAAGTACAAATACCGACTTGATCACTTAGAAAACATAACCGGTAACATTTTCCGATGATGTGAGTTCTTACCTCTGAATTACAAAAAGATCTCCGCTCTTACAATAAAACACATTCTTCATGGATTTTTAGTACAGTCCAGCAATGTGGGCGTGTTAATTGTCTGAAATGAAGTTTTGGCATACATTTCTTTAATTAACTAAAGGAACTTCATCGATCTTGTCACTTTTATATCTAAACAAGACAAAAAAGGAAAACAAAACATTTTATTTTGAAGAACTGCTGAATTTTCAATTGAGAGAGAAATAATAATATGATTGACATGCCCCAATTGGTCCTTTAGATAAACCTTGTTTCTATCAGAAAATAAAGAACACAAGCTGAAAAGATGAGTAGCAAATTACTGTTAGGATGAAGCATCGGAGAACTGAATCGGTAGTGTCTTGTCATCATTCCTGGTGCTCCGTTTCTATTTCTTGCTCAGTTCCTATGCCGAAGGTTTGCAAACAATTTTCAAAAACATATATAAGCAGAGCCATTCTACAATTGTTAAGTATAGTTTTTAAAACTTAAAACCAACGAAATTTCACGTATCTTCATTGAACCATATATATATGATTATTTTCACATAGCCCTATAGCATCACGTATTTATTTTCCTTCTCAGCAAAAGAAAGTGAACTTCTAGGTAGTAGCACTGGCTGTAAAAACTGCACAAGGCTTGCTGCTTGCAATCTGAAGTACAAAGTATGTGCCTAGCAGGTAAGGAATAGCATGCTGATAACATACATATCTAG
Organism: Poa pratensis; assembly: GCA_947311845.1. NCBI lineage: Eukaryota > Viridiplantae > Streptophyta > Magnoliopsida > Poales > Poaceae > Poa > Poa pratensis. The sequence continues at coordinate 15,128,706 of CAMZMU010000081.1, read as the reverse complement.
TACATCTATTACAATATTCCACGAAATTTTTGCTTTCGGACATCAAATGTGGAGAACTTCTGAGAAGATTCTCTACCTGTTAGCATCTTATACAATATAAGGCTTCCACTGAAATCCACAAAAATGATTTTTATGGGTTCCGGTAAAATCAAGTGCCTAGAAACTAAAGAAGTAGCCATATCAAGGAAATAAAATGTGCCCATCTGTGAGTAAATTACATTACCTTTGGATCCCAGGGCATCATCCGAAGCACCAAACCCTTAATCAGGCCAATCCGGACACATCATATGTGAGTTGTCAGAAGACTTGGCACTAAACGAATAGAAGTATTTTAAAATAAATAAAACGAAGTCATATTCAAGGACTGGTCCTATATACTTGGTCCAGATTGAATCAAATTGGAAACAAGAGCACCCCAAGATTGAATGTGCAAATAATGTTGACACCAAATTATCCAAGTATTGAAATCATGGCATACATACTGTATCAAGTGTTATTAAATTTAACAAGCACACCACACCCATGCATCCTACCTCGGTGACCTGCTTCTCCCCACCCTTTCCTTTTTGTTATAGTAGTAAAGGTGCACGTGCAACGCACGACTGTACATGTACTCATTTCTTTGGAAGAAAAACACCAGTATTGCATCACACATATCGATGTTATTATTTGGAAACAAATAAAAAAGGGAAAAAACTCCATCAATGTACTCCCATGTGCCTTGAGGGGTGCGTCCATGTGTAACATAGTGCTCTCGAAAGAAAGACAGGCATGATCACAAGAAAATGAAAGTGCGAAAGTCCATGAACATAATAGGTACCAAACATCTTGAAACAAGAGTGAACCGGTCAGTCCTCTTGGTGTACCAAATGGTGTGCATCTAATGCATCAGATTCATTCAAATGTATGATAAATTTATATTCCACAATCATGGAGGCAAAAAAATTGTACATAAAAGATACATGTTTTGAAAACTGCCCTCTCCAGCTTAATAAATTTTGAGAAAAACAAAAGGTAGATACTTCCATCTTAGTTATAAACCAAACTCAAAAGCATTATGGCTTGCTGACATCACGTCTCCTTCTGATTATTAATGTCTTCTGGCATAAGAGGATAGAGATCAAACATATTTGCATCTACATCCTTCCTGACAAAAGGAAACATCATCATTTTTTGTGAATCTATACTACTATTAAACAAGCAAACATCTTCTTTCCTAAAGCCACCCCACTTAGTGTACACAGCTTATACTGTACCGTCAGATTAACCCAACTAATCATATCTAACGGACTGAATTGATCTAATTTACAGCTCCGGGTGCACGTAGCAGTTAGGATCGGTGGAACACGGTCGAGCAGATGAAATCCACATCAGCGGAGACAAATCAATCGCCGCAAATCACTCCTCCTTCCGCGACTCCATCTTCCACGACGCGAATCGAACGGCGCCACCACGGCAGCCCCGCACCTCCGCAACAACCACTACCACGCGGCCTCTCCACCCTTCCCATTCCCCAAGCTCCAGCGCCCCGCGACGCCAATCGAACGCGAGTCGCGCAGCACAGCACAACAGCTATGAGGGCGGCGAGCAGATGGCGGCGGCGGCGGCGGAGGGGGTGGAAGGGGAGGTGAGGAACCCAGGCTCTTGGTCCGCTCCCGGGAGATCGGCATCTGCAACGCTGGTGAGCCTCCCCACACTTGGTGCTAGCTTAGAGATTCGAAGTGCTGCTATGGACTTACTTTATAAACGAATTTATATTCTTTCTGTTTCACTGTCAAGATTCAAGCGGAAAGTGGTGGATGAATGTGGAGGATTGTGACTCAGTTGTTAGGAATTTGTCGCAAGTGCCTACTGAACATCTTGACGCTTCAAAGCTTTGGTCCATGCTTCTTCCTTCTCCATAATTGATTCCTTGACTGCTCTCAGGGCCTGCTCTTCAATGCGGACGCTGTGGGCAGATGAAGTTTGGAGTTATATTCTTAGAAACAAGTGACCGAGGATGGTTAACTGAAATCAAGTTGGTCCGCCTTTTCCCTTCAATCATTGAGAGGTTATATATGGATCGATCTCATCATATTTTTTTTGTCACTAAGTAATATAATTTGCTCAAGGTATAGATATCCGTCAAATATGCTTCTATAAATCTTTTAATCAATTAACTCTATAATATATGGTTTACCTGACTCATATAATTGAACAAGAATGCAAGATTGAGTACTATATACAACCTTAAGTTTGCTTACATTGCTCATGATCACCACTGAAGGGAGCTGCATGCAGAAGTGTAATCGCAAGCCATATTCCCTCCACAGAAAAACTATCATTCTGGTCAAATAATCAAATTGCATCTAAGTTTAACTGTTCAATTTTTTGTTCCCCCTTTCATTATTCCATTTTCATGGTGTTTATTGTGTCCTAAATGGTTGATTATATGGATACCAAAGATTTCCCAAAACAAATGTGGATACCAAGGGTCAAGAAGGATTTTGTTATTGAAACATGGATCAGTGACGTGCAGCATCAATGCCGCGGTGCCAGAGGCAAGGAGTTGGAGGCAGTCTACTCAAGATGGCAGTTGGGGAAGGAACCTGCGGATTAGACTAAGCGGCGGGCAGCTACCTTTCTACTTGGATGACGGTTTCGACAATGCCCCTGTATCTCTATGAGGTAAGGTTTGGTCGCTCGCTTGATACTTTTTTATTAGTACTATCATTGGGCTTGTATTGCCCCATAGTAGGTCAGTTGAGAGTCTTTCAGTAAGTCTCTATGTTCTGATGGTCAAAATTACTGTTCATATATTGCAGAAAGGATTACTTTCAAGATTTTAGCTGTCCTATCAGTAAATCCTATTAATTATCCCAAATACATGGTTGTGATCTTCGATATTACTTGTGGTATCTCTTTCGTCACACTAAGAGTAGTGCAAGCTTGTATCCTACCTAACTGTATTTGTGTACATGGTGTTCTGCTGGGCAGGAAGAGATGCTATTTTGGCCTTTTGGCTTTGTATTGTGCTTTGTTGCCATGGATGCACACGGTTGTTTAAGGTACTATAATGAAGGTAGTCTTACTGACCTTTACTGCCTCTGAACTTGAGGTTGGACAGAGACTCATCGTTTGCTGTTTAGACTTCCAAATAGTTTTGAAGAAGTCCACCTTAAATTTATATGTGACATATTAAGGTGTTTGTTGAATAGATTCCTGCTAATTAGCCTGATATCTCTTGGTGATTGCCACGCCACTCCTAATTAGGACTAGAAAATTGTGGAATCATGCTGCTTGGTTCTTAGCATTTAAAATTTGGGCAAAGTCTATTATTTGTGGACAGTACAGTGAAGCCGGTTCTTTCTGTACAAATTCATTTCAGACTGTGCATTGCCATGTTCCTCTTTGTTCCTCTTTGTTGCATTTCTGTAAAAATAAGGCACAAGAATACACATTGCCATGTTCCTCTTTGTTGCTTTTCTCTTTTTCCCTCCCACGAGAGAAGAATATGTTGGGAGCATCATTAGCTGGAATAAAAAGTGCTACAGCATATTAGCCAGTAAAGGAAATATTCGTTTTCGGAGTTTTGTACAGATGATCTATCTTATCTATATACTGATTCACATCGACATAACAAGAGATACAGCTGAGCTATCATGGTTGTGAACTTGAGGCTTGATCACATATCCTTACAAGCTATATAGCTAGAGATTGTTTTGTGTACCTATAAAAAAAACAAGGCAACATCAAAATAGTTTTCCATTTACCACAAATATACCACGTTACTGTTATCCGGTTTGTTGCATGATTTCTTTAGTTTACAAACAGTTTGAATTTTGAAACTTGTTATATTGTGGTTATTTCAGTATTGCTTATTTTTACTTTTATAGCTTCACTACACAATAGGTTCAGTACATGATATCAGATCTGGAAAGCTTCAACTATGTATCTTCCATTATTTGCCAATTAAGTATATTCACGTCATTCCGTTTCAGAAAATAGCCGTCATTTCCATCATGCGTCCTAACATGGAACCATCTTTTGACAATTTCATGTATTCACAAAAAATGATGATGTTTCCTTTTGTCAGGAAGGATGTAGATGCAAATATGTTTGATCTCTATCCTCTTATGCCAGAAGACATTAATAATCAGAAGGAGACGTGATGTCAGCAAGCCATAATGCTTTTGAGTTTGGTTTATAACTAAGATGGAAGTATCTACCTTTTGTTTTTCTCAAAATTTATTAAGCTGGAGAGGGCAGTTTTCAAAACATGTATCTTTTATGTACAATTTTTTTTTGCCTCCATGATTGTGGAATATAAATTTATCATACATTTGAATGAATCTGATGCATTAGATGCACACCATTTGGTACACCAAGAGGACTGACCGGTTCACTCTTGTTTCAAGATGTTTGGTACCTATTATGTTCATGGACTTTCGCACTTTCATTTTCTTGTGATCATGCATGTCTTTCTTTCGAGAGCACTATGTTACACATGGACGCACCCCTCAAGGCACATGGGAGTACATTGATGGAGTTTTTTCCCTTTTTTATTTGTTTCCAAATAATAACATCGATATGTGTGATGCAATACTGGTGTTTTTCTTCCAAAGAAATGAGTACATGTACAGTCGTGCGTTGCACGTGCACCTTTACTACTATAACAAAAAGGAAAGGGTGGGGAGAAGCAGGTCACCGAGGTAGGATGCATGGGTGTGGTGTGCTTGTTAAATTTAATAACACTTGATACAGTATGTATGCCATGATTTCAATACTTGGATAATTTGGTGTCAACATTATTTGCACATTCAATCTTGGGGTGCTCTTGTTTCCAATTTGATTCAATCTGGACCAAGTATATAGGACCAGTCCTTGAATATGACTTCGTTTTATTTATTTTAAAATACTTCTATTCGTTTAGTGCCAAGTCTTCTGACAACTCACATATGATGTGTCCGGATTGGCCTGATTAAGGGTTTGGTGCTTCGGATGATGCCCTGGGATCCAAAGGTAATGTAATTTACTCACAGATGGGCACATTTTATTTCCTTGATATGGCTACTTCTTTAGTTTCTAGGCACTTGATTTTACCGGAACCCATAAAAATCATTTTTGTGGATTTCAGTGGAAGCCTTATATTGTATAAGATGCTAACAGGTAGAGAATCTTCTCAGAAGTTCTCCACATTTGATGTCCGAAAGCAAAAATTTCGTGGAATATTGTAATAGATGTACTAGATATGTATGTTATCAGCATGCTATTCCTTACCTGCTAGGCACATACTTTGTACTTCAGATTGCAAGCAGCAAGCCTTGTGCAGTTTTTACAGCCAGTGCTACTACCTAGAAGTTCACTTTCTTTTGCTGAGAAGGAAAATAAAGACGTGATGCTATAGGGCTATGTGAAAATAATCATATATATGGTTCAATGAAGATACGTGAAATTTCGTTGGTTTTAAGTTTTAAAAACTATACTTAACAATTGTAGAATGGCTCTGCTTATATATGTTTTTGAAAATTGTTTGCAAACCTTCGGCATAGGAACTGAGCAAGAAATAGAAACGGAGCACCAGGAACGATGACAAGACACTACCGATTCAGTTCTCCGATGCTTCATCCTAACAGTAATTTGCTACTCATCTTTTCAGCTTGTGTTCTTTATTTTCTGATAGAAACAAGGTTTATCTAAAGGACCAATTGGGGCATGTCAATCATATTATTATTTCTCTCTCAATTGAAAATTCAGCAGTTCTTCAAAATAAAATGTTTTGTTTTCCTTTTTTGTCTTGTTTAGATATAAAAGTGACAAGATCGATGAAGTTCCTTTAGTTAATTAAAGAAATGTATGCCAAAACTTCATTTCAGACAATTAACACGCCCACATTGCTGGACTGTACTAAAAATCCATGAAGAATATGTTTTATTGTAAGAGCGGAGATCTTTTTGTAATTCAGAGGTAAGAACTCACATCATCGGAAAATGTTACCGGTTATGTTTTCTAAGTGATCAAGTCGGTATTTGTACTTATTCATATTTCGGTTTTGTGTGTAGGGTGCAACCAGCAATAAGAAAAAAAGTATGTATACCTCACGACAATTTTTTTTTTGACATTTATGACAGTAGGGAAGGCCCCTACTGCCTCTATATTAGGACACCCACGAATGGGCAACAGGCAAAGTTACATATTTACAGAGAGGTTCAAAGAAATCAAAGAGTGCTAACTATAGAATTAATGAAAGTATGTTTGCTGTCCTTGGTCCTATGGACAAGGAGTCTAAAGTCCTCTTTGAAACGAGCAGCCCAGGCTGAGGTAGAAGGTGTAATTCCGTTAAAGTAGTAGTTGTTCCTCTCCTTCCAAATACTCCAAGCAGCAGTAGAGAAAACGTCCATGAACATCTGCTTCGTCCAGCGAGACCTGGAGAATGAGATCAACTCAGTCTGGTGGACATCACATTTGGAGATATAGGGAAGTTCAGTTTCCCCAGCAATCCTTGCTGAAATCACAGTGGAAGAAGAGGTGTTCCACTGTTTCCTCAACCCCAGCGTTACACATCGTGCAAATGAAGTTGTTGCCCATATTATAGTGGCGTCTGCGCAGCATGTTCCTTGTGTTCAATCTGTCAGATAACAGTAACCAGCAAAAGAATTTGATTCTTGGGATGCTTTTGCTTTTCCAGATCCAATTAAAAGACTCATGAGGAACAAGATCTCTGAAGTAAAACTTGTAATACTGGCTAGAAGAATATTGATCAGAGCCCCAAAGATATGACCACTTATCATTGGAGGAGTTGTCCAGCACAATGTGGGCAGTGTCCTGAGCATGTCGCAGTTCCTGGATAGCTTGTGAAGAAAGTGGTAAATGGAAATTAGCACCAAGTGTATCTGCCGAGAGAAAATCTGTGGCTGAGACATCTTCATCCAGAGCAAAGGAGAATGCTCTAGGATAGGATTCTGAAGCAAGCTGGTCCTTCCAAGGATCCTTCCAGAATAAAATGGTGTCTCCTTTAACAATGGAACACTTGGAGATCCCTCTGTAAATTGGTGATAATTTGCACACATCTCTCCACCAGAAAGAGCCACAGAGGTCAAGAGCATGAGGCACCTTGTTGCTATAGTGAGTATTCCATATTAGAGTGACCCAAGGTGTATCCATTTTATTGTAGAATTTATGAAGGTATTTAAGCAAAAGCCCTTCATTCTGAATTTTTAAATTTAAAACCCCAGCACCACCCTTATTCTTGGGTCTGCACACTTTGTCCCATGCAATCAGAGAGTTGCAATGTTCACCATCTTCAGTTTTCTTGTTCCACAGGCAGTGCCTTCTGATCTTATCAACATGTTCTATGATTTTGGGGTGTATCTTAATGGCACACATTGTAAAAGTGGCAATTGAAGTGAGCAATGTGTTGATTACTGTAACTCTCCCACTGTATGTCATCATCATGAAATTGGCAGTCATTGCCCTCTCAATTCTGTCCACAAGAGGCATTAGATCATAGACAGTGGGCTTTGTTGTTCCTAGAGGAAGGCCAAGGTATGTAAATGGCATAGTGCCAACAACACAACCAAAGATGGCTGCAATATCAGAGGCCTGCTGCTGTGAGATGTTAATGGGAATCATGATTGATTTATGGTAATTGATATGTAAACCTGTGGACTGAGCATAAGTGTCCAGAATCTCCTTCATCTTTTCCACTTGATCAGAGCAAGCAGGCATGATCACAATAGTGTCATCGGCATACTGAACCACAGGGTAGTCCATTCCATAGTCAGGGGAGAAAGGAGCATGAAGCAAGTTATCTCTGAAGGCCTTGTTAATAGCAGACTGTAGCAGATCAGCTGCTAAAACGAAGATAAGAGGTGAAAGAGGGTCCCCCTGTCGAACACCTCTTTTACAATGAAACTGCCTGCCAGGGACACCATTCAGCAAAACACTTGACATCCCAGAGCTGAAAATTGATTTAATCCACTGTAACCACTTTGAATCAAAACCCATTTGTTTCATTATTTTTAGCATAGCAGTGTGATCGATGGTATCAAAGGCCTTTGCAAAATCTAATTTTAGGAGAATTATCTCTTTCTTGGATGCCTCACACTGGTGGATAAACTCAAAAGCCCAGGCAATACAGTCTTGGATTGTCCTACCTTTTAGAAACCCATATTGGTTTTTGTGAACAATTTTGAGAACAATTTTCTGTAGCCTGTTTGCTAGCAATTTGGTAATTAGCTTGAGACAGCTGTTGAGAAGAGTGATGGGTCTGAAATCATTAACTGTGCAGGAGATCCAATTTTGGGAATGAGAGTGATGTATCCTGTGTTAATGCTTTCCAAATTAAGATTACCATCATGGAATTCCTGACATAGAAGATAAATATCCTCTTTAATTATATGCCAACAGGACTTCAAGAACTGCCCATTAAAACCATCTGGTCCGGGAGCTTTATCTGCAGGCATCTCTCTAACCACGGCATCAATTTCCTCATGAGAAAAGGGGGCAGACAAACAATCCAGTCCCTCAATTGGTTCAATCAGGTTTTCTAGGTCAAAGCCCATCACAGTGTGCTGACAGGTGCCAAGTCTATCCTTAAAGGATTCATAGATGAGCTTCTCTTTGTCAGCATGTGATGTAACCTGAGTTCCATCAGGTAAATCAAGCTGAGCAATAGAGCTTCTCCTAAACCTGTCAGTGGCCATAGCATGGAAGAATTTTGTATTTTCATCGCCAAATTTAGTCCATCTTACTGTACATCTCTTCTTCCAGTACTGCCTCTGATATTCTAAAAGTTTCAGCAGGTGGTCTTTTAGGATTCTTCTGAAATTGGTTTCAGGCACCGTAAGCCCTCTCCTGTCTTCCAAATTATCTAGCTCCAGGAGTGCTTTATTGCAGTTTTCTATGCAGATTTTCAGTCTGGATATACCTTTGCTCCAGAACTTCAGGTCATACCTTAAACGTTTTAGCTTAGCATTAAGGTTAGCAGCACTGTTTTTCTTGAAGGTTGGTTTGCTCCAGCTAGTGGCAACAGTCTGCAAAAAACCACTGTGTGCCGTCCAGAAACTTTCAAATCTGAACAGTTTGCAAGCTGGGATGGAAGTCTGAATAGAAGCGACACATGGAGTATGGTCAGACGTAGGCTTCCCTTGTGGATTGACCACAGTATTTGGGTATGAAATTGACCAGTGCAAAGAAGTAAAAACCAATCAAGCTGCTCAAGCAGAGGATCCTGTTGCATATTACTCCAGGTAAAGCTTCTTCCTTTAATTGGGATTTCTGTCAGGTTTTGAGATCTGATTAAATCATTGAACAGAAGCATGTCATCAACATCTCCCCCAGGTTTGTTTCTATTATCGATTGATCGAATGAAATTAAAATCGCCACAGATTAACCAGTCCTCTTCATCAGGAATATTTAGATTATAAAACCAGTTAACAAAATCATCTCTCAAATCACCAGAACAAGGGCCATATATGTTCAATAAAGTCCAGGAGAAATTATCTTGCTTTGAGGTGAAATAAACTGACAGAGCAAAGGGTTCACAATGCATGACCATGCCAGAAAACACAGAACTTTTCCAGATAATAATGAGCCCACCAGAAGCTCCATTGGAGGGAACATAAACAAATTCATCAAAATCATTGGGGCAGCAAGATTTAATAAAAGCCAAATCAAAGTGGGATTTCTTTGTCTCTTGCAAGCACACAATAGCACAACCACTTAATTTAATAGCATTCAGCAAGGCAAGCTGCTTAGTCTTTGCATTTAAGCCCCTAATATTCCAGCATAACACAAACCACTTCCTTAGATAATTCATTACAAAATAAAAAGAGGGATAACTGAAACAACAGCAGCAGGAACTAGTCCTTGTTGTTCTCCTTGTCCTTCAGGCTGGCTAGCAGCTTCACAGGTGAAAGATCATCAGGAGGCACTCCACACAGCTGAACTCCAATGCACTGAAGTGTGGAAATAGGTGTGGGAGGTGGAATATCAGCATCAGGAGCAACAGATGGCTTCACAATTGCTTTAACCTTCGACTTCCTGGCTTTAACATCCTTGACTGCAGTGTTCTTAAACCCATCATACTTGTTGGCCCTAGGGCTTCTCCTCACAACAGCAGTAGTCAGTGGCGTGTAAGAGGTACCAGGAGAGCAAGAGAGAGCATTGTCAGCTGCCAGAAGGGCATTGGACAGTCCACTGCAGTGCACAACAGAGGAGGAGCTGTCAGGTTCTTCATCCACTACCTCAATAATTCTGGCCACTTTCTTTGGCGGTTGGGGGAACAGAGAGAGGGCCTCCATTGTTCTTTTGCCAGCAATAACTGAAATGAAAGAGAACTCCTGGGCAGGCCTCAAGTGCAGGTAAAAAGGAGATGGCAAACAAGCCTTTTTGGCACACAAACTGACAATAGAAACCTGGGTGATGGAATCAGCAGTAAATGGAGTGAGGCCAAGCACCATTGCCTGGGCAAAGTGTAAGCTGTCAACCTGAGCAGCTGAGTATGTCTTCTTGGTCGAAAAACCTGAACTAAAGCTGTGCAGAGCAGCAGTATTAGCAGCAGACAAGTCAAATTCAGAAGTGAGCACTGTCTGAATAACTATTTCTTCAGGTTCTGCTTCAGGGCTGCTGATGGAGTCTGTCCAGGCTTGCATTGGGCTATCAACAGCATTGGTAGCTGGAGGAGGCATACCAATATGCATAGCCACCCCTTGAGCTCCAAGGATGGCAGTGAAATTCACCAGGGGAGGATCGATTAGCATCTGAACTGGTTCTTGCTCAATGCCCATTGCAGGCTGTTCATTAACAGGCTCAGGGGCCTGAATCACAGGAGGCAAATTCTGCAGGCCTGGCCCATTGTGTGATGTCCAATATTGTTATACTAAGCATTGTGGTTCAGATTTAACTGAAGCCAATTGGCTAGCTGGTTCTGGTATATCTGCTCAGCTGAAGCATCAGCTCCATACAGTGGATGTGGGTTACCATCTTCAGGCTCTGGGTCCTCTGGGGGAGGAGGAACATCATGCATATGAGCATTCCAATCTGAGCTGCGAAGCAAAAAGACTGGGACAGTCCAACTGTGCCTGGCACCACCAAGTTGAGTGACAACAATGCTCTTTGGGACAAACTTGGGGTGAACCAGCCATACCTTTGCAAGAACAGAGTGCATGTTCCCCCTGGGCTGGTGCCAAACAGAGAGAAGGCCAAAATCTTCCACAGCCCTGTTGAGATAGAAGCTGGTTTGATAATCCAGAGGAAAACCTAGGAACAGCAGCCAAGTTTCCCTACCAAAGGATGTCAGTCTCATGTTCTTGGCCTGGTCATGGCGCACAAAGGTCACCGTGGTAATCTCGTCAGCTTCAAACGTGAGGCCAATCGCAGTATCGGCATGCAGGGTGTCTGTCAGCTTAAAAACCCCAAACCAAACGGATGATCATCCCAATCACTACGGCGCACCCAGATTCAATCAGAAAAGCTCTCACATCGTCGCGCATCTGCTCCCTCAGCTGAATCGGAACGAACCTGCTGGTTTCAGCGATGATGACGCGGTCATTGTGCAGCGGAGGCACCGCCGGCACGACCATCCTGGTACGGACCACCCTGTCCGCGGGGCCTTGATCGATCGTCATCCCATCGGGGATGAACGCCAATGGGTTGACGGTGAAGTTCGCCATTGCCGCAGCGTCGACGGCGGCGGCGTCGATGTCGTCGAGAACGTCGCCGACCAAGGGTTGTACTGTAGCTAGGGGAACCGAAACGGCCAGGCAGGAGTTCCTATTACTGTGGGGTAAATCCTCTTTTTCCTTATCAGTTTGGATTTGCCGTTTGGGTACCCAGATTCTTCGGACCGAAACAGGATTCGTTGTTCTAGATTTGTTCTTGGGCCTCCAGACGAGCTTCCGTCCGCACGACGAGCGGCTATGGCCCAACTCCTTGCAAGCCCAACAACGAATCTGTTTTTTCTTTCCAGAGCAAGCATCACACTTACGGCCCAAGGCCTGACAGCTACGACAGACGCCAGGGCAGGCAGGCCGGAGATGATCCTTCAAACTACAGCGGGAGCATCGGCCCAATAATTCAAAAACCCGAGCATTAGGCGGGAGAATCGGAAGATCTAACGACTCCATAATCACCTTCTCCGAATAATTAGCAGATCGCAGATCAATTATGTGCTCGAGTAAATCATGGGAGATATTTGGGAAGAATCTCTCAGCAAAATTAGGGCCAACAAAGGATTTTTGAATTTCGAAATCTGGACCCACTAAAACCGGATCAGCAAAGCTTCCAAAAATAATACCATTTCCGGTGATCGCCGGAGATGAAGAGGATGCCGGAGGGGTTGTCGATGCTGGCTCAAAAGAGCCAAACTGAATGGGTTTAACCACTGTTGAGCACTGATCCTTCCGAAAACCAAATTTTGATAATTCCAGGGCAGAGGAAGATGGATCACTTGCGGCACTCTTGGATAGAAAATTAAGATTTGGCCGAAACAACGTCGGACTTCTCTGTGCCACCACCAGATCTTGATTAGAAGAAAACCATGAACCCTGATTCAATAGAGGCCTCACCTCGCCTCTGTAAAGAGTGAAGTGACATACAAAGTCCGGCCAAACACGATCCTTCAAACCATAGATAAAATGTCCAACTTTGCTAGAAGCCAGGGAAAAACGGAAACGTCGATCACTCAGTTTGAAAACCTTGAAACCCAGATTATCACCACCAATGCAACATTGAAGAGCCAAACCAACGGAGTCTTCAGAGAGGGGGAAAGAAGCCGACGTGAAGGAGACCACCAGGAAGAATTCCTTTGCGCCGGAGGAGGGAGAGAAGTGTACCGTGGAGCCAAACCTTTGCCGAACCTGGTTAGCCACGGCCAAGCCCGGCGAGAAGTCCCAATGCAGAAGCGCCTCCATGGATCGATCGGTCTAGAGGACATGGCTAGGGGCGAGGGTGCTGGCGGTGGAGGTGGTGGCGGCGCCGAGGGAGGGAGGGGTGGGAGGTGGGAGCGCCATTCTATTCCGAGCGGTACTGCCGCCTACCTCACCTAGTGGTTGTCAGATAGTATTAAACATGTATGAGTGATCTTGCCGGATGTTGCTTGCTGACTAACTTTTGTAAATTCACCATACTACATTAGTACTACTTCGGAATATAAAAAGAGAGATGTGTTCACAAACTTTAGTTGAGACGTGCGTGCACGTGCAAGGCTACTAGTACATGAAATTGTCAAAAGATGGTTCCATGTTAGGACGCATGATGGAAATGACGGCTATTTTCTGAAACGGAATGACGTGAATATACTTAATTGGCAAATAATGGAAGATACATAGTTGAAGCTTTCCAGATCTGATATCATGTACTGAACCTATTGTGTAGTGAAGCTATAAAAGTAAAAAGAAGCAATACTGAAATAACCACAATATAACAAGTTTCAAAATTCAAACTGTTTGTAAACTAAAGAAATCATGCAACAAACCGGATAACAGTAACGTGGTATATTTGTGGTAAATGGAAAACTATTTTGATGTTGCCTTGTTTTTTTTATAGGTACACAAAACAATCTCTAGCTATATAGCTTGTAAGGATATGTGATCAAGCCTCAAGTTCACAACCATGATAGCTCAGCTGTATCTCTTGTTATGTCGATGTGAATCAGTATATAGATAAGATAGATCATCTGTACAAAACTCCGAAAACGAATATTTCCTTTACTGGCTAATATGCTGTAGCACTTTTTATTCCAGCTAATGATGCTCCCAACATATTCTTCTCTCGTGGGAGGGAAAAAGAGAAAAGCAACAAAGAGGAACATGGCAATGTGTATTCTTGTGCCTTATTTTTACAGAAATGCAACAAAGAGGAACAAAGAGGAACATGGCAATGCACAGTCTGAAATGAATTTGTACAGAAAGAACCGGCTTCACTGTACTGTCCACAAATAATAGACTTTGCCCAAATTTTAAATGCTAAGAACCAAGCAGCATGATTCCACAATTTTCTAGTCCTAATTAGGAGTGGCGTGGCAATCACCAAGAGATATCAGGCTAATTAGCAGGAATCTATTCAACAAACACCTTAATATGTCACATATAAATTTAAGGTGGACTTCTTCAAAACTATTTGGAAGTCTAAACAGCAAATGATGAGTCTCTGTCCAACCTCAAGTTCAGAGGCAGTAAAGGTCAGTAAGACTACCTTCATTATAGTACCTTAAACAACCGTGTGCATCCATGGCAACAAAGCACAATACAAAGCCAAAAGGCCAAAATAGCATCTCTTCCTGCCCAGCAGAACACCATGTACACAAATACAGTTAGGTAGGATACAAGCTTGCACTACTCTTAGTGTGACGAAAGAGATACCACAAGTAATATCGAAGATCACAACCATGTATTTGGGATAATTAATAGGATTTACTGATAGGACAGCTAAAATCTTGAAAGTAATCCTTTCTGCAATATATGAACAGTAATTTTGACCAGCAGAACATGGAGACTTACTGAAAGACTCTCAACTGACCTACTATGGGGCAATACAAGCCCAATGATAGTACTAATAAAAAAGTATCAAGCGAGCGACCAAACCTTACCTCATAGAGATATAGGGCATTGTCGAAACCGTCATCCAAGTAGAAAGGTAGCTGCCCGCCGCTTAGTCTAATCCGCAGGTTCCTTCCCCAACTGCCATCTTGAGTAGACTGCCTCCAACTCCTTGCCTCTGGCACCGCGGCATTGATGCTGCACGTCACTGATCCATGTTTCAATAACAAAATCCTTCTTGACCCTTGGTATCCACATTTGTTTTGGGAAATCTTTGGTATCCATATAATCAACCATTTAGGACACAATAAACACCATGAAAATGGAATAATGAAAGGGGGAACAAAAAATTGAACAGTTAAACTTAGATGCAATTTGATTATTTGATCAGAATGATAGTTTTTCTGTGGAGGGAATATGGCTTGCGATTCCACTTCTGCATGCAGCTCCCTTCAGTGGTTTGCAGATGCCGATCTCCCGGGAGCGGACCAAGAGCCTGGGTTCCTCACCTCCCCTTCCACCCCCTCCGCCGCCGCCGCCGCCATCTGCTCGCCGCCCTCATAGCTGTTGTGCTGTGCTGCGCGACTCGCGTTCGATTGGCGTCGCGGGGCGCTGGAGCTTGGGGAATGGGAAGGGTGGAGAGGCCGCGTGGTAGTGGTTGTTGCGGAGGTGCGGGGCTGCCGTGGTGGCGCCGTTCGATTCGCATCGTGGAAGATGGAGTCGCGGAAGGAGGAGTGATTTGCGGCGATTGATTTGTCTCCGCTGATGTGGATTTCGTCTGCTCGACCGTGTTCCACCGATCCTAACTGCTACGTGCACCCGGAGCTGTAAATTAGATCAATTCAGTCCGTTAGATATGATTAGTTGGGTTAATCTGACGGTACAGTATAAGCTGTGTACACTAAGTGGGGTGGCTTTAGGAAAGAAGATGTTTGCTTGTTTAATAGTAGTATAGATGAGGTGTGGGAGGCACCCTACGATCCGGACTTAGACATTGAAATGGTTGGTCACGAAATGCTATTTCTTGCTCCACCCGACGAGCTTCGTAATCACGTCTACGACGGGGCCTTCAATTTTCCGGATCCGTCAACAGGGAGCTATATTGTGGTTCTCATCCACGGTCCAGGACGTCAGCTTTCGTTCGCAAGGGTAGGAGATCGTCACTGGACCTTGCTGCCGCCGGGTTCGGACTGTAAACTATGCATCTACATGGATGATCTGCTGTATGCATCCACGATATCAATGCTTTTGATCTCACCAGTCCTACTCCTACCATCACGAGGAAGATAATTTCAGATGATATTGACTAAACAGCATGAGTGACCACTGGGAGCAATTGTACCTTGTTCAGAGTCCGTGGGGCGGTCTGCTGGAAGTCTGCAGCATGGCAGAACTCGTTGATGCGGGTGATGAGGAGCCCATATTCAAAACTGAGAAAATCTTGTTACACAAAATTGATATTGCAGCAAATTAAAGGGCTTGTGAAAATAAATGGCTTGCATGATCACGTGTTGTTTCTTGGACGCAGCCAGTCACAATGCCTTAGTGCTGAAGAGTATCCGCAACTGAAGGCAAATTGCGTCTATTTCACAGATAACGAGGGATGTGATTGGAAGTATAAGAATATTCCACGGGATATAGGTGTTCTCAACTTGGAAAATGACAGTACGGAAGAAATTGTATCTCCGTCATGGTGCAACTGGCCTAGTCCCATATGGATAACACCCAGTCTTACACTAATGAACTTGTAATTGTATATTTAAAATTATTATGTACCTCTGTCTGTTGACCAAATTTACCATTTTTTTGTGGGAGTCTGTCTGGATGTTCCGTTGTTTCTCTTCATACCTCATTTCGTATATCTGATAGAAATCTCGAGAACCAAAGATTAGGAATGGAAATCTCACTTGATTCGTTTTCCTGAATGGCATTGTACAACAATTCCACTTTCTGTTCTCTGCATTGCTTTCCTAGTGACCACATATGCTGACTGAATATTAATTGTTTGTTTGAGATATTTTTTCTCATAACTGAAAGTACAAGCCACATAGTAACCATCCAGTATAATAGTCTGTTGTTCTCTTCAGTATGGGATATCCTGGTTGCATTGATGTTTTCATTGCTCTTGAATCATTTGTTTAATTAGGATGATTCACATTAATTAGCCATTGAACACGGCATCATTTTCACCAAACATTGTTGGCACATGTTGTTAGTGCAATTGCTAATCCCTATCCAAAGATAACTGAAGAACGATGTATCTGGTTACACTATTGCTCATGTCGTACTTCATACGGTTGTTTGATGCTCTGGCAAGCATTTCTACTGAGTCGCTTTATAAAAAGTAAGACTGTCTCTAGTTACAGTTTAGAATTGATAATTATGCCGAACGTTGCTTTGAATGGCATATTTGTTGCATGCTCATAAAAACATACGGTGGTGGCTTTTTTTCCTGTCGAGTCTTCCTTGGTATATCGAAAAGAGTGCTAAAAAGAGGATTTTCGTACTATATGTTTTGCAGGTATTCTCAGTGGATCTAGGATAAGCTTGGACTTGACAGGGAAGTGGCAAGATCGCCTTCTATCTCTGATTTAGTTGAGAGGATTCAAATCCGGTCCACTTCTACCGTTTTGGCCAATCTGCTTTGGGGCGTGCCTGCTAATCCTTTGAAAGGCACGCAATGACAGAGTCTTCAGCGCCAAAGATGTGACCAAGCAGATTTTATTTCAGAAAATTGGCTGCTAGAAAGTAGATGTGGCTCAGATGGCTTTGGTACAACCGGGACTCTTCCGATCATCCATGGAAGGGCTGCTCTATCCCTTGCAGCGATGTGAACATGGTGTCGTCGCTGCCTGCTCTTCGATTGAAATCGGTGATGGGACAAGAACAAGTTTCTGGTTTGACCAGTGCCTGTTTGGAGTGGCACCAAAGAGTCTGGCTCTCGATGTTTTTCCTTTGGCAAGGCACAAACCTTCTTCTGTCAAAGAGGCGCTCCCCGGCAACAAATGGATGCATGGCCTATCAAGAATTAACTCTGCGACCAAAGTCTCCCAGTGTGTGCAGCTTTGGTCGAAGATTCAGCTTGCTCACCTTCACGATCATCCGGACTCTGTTTCCTTGAAGCTATCGGACGGATAACTTGTAGTCAGCTAGATCAGCATACAACTTCCAGTTTGTTAGCAGAATTGCTGCCCCAGGCCTTGTGGAAAGCTGACAGTCTAAACTCTAGAGACTCTTAAGGTCTTTAACATAGTTATCACTGAACTGTGATTTTGTCGGACTGTGGCACGCTGAGATGACAGATGAGAGTCTTCAGTTGAAGACTTTGCAAACAATGTTGATTGACTTTTAGTCACATTTACGTCCTAAAAGTGAGGTAGCAGCTATCGACCATTATCATCTAAATTATTTTATATCTGTAATAGATTAAATAGTTTCTTACTACTCCCTCCGATCCGTTATTTTCGTCGCTACGAAATAACGGACCAAGCACAACTCGCTAGCCTAGCTCGCGAAACTTTTTCTGGACCGGAGGTAGTATTATTTTATCTGACCTTGTAACACATAGAAGCTTTCCTCTCTATATTTTTTTTATATGACTCTAACAGTGCGCCAATGAGTAGCTCTTTGCCTTGTGTTCTCGCATTTGGCTTATGTTAACCTATAATTTTCCAATTTTTAAACTAAGGTACTTTGCCTTTCCTTTTTGTTTTCTTTGGAGTGCTGGCGCCTGTCTGTTTAGACTTGGCTTACCAAATGTTTCAATGTTAAACATATTGCATTATGACAATAGTGAATCTTTATTACAGGGCAAAAATAATATCTCCAGCTATGCGATTTTTTTTTCTGCTCAGTGGGAACAGCTTTGTCGAATTTTTTTTAGTTTATACGTGAAACTTGACTATTTTTGTAGTTCATGCAATCCTACCAGATCCCGCACTATTTTGAGGTTCATTATTTTTACCATCAATAGGCTTATCTTAGCAGAATATTGTTTCATCTCCCAGGAGGACATGTCTGAAGGCCTTGGAATATGTCATCACCTACTTGAAAGCAGTCGCTCTTCTTGACAGTGTCCGCAAGTAAGCTCATTCAAATGTTGGTGGCTCACATATTCTTAATTCCTTTTGTGGCGATCTCCTAAATCATATATTCTTTATTTAGCACGGCAGCAGCTACATTTAGACAAGCAGTGGTATTGGTCTTTGATAATGTTGTTCTTGCCGAATCACTTTCGACTGGTGTTATTTGGTTTAAAGTATAAAAAAAAAAACACTTGTGTTATTTGGTTTGGTCGCCCCACAAATGGAAGTTAAGTTGGTAGTTGATTACAAGGATAACTTGTTTTATTTGAAAAGAGATGGAACCCCACTTGTGTTATTAACTACCCACCTTGTTTATCTAATGAACTGAACTCGGATCGAAGTGAATTACCACCGTTGCCCTCAGAATTAAGAACATGCCCATTCGTCTTTAGTCTTACTCATTATGGCATCAGACAATGTCTAAGCTTTCATGTTTCTTGGTAATTCCCTTGTTCTCTCCTTTTATATTTATCAGATATCAGATGGACTATTTTTATTTTTCCAGTCGAAATACAGCGCAAAACAATGGGACGAAACTATTGTTCTTTTACTAGGTGGTATAGTGCAGCTTCTATGATCATTTTCCCTCTCCTCCAGCAACAGAGCAAATTTTCTTCTGGTCAGTTCTTTGAAGTGATCATTATACTTATGTTGCATACCAGTTAGTAAATTGCCTGCACGTGTTGTTGACTTTTTTTTCTAGAATACCCTGTTATTGACGTATCGTGATTAAAAAATGTTCAGGTTGGGAAATTGTGCTTGCTTTTCTAAGAAATAGCATCGTAAATGGTAGCAAGGAGGTTGCTCTTGCAGCTATAAATTGAATTGGTTCAAACTGTCCTCTCTCTCTCTCTGATAGCTTAGTACAGTTTTTTTTGTTTTTTTCTGAATTTTATACTGTGGGGGAGCCCCCCACAGCCTTTTATTGAAAATAAGGCACTGTACAAGGTATTTACAACATATTTACAAAGTTAATTAAGGTAGCGACCTAAGCCATAAATCTACAGAAGGAACCACAGAGCTCTTTAACCTATGCCTAAGCAAGGTCATGTCCAACACAAAACCAGCTTTCCAACCTCGGAAAGTTGGTCTAATGTTTTTGAAAATCCACCCATTCTGTTGCTTCCAGATGTTCCAACAAGTTAGGATAAGAATCTCCATAAAGCACGGTCCAGAGAAATTTTTCTTAGTACAGTTATTAAACTAAATTGAATTATTGAGCTATGGTTATCTGCCTGAAGCGCCTTCCCGCTGCTCGGTGTTGCTTGCTTGATGGTCTGAGACTCTGAGCTGACCACGAGGATCCGTGGGTGAGTTAATTGCAGAAACCTGCGATAATTGGGGCTAGGCTACAAAAAACTACCACTTTACGAATTATTTGCAGAAACTACCGTTTCCGGGTGATGCGTCGCAAGCAGCACTGATTGGTCAGTTGACACGCTCTAAACGAGTTTCTGACAGGCGGGGCCCGCTGTCAGGTCCACGTGGCAGCTAAAAGGGACTTGTGTAAGAGAAATTCTAAACATCCGTGGGTGATTTTGTAAATTAGCAGGTCAACTTCTCCCCTGACCCACTCTCCCCCAATACTCGCGCCGCCGCCGCTACTGCTCTGCCGCCTCCGACCACCATCGCTGACGTGGGGATAAACCCCGGGTGCCTAAAGACCCACAGAAGATTCCGAGTGAAACGCAAAATCAAGTCTGGCCGCCTCCGGCTGGCCGGCTCGGCCGAGTCCACCTGCCCCGAGCGCAGCCGGCCTCCGCCTAGCCTATCGAAGCACAGCCGGGCGGCATGGGCAAGAGGAACTGTAGGCTCGTCATCATCACGATTCTCAGAGACAAGCAGATAACGACAAACGACGCCCGCCTTATGCGACCAAGGTCAACGGCAGCAGCCGGATTCGGTTGATGGCCAGCCGGATGACTGGCTGCCACTTGCCGACAAAGAGCAGGAGACAAGGGCCCGTGTCGGGCGGGCGTCGGGGCCATGCCTGGCTAGCCCTCCACGTCGCCCAGGCGTGGGCTAAAGCGAAGTCTAGCCCTACGTCTCCTACAGTGCCCAGGGGCCTCGACGGGCGGGAGACACGGAGCGTCGGCTAGCACGCCGACAAGCAGGAGACACAGAGACGTCCGCCGCGGGCGGGGCCTGGCACCGTCGCTGGCTAGCCCTCCACGTCGCGAGGTCTAGCCCGGCATCTCCTGCAGCCCTACGAAGTTCAACTGTGCTGAGGACAAGCTGCATCACGTTGAGACACCCCTGTAGCCGACATCGGCCGGCTGGCACGGACCAGCCGGTCCCGTCTGTAAGCCAGACAGCCAGGCCTATATAAGGCTGTCTGGGTGCCCAAGTAGAGGGTAACGCAAAAGGAACCACCACTTCTTCCTCCCCACTCCAGATAGCTAGAGAGAGAGAACTCACCGAACAGCTCAAGGAGCAATTCTGTACCGTGTCCATCGATGATAGAGAGATCGAGCAGGAGTAGGAGTTTTACCTCCTCCGGGAGGGCTCCGAACCTGGGTACTTCCCGTGTCCGCGCTCCGGCGCAATCCCCGCGGGTGCCGATGCTGCAGAACGCTGCTCCCACACCTATCTTAGCCACCCCGTGGCATATGCCGTGTTCGATCCCACGTCAATCGCTCTGGCCACGGCCGCGCGCCGCCCTGGACGTCAGCGAGCATGACCATGGCATGCCGCGGCGAGCACGAGTGCGCTGATGCGGCAGCACGGGCCCAGGGGCGAGCGCGCGGGGAACAAGACGTCGTGGCCGCCGGCAACGTCGGCCGCCGCCGATGACCACGTCGGGTACAGGGCGTGCTCATCCGCACTGCGGGTAGGCACCCGCACCCACATCCGCCGCACCGTCTATAGAGGAGGAGCGGGGCCGCGTTGCCGCCGTCGAGCTCCTCGTCCTCTGCGCCGTACGTCCACTTCCGACACCGTCGCTCCACGGCCTAGGGCGCGTCGAAATATCTCTAGCTCCTGCATTATCCCTTATGCTCCGCCTCGTCACTCCCTCCTTCTCCAACAATTTTCAGCTCTCCTATTCCTCGGAGCGCAGAGAACGCGAACGGCGTCTAGAGCACGCCGCCGTCAGCATGTCCGTCCTAGCCATGTTTGCAGACATCACTGAGCTCCAATGTTGTGTCCGTTAGCTCCATCTCGCAACGCAGAACTTCCTCACCGAAAGAATCGTGTGGAGCTTCCCTGGTTGTCGAGTTCATCTTCATCTTCTCCGGCTCCGGGGCATCATCGTGGCGCTGTCGATCTGCTACACCACCTCGTACCGTCCCTCGAACATGCTGCATATTTTGGCCACCTGCTCGCTAGGAAGCGGGCGAGGCCGCGCCGGAGAGACGAGCTGGATGCGCTCCTCCCGTCGCTCGCGACCTCAAGGAGCAGCAAACTGGGAACGGCGGGCGCAACCGTTAGCAGGGAGCTAGGGCCAGCTGCGCAGGGAGTCGGGAGCCATGAGGGCGGCGGCGTGGTGCTCGGGGCAGAGAGACAAAGGGGACCGCGGAGGGCCGCACGGAAAGGAGATGCGGGCGGCGGCCACCCTCGTCGTCCTCAGCTCCGGCCGAAATCGTAGCCGCACACGCGGCGCAAAAGCTCGCAGCCGCACACGTGAGCTCCATAACGTTTTATCCCTTGTCGGTTTTAAGTCCCTTCGAATATTTCCAAAAAACCCAAAATTTATAAGCAGTACAATATGTGTCTCCCTTGACTGTTTCATCATGCCACGTAAGCCTGACAGCGGACCCCGCCCGTCAGAAACTCGTTTAGAGCGTATCAACTGGCCAATCAGTGCTGCTTGCGACGTATCACCCCGAAAACGGTGGTTTCTGCAAATAATTCGTAAAGTGGTAGTTTTTTGTATCCCTAGCCCCAATTGTCGTAGGTTTCTGCAATTAACTCTCCGTGGGTGCAGGGAGGTTCGGGAACTAGAGGTGGCGCGTGATTAACAAATTTGTTCCTACTAGAGGTGTCCTCCGAGATAAGCATATTGAAAGAATCAGCTTCTGTGAGGATTGTGGCAAACAAGAGTATTTTCCATGCCTTGTTCAATGCACCTGGGCCAATCTATTCTGTCAAGATATCAAGCAGGCTGGAGGCCCAAAGATCCCAGAATTTCATCCTGATTCATGGGCGTTGGATATGGTTGAGAGTGATCAGCTGAACAACAAACAGAAATCTGTCATTCCATGTGGTTCTTGGGCAGTGTGGTCGAAAAGGAATACCGGGAGGCATGGCGAATCGAATCGATTGATTATACAATCGGTGAAGTGGTCACTCGATACAGCATTTGATCTGGCGACATTTCCTAAGGAGAAGGAGAAGAAGCTACGGAAGGAACCTGCTAAATGGTGCCGGCCGAATCAAGGAGGTACAGGTATTTGTTTACGCGACCACAATGGCACACTGCTGCGGGCACAGGCCTTGTGGCATGAATCGGCAGCAAATGCAGTGGTTATGGAAGCCTTAGCAGTAAGGGATGGAGTTTAGGTGGCCTTTGACCGTGGCCTGGTGGATGTAGTTGTTGAAACTGACGCCTTGCAGCTTCTGAACTTGTGGAATGCTGCTGATTTTGAGCGCTCGGAAGTAGCTGCTCTTCTGCATGATATACAAGAACTTAGCAGGAATATATCAGCTCTGAAGTGGCCTGGTGAAGCTCCACTGCAGCTATTGCACATGCTTCTACACCTCCTAGTACATCCACAAGGAGCAAAGTTGCTGCAGAATTCTGCCGAATTTGTGCCAAGATGCTTCTGAAGAAGTGTGGTCACAGCAACCAGCTGAGGCCCAAGAAGAAGATCAAGAACTAGAGTGCCACTAGTCAGTTAGTAGTACGCATGTACCAGTGAAAGTAGTAGATAGGTAGCAGCAAGTGTGTGTGTGCGTCTAGTTTGTAATTCTCCTGTTGTATCTATTGAATTAATAAAATAAAATGAAATATTTTGCATGGTTGATTTTATTGATCTGCTGATTAAAGAACATGGTGAGTTTAGCACTCCTGAAGGTATTTTTCTAACTTGTGTGGCAGCAATAACAGTTATGGATGTTCAGTATACTGCCATTCTTTTTTTACCATGTTCTTTAATCCTGGAACAGCAAATTCTGGTAGAAATTCTTGCATACATGCATCATCTGGTCATAATAAAGCCAGGTACATTTTCGAAAAATGAAGAAAATAAAGCCAGAACAAACGTAAAACGAGATTTCAAATTAAAGCCATATTTGCATACAAGAATATCTTTGCATTGTATCCCAAACGTAAAATGCTCTGAATGTGCCAGTTGTCTTGTTCATGTGCTCACAATCTCATGGCAATTTCTGAATCCGTCGATCATCCTGATTACGCTTGTGCGTTTTCTACTAAATACTAAGCATATGCGTTTTCTACAAGTAAGCGTATTCAGGATATGCGTTTTCTAGCAATAATGGTGAAGGTCAAGCGAGGCAGGAGTCGAAGAAGAGGTCGACTCTCTACTGATCAGGTACAGACAATGGACATTGTCCCGGAAGAGTGCTGCGTGCACTGCCCAATGTATTGCCTTTTAGGCTTCTATCTGTAAAATGTGTATCTCGTTTATTTGGCCTACTCCAGTATCTCACGACATAGTACTTTAGAGATCTACATCAAACATTTGTACATATATAAACTTCTTGAAAGGTACTAATACTATTTTGTAAACCAACATTTTTTTTGCACCTTGAGTGATCCAACTAGCAATGGGATGGCATGGCATATATGTCCATTTATATAGCTCTCTGCACACCAATGGAATCACGAGTATAGCTCATCAAGTTTGTGCCCTGTTGTCATGGTATCATGGAGAAATCACCCTTTTTTTTTGACAACAAATCACCCTTTGTGCTCATCCAACTTGTATGCATACCAGCAGCGAGACCTGTGTGATGGGCTGATGGCCTCACGTGGTTATTCTGTCCGAGCCGGAGTGGGCTTGTTTTGTTTTAGCGTCTGTACGGAACTGAACACCCACCAAATCTGAGCGGCAGCCACACATTGAGACCCGGCTTAGATCAACCAACGAAGGAACTTTCGTCATTCCAAGCACTAGAGGCCGGGGCGCCTCCTCACCGGTCAGGAGGAGTCCAATTACTCCATCCGTTCGGATTTAATTGACACACATTTCGTTACATACGGATGTATCTAGATATCAAATAAGTTAGATACATCCATATTTGGACAAAACCAAGTCAATTAATTTGGAACGGAGGGAGTACAATTTTGGTCGGTTGTTTTTCATTTTCCAGACCTAGGAGCTATCTCTGAAGTTACATATTAGTGAGACATAGTATGATTGTATGACAATCTCTAAACAGATTTTGGTCGCTTTGAAGATCAAGTCTTCAATGACTTTTACATGTCACGTTGAAATGTTGAATGACAACCTCTAAACATATTCCATCGAATTAGACACACATTTTTTTGTTAAGAAGCCAACATACGGATCGGCAACAAACCAGGCTTGTCCCTTCCACTCTCTCCCGCCTTCCCCTGTCAATGATCTCGCCCAGAAGCTGCAGTCCGCTTCTTCTTCATCCTTGCTGCTCAACAGGAGTAGCACATGATGGTGCTCATGCCACCTCTGTGCATCACGTCTTTCTCAATGGCCATGCTAAAAATCCTTTTGTCGAAATGCATTATCTCCCTTCATTTTGGAGTACCTATCGTAGCCTGCATTTGATTAGTCCACATCTAAAATGAGAACTGCCACCCAGAAGAAACCGGTTAAGCAAAGCACTTTGACAGAAAAAAAAAACCACCAAACACTAACACATTGCTATTTATTTGCTGAACACCCAAACAAATTTCGCATACACCTGGAGGTTCAGCTTAAGTACAGATCAAGTACCTCCTTTGGTGTTCCCTATCTTCTTTATAGCCAGAGGACACCAGAATTTCATGCATTGCAGTAAGGTCCTTTCCTGGAACAAGTCCGTGACCAGATGGTCGGCAGGCTGAAGCGCCAAGCGGCAGGTCGCGGGTTCAAGTCACACTTCTACCTTAATGACAAGCCGGGGTGGCGTCTCCCCCCTCGGTCTTGTTGTTATTTTTGGAACAAACGTAGAAAGATGCATCAGTTGAAGGGTAAATGAACCACCACGGGGTTTATCCATCATATCGTAAGATGGAGAATGCAAAGCATATTAGTATTATCAAAAAATATTCTCAAGAGGAACCATCTTGACTACCAAACGTTAGGACACAAATAAAGGAAGAACATGCTAGGAAGAAAGGGTGGCGTGCAAAGACCAAAGAGTGCCTAAAAGTTTTGTACTTTGGGAACCAAATCATGACATTAGCATGGGATTTAGGCTTTTCTTGCGTAGCCTGCCAAGCTAATTAAAATTAACTAAAATATGAATGCGCACAGGAACCCGGACTCATCGCCAGGCTCTCCAATTTTCCAATAATAAAGGAGACGCAGATAAATATAACATGATCAGCTAATTCTTTTGTCGCACTCCACGTCGCAACAAGCTTATCTCGGATTTGTCAGGATTAAGTCTCAATTAATGGGTTTGCCAAAAATTGCTTCCAAAGTTTATATCTTTCGCAAGTTGCAAAAAAAAGGAGCTAAAAAACTGCTAGAACTATTTTGTTGTCTAGGAACTTCGAATGTGCTATCAGAAAATAGGAGAAAAGTTCAAACTAATGCTAGGCCCCTGCATCCTAGAAGAATGTATACCATATGCACAACACAGGCAAGCAGGATATGAAATTCTGCATGGTACACTGGACCAGCTGTATGGAGTCAGATTGTCTGAACTTGATCAAAGAAATGTGCGCTGACAAGAAATCTCTATCGCAGATCGCCCTCTGTGTTGATGAGATCAAGAAGGTCGCATAAGCTTCAGATGATGTGGAGTTTAGAAAGAGCCCTAGATTAAACAATTGTGTAGCTCATTATCTGGCAAGTTTTGGTAGAATCTCGGGTGAGTTGGAGTGTTTTACATGGCTCTGTTCCTCCCTACCCGGTGGAACATGCCATGAAAGATTGTAATGATATTTGTCTTGCAAATTAATTATAAAACCGTGTTCAACCAAAAATAAATAAGTAGAATTGGTGGCTGCTAGAAAGTAGATTTTGACTTGCACTACATGTGTTGCAGGTACACTCAACAAACTGAAGCACTACATTCCTCATTTGATGCCATCGAGCTACGCTAACTCATCGATGAGCCTAGTACTGGTGTAGTCATATCTCCCTCGCGTCCTTGCCAAAGGCCGTCTTGCTATTCATAAAAATGTATCTCGTTTATTTGGTTTACTCCAGTATCTCACAATATAGCACTTTGAAGATCTACATCGAACATTTGTACATATATAAACTCCTTGAAAGGTACTACTTTTTTGTAAACCAATAGTTTTTTGCACCTTGAGTGATCCAACTAGCAATGTTCGTTTATATAGCTCTCTGCGCACCAGTGGAGTCACCAGTATAGCTCATCAAGTTTGTGCCTGGTTCTCATGCTACCATGGAGTAATCACCCTTGGTGCTCAGCCAATGTTTATGCATACGAGTAGCGAAACCTGTGTGATGGCCTCACGTGGTTCTTATGTATGAGGTGGACTGGCTTAGGGGTACACACATCCGAATCACCCTGGTCGCTGATGTTGAAGTCCAAACAAACTTCTACTGATCAGCTCCTAACACAATCAGACATCTCTTACTGATCATCTCCTACATATTTTGCCAAACAAACCACTGCTTTAGTTCAGTTCACGGTAGCCCTTCGAAGAAACACACACCGCCAACGTCTGGTTGACAAACCATGTGCATGGTTTCTCTGATCAGCTTTCATTCAGGATGAAAGTTAACAGCCAAAATCTACAAGCCATGCCATAAAAAACATAATTTTCGAAATGGGGAGTTGCCCCGTCTCGCACTGCTGGCGTGGTGAGGCCTCCTCCATGTTGAAGTTCTCTAACTCCATAACCCAGAGGTCTCTCACCGGCGGTATCGACTCCGGGTCGGCCGTCCAGCCAGTGAGTCTGAACGTCCCCAGATCCACTCTGCTCGTCGTCTCTCACGCGATCGCCTCCACCATGCAGGACGAGTCGAGGAGGTGCTCCATCGTGGCTCGTTCCCATGCGTGTTGCGGGATCCCCTCCCGTCGAAGCAGCACTCTTGAGCGAGCCACCCGGCGCTCGGCCTGCGCGAGCCTGGTCCATGGCCGGAAAAACAGAGTGAAGTTCTCATGCGCCACAGACGGGCGCGTTGAGACTCTGTCTCGCAGCTCAGCCGAAGCGAACACCACCAGAAAGTCTTCTGGTTTGTAGAGATGCATGGCGAAGGTACCACGGGCGACACCGGCTTTGAGCACGAACGAATCTTCAACTTGTTGACGGGGAACCGGCGGCCTCGCGCCGCCCACGTAAACCGCGAGAGCATGCCGTAGCCGCTGTTCCAGACCCTCCATCGCAGCGGTCGGAGGAATGATGCAGGGCGGCGGCAGCAGCGTATGCAACGAAGGCGAGCTTTCCCTAGCACGACTCAGAGGCGGCCACGGGCGGACCCAGACATAAAATTCGGTGGGGGCGATTTAAATGAGTGGGGGCAATTCTAATATAAATTCAAATTTTTGTGAAACATTTTCCTTTAAATATGAATAAAATACACTAAAATCTGAAAAACTGAGTGGGGGCCACTGCCCCCCACTCAGTTGTACGTGCGTCCGCCACTGGCCACTCAGCCCTAGCCCCAGGCGCGGCGGAGGGGACGACGAAGCAACAGGCTCTCGCCGGTCGACGAAGGGAACGGTGGGGCACCGTGACTGTCACACCGCGCCACATCTAACCGGTTGCACCGTGAGAGCCACGCGCCCACACCTAGCAAACTGGCCGAGCCGCACCACGCCCCATCCAACCTGACACGACCCGGTAATGGCCGACGCGACGCCCACGGCACCCACTCTCTCCCGGACTGCGGGAACAATGGCGACAAATAGCAGCGGCCGACGAGGTTCGGTGCATGACGAAAGGGACCTGGGGAAGGAAGGAGGAGCTCAAAAGATAGGTAAGGGCATCTCCAGCCGTTCGGCCCCCCAAGCCGAAAAACGGCGCTATTTTGGGCCGCCTGGGGGCAACGGCGCTATTTCACGCCCTGGGGGCGGCGTTTTCCCAGCCGTTCCCAAACCCAGGGAACAAGTCAACAAATTAAAAAAAAACGGATTTAGGCGAAATTCATAATATATAGGCGAATTTCGAATTGTTCAGGCGATTACATACTTAAAACTTTAAAAAACTTAAATTAAAACTAAAACACGGCGCTCTACATGCCCAGCTGGCTGTAGAACACCGTGTAGTCGTCGCCGGCGTCGTCGTCGTCGCTCGGCGGCGCGTCCGGGGCGTGGCTCGGGCCGGCCTCGTCGTCGTCGCCGCCGTGCCACCTGCTCGGCCCTGGCGCGTAGTAGTCCTCGTCGCTGTCGCCGAGGACTATCACACCGTGGCCGCTCGCCGGAGGTGGGGGAGAAGGAGGACGGTGGGCCGCAGCTACAGCACGGCAGTTCGCCGCCGCCTGGTCGAGAAGACGCTGCTGGAGCGCCACCTCCTCCTAGGCGTGCTGCTCCCGCGACCAGGCGAAGATGAACTCGTCCTCGGCCGGCGGGACGTCGTTCATGGAGGCGGCGAGCACGAGCCTCTCGCCTGGGAATTCCTCGTCATCCTCCGGCGCCTCCATTTTGATCGCTGCCCTGACGTAATCACGCGGCGCCGTCCACTCCCTCGTCGAGGCCTTCTTCTTCTTTGACGAAGGGCCGCCGGTGCCGGGCTCCGCCTTCGGCCTGACGAGGCGCAGATTGCCACGGGGCAGCGACGGCGCGCTCCTCTCGTTGATGACGATGCCGCCGCTGGGCCTTCTTGGTGGCGAAGGGATGCGGCGGCCGGAGTTGAGGACGATGCCGCCGCTGGCCCTTCTTGGTGGCGTGTCATCCGGCTCGGACTTGACCCGAGCGAACGCCAGCGTGCGCGGCGTTGAGGACGAGCTGGGCGTCGACACAGAGCGCGGGCCCGACGACGAGGAAGAGGAAGCCGTGCCCATCCTCCTGGGCAACCAGGACGTGAAGCGGCGGCGGGGAACGGGCGGGGGGCGTGGCGGCATGGTGAGCCGGGGCCTGTTGCCGGCGGCGATGTACTCAAGGACGTACGTGAGCGTACGCCCATGAGCGCCCCACCACTGCTTCCTCCCTCCGGCGTTCTTCCGGCCGGAGACGGGGCCGTTGTCGTTGGTGTCCTCCAGCTCCCGTCGGTGGCGCTCGACGAAATACGCCGTCCAGAAGGCGTGGTTCGTCGGATCCCACCGCGGGTCCTCAGCCTGCTCATCGGTGAGGCCGGCGAGCACATCCTGGATCGCGTATACGCGATCCACTCCTTCCAGCGGCGGAGGCACGGGAACGCCGCCCGCGCTCAGGCGCCACTCGCCGGGGACTCACATGTCCGGCGGCGTCGGGTACCCGACCTCATAGAGCATCCTCGCCTCCTCCGGGTGGAGGAAGCGACGGCCGAAGCCATTCGCCGCCGCGTTGTCGCTGGGGAATCGTTCCGCCATGGATTGCTTGGGGAGAAGTAGGGCGAGAGAGAGAAGGTGAGGGCGAGTGTGCTCTATGCAGCGGCGAGTGGGGATTTTATAGCGGCGAGGAAGGAGAGTGGGCGGGGCGGTGGCGCGCCATTACTGCGCTGCGTGCCCTGCGATTGGACGTGTCGCCGCCCGTCTGACCGGCAAGGCAGGCCTTTGATGCACTAGTAGGGAAACCCTATATAGATAGGTTGGCACTCTGTGGCGCACCCTTAATTGGTGCACCACAGAATTTTTTTTTTGTGGCGCATGTGGTTTAGTGCGCCACAGAAAGTCACATTTCTGTGGCGCACCTGATCATGTGCGCCACAGAAATGTGACATTCTGTGGCGCACCAGAATGTCACATTTCTGTGGCGCACATGGCCAGGTGCGCCACAGAAAGTTATCTGGGGGGCGGGTTAAAATTTGAAAAAAACAATTCTGTGGCGCACCAGGCAGGTGCGCCACAGAAATGTGACATTCTGTGGCGCACCAGATTTGTTTTTTTCAAATCCACACCCCCCCCCCCCCCCCCCCGTGGATCGCCTTTTTAGTCTTGCAGGAATTAAAGGAAAATGATAAAAATTTCAATAAATAAATCGTTTGACATATAGTTAGGTTTGAGTGTCTAGTATGTATAGAAATTTTGAAATATGAATTTAAACCTTTTCTGCAACAAAACAGGAAAAAAAACTTATAACGGCCATAACTTTTGCATATGACGTCGAAATAACGCAAATAATATGTCAAAAAATCGTGAGAAAAATCCGAGTTCGAATCCACCCGGGTTTACCTGGTCAGCAATTCACACATTTCTCAAATTCCAAAAGAAAAAAAAGTTATTTCAAACAGACGATTTTTCGCAGCAAATTCAAAAAATTACAAAACAGACACAGAAATGTATAACAAAGAAGATTGTTGAATTTTTTGGATTTTTTTGAAGTGTTTTGACTTTTTTGAATTTTTTGGATTTTTTGAATTTTTTGGAGTTTTTTGAATTTTTTTGGAGTTTTTTGAATTTTTTGGATCTTTCGAAACTTTTGAATCTCCTTTTGAAACTTTAGAAGTTTTTGAAAAATCTGAAATTTAAAAACACACATTTATAACACATACCACACATATACACATACAATACTTAAGAGAGTTCATATGATATATATATCAATAAGACTTGAGTAGGATAGGGGTAGCTGGACTGGATAGAACTTAGAAGTTAAGCGTGCTAGGGTTGGAGCAATTTGAGGATGGGTGACCTAGCGGGAAGGTATCAGTTCAAAAAATTCAAAAAATATGAAAATAATTCCAATAATTAGGATTTTTCATATTATTTCATATTCTGATTTTTCTGGATTTTTTTTGAAACTTTTTATATTTTTTTTTTGCATTTTTTGAATTTTTTGAATTTTTGAGAATTCTGTGGCGCACCAGGCCAGGTGCGCCACAGAAATGTGAGAATTCTGTGGCGCACCAAGCCTGGTGCGCCACAGAAATAATTTTTGTGGCGAGAATTCTGTGGCGCACCCAGCATTTCTGGGGGTGCGCCACAGAATACCAAATTGGTGCGCCACTAATAGCCTTTTCTGTACTAGTGATGGGCGCGGGAGCCGAGGAGATGAAGACGAAGACCGGTGTTTTTTCCATTTTCATTCGCGTCATTTCGCCTACACGCTGACAGAACGGGCCCGCCGTGCCTTCGCGCCATTTCGGCTCCCCAGGTGGAACCCAGTGGGCTGGGTTTGGCCTGGGAGCGCCGGCGCTAATTTTAGCCGAAACGACACTATTTGGGCTCTTGGGGGGAGGGAGAGACTAGGAAAAAAAGGCACTAACACGACGAAACGGTGTTATTTTTCGCCCTGGGGGACGCTGGAGACACGGCTGGACATGCCCTAAGAGGCGGACGACTATGCATCCGAGAAAGGCATGGACTGGGAAACAATCGAACGTGAGTGCAGGGCCGACTACTTTTCAACGAGATGGTAAAACAAAACTTGCCACCTCCATGCATGGGCCCAATGCCAAACATCTCCTGGCTCAAGGATTGCATCAAACTTAAGTATCGCCTCGTCAGTCAAATGCTGATCAGTCAGATCAAAGAAACTCCTCTGGTGGATGGAGTTTGTTTCTATCAGTCCAAAGGAGGTTCTCATCATCTTTAGTGGCCCGAGTCCAAGCGCGGTCAGGAAATTGTCGAGTGAGAATTCATCTACTCTCTCGACCCAGAGGTGCCACAACATATTGTTGAAAATATAAGCAATTTTGGATAAGATTTAATCCGTGAAAACAGTAAACAAATCATGACTGGAAAAATAAAAATTAAACTAATCATGCGATTTACTAAACAGTAGACAAACAGATCAAATCTAGAGTAACTACTATAAACAGAAACTCTAGCAGTATTTCAAACATGAATATCAAGAAGACGTACGGTGCAGCAGCAGCAGCGGTAGCGGAACCGTTGGCGTCGCCCATGTCGTCGATGAAGAGATTGGCGATGTCGGGGAAGAAGTCATCGTTGGGGAAGAACTCGATGCCAATAGTCGCGTGAGTGCGCTCCCCAAAAACCTGATCGCCCCTCTCCCGTACAGGATCAAAAGAGGCGGGGTTCCGGAGGCCTACTGTCCTTTCAACCGGTGCACGCCGAAGACGGGATGGAGAAGACTTGGAAGACGGCGGCGCAAGGTTCTGTAACTGGGACGGCGAGTGACCATGTGTTGTGTGTTGTGGCGGCTAGGGTTTTCCTCTGCATATATAGTGCGAGTCGGGGTAGGACGTGGGCGCAGCCCACGATCGAGTCGGTAATGTCTACACGATCCAGAAGAATTGGAAACGGCAAAACAATTAACGCGTCCGTTAATTATTAATCAATGACTCAATAAATTTCCCGGACTGCAAAAATATAGGCATCGGCTCGGCTCATTCCCGCAACCCGCGGCGTGTCGTGACATGACGAGACGAGCAAACGGCGAGCGGCGGCGGAGGAGGAGTGCGCACGAGAGAGCCTCTTGTTCTCATATGCTTACCAAGTAGCACAACACTCCACTATATAAGGTGGTGCAAATCTCTCCCAACTAGCAATGTGGGACTAAACTTTAGTGCCACTCCACACACAGCCAATATATTAATGGGCCAATGAGAATTTCAGAATTTTAGTTTGGGCTTTAGACCAAAGGTCCACTAGCAAAACTAGTCAAAATTCCAACAATCCCCCACAAAGTCTCATTGGGACATCTCATCATTCTGTTCCAAAACATTGTTTTATATACCGGTGCTTAGTGGAGACTGTTAAGTTGAACTTCCACTTAGAAACTTATGCTACACTCGATCACAACTTGGATAGTGGACTATGCCTTGAACTATAAGTTTGCTGCAAACTAGTTTCACACAACCCTTGACCGATACTGGGCTGCCGCAAGGCTTCCCCGTGGGTGGAGCTTATGCGTCATACTCCAAGACCTTTCATGAGTTTACTAGAGAACACTCAATTCTCATAGACTGCGACGTTTAACAATCAGGCTCATATAGGTGTATTTCTCAAGAGATGCTCTGCAGGACAACATCTCCGCTTATAAAAGTAAGCCGCTAGGAACAAATTAAGATAAATATTAACCTGCCATGCAGATCAGGAGAGTATTGCATCTTCACGGAGTGGGATAGTAAAATATAAGGATACTGTCCTCTCAGCTGTCCAACAGTTTGTCACCCACTTCTACTTCACGGGATCTCCGATCACATAGAGTGGTTTACCACTGTGGACAACTCATACCGTGGGCCTCGAACCCATCTCTCTCGATGCACTATCTATCACATTACGTGATAGACCCTTTGTGAAGGGATCTGCCAAATTCTTAAACGTTTGGATATAATCCAACGCAATAACTCCGGAGTTCTTTAATTTTCGGACAGATTTCAATCTCCTCTTCACATGCCTTGAGGACATCAAGTTATTCTTAGAACTTTTAATCTTGACTATCACAGTTCATAAGGACAGCGGGTATTGGTTTTTCAACCACAGGTAAGTCCATCAAAAGCTCACGAAGCCACTCTGCTTCAACAGTGGTTGTGTCTAATTGTGACACCCCTCCCTGGCACATATCGCCAAAGAGGCAGTCGTCCCGTGCGCCATCCCAAGATAACTGGCCGCACGTCACAACAGTGTAACATAATGGAAATCATTACACAATCAGGCACATCAGTGCTACAAATGGTTTACAAGGCCATCAAGGAATGACAAAATATCAATCCCAGCATGGCACGATACAGAGTTTTAACTGGCAGCGGAAGACATATGAGAGGCTACGGCTTGGAGCGGCTCCACTCCACAGGTTCTGGCTGGGCTACTGATCCTAGCACGCTCTTGCTTCAAATCCTTACTAAGGTGGAAGATGAATCCTCGACAAAACCTGGCCACAATCACAAGGCCCGTGAGTACATTATTATGCACTCAGCAAGAATCGCCACTCACCACAAACAATCCAACAATCATGCAGCAAGATATATATTGGAAATAAAATCCTACAACATGGCAAGAGTCTACTCGAGATAGACCAATATGATAACATAAAGGTAGCATGGCATCACAAGCAAAACATGGCGTAAGCAAACAACAAGAGTATCACCAGTACAGAGTCCAAGCCAGGTGGGGTTGGATCGTATACCGGCAATCAACCAAAGAGGTTACCTGTGACGAGTAGACGAGTGTATCAGTGGGTACCAAATCTTATAATTACTTCTGTCAACACAATCAGGCTTCCAAGCCTCTAGCCAACTCTGGCTATCACTCCAGCCAACTCTGGCTATCAATCCAGCCAACTCTGGCTATCTCCCGGGGCATGCACGGTTGATGTTGGCTCTGGCCTAACTATAGGCTTCCAACGCATCACACCGCCATCCCATTCACCTCACAAGTAACATTCCCTGCATCATCTTATTGTTCATTTAGTGAAATCAGGTTGTTCATCTTTCTTTCAAACAAGCCTTAGGTTTAACCTCCTGACACGACACGGACACACAGTGTGACTGACACTGAACTGTTGTTCCATAACCTTGGAACGAGGCTAGACATCCAGATTTGACACTCTCGAGAGGTTGCAATACCACCCACCTAAGTGCACCACACTCAGCCGGTACTTTAGGATATCATCCTTAAGGCGAACTCAGCAAGATACACTCACCTGACCGTTCACGCTACCAAGACACTCCCTGTATAGCCACCGACATAACTCTATGACTTATGCAGAAGTGAATCCGGCACGCTCCCAACTATGGGCAACGCCTAGCTCCGGAACCTTCGCAAGACTAGCCCCGACCAACTATGGTAACCGACTAGACTTGCCAAAAGGGTGGCATCAAAGGAGGCTCGATAGGATTACGTAGGTCAAGGCCCGCCCATGTGAGCGACAGTGGCAGTGCTTCGATGTTCAGATTAGTGGCACCGTGGACTGACCCTATCGTTGTTTGGAGGGTGTTTCATTTAATCAAGTTCCATCATTCACAAGTCCAAACCAAGAGGATTAGTCCAACACAACAATCACAATATCATATATAACATCACACGACAAAATATTAGCAACACAATAAATCAAGCAATGGTGGTATCCATGTCCAAACTTAGCAAAATAAAAAGAACGTCAACCGGATGACTGTGGCAGCGGTCTTCCGCTGGCAAGCGCCTTCTCGTTTGACAAGGAAAAGGAAACGTCGACCGGAAGACTGTGGCAGCGGTCTTCCGCTGGCAAGCGCCTTCACAGATCGACTACAAAATATACAGTTGGTTTGGTCGGACGACTGTGGCGGTTCCTCCAGCCAGCGTCCTCGCAGATTAATTACAAAGTTGGTGAGGCATGTAGCCTCCAAACAATGAACCGAAAAGCATTCATAAGAAAGAAAGCATCCATTCCACTCAAGGATTAACCTGACGTGGTGTCAGCAATCTTGGCAAAAAGAACCAATTGGAAAGTCAGCTCCCAAGCGTCGCAGTCTAGGTGGCTACGCCAACCATTTGACGGAGGGACAAGGCAAATAACTCTTTTGGCAAATGCCCCCAACTCCGAGGATCATAAGACGACATTCGTCCGCTCCTCACCTCGGCGAAGAAGAAGAAGCAAACAATCATAGGACACATGTTTTATAGTTGTTTATTTAGAGGGTTCGACAAAGCCGCGCAAGTGCGAGGCGCACATTAATTCACACGTCATTCTAATGCATACATGATGATGAATGAAACATGGCAGGGCAATATTCGAAGTAACATATTGAACATAACAACAACAGATCGACATAATATATACCGAACGCAGACAATTATAAACACCGGCATGGTAATAAGTAAATAACAAACAACATTGCGGGACGGTTCATAGCAAGGGTTTAGCTTGCCTGAAGACGGGTATCCATGGCTTGGAAAGATCGGGGTGGTTCGCGGCGTCGGGGTCGATCGCCGCTTTCCACGGACTCCGGAAAGCATCCAAACGGGGGCACCAACAGAACTATTTTGGAATGATGTGAAATCAGTACCTCCGGATCGGGCTCGACAAAACAAGAATTTAGAGACTTGAATCACCTCGATCGGAGTTGCGGATCACAAGATATGGACGAGCGACAGATAGCTAACTGCCGCACGGCGCAGCAGATAACCGGATTCTGAACTGGTGGCGTATTTACAGGAATGCGTTTTCTCCTCAGGAAAGCGTAAAACGGGAAATACGCTTTCAATAAGTCAAAAGAAAAAAAACGAATCGACGGGGCGTCGTCTTCTTCGTTGCGCCGGGGCAGAGGAGCACGGGTGGGCACGGGCCCGCCGGCGCTGCGGCCGCGAGGAGAGCCTGGGGCGCCGGGGAACGGCGGGGATGGGCTGGAGGCGGCTTGCCGCGGCCGGGGAAGGTGGAGCCGGCGGCGGGGACGTGGCCGTCGTCTTCCTCCGCGCGGCCACGCACGGGAGCACACGGGGAGGCGTCGGCCGGCTGCGGCAGAGAGCTTGGCGGCCAGCCGAGGATGGCGGCGACGCCGTGGGTGAGCGCCGCGCCCGGGGAGGCAGGCCACGGTCGCCGGGGACCACGGGCGAGTGGCAGCCCGAGCTTCACCAAGCTCGGCCATGGCGGCAGCTCGCGGATCTCCCTCCTCCGCTGGTGCTAGGATGAACCGAAGGTGGGGACGGGTGCGTAGGAACAAGGGAAGGCTCCCATGCTGGTTTGGACGAGCAGCGGCGCTGCGGTGCGCTTGCTCGGTTTGGAGACCGTCGGTGTCCACCTTGGTGGTTTTTTCCACCGAGAGTAGCTCCTGCCCTTGAGCAAACCAGAGAGAGAGGGCCAGGGAAAGGGAGGGGGTGCGTGGTCGTGGCTTGGGTTTGCTCTGGTTGCTTGGGGTGGCTTATACGGAGGGATGGGAGGCTGGAGTGCCAATAATGGAGACCACGGTCTCTCCTGATGCTTCTGTGCCTACAGGGAGGAGATAAGGGAGGGGGAGGATAGGGTTGTCGTGCTGGATGCACAGGAGAGGCACGAGGGGTACTGTAGCTGCGAGGTTAGGCACCGACAGAACAGTAAACGGAAGTTAAGTTTGCTTAATCGTGCGTCCCGGACGTCCAGAGCGCGACGCGAGTTACATCGTCGCGTTCCCGGTGACTCGGAGGTCCAAAAGGAGAATGGTCTTCACTACTGGGTTCGTAACGTCGAGAAAAACACAACACAACAAGAATCACCCAAGGATTCGAAACTTTGTAGTGTAAGATTTTCAGAAAACTAAAAATACCGAAGGTGTTCGATGAAATGTTCTTGGTCTTTCACACTTCACAAAAATTCCCAAAAATTACCACTGGCTAGGTCAGGTGTAGGGAGCATGTCTGTGGAGTTTGAGCTCATTTGGGTGAAGGGAAAATGGTTTTCCATAAGATGGCCTAAAATGGCCATAATGGCATGATTTGAAAAAAATGGGGTTCCATGTTTCATCTTGGGGTGATCTCCTGGCATTGTGTGTCCTTTGGGTCATGTTGTCAAGATCACCAAGTATCAAGGTCATTGGAGTTTTCTTGGTGTAGGTTTGTTTGAAGAACCAAAATGGCATCTATTTGGGCTTACAAGGAAGTGGTCTAAATATTGCTCAAATGGGTTTGTCTCCGAAAGGTGAAATGGAGGAAATGCCAAAATATGCATTCCCTGAATTTATCAGAATTATTGGAGGTTCCTAGCTTGGTGAAACATTTTGGACAAGAAATGGCAGTTTTGAAATTAATGCTAACTTGGAAATATTGCATTGGAGTATGCAATATTTTTGCATGCGTTGTCTTTATATGGACATGGGGTCCTCTGGTATTTTTGGTGGAATTTTTAGAGCTAAGGAAATGGGCTTTCCTTTTGTAGGTGGAAGAAAAGGATTAAAAGGTTCGATAATTAGGGCTAGGGTTTTCGAGAGAAAACCGGAGCACAAAAATTATCACGGGTGTTGGAGTGGTTTGTGGGCTTATGGGAAATTTCGAGAAAGAAATTTCCAAGTCAATTCATCTTCAAAAGTTTTGGAGAAATATTTAGAATAAGAGGAAAAAGTTTTTCAGGTGTCGGAAAACACCACTAAAATTTGGGTTCAATTTTCGGGTGTTACACTAATGCTGTGAGTTCTGCTTCCATAGTTGACCTCATTAAGATGGTCTGCTTACAAGACTTCCAGGAAACAGCGCCACCACCAAGTGTAAACACATAACCACTCGTGGCCTTAATCTCATCAGCATCAGAGATCCAGTTTGAATCACTATAACCCTCCAGTACCCTCGGATACCCGGAATAGTGAATTCCATAGCTCGCAGTGCCTTTTAAATAACGCATAACTCTCTCGAGAGCATGCCAATGATCATCTCCCGGATTAGAAACAAACCGGCTCAACTTGCTCACAGCAAAAGAGATGTCGTGGCACAAGACAAATACATAAGCGAGTCAATAATCTGAGAATATCTCAGCTGATCTCTAGCACTCTGTTGATTCTTTCGAAGGAACACACTAGGATCATATGGTGTGGGAGAAGGCTTACAGTCGTCATACCCGAAGCGACTCAAAACCTTTTCCACATAGTGAGACTGAAGCAGTGTAATTCCACCATTACCATCTCTCAGCAGCTTGATGTTCAAGATAACATCAGCTACTCCTAGATCCTTCATCTCAAAACAGCGAGATAAGAAATCTTTAACCTCATTGATTAAATCAAGATTGGTTCCAAAGATCAGTATGTCATCGACATACAGACAGAGAATAACTCTCTCGCCCCCACCATGGCGATATTACACACATTTGTCAGATTCGTTGATAACGAAACCTGCAGCAGTTAAAGTCCTTTCAAACTTTTCATGCCATTGCTTAGGAGCTTGCTTCAGGCCATATAAAGACTTCAACAACTTGCACACATTTGCTTCCTGACCAGGTACTACAAAACCATCAGGCTGATCCATGTAAATTTCCTCGTCTAACTCTCCATTTAGGAAAGCTGTCTTAACATCCATTTGATGAACGAGAAGACCATGCGAGGCAGCCAACGAAAGTAGCACACGAATTGTGGTCAGTCTAGCCACAGGTGAGTAAGTGTCAAAGAAGTCTTCACCTTCTTTCTGGGTATAACCCTTGGCCACAAGCCGCGCATTATACTTCTCAATAGTACTATTAGGCCTAAGCTTTTTCTTAAACACCCACTTACATCCTACAGGTTTGCACCCATAAGGACGATCAGTGACTTCCCAGGTTCCGTTAGCCAAGATGGAATCCATCTCGCTACGGACAACTTCCTTCCAGTAGTCAGCATCAAGAGATGCATAAACTTCTGAAATGGTACTGGGTGTGTGATAATCCCCAAGAGCAAGGAATCACTGTAGCACAATTCGATAAGTATTTGAGTGTCGAACCCACGAGGAGCTGAAGGTAAACTATCTATTCTCTAAAGCCCTATAGCCCTCTTATATGGCCTTTTATGCAAAGCAATAAATATGAAAGGATCTAACTAATGGAAGCAAGTGACGTGGAATGGATTTATCTAGTAGCAAGTTTCTCAAGCAAGTTTCAGACACAAGTTTCTTAGAGCAGGTTTCTCTCAGTAGTTTTCTCAAGCAAGTTTCTCAAAGTAGCAAGTATCAAATATCTCAAGTAGCAAATATATCAAGGGAGCAAATGTTCTATCAATTGTTATTTCATTCGCGTGGTTGTCACAATTAGTGAAGCACATGTTTCAGTCTTAGTTGTTTTTTTTAGGTGGGAGCCATAAATAGGTGTAGCCAAGTAAATGAGCAATAACACAACTCTTATGATGGATCTCATGGCCAAATAAATGTGCAGCACAAGAATTATTAAGACATAATTGTTCCACCATAGCCTTAAGTTCTAGGGTCCCCCATATATATCCCCCCATAAAGTAACTTCAAGTCTCAGACACCGGTTTCTCTCTACTCCGACATGTCCTACTCAATCCATTACGCTACGGTGATCACCTTACATGCATTCCCCAACATATGCGTGCACTCATATATTGTACATAAAGACAATCATAAAAGATAACAACACTTGTATGCAACCAATCAACGAACTATTTCACAAGTGCCATGAACAAATCACTTCTCAAACACAGATGGGAGACACAATAGATCAAGGGAATAGTATATTGCATCATACATCATGTTTGCCAAGAGTTTACAGTGGGGAGATGGAGATGATCTTGCTGTAGATGTTGATGATGAACACGCCGGAGGGGGGTGGAGCCCTCCGGAGGAGATTCCGGCGGCGTTTCCCCCCTCCGATCTTCTCCGGCGGCAGCCTTCTGACTCTCTGTTTCGGTGTTCTGTGTTTCTCCGCCGCCTCCTTTCGCGAAACGCCAGGGGACCTTTTTTATAGGCCTTTTTAGGTCAAGACGGAGTCAGTGGATGAAAAATCGACGGCCACGGAGCTCCGAGGTGGGAACGAGCTGGGCCCACGCGGCCATGTACTTTAGGCCGCGTGGGACCCTCCCATTTCCATCCTGTTGGGCTTCTGGTCTTGAATTTAAGCCCATTGCGTTCGTCTCGAAAATTCTGAACCGTGCTCTTTGGTCTTGCCCTTTTTGGAGTCTCGAAGCTCCCGGAAAGTCTGAAACACTAAAAAAGACGTTTTCTGAAAAAACAGGGTTAATTTCAAATAAATGGGAAAACTATGAAATATTCCCAAAATCATTATAAAACATTGATATAACCCTTATATGATGCAAAAATGATTGGAATATAAGCAATTAAAGTGCAAAGTTCATGTATGCATTTTACATGCATCAGTGTGTCATCCACAAGGTACACAATGAAATCATCACCAAAGGACTTTGCAGTCCTCTATCTCTTGCTCCTAACAGGAACTTCATTGTCATCCTCCACAGGATTATCAGTGTGTTCTATCAAAATGGTAGGATCAGGAATATCAACCAATTCCTGACTAGATGTATTAGGTATCTCCTGATTTGATGAGCTAGGCATATCCTTCATGGGAAAGATATCCTCAAAGAAAGTCGCATCCTTCGACTCCATAATCGTACCAACATTAACGTCGGATACGTCAGATTTTACTACCAAAAATCTATAACCATGAAGGATATGCCCAGCAACCCCAAGTAAATCCCCAAGTACTTTCGCCAAACAACCCCAAGTACGAAAGTAAGAGAGTCTCGTATTTTTCCTTTCCCATTCCTCAAATGGAGAAACAGTTTTTGTCTTTATGGGAACTCGATTTAGGACATGACAAGCTGTCAATAAAGCCTCCCCCACCATGCCTTGGAGAGACCCGAAGTCTAACATGGCGTTAACCAAATCAGTTAGAGTTCGGTTCTTTCTCTCAGCCACTCCATTTGACTGAGGCGAGTAGGGAGGCGTCCTCTCATGGATTATACCATGTTCCGCACAGAACGAATCAAACTCATTGGAAAAATACTCTCCACCACGATCAGACCTTAGCCGTTTAATTTTTCGATCAAGTTGGTTCTCTGCTTCAGCTTTATAGATTTTGAAGAAGTTTAAAGCCTCATCTTTTGATTTCAGAAGATACACGTAACAATATCTAGTGGAGTCATCAATAAGCGTCATGAAATATTTCTTTCCGCCTTTGTCAACACGCCATTCATCTCACAAGATCCGAATGTATAAGTTCCAGCGGTGCCAAGTCTCTTGCCTCCGCAGTCTTATGGGACTTGCGAGGTTGCTTAGCTTGCACACACACTTGACACTTGGAACCTTTGACAGTGGTGAATTTCGGAATTAAATCCAAACTAGCTAGCCGCGTCATGCTACCAAATTTAATATGACAAAGTCGTGAATGCCAAATATTAGACGAATTTTCATGGCAAATATGATTAATAACTTTGGTGCAAAAGTCTGACAAAGATAGGCGGAACAAGCCTCCGCACTCATAGCCTTTTCCAACAAATTGTCCATACTTAGATATTACAACTTTATTGGACTCGAAAACCAACTTATAACCATCTCGACATAGTAGCGATCCGCTGACGAGATTTTTATTGATGGAGGGAACATGATGAACGTTCTTCAGCCGCATGATCTTTCCCGAAGTAAACTTCAGATCGACCGTGCCAACACCATGAACAAAAGCATGTGACCCGTTCCCCATCAGCACGGGAGAAGTCTCTGTGACCTGGTAAGAAGAAAGCATGGAATCATCAGCACAAACATGTACATTGGCGCCAGTGTCAACCAACCATTCAGGAGAATGACAAACTGAAAGGATGGTAGGAAATATACCGTACCCAGATTCCTTCATCTCAACGTCACCAATGACAACATTGGCAGTCTTGCTGATGTTCTCTTGTTCACGCAGCTCATGGCGGTTGGGACACGAGGAGCCCAGTGATTCGGATCACCGCAAACATGGCATGATCCCTTCTTTGGCTTCTTGTTGTTGCTCTTCTTAAAGTTGGTAGGCTGTGAAGGCTTGAACCTTCCATCAGACTTGTCTTTACCCCTAGAATTGCTCTTGTTAAACTTGGGCTTGTGGGGCTGCTGGTAATTCTTCTTCTGTACCATATTGGCACTAGAACCAGTCTCGGCAACTCGAGCACGTGTATCCTTTGTTCTCGCCTTCTCTTCAACATCAAGCGACCCAATGAGATCCGAAACGGAAAACTCTTGTCTCTTGTGTTTCAGCGAAGTAGCAAAGTTGATCCACGAAGGTGGAAGCTTGGCGATAATGCCACCGGCAACAAACTTGTCTGGCAGGTTACACTTAAAGTGCTCAAGTTCTTTTGCGAGTGACTGTATCTCATGAGCCTGTTGTACAACAGAACGCTCATCAGTCATCTTGTAGTCATAGAATTGCTCCATGACGTACAACTCGCTGCCAGCGTCCGAGGCCCCAAATTTGGCCTCGAGCGCATCCCACATGTCCTTACCGTTATCAAACGACATGTACGAGTCCACAATGGAGTCGTCAAGAATACTGAGGAGGGCACTCTTGAAAATAGTATCGAGCCTCTCATATGCCTCTTGTTGTTCAGGATTAAACTCGCCCTCAGTCTTGCCTTTGGTGGCGGCATAGCAGTTACTGTTTTGGAACCAGTAAACTGCTCTCATGCGCCACCGCTTGTAAAGCACCCCTTTGAAGGGAAACGGCTTCGTTGACGCGAGAAAGCCAGGCGATACAAATTGCCTATAATCAGGTTTTTGGATTGTTGAAAATATAAGCAATTTTGCACAAGATTTAATCCGCGAAAACAGTAAACAAATCATGACTAGAATAATAGGAATTAAACTAACCATGCGATCTACTAAAACAGTAGACAAACAGATCGAATCAAGAGCAACTACTATAAACAGAAACTCTAGTAGTATTTCAAACCGGAATATCAAGAAGACGTACGGTGCAGCAGCAGCAGCGGAACCGTTGGCGTCGCCCATGTCATCGATGAAGAGATTGACGATGTCGGGGAAGAAGTCGTCGTTGGGGAAGAACTCGATGCCAGTAGTCACGCGAGTGTGCTCCCCAGAAACCTGATCGCCCCTCTCCCGTACAGTATCACAAGAGGCGGGGTTCCGGAGGCCTATTGTCCCTTCAACCGGTGCACACCGGAAAACGGGATGGAGAAGATTTGGAAGACGGCGGCGCAAGGTTCTGGAACTGGGACGGCGAGCGACCATGTGTTGCGTGTTGTGGCGGCTAGGGTTTTCCTCTGCATATATAGTGCGAGTCGGGGTAGGACGTGGGCGCAGCCCACGATCGAGTCGGTAATGTCTACACGATCCAGAAGAATCGAAAACGGCAAAACAATTAACGCGTCCGTTAATTATTAATCAATTACTCAATAATTTTCCGGACTGCAAAAATATAGGCATCGGTTCATTCCCGCAACCCGCGGCGCGGCGCGACGTGTCGTGACGAGGCGAGCGAGCGGCGGCGGAGAAGGAGGAGAAGGAGTGTGCACGAGAGAGCATCTTGTTCTCACATGCTTACCAAGTAGCACAACACTCCACTATATAAGGTGGTGCAACTCTCTCCCAACTAGCAATTGTGGGACTAAACTTTAGTGCCACTCCACACACACAGCCAGTATATTAATGGGCCAATAAGAATTTCAGAATTTTAGTTGGACTTTAGACCAAGGGTCCACTAGCAAAGCTAGTCAAAATTCCAACACATGTTTGGTTGTGAAGATCATCCGAGGCACATGCCGTACCCGGGAAATATGGATCATCGTCATTCGTACGTCGTCCACG
Source organism: Poa pratensis (assembly GCA_947311845.1). Taxonomy (NCBI): domain Eukaryota; kingdom Viridiplantae; phylum Streptophyta; class Magnoliopsida; order Poales; family Poaceae; genus Poa; species Poa pratensis. The sequence goes on along the minus strand of CAMZMU010000081.1, from coordinate 15,083,817 downwards.
ACGTCCTAGTGACAATTAGGGCATGTATAACAGTGTACACTCAGCCGTCTATATGAGGTCCCGAGTTAGTTATTTCATGACGTGGAGGGGTGAGAACGAGTAGAGAGAAGCATGGTGTCTGCTATTCCACAGACTGTCGAGAGCCTTGAATTTTTTTGAAATGAGAGGCAAAAGCTTTGCCCCGTATATTAATTAAGCAGAAGGTGCCCGGTTTATTATGGAAGAAACCGGGCGAAAACCATACAACAACACGACACAACCCCCGGGGCGAAGCCCCACAACCACGAGAACCCACGACGCCGCACGACGCGGCCACCCACAGCCCAAGCTGCACCAGGTAAGCCGCTCGCAGACCACGACCGCCGAAACCAACATCCGGGGCCGCCGCCCCGGCCTAAAAGACAACCGCTGCTGCCGCTGCCCAAGCAGCCCCGACAGCCTCGCCGCCAGCACCCCCTCCCGGGACCGCCGTCCCGACATAACACCGCTCGCAACCGAGCCACGACGCCGGACGAACCAGCCACCTGCAGCCCAAGCTGCCCAAGGAGAGCTGCTCGCAGACCACGGACGTCGCACCAACATCCGGGGCCGCCGCCCCGGCCTATAAGACAGCCGCAGTTGCTGCCGCCACTCCAGCCTCGACTCCCTTGCCGCCACCTCCCGCAACCACAAGTCCCCCAAGCCGGTCACCACTCCAAGAACGATGCCCCCAAGGGGGAGCATGACACAGAGCGCCATCATCGCCCGATCCCGGAAGATCTAGGGTTTCCCCCGGAGTGGTCCGGGTGAAAGGCGAGCACCACGTCTCGACGGCATCTTCAAGAAGAGAAACGGCGCCCGAAGGCGTCGTTGCCGCCTGCCCGACGACAGCCGGAGCAGAGCTTTCGCTCGACGTGCATGCACCCTCTCACCACGAGACCGACTAGCCCAACAGCATCCACACTCCTCCACCACGCCCCTCCGCTGTCGGGCCGCCGCCCCGGCAACCTCCCGCCAGCCTCCGCAGCAGCCGGACCTCCAGAGTTGGAGGCGAAGAACCATCAATCTTGCAGCCCGAGCTCCGCACCACGCGGAGGCACCGAGAAGAAGATGGACGACACCTCCGAGCACCACGCCGGAAGGAGAACCGACGCCTCCAACTCCGACCGCCGCACCGCCCCATAGCAGCCGCGACGACCGCCGCACACCCGCAGCCCCGGGGCCGCCGCCCCGGCATCCTCCGCTCCGGCCACGCCCCCGCTGCCTCCTCCTCTTCTCTGCGGGTGGAACCTCCTGGTGGCGCCACCACCACAGCAGGCAGGCCGACGCGAGGCCACCCGCCCCGCTGCAGCCACAGGACGGCGACCACCAGCAGCACCACCGCCTCCGCCACCGCGACCCGCAGCCCCGCCCCCACGCCAGGGCCCAGACGGGCCCAGACGGCCCGCCCAAGCCCATCTGGGCGAGCGCCGCCCTCTCCGCAGGCCAGCGGCCGCGACCACCTCCTAGCCGCGACCACCACCCTCAGCACCGCCCGAGCCCGCCGGCTCGGCCTCCGCAGCCCCGACCGCCGCCACCCCCGCGCCGGCCTTCCACCTCACGAGAGCCCACCCCCGCCCACCTTTTTTTGGCTGCGAGGAGCGCCGCCACCGCCGCGGACGAATCCGGCGACGGCAGCGGCGGAGGGGCGCAGGACGGGGCGGGGTCTCCGGCGGCGCGGTGCGGTTCCCTGGCGCCGCCTGGGGGTGCGGCGTGAGGGTCGGGTCGGTCTGATATAATGGTGTTAGATCCCCGTTGTACGGGCAGGCTGTTGGTTAGCTGATCTGATTTCTCGCAAAAACTTCTCCGGTATTGAAGCAACTGTCGGTTCCTATAGACACGTGAAAAAGACAATCGAATGTATATACTGTCTATAATACCGCAGATGGTACAGCCGATGGCTGTCTAAACTATTGAACATGCCCTTAAAGGTTCTTCTTGATGGAGGGAGTGGCTCCAGCCTTCCGACGAGCCATTTCATGTGGCAGCACGTTTACGATGATCTTCGCGAATCCCGCGGAAACAACACGCCAACCGCTCAGTCATTAACCTGGACGAACCGTTCAAAAACAGAAAATGCATGAAAATCCTAGATGTACCCGTTGATTCTTTTCGGTGTACAACCAAAATAGAAGAGATCGCACTCTAGTACAGGCAATTTAAGACCGCTAAATCACGCATGTGAATCGCCTTCCGTGTGTAATCCCCTATCGCTTACCCTTACAAATTAAAATCGTGTGTGGGGCCTCAAGCAACGTTCGACAGCCAAATATATTCGCATACGGTTTGAGTTTCTAAACCAAGTATTGCACACGATAGGAAAACATAAATCATGTGCATAGTGCTCCACCATCGCACATCTTTTGTTTGCAATAACCATTTGAAATCATGTGCATAGTGTCTATATAAGTTTGTCTCTATAGTACTATTTGTTCCCCATATTTTTTTGTGAACGGTAATTTTAACCGACAAGTGTTTCAATTCATTGGTAAAATGTAATTAGGGTTCAATTATTATTACCGTTACTTTCTTTCCCGCTTGCTTTTCCCGGTGTTTGGCCGCCTCCCCGCCGCACACACACTCGTGTATAAATCCAGCTAATAGTAGTGTTGCCGGTAGCGGCAATGGCTCGCTACAAGTTCAGAGTCCCCGACAAGATGTGATAGTCCATTGGAACAAGGAAGCGGCGGCGCGGCGTGTTCCTGCGCGTGCCTCTAGCTCTGTTGTTGTTCCCTCTTTCCCTGCCTACTCGTCCGGCGTTCACTCCTCCCCCGGTCCGTTATCGTCCATCCCTAGCGTGGAGACGCCGGTCGACGACGACACTGGTTCGGGGTCGTCGCCGGTTGATATGAATTATTTTGAGGAGCTCGATCGGAGGCAGAAGCTGGAGGAGCACATGTTGGTGCAGTAGTCCATGACGGCGTGGCGTGCAGAAGAATACAGGACGCATCGCGTGGTGGAGGACTTCTTCGAGACTCTGCGCAAAGACCGTCTGCGAAGGTGGCGGCGCCTTAAGATAGAGCTAAATGTTTCTGGTGCACCACGACCGAAGCGGCACAAGGCCGACGCTGCCGATGCCTCTAGGTCTGGCCAGCCACCCGTTAACAACGTTGACAACGACAACGAGGATTATGACGCCAACGACGAAACATCTGAAATATTTAAAACATGTTATTATTTGGAACAGAGGTGGTAGTTTTTAGGTAGTATGTATATTTTTTCACATACTTTTTATGTATAAATACAAGGGTATTTCGAAACTATGGTAAAAACTATGAGTCCACTTGATATCTTTCCAAGTATTGAAGTACTCCCTTCGTTTCTAATTATAAAATATTCTAACGTTTTTATGATTCACATCTAATTAAGAATGTCAATGAGTAGGGTATGGAGCGGCTAGAGCAATACCATACCCATACCCGTATAGTCAATGGATAAAAAAATCCATACCCGTACCCACGGGTATGAAACTTTACCCATACCCATTATCAATGCTCATTAGGTACCTAACTGGTAGATCAAATATTACACAAGTTATTCATAATTTTACATTTATCGATGACATATTTGATAAAAGAAAAAATGTTCATTAGGTTCACAAGTTTACGGGAATGAATGTTCAAACTCCACGGTAAGTTATATAAACAGGCAAGATATAGGTATACCCACAGGTACGAGGTTCCCGTGCCGTACTCACTACTTAACAGGTAGGATACAGGTATTATCCATGGGTATAAAATTATGCCATAACCTACCATGCGGGTACGGTACACATTGGTACATGTACACGTGGCTAAAATTGCCATACTTACATATAATCTATAAACTAGACGCATTTTACCTGTCTGTTCACTCATTTCTCATTTATGTTTGTATACAGTGTACGCTGAAATGTTATAATTCGGAACAGAGTGAGTATTTTTTCCAGGTAACAAAATTGAACTCAATCCCTAGGCATACGGACAAAGACCTGACGGTCAAAGTTAGGGACAAATTAACAGATGAGTCGCCGACTGGTGGGCTCGCGAACAGCTTCGGCCCGCCCAGACCGCGGAACCGTTCACGGACGTCGATCTACATATGTGGGAGCATTTCATGTCGGTCATCTACGACTCCCTCCCGGACCCGGCCGTCTCCACCGCCGCCTACCTCACCGCACTGGCGGAGCGCCTTGGAGGCGAAACTGGGCTGCAACCCCCCTTCCAAAAGCATGCTCATGTTTTTTCTAGGCATATTGATACTCTGCAGCGGCCCATGTTTTTATTTCCTAGTACTAGTTCAGTCAAGCACAAGGCAGAAAGAGAAAAAGGCCGTCAGTTCTCATCCTGCCAAGCCAATCGCCGTACTTTCTCACCTCAGCGCATTGTGTCACACAATTTGTGTGGCTGGTGGCTGTTGTCTTGTGTGTTTGGACCATCGATTGATTCTTTATGTTTTTCCTTGCTAGCCAGCGGTGGATCTAGATCCTCCTTTTTTTTTTGCGAATAGGATCTAGCTCCTCTACAAATAGAATTACAAGTCCCTGGCAGTTTCTACATAAATTAATAAATCGCTGCGGCCAATCGGTGGATCTTGGTCAAATATAATTCTTGTGTAAACCAAAAAATTAAGTGCATTTCAAGCTAGAAAATCATTTCTTGATGTTACATATGAAATTGCATGCAAAATTAGCGTGAAGAGTTCATTTGGCGGCCAAAAAATATTTTAGCCCCCTCTCTGCCTTTGGCCACGCTCCGCCACTGCCTCACCGCCGGCTGCGCCGCCCCTCCGACGGCGTTGACCGCATCGACGGACTCTCCGACGCGCTCCTCCGCGACATCGTCTCCCGCCTCCGGCAAAGGAAGCCGCCCGCACCGCCGTGCTCGCCACGCGCTGGCGCGGGGTCTGGCGCTCGGCGCCGCTCATCCTCACCGATGCCGACCTCTCGGACGGCGCCTGGCCCCCAACCGACACTCCCGCCGTCGCCGCTGCCGTCTCCCGCATCCTCGCCACGCACCCTGGGCCCTTCCGCTCCGTCCACCTCGTCTACAGCCGCATGAGCGAGCGCCTGCCCGAGCTCAGACGCTGGCTCTGTCTCCTCGCTGCCAGGGGTGTCCAGGAGCTCGTCCTCGTCAACCGACCGTGGCCGATCGATGTGCCCCTTCCCAGAACGCTCTTCAACATCTCCACTCTCACCCGCCTCTACATCGGTGTCTGGAAGTTCCCGGACCCGACCGGCCTCCGCGGCTTCTCCTTCCCCCACCTGAGGGAGCTCGGCCTCTGCTTTGTCCTTGTGGAGAACGGAGACATCGACGCCGTCGTCACCAGGAGCCCCGTCCTGGAGATCCTTAACATCCAACTGGGCATCCAGGGGGTGCCCCTCCGGCTAGTCAGCAACAGCCTCCGGTGTGTCCAGGTCTGCAACTCGAGGATGGCGAGCATCGCCGTGGTGCACGCCCCGTGTCTCGAGCGCCTCATCCTGTCGGACTGTATGAACGCTGACGGCTTGCGCACCAGGGTGAAGATTGGAAATGCCCCCAAGCTCAGATTGTTCGGGTACCTGGAGCCAGGGAAATATGCTCTAGAGATCGGAGACACCGTACGTGATCAAGGTACATATCCCTGATCCCATCTTTCAGTGTTCAATTAGCAATGACATGTGTTACGAAAGGTGTGATCTTGTTGAATTGGGTGCATTCCAGGCTGGGATGGAGTCGACCCAAGTATGATGCTGACGACCGTGAAGATCCTGAGTTTTGATGTGTGTTTTGGAGTTCACAAAGACATCGAGATGATGCCCACCTTCCTCAGATGCTTTCCCAATGTTGAGGCGCTGCATATTAAGGTACTTTGTTTTTCATGTTGTTGCTTTGTTCACCGAGTTACAAAATTTGCAGTCTGCGAATGTGACCAACCCAGTGGCAACTTCAACCTCAAGTTCTGGGAAGATCAGGCTGGTCCCATCATAAGTGTGCTCTTCCGCATCAAGGTGATGATGTTCAGTGAGTTCCGAGGGGAGGAATATGAGCTTTCCTTCCTCCAATCCTTCTTCGAGAGTGCATGTGTTTTAAAGCATGCTGTCATTTTTATGGCCAATCCAAGATTCACTTCTCTCTCCGTGGATGAGATGATTTCCAGTGTGCAGAATATGAGTGATGAAAAATGGGCCACTAAATTCCAGCTTTCTCTCTGTGTGAGTAATGGTCCTGAGGGCGGCAGGCACTGGACCTTTGAACAAGGAGCAGACTTTTCTGATGAAGATCCTTTTGCACCAATTATAATTCCCTCAGCCTCAAGTACGTGGTTCATATTGTTTTCCAGTATCTACATGTGTGCTGCTTTAGATTATATTTTATATGTGTTCAGAAGATTGGAAAGATATTTTATATTGTAGAATGATTAGCTTCAGTTGCTGAGGTTACTGGTAGTGGTATTGAATTGCTTCGTGATTGTGTCCTGTTATCTTGATTGATCATACAGGTTAATCATCATTGCATCACTCTGTAATATTTCTAAGTTTTTTGATTATTACATATGAATCTTTATGTGCAGCTATGCAAGCTAAGTGTTTCATTTAGGCATGAATTGTGGTGATGATATTCTTTCGACTGCATGACCAGTAGACATAGCTGGCCAATTGCGACTTAAAACCCAAGCCTTGACATTCAGAATTTAAAGGGTTGCGTGTTTCCTAGTTTTGACTTCACACATTTTATTGAATTATATTGCTTGCTTCTTATATGATTATATATTCTGTGAATTGCATCCTTCCTCCAGTATTAATGCCCATTGTTACATTTAGTTGTGCACCCTGAGTTCTTATAGAGAAATTAGCTTGGCTTGCTGAGGTGACTAATAATGGAATTTTATTGCTTGGTGATTGCATCCTGTCGTCCTGGTTAATCATCATTGCAGCACTCTGTGATCTTTCTGATTTCTTCGATTATGACATATGAATCTTCATGTGTAGCAATTCAAGCTAAGTTGATTCATTTAGGCAGAATTGTGGTGATGATATATCTGTCAACTGCATGACCACTAGACATGTTTGGACAATTCAGACTTTAAACCCGAGCTTTGACATTCAGAATTTTAGGGGCCACATGTTTCCCAGTTTTGACTTCACACATATTATTAAATCATATTGCTTTGGTTCTTGTGTGATCATATTTTCTGCACATTGCGCCTTGTTACATCTAGTTATGCACCTTGCGGTCTTCATGTTGTGTACACAACACACCTTGTCTGTCTAATACAAGATCCAAGTCCCCCACAGACCACAGTCTTCTGTTTCAGGCTGATGGAAATTATGTCCTAATGAAGCTCTTAGCACACTTCCAAGTCCTAATATGTACTGTATTACTGTTATTTAATGTGGCTCACTTGTTAGCAAAATTTAGGCATGCTAAGACTTTTAAATGTTCAGCGAAAATAAACAGCACGACTTTGTAAACTCTGATTCAGTTCCTTATGGTCGGTGTCACTCATCTAATCAGTTCCTTTTCTCATTACATCAATTATAGCCCCGGTGACCAGCCAGCAGGAGGCGCAAGATGGCGAGTGCCACAACTGAGGTCTTTGACACAAGGTGCTTGGATGCGGGCAAACGGTGTTTGGAGAGCTAACCTGCGTACCTGATGGACTTCTGTGGTTCACTGGTTCTCTAGTGAGTCATGTAGTGGCGTTTGAATTGCTACTCTGTTTTTCATGAGATTTGTGCTTTGCGGTCTGTATCGAGTAAAACTATGTCCAAAGATCATCCCCCTGTATCTGAGCAAGACATGATCAAGTATGAAAATTTGCGCAGAATTAGTTATAAGACCCAGCTGGAAAATTCATTCTCTAGTAAACTTTGTAGGCAATATTTGAATCGGAAAGTAAAAAATGGAGGCCAAGCTACATGTAGTCACTTGTTTTGAAAATTTAAAAAATCATATTTTTGGAGTTTTAAAAAAATCTTAAGAAAAAATCCGGTATGTAGATAATAGTGGTGCAAAATATCAACTCGAAATAATTTCATATTCCGGGGTATCCCAAAAATACCAAAATCTGAAAGATTTTAGAGAGTTCGAATTTACACTATTCATTAATTTCAGTTTCAGATTATTTTTCATTTTTGCACCGCCTAAAACAAAACTTTTTTCTATTTGAGATTTTACATGTTGGTGGAGGACAACATTATCTACATCCTTTTTTTTTTTTGCAAATTTTGTAAAACTCAAAAATATAAATTTCAAAATAAAGAGAGCTACGCTTTTTTGCATATGAGATTTGTAAGATGGTCTTTGGCCAGCGGCGCCTAGCATCCCCTTGGAAAGGCGAATGATCTTAAATGGAGTATAAAAAGATATCTTACTATAAAATGTTAATGCGTGCAATGTGATGTTACCAGCCATATGCACTAGTAGAAAAAGGACTTTTGGTCCGGAGTACTGTTTTGCCATTAGCCCCGGTTCAGGCAAAAACCGGGACCAGTGCCTGGCACTGGTCCCGGTTCGAGCTGCCAGGGCCCCGTGGGGCAATGGTCCCGGTTCGGTTGGGGGCATTGGTCCCGGTTCATGCCAAGAACCGGGACCAAAGCTCCAGAGCCGGACCACGTGGCATGCCGCGGAGCTTTGGTCCCGGTTCGTGCCAAGAACCGGGACCAATACCCCTCCCCTGCCTATATATTGTTGCCCCCACCCCCCTCTCTCCTCTGTTTTTTTTTCCTGGATTGGTGGGAAGTGGGGGTGCTAGTTTTTTTTCTCTTTGCCACGCACAAGATGTGTTCGATGAAATGCCCGACCCGCACCGAGGTTAGCAACTTTATCCTTTTCGTCTGTAATTGATACAGAAATATTGCACGTGTCGATGTACGGTGGTCATTTCACTATTCAAGATGTTATTGTAATGGTATTTGATAAACTTAATTATATATATGATGCAGATGGATGCACGGATGCGATGGATGTACGGCGAACGACGCAGTTCCGAGTTTATTGCAGGCCTGCATAAATTTCTCGATGTGGCTGAGGCAAACAAAGTGAATAATTTTATGCCTTGTCCATGTGAGAAGTGTCGGAACGTCAGGGAGTACTCTGACCCGAGAACCATTCAAGACCACGTGATTCGGAAAGGTTTCATGCCCAGCTATAATTGTTGGACCAAGCACGGAGAAAGAGGGGTTACGATGGAAGACAATGAAGAAGAGGAGGATGATGACAACTATCCTATGTTCCCTGAGGAATGCGGTGATACTGTTATGGAAGACGTTGAAGAAGAAAGAGGTGAACATCGGGCATCAGATGAGCCCGCTGATGGTCTTGGTGGGGTCATTTCTGATGCAAAGCGAGAATGCGATACAGAAAAGGAGAAGCTAAAGTTGGAGGCCATGCTTGAGGATCACAAAAAGTTGCTGTACCCAAACTGCGAAGATGGCAGCACAAAGCTCGGTACCACACTGGAACTGCTGAAATGGAAGGCAGAGACTGGTTGTTCTGACAAGGGATTTGAGAAGTTACTGAAAATAATGAAGCCGAAGCTTCCAAAGGATAACGAATTGCCCGAGACTACATACGAAGCAAAGAAGGCTATCTGCCCTCTAGGATTAGATGTGCAGAAGATACATGCATGCATTAATGACTGCATCCTGTACCGCGGTGAGTACGAGAACATGGATAAATGCCCGGTATGCAATGCACTGCGGTACAAGATAAGACAAGATGACCCTGGTGATGTTGAGGGCGATGACGAGCCCCCCGGAAGAGGGTTCCTGCTAAGGTGATGTGGTATGCTCCTATAATACCACGGTTGAAACGTCTGTTCAGAAACAAAGAGCATGCCAGGTTGTTGCGATGGCACAAAGAAGAGCGTAAGAAAGACGGGAAGTTGAGACACCCCGCCGATGGGTCCCAGTGGAGAAAAATCGACAGAGAGTTCCCGACATTTTCAGATGACGCAAGGAACTTAAGATTTGGTCTAAGTACAGATGGCTTTAATCCTTTTGGGGAGCAGAGCTCCAGTCATAGCACTTGGCCCGTGACTCTATGTATCTACAACCTTCCTCCTTGGTTGTGCATGAAGCGGAAGTTCATTATGATGCCAGTGCTCATCCAAGGCCCGAAGCAACCCGGCAACGACATTGATGTGTACCTACGGCCATTAGTTGATGAACTTTTGCAGTTGTGGTCCGAACCAGGTGTACGTGTGTGGGATGAGCACAAACAACAGGAATTTGACCTACGAGCGTTGCTGTTCGTAACCATCAATGATTGGCCTGCTCTTAGTAACATTTCAGGACAGTCAAACAAGGGATACAATGCATGCACGCACTGTTTAGATAAGACTGAAAGTATACATTTGGGAAACAAGAATGTGTACCTGGGGCATCGTCGATTTCTTCCGAACGGTCATGCCGTAAGAAAGCCCGGCAAGCATTTCAACGGTGAGGCAGATCGCCGGAAGAAGCCTAACCTCCCTGATGGTGATGTTATATATGACATGGTCAAGGATTTAGAAGTAATCTTTGGAAAGGGTCCTGGCAGTCTATCTGTTCCGAATGACGCTGACAACCACGTACCCATATGGAAGAAGTGCTCTATATTCTGGGAGCTACCCTATTGGAAAGTCCTAGAGGTCCGGTCTTCAATCGACGTGATGCACGTGACGAAGAATCTTTGCGTGAACCTGCTAGGCTTCCTGGGCGTGTATGGGAAGACAAAAGATACACCGGAAGCACGGGCAGACCAGCAACGTATGAAAGACCCATACAACAAGCAGACGGATAAAGGGCGTCAATACTTAAGCAGATACGCTCTTACCAAAGCAGAGAAGGAAATTTTTTTGAATGCCTGAGCAGTATCAAGGTCCCGGCTGGCTTCTCGTCAAATATAAAGGGAATAATAAATATGGCAAAGAAAAAATTCCAGAACCTGAAGTCTCATGATTGCCACGTGATTATGACGCAGTTGCTTCCGGTTGCATTGAGGGGGCTTCTACCGGAAAATGTTCGAGTACCCATTGTGAAGCTATGTGCATTCCTCAATGCAATATCTCAGAAGGTCATCGATCCAGTAACTCTACCAAGTTTACAGAAGGCTGTGGTCCAATGTCTTGTCAGCTTCGAGTTGGTGTTCCCCCCATCATTCTTCAATATTATGACGCATCTCCTGGTTCACCTACGCGACGAGATTGCCATTCTCGGTCCTGTATTTCTACACAATATGTTCCCCTTCGAGAGGTTCATGGGAGTCTTGAAGAAATATGTTCATAACCGTGCTAGGCCAGAAGGAAGCATCTCAAGGGGCTATGGAACAGAAGAGGTCATTGAGTTCTGTGTTGACTTTATTCCTGACCTTAAGCCGATTGGTGTTCCTGAATCGCGGCATGAGGGGAGACTGAGTGGAAAAGGCACGCTAGGAAAGAAAGCACTGATATGTAGGGACGGGCATTCTTTAACTCAAGCACACTACACAGTTCTACAAAGTTCCACCTTCGTGGCTCCGTATATCGAGGAACACAAGAATTATGTACGCTCCAAGAACCCGGGGAAGGATGACTCCTGGATTAAAGAAAAACACATGGAGACCTTCGGCAGTTGGTTGCGATTACAGCTCATGAATGACACCACTGTCGGAGATCAGCTCTACTTGTTGGCCGCGTCACCATCTTCGACTGTATTGAATTTCCAAGGGTACGAGATAAATGGGAATACATTTTACACGATCGCCCAAGATAAAAAGAGCACCAACCAGAACAGTGGTGTCCGCTTTGATGCAACAAACGACGATGGGCAAAAGGACACATACTATGGTCGCATAGAGGAGATATGGGAACTTGACTATGGACCTACTTTTAAGGTCCCTTTGTTTCGGTGCAGTTGGGTCAACATGAATGGAGAAGGGATAAAGGTAGACCAGCTGTACGGGATGACAACAGTGGATCTCAAGAATCTTGGTTGTTACAAGAACGAACCATTCGTCCTAGCCAATGATGTGGCTCAGGTTTTCTATGTGAAGGACATGTCCTCCAGACCGAAAAAAAGAAAAAACAAGCAAACGAATACATCAGACGATGAGCCAAAGCGTCACGTAGTTCTTTCAGGGAAAAGAAACATCGTGGGAGTCGAGGACAAGACAGACATGTCAGCAGATTATGATAAGTTTGATGAAATTCCGCCCTTCACAGTGAGAACTGACCCAAGCACCCACGGGGCTGGCTCCTCCCGCCGTTCCCCCTAATCCTACGGCCTTCGAGCCAGCAAGTCCGTTTATGTAGAATAATGTTGGTGATGTTGGATCAGGGGTGTGTTTCTTTCAAGCGCTTGTGAGACATTGTATCATGTGTAATAATGTATTAAACCTTTTATGTAATGCATTAAGATAAATGAATTAATAATTTTTATCAGCTTTCTTCTGCATTTTACAACACCAAACATTCATCTTACAAATATAGGTTTTCTGAAATTGTTCTGCATTTACTTCTGCTTGCCATGGGATTTTACAACACCAAAAATAGAATTAACTGAATTAATAATTATTATTACTTAATCATAAATCTTACTTAATCAATTTTTATCGATTTATACGTATTATTAGTCGAGTTTCGACTTACGGATTTAAAGATATGAATTTATCCATATTAAATTGAAAATGACAATAATGATGTAAAATTGATTTTGGATTATTTATACAAATTCAAACACTTTTCATGTTGAAAGTTTTGTCAATTCAAAATATGCAATAAAGTTAATGCATTTTTAATTGAAAATGGCAAAATGGTTAATAGTTTGTATAGTTAGAATAATTATTTTAGAAAACAGAAAATGGTTTTGGATTATTTATTCAAATTTAAAAACTTTTCATGTTGAAAGTCTTTTCAGATTCAAAACCATTTGAAATTCATATCCAAACACCTAAATAAGAAAAAAAAAGGCGGGAACAAAATTTCAGAACTGAAAAGTTCGAAATAATTTTGAAAAAGGACTCATTGGTCCCGGTTTCTAACAAGAACCGGGACCTAAGAGTCCATGGATCGCGCCACGGAATCTGCATTAAATGACCCACTCTTTGGTCCCGGTTGCTGGCAAGAACCGGGACCAAAGAGGCATTGGTCCCGGTTCTTGCCAGAAACCGGGACCAAAGACCCCCAGCTACTTAACCGCTTGCCTTCTCCTTCCCCGATCCATTCGCAGAAACGCTAAGGACCGGAGAAGAAGGAGGAGCCCGTGCCGCCGCGCCCTAACGCCGTCAGGCTGCCCAAAACCTCCCTCGACGCCGGTGCCCTCGACGCCCGCGCCGCCGCGCCGCACGCCGCGCCGCCCGTGCTGCAGAGAGGAAGAAGGCGAGCCCGCGCGCACCTCCACGCGCGGCCGGCCCGAGCCGCCACGCCGCGCCGCCGCCCGAGCCTCCCGAGCCTCCTCCTCCACGCGCCACCTCCACGCGCCGCCCCACGCCGCGCCCCGCCTAGGTGAGCATCGTGCCACCTCTAGGACGTGAGCATCGCGCGCGCCGGCCACCTCCCCTGTCTCCAGCACGGCGGCGCGGGAAAAAAAAAGAATGGGCCAAGCCCAGTGGGCTGAGGCGCCACGGCCCATTTACTTTTTTTTTCCTTCCTCGATTTATTAATTAGCAGAAATATTCTAGATTTATTAATTAGCAATTTTGTTAGAAATATTGCTAAGTCATTTAGATAAAGTTGTTTTTAGTTGCAATGAAATTTTGAAACTTGGCAATTTTGAAACTTAGCAATTTTGTTTTAAAATTTGCAGTGACATTGCAGTGCGGCAGTACGTGAAGAGCCCGAAGCCGGCCGGCCTCCACGCCCCCGCTCGCGCCGCCCCCTCTCGGTGAGGGTTAAGAAGAAATTGCTATTTTTTAATTGTATGAATATATGAATGTATGAATGTATGAATTAAAGGATTTTTTGTTTAGGTTTAGAAATTCAAACACTTAGGATTTTTTGTGTTAGGGAAACAATTTTGTTCCGACCTTACGAGTTTACGATACGAGTTTACGGGTTTACGATACGAGTTAACGAGTTTACGGGTTTACGATACGAGTTTACGGGTTTACGATACGAGTTTACGGGTTTACGATACGAGTTTACGAGTTTACGGGTTTACGTACGAGTTTACGGGTTTACGATAGAGTTTACGGGTTTACGATACGAGTTTACGGGTTTATGATATTGTAGATGTATCTTGACATATGGAACAAGTTACCCAACTAAAGTTTTGTGCATTGTTCTTAATTTGCAGAAACTATGGAACGAGACGAAGATCAGGAAAATATCCTCCAGGATATAATCCGCGGGCCGGAAGATATTGTCGATGTCACCACGGAGTTTTTGAACAACTCCGGTGAGGGAGATGAGTCTCTCAACCGAAGAGACGGCTCCGGTGAGGTAGAACCCGACGGCCGGGGTGAGGGAGAAGTCAGCGAGGGAGAAGCCGACGAGGGAGAAGCCGAAGGCTCCGGTGGAACATTAAATGTTGCAAACTCCGGCGAGGTGCATATACATATATTAATGAAGCCGAAGATTGTATTAATTAAGTCTCTGATGTCTATATACATATATTAACGCTCTTTCTTCTTTTAGCCCTCCGGATCGAGCAAATCTTCTGTAAGGACAAAACGAGGCCCAGCCAAAAAGTTGGGCGACCAAGAAAGGTACACGATCGAAAGAGTCGCTGAAGACGGCACACCGACTGCTCCCCCTGGTGTTAAAAATAAAATGGTAAAGCAATGCGGAGTTCTTGTTAGGGACTTCATCCCGATCACCGTTCGAGAATGGCATCGGCCAAACGAGAAAGGACAGCTATATGTCAGCGATGAGGGCAAAGAAAGACTTTGGAGAAAGCTCATGGTTAATTTCACCCTGCCGGCGCCAGAGGTGGATTCAGATGAGGAGGATCCAGATGAGGCAGAAAAGATTGCCCGGAAAATCATGGAGCAAAAAGTCAAGGACTGGGCACTTAAGAAGATGGCCGAGCTATTCAAGAACTGGAAGAAAAGATTGAACAAACTGTTTGTCAAGAAAAATAAGACTCCAGACTTCGATAAAGGGTATGAGAAGATAAAGGACTACTGGGAAGAATTTGTGGCGTACAAGAAATCAGAGGAAGCTCTGGAAAAGTCTGCAAAAAATGCGGCAAATGCTGCTCTAAAGATGTACCACCATACTATGGGGCCTGGTGGCTACGCTGGTAGCATGCCTAAGTGGGAGAAACTTGAGGCGGACCTGCTGGCTAATGGGATCACTCCAGAGCCACTCAAGTGGATCGAACGGGCAAGAAATTGGTTTTACGGGCATGGGGGCACGTTGGACGCAGAAGGGAAGTGCATATATAACAGAAGACACAAAGATAATCCCCTACTACCCATCCAAGAAATTAGAAATGCAGTAAAGGATGTTGAAGAGGGACGGTTCATTCCCGATAGAGAGGATGACGAGCTCACACGCGCCCTTGGGAATAAGGAACACGACGGACGGTTACGAGGCGTACCTGGCTCCAAGCCCAAGACAATTGCGATTCCCGAGCACAGGAAGAAATTTCCTGATAGAAGCCATCAGAGGAGAAAGGAAAGGAGGCAATGGAAGCACGCGCTGCTGCAGACCGGCTGCGTAATATAGAAGAAGAATTAAAGCTGCAGAAGGAACAAATTGCCGTGCTTAGCCAGCAAGGTACTAGCGGCCAATCTCAACGGCACATGGTAGAAGCTGCATGCGATGGTACCGGTGCCCATCGAATCGGAAAAGCAGCGTGGCTTCCACGGAGCTCCAGGATGGTAATGATGATGCAGTGGCTCCACTTCGTCGCTACCCAGTGGATGATATCACGGAGAGCACACCTTGTGAGATGCATGTGAAAGTTTTTAACTTAACCTGAAGGTGGCGGTCGGCTATGTCGTACCAATTGGACCTAATCCAACTTACCATTTCTCTCCGGTTCCAAATGGCTACGCTGTTGTCGCGGTGGATGAAGTGATGAAAGATTATGAGGAGCTGAAGCTGCAACACCCTGCAGGTGAAGATGGGGAGGTGCTTGAACTTGGAGAAGCCAAGAAAGCGACCATTCTATGGCCAAAGGAATTCATCGTGCTTCCGAACTGGCAGCCAAGGCCATCGACTCCTCACCAGTCTCCAGCGCAACAGTCCTCTTCACCGCCTCACAGTCTCCAGCGCAACAGTCCTCTTCACCGCCTCACCAGTCTCCAGCGCAGCCGTCTCCGCCGCCGCGTCAGCCGTCTCCGCCGCCGCGTCAGCCGTTTCCGCCCACCGCTCGTACTATGAGGGGTAAGCGATCACCGAAACGTAAAAGGTCGCCCCTCCCAACAGTACCTCATAAGAATCTTCCCATTAGACCTTATGACAGGACTGTAGCGGAAAACGCCGCGGAGGTGGCTGCCTACAATAAGGCTTTTTTTGCACCAAAAAAGCCCGAGCAGAAGCCGGTATATGATGAAAAACCAAAAAGTGGAGAAAGTCCTTCCTTGAGCAGCCATCCCAGATATCGATGAATCTGCCATCTGACTATGGTCGTGAACTTACTAAGCTAGCACGTGCCCAGTCTGAGCAGAACAAGGGAAGAAGTGCAAAAAGCGGGAAACAAATTGCCCAGCTCGGACAGCAGAAAAATCAATCGGTCCCCCCGCTCATAGTGTGTTCCGATGTCGACAAGGACTTCAGAGTCGCTATGGATAAGGACCTGGAATTATTGGACCCCAGAGCCATAGCTGCTGCTAAAGAACTTGGTGTCACTGTATCGCAGGCCAAGGAACAGGCTACCGCCTTGGGTATGAGCCTTGGTCAACTTTTAGGCTATGAATCTGCGCCAATGTTAGAGATGGCACGGAAATATGTCCAAGGGGAGCCTATGGTCAGTAATGAGGAGCTCGCGGTCTATCAACACATATGCGAAATTGCATACTGGTACCTGGTGCACACATCAAAGAAGGACGCGAAAGATGGTTTCCGTGGACGTTAGAGTGGAGCATTTCTTCAAACGTTACGTTATACAGGTTCAACTGACTGAACTGTTCCAGTTATTCCAAAAGCGCGCCCTCGACAAATCTATCCTCTCTTGCTATTGTCTGTAAGTGATTTATTTTCGTAATTAAGTCTCTAGCTCAGCTCGTTCATTGCCTGTATTATATTATCCTGACTATATATATATCCTTTTGTACGCTATTATGCAGAATGAAGATGATGGAATGCAAAAGATCTAAAGTTTTTGAGGTTGGGTTCGTTGACCCATATATCGTGAATTCACATACGTTAGTCAATCACCCCAAAGACGTGGAGCATGACCTGACCACCTTTTTAACCATGCAACATTTCTGTACGGAAATACTATTTCCTTACAACTTCAGTGAGTGTTTTGTCTTGTACATATTTTTATTTGGCTTTCTCGATGTTAAGTGTAATTGATGAGCTATGCATGTCTGCTTTATGTAAACGTCCGCAGGTTCCACTGGATTCTGCTAAGCATTCAACCTGACAAGTCCACAGTTGAAGTCCACGACTCATTAAGTTGGGACCAAGCATGTGGTCCGACATGAAAGAAATGCTCAACAAGTAATTTCAATCATTATCGCATTATATCGCCCTCTTTCGTTCGTTCCCTGATGTCAAGTAATTAATAACTCCTTTGTTCATTTTCTTTGCCAAAGCAGGTGTTGGACATTTCAAACAGAAGGTAGAAGGTCCATTCAAAGATGAGCTAACTTATAAATCGGTGAAGTCCGCAGCAGCCACCGGGGAGTAATTTATGTGGATTCTACGTTTGCGAGTTCATTCGCGAGTTGACCACTGAGCGGAGAACAACTCTTTGAGCGATGCGGGAGACGCTCGACCAAACTGCGCGTAGGAGCAATTCAAGAGGAATTGGCGGGATTTCTGCTTAGGGAGGTCATCGATGAAAGGGAGAACATTATGCTTCGGACGATGAACTAATATGCCTTGATGGCTTGATCTATCTCCATGTAATTAAATAGTTGTATTCTCGCAAGAGATCGAATATTAATTATATATGCATCAACGTGTACTGTGTATATAGTAGAGCGTATAATATGCGTACGGAAACGATGGAGAGCACGTCGGCGATGCGAAGAAGGGGGAGACGACGGAGGCACCGGCGAGAGGGAGAGGGGGCACCGGCGATAGCGAGAGGGGCACCGGCGAGAAGGAGAGGGGGCACCGGCGAGAGGGGGCACCGGCGAGAGGGAGAGGGGGCACCGGCGATAGGGGGCACCGGCGAGAGGGAAGGGGGCACCGGCGAGAGGGGGCACCGGCGAGATCGAATCCTAAACCCTAAATACCAAAAAAAAAAAGCACTCATTGGTCCCGGTTCGTATTAAGAACCGGGACCAATGAGTCTCCCCCCACGAGCAGCCAGACCAGGCCACGTGGACAACCATTGGTCCCGGTTCGTGGCCCAACCGGGACCAGCATTGGTCCCGATTGGCCAGTCCCGGTTGGGCAACCGGGACTGAAGGCCCAACCGAACCGGGACCATAGGCCCATTTTCTACTAGTGATGTTAGTGCATACTGCATCCTCATGTTAAGCTATAGTCAGGGAAAAAAAAACTAGAGTTGAATTTTTTTCAAGGATACACACTCGAAGGTGCATCAGTTTCATAGAAGAAGGGCTATGTCCCTAGGAGGCCATTTTTAAACTCCACGCGGTTTGGCACAGGCGCCAAACTCGCACCCACCTGTTACTTCGCCAACTACGCGCGGCATCTCCACCTATCAACTAGTGCTTCCTGCCTCTTAAAAGTCCAGCTAAACACCAATTCTCCCCTTCGCTAGCAATGCGGGCGATCATCACCATGGCAGAAGGGCGCTCTACTTTAAACTTGACATCGTTGCGGTGTCTCCACAAGCACCATCAGATGAAGGCCACAGCTGACCAGAGGTCCCCAGTTGTGCAGGATTATCGTCCAGACCTCTCATGAGAGCACGCAGCCGAGAAGCACATGATCTATGTCCTCATCATGTTGGTCACAGAAGGGGCATGCCGCTAAGTGGGCAATCCTTTGTGGCTCAAGCGGTCCGCCGTCCAACACCTGCCTCTGATAGCCAGCCAAAGGAAAACCTTGCACTTCGCGGGAGCTCAAGAGCACCAAATCTGCAAAGCGCCATCCATCTCTATGTGCCCCACGAACATGGCTCTCTATGTCGATCTGGAGGAGTATCCACCATGTTTCTCCCAAGTCAACTTAATGGTGTCGTCCAGCCTGACTGTAAGCGCGACGTCCGTGAGCTGCTCGGCAAGCTCTAGCGGCTCATGCAGTTCCTGAGAGCCGTTAGGTCTGGTGGAACATCCTCAAGCCAGCCACATGCAAGACCCTCTCTTACAAAGTGGCTTTTACGCTAATGTTTGGGAACCCGCTTCCAGAGATTGGGAGCGGTGTCCCTATCCGTCCACCTGCTAACCACCTGTCGGTCCTGAAGAATGTGGTTGCTCCATCTCCAATGGTGGAAAATGTCGCTGTCTCGTAAAGCTGTTGTGCAACAAGCGGCACCTGAATGTTGAATTCCTTCCATGGCTTGGAGATATCCACCCTGCACAACCACAACCATCTAGCTCGCAAGGCATGCATGGTTCATCATTCTCAGGTTAGAAATACCCAAGCCGCCCCACTCCTTGGGGGTGCAGACCTTGTCCCACGCCACCAAAAAGTGGCCTCCATGTACATCTTTCCTCCCTTTCCCAAACAAGCTGCAGAGGATTTTCTCTATCTCCACCAGAGTTTCAACCGGTATATCTAAGGACAACATCGCAAAGATTGGGACCGCCACTAGCGTGGATTTGATCAGCTCCAGTCGGCCTCCTCCTCGGTTTTGCTCTCCACCCAGGTAAGTAGCTCGCTACCTTCTCCACCAAGTATCTCAAATGGGCTGTCGTCGGCTTCCTAGGGGGAGAGCGATAGCCCCAGGTACCACATCGGAAAAGGAAGCACGGGGCAGTGCAACGTCTAGTCCACCAAAGTTGGCGCTTCATCACCACAACGAATCAGATGAGCGGAGCATTTGTCAAGGTTTGTCTGTAGCCTTGACGCCACCCCAAAGTCCTGAAGGATCCCGGCAAGTACCTCAAGTCCCTCAAAGTGGGCCGCTGGAAGGTCACGACGTCGTCTGCGTAAATAGAGGTGTGGTGGCAAAGTTCTCTGTCAGCAAGGTGAGAGAGGAGGCTGAGCTCCACCGTGAGAGTGCCTTGGTTGTGGCTCTGATCTTCTAATCGAGTCGCTTAAAGGGGTTTGGTTCGTGCGGCGTCGAGGTCCACACCTCCTGAAACACTGCCTCAAACCCGTCCACCTTCGGCCAAAAGGACTGAAATTGGAAGCGCCTACCAAGTCCGGTGCCAACTCGAGATTGAAACTGTAGTCCTTTGAGTTTATCCCTGTTTTTTGTTGATCGTGGTTGTTTCGATTTCTATGATCTATATTATAACATCTTCACTTGTTTAATAAATATAAATAAATAAAACTGAACACAATCCCTAGGCGGAAAGACGACGGTCTCGTTTCACTATTAAGTTTGTCTAATGATCATATCCCGCGTTTTATTTATGGCATCCAAGTTAGGGACAAATTAAGAAATGAGTCGCCGAGTGGTGGGCTCGCGAGTATGCTCCGATATTTCGGCCCGCGCAGGCCGCGGAACCCTAGACCCACCACCACCACCACCTTACAAAACCAAACTCCTCCGCCGCCATCCGCGTCGCTGCTCTGCCCACTCACTCTCTTCACACCGGGCACAAAACCCTACCCTGCTCCCTGCTGGTGCTCACCTCCCGGCCATGGCGAGCTGGAGCAGGGCACCGTTCACCGACATCGACGCCGACAAGTTGGAGATGTTCATGTCGGTCATCTACGCATCCCTCCCGGACCCGGACCCGGCCGTCTCCACCACCGCCTACGTCACCTCCGGCCGCGCCGCCCCCTCCGACGGCGTCGACCGCATCAGCGACCTCTCCGACGCGCTCCTCAGGGACATCGTCTCCCGCCTCCCGGCCAAGGACGCCGCCCGCACCGCCGTGCTCGCCACGCGCTGGCGCGGGGTCTGGCGCTCGGCGCCGCTCGTCCTCATCGATGCCCACCTCTCCAGCGCCTGGCCCCCGACCGACACTCCAGCCGTCGCCGCTGCCGTCTCCCGCGTCCTCGCCGCGCACCCTGGGCCCTTCCGCTGCGTCCACCTCGTCTACAGCCGCATGAGCGAGCGCCAGCCCGAGCTCAGGCGCTGGCTCCGCCTCCTCGCTGCCAGGGGCATCCAGGACCTCGTCCTCGTCAACCGCCCATGGCCGATCGACGTGCCCCTCCCCAGAACGCTCTTCGACATCTCCACTCTCACCCGCCTCTACATCGGTATCTGGAAGTTCCCGGACACGAGCGGCCTCCGCGGCGTCTCCTTCCCCCACCTCAGGGAGCTCGGCCTCTGCTTTGTCCTTGCGAAGAACGGAGACATCGACGCCGTCGTCGCCAGGAGCCCCGTCCTGGAGATCCTCAACATCCATACGAGCATCCAGGGGATGCGCCTCCGGCTCGTCAGCAACAGCCTCCGGTGTGTCCAGGTCTGCACCTCGAAGATGGAGGTCATCGCCGTGGTGAACGCCCCGTCTCTCGAGCGCCTCATCTTGTCTGATAGTACGAACAGTGACGGCTTGCGCACCAGGGTGAAGATTGGAAATGCCCCCAAGCTCAGATTGTTCGGGTACCTGGAGCCAGGGAATTATGCCCTGGAGATCCGAGACACCGTGATCAAGGTACATATCCCAGACCCCATCATTCCATTGTTCAGTTAGCAATCATGTGTTACTAAAGGTGTGATCTTGTTGAATTGGGGGCATTCCAGGCTGGGATGGAGGCGACCCCAAGTATGATGCTCACGACTGTTAAGATCCTGAGTTTTAATGTGTGTTTTGGAGTTGACAAAGACATCAAGATGATGCCTACCTTCCTCAGATGCTTTCCCAATGTTGAGACGCTGCATATTAAGGTACTTTGTTTTTCATGTTGTTGCTTCTGGTGCTTCATGATCCCTCACTTTCTGAAGTGTTCACTGACTTACAAACTTTGCAGTCCGCAAAATGTAACCAACCCACCGGCAAGCTCAACCTCACGTTCTGGGAAGATCAGGCTGGTCCCGTCATAAGTGTGATGTGCCGCATCAAGGTCATGACGTTCACTGAGTTCCGAGGGGAGCAATATGAGCTTTCCTTCCTCCAATGCTTCTTCGAGAGTGCACGCGTTTTAAAGTATGCAGTCATTACAATGGAGAATTCAAGATTCACTTCTCTCCGTGGATGAGATGCTATCCAGTGTGCAGAATATGAGTGATGAAAAATGGGCCAGTAAATTCGATCTGGCTGTCTGTGGGAGTAATGGTTCTGTGGGAGGCGGGCTCTGGAGCTTTGAACGAGGAGCAAACTTTTCTGCTGAAGATCCTTTTGCACCAGTTAAAATCCTCCCAGGTGCGTGGTTCATATTGTTTTCGAGTGTGTGCACTGCTTTAGATTTTATTTGTATGTGTTATCTGAAGATTGGATATAATGATTAACCTGAATTGCTGAGGGTAACTAGTAGTGGTATTTTTTTTAATTTTTTTTGGTGATTGTGTCCTGTAATCCTGATTGATCATACAAATTAATCACCATTGGATCAGTGTTAACCTTCTGAGTTCTTCGATTATGTGATATGAATCTTTATGTGCAGATATGCAAAGCTAAGGTTATTCATTTAGGCATAAATTTGGGGATGACATATATATTTCAACTGCATGAAAGACATACGAATCTTTGTGTACATATGTATGACAACTCTGACTTAAAACCCAAGCCTTCACACATTCAGAAGTTTAGGTGCTGCATGTTTCCCAGTTTGACTTCACACATTTTTTGAAATTATATCGCTTTGCTTCTTGTATGATCATATTTTCTTTGCATTGCACCTTTTCCTCTAGTATTCAAGCACCTTGTTACATCTAGTTATGCACCCATGTTGTGTACACCTTGTCTGACTATTAATACAAGATGCCAGTACCCCAGAGTTTTATATTTCTGGCTCTTAGCACATTTAGTCATCATATGTACTGTATTACTTGCAGAGGCCGGGTGCATGCTTAAGACTTTTTAAGTACTAAAGTTCCCTTTATCGAAAAATATGTACTGTATTACTGTTATGTAAATCACCTGGCTTTGTACACTCTTGAGTCAGTTCCTTGTGCTCTGTGTTACTAGACTGTCACTCATCCTAATGAGTTTTGTCTTCCATTGTTACATCAATTATAGTCCCAGCTGCCAGGCAGCGGAAGTCGGAAGTCGCAAGCTGGCGAGCGCCGCGACTGAGGTCTTCGACAGACGACGCATGGGTGCATGCATACCGTGTTTGGAGAGCTGACCTGAGTACCTGATGGACTTTCGTGGTTCTGTAGTGAGTTATGTGATGGCTTTTTTACGCTGCTACTCTGTTTTGCATGAGAGCTGTGCTTTGTGGTCTGTATCCAAGTTTCTGTGGCTGGAGATTATTCTCTAGTAATAGAATAAGACATGATTAAGTTGAAAATTTGGGTGGAAGGAATCATTAGGTATGAGGTTTAACCATGATCAAGTTGGCAACTTCATTCTCCAGTAAACATTGTGTACGCAATTTGTGAGAGCACTTTTGGTGATGAATGGTTTGGGTGTGTGTTTGTGTCTTTTTGTTGAGTACGCCCTCTGCAAAGCCAACTACATCTGACGATTTATCAGTAAAACACATATGAACAGCAACAGATAAACGTGTGTATTGAAAAAATTGCAGCTGTCGTTAGGCCTGAAACTACCAAGATCAATGCGATGGCTGAAGCTGCTTGCATGTTCATTTAAAATAATAGATAACTCAGCAAAGTTGCAGTGTTGCACACACAAAATCATTTCTATTGGTGACCTGCAAATAGTCTAGTTCGTTACATCATTTTAGCGGTACACGCATATTGAAGGAACAAAGTCTGGCAACCATACACTACTATATGGACATCACTCCAAAACCACCGGTTTCCATATTACACGAACTACAAGCAGGTGAAACAGAGAATAAGTGATCACTAAAGCACTCCCTATGTCACAAGAACTGTAAGTTGCTACACCATAACTTTCTGTTACGCCGGAAAAGTAACGCGGGTCTACTTCTGCACAAGAGTTTGCTGTTCCAGTGATATCGTACATGGCCAACAGATTGTCTTGATTTTCCGATGTAGGTCAGTCAGTTTCAGAGACCTCCTCCTCTGGTAGTTCAAAGGCGTCGATCTCCTGGAAGTATGTTCTCTGCTTCTCCACGAAATCATCTGGTAACTTGGGTCTGCCTGAAGATGATTTTTCAACTGTCATGTGCCTCTTCTGTTAAAAAATTCAAGTAGTCAGCAAGAAGAAAACATTGTTGCAACTGTTTCAACATTCTCAAATTCGCTTATAATGTTGATTCTGTGGAAGCTGTTTATACAGTAGACCTTAGAACTGCTATTTCCACTCACACATGTACTACTCAAGTCCTTTAAATTTAGAATAGACACAAGATTGGTGGATCGTACATATGGACCTGACTACCTAAGCTAAATAATCCATGAACTGCATTAAGTTTGTGTGATACTACACTATGGTGTTGGCACTTTCTCTACAGCACCAATGTAGTGTAAAAAATACTCAAGCAAGCATATCAAGATATACAGTATCAAATAAACACCACACAATAGATACACATGAAAAGGAGCATGAAAGAAGAAATCAGTATGGGCCTTATTACCATTTACTGATTACATATTAATGGATGAGGAAGTTTGAGAAAAACCATGAGCTATAAACAGCAAGCATGACTTACGTTTGTATTGGACAGTGATAGAGATCACTCAAAGAGAGCATGGTGATCAAGGTAGAATTCTAGGAGAATGGCTCAGAGTGTTGTGCTGCTTACCTTTTTAGCTGGATGACAAGGAGCTGAGGATGAAACAGGACGAGAATCCTTTGTCGTCAGGGCTTTCTTAGTTAAGTGACTGAAATGAAAGTGCATTTGAGTTAACCAAAGACGCTCACATTGCAAGCATTAGCTATGGATAAAATAACTAAACTAAGAATTCCAATTTTTGGACATTACATTACAGAATTTGCATATATCTGGCCAACTGTAACTATTTACTAATCCAGTTAAACCTATACTTATGATACAGTATATGATTTGATAACTTAGTTCTCTTGAAAACCTGAGAATACTCTGCACGCTCTACTAATAATCTAATATACAAAGGATTTAAGGACAAGAAAGCAAGCAGTTAACAAACAGAACACCAAAGTGATGAAACAAGCAAAATAAAATAAATGGGAAGGTATCCTATCAGTCTGGACCAGTTAGAACTTGAAGTTGAACTGTTTTAATTTGTGTTTTAAAACTAAACTGTTGCAGGCTTAATGAGATTATGCTGCAGGTGCAAGCCACACATAATGACTAGTTGCTGGTACACAACAAAAATGGCATCGTGTAAAACCAGATGAATACAGATCACCATGACGGTTGCCTGTTGTTGTACTCTACCATTTGCATGAAAAATTAGTCTCATATACTGATAAAAGCCTGTGTTAGTTAAAACTTCATCGTACACGGTCTGGTTTTGAGACAAAACTAAATACACGGATCTAAAGGAGCTACCGCGCAGCGGAAGCTTATCATAAGTAAATCTCACAATCAATTGCACAAAAGCAGGGGTCAGCTTGCTCACCTGCTGGCCCTTGCAGCTTTGCCGAGAGGGGGGCAACTTGCTGCTGCTCCAGTACGAGAGGGAGCCTTGACGCTGGTGGGATTCCTCCTTCCCGAGTTTTGCGACTCGTGTAAACCGTGGAGATGGGTGATTTCACCGAACTCAACTCCTCAACAGCTACAGAGATGAAGAGTCAGAAGGATCCCAAATTGGTACAGCAAGGAGAACAACCACCTCGGAAGCCCAACAGAGAAGGCACTACAAATTAAGGTGCGATAATAGCGAAGGGAACCGGCGCGCCGAGCTAAGATGATACTGATAGTTAGCTAGGGATTGAGCCGAGAAGGGGGATGCAGCGAGCTCACCGGCGGCGGAAGAGGCCTTGGATACGGGCGTGGCCGACGCGGTGGACGAGGAGCAGGCGGAGGCGTCGGAGGGCGCCGGCGGGACGGCCCGCCTGGCGCTAGGGTTTCTCGGGGCAGGGGTGCTCGGGAGGAGGTTGGTCAGATCTCCTAGGGGCAGCGCCGCCTTCCGCTGCCGTTTGCTGGCGCCCGCCGCCTGTGGTGTGGCCGTGGTGGTGGTAGAGGGTTCCATCACATTCGCGTGGGATTGAGTTGGATTTGGGGGTGGGATTTGTAATTTGTGTGCCGGAGCGGGAAGAAGAGAAGAAGAGCCTTGCTAGAAAAATTGGAGAAGACGGTGGAAATGTGGAATATTTATTTATTTATTTTTGTGCAGTAGGTGAGCCCATAAATATAAGGGTTTGTCTAGGACGCAGTCGACTGAGACTTAGCTTAGGGCTCAGTCGACTGACGTCACCCCTTCTTCTCCAACTCCGGCGACCCCCGCCGCCACGTACCGCCGGCCATGCCGCCTGCTGCCGCCACCCGTGTCCGGCGCCGCTCTCGCGCCGCCTCCGCGCCCCGCCCTCCTCCAACCGCGGCCCACCGCCGGTCCGCCGCCGCCCCGGCCATCCCTCTAAGCCCCGCCCCCGACTCCGGCGACCCCGCACCCCTGCACCCCCCAGTTAAGTTACTCCTCGCCTCCGCCGTGGCCAGCCGTGGCTGCGGCGGCTCCGGCTCGGCTTGGCGTCGCCGCCGTCGCGAGGAAGACGAAGACCTAGGGTTAGCACGAATCACGAGGCTAGATCGACGTTTATCAACCTGACTGAGCCCTAAGCTAAGTCTCAGTCGACTGAGACTTAGCAAAACCGCATAAATAATGTCAATGATCGCGCGTGCGCTCTATGCAGTTTCGTCTTTGGCACGTTTGTTATCCAGCGGCCACAGAGCCTGGCCCAAGGAGCAAACCAACCTAAGGTTGGATGGTTAGCAGGGTGGTTGTACCCTCAGCCCATCAGAGTTCAAACCGCAGGTTTGACATCTGTGTGTTGTATTTAGACGGAATATTCTTCAGTGGGAGGCGACGTTCCCGTCGACAGCGAGGCGCCCGTGGTGACTTCGTCAATCTCAATACTCGATCCGCCGGCTCAGTATTTCGGAGGTGCTCATAGGGGTAGGGTGTGCGTGTGTGCGTTCATAGGGGTGAGTGTATGCGTGTGTATGTGAGCGTCTGTGTTTGTACTGTGTTTCGCAAAAAAAAAAAACCTGGCCCAAGGAGAACGGGGCAGGCACCTGGCTCACTAGAGATGATGCAAGATAGGAGTTTGCCGTTTCGTTTGGTAGTTTGCATTGCTGGTCGGTGAATTAGTAGGCATGCATGGCATGAGGTTTGGTGTGGCTGCATGATATGTGAGAGGGACCATGCATGTGGTAGGAAATCTTTCCCTCCTCCAGCTGGCCGGCCTGCCCATTCGAGCGTGCCTCCCAGATCTGGCGCAGCACTGCTTTGTGAAGCGTGTGCGCCACAACGCAGAGTCCCATATGTAACCAAACAATGGGCAAAGTGTAAAAAGATGAAAGATTTCCTTGTTTTCAGTGCCCATGCGAGTTGAGCTCCATGGTTGCAGGCCACCAAACGCGCCCAATGTTTCATTATAAACTCACCTGATCCATATGCTAATCGTAAGTCAAGGTCATGTTGAAATCATATGTTGATTCATGATTGATCAAGGGTTGAAGCATACAATCAAGGGAAATTTTCTTTATGTACCTCAATATATTGTGTTAGAGAATGAAGAAGATATATTTGTTTAGTTTTTATGAGGGTTGAGTATTTTTCAATGGGCTTGCACAAAAAAAGTTTGTCATATAGCCCATGAGAGGATGACATGGAGTCATGATTGTCGTCAAGGTTGAGAAACGCAAGTTGAAGATGAAGATATCTAAGTGGTCATATACTTGAAGTTTATCGTCCATATGGTGTTAGTAGACTTGTGAAGATGTGTAATGGAAGCTTTTCCATAGTAATTACGGGGGATGAATTTGGAAGTCTTCACCAAGCAACAATGAGCAAGTGAAGTGTTCCGACTTGAGGCAACCATGAAGTGTCATCATCAAGCTTAAGCAGAATGCGCAAGACGCATGTATGACTTAGCTAGGTTTCCTACTTTTATTGGTCTCAAGATGTTTCGTGAGAGACCGGATTATAGGTTTTAAAGCCGCACTACTAAGTGGGGCTTTGGGTCGTATCAGTTGATCACATCATTCGTAGTGAGATCAAAGTTGTGTATTCTTCGCATCATCTTCTTTTGTTGATATTTGTCTTTTCGTTGTTTGAGGATTTAGAGGCTTTCGGTTTTTAAACAAGCTCAAGTTCATAAAAACAGAGTAATTGTGAAAAAGTTACCACTACTTATTTTGGAGTTTTTCTGACTCTTTCTTTTGTAGAGAGCTCATGTCGTTCCATTTTTGTCTTTATCCCCTGTAGTTGACATTGCATGGTTCTCTATGTGGAGACCTAGATAGGCCAAGATCATCAAAATAGGAGTTTGTATTAGAAAGTTCTTATCGTTTTGTAAGAGTGTGGGTATGTAGTTTTTGGATTCTTAATTTTATACTGGGTAATTCTGGGTTCTATATCGTATGTCAGAAAATATTTCGAGTGGCTTCCTGGTTCCGTACAGTACATAATTCAGATTTCTAGTTGGCTAGGACACACGAGAAGTCCTCCAATACGCTTATTGGGTGGACTCTCTGTAAAAGGTGTCTTCTTATGCATTGAGTTCTAGTTTTCTTAGCATGATTTACCACCATTGTAGACATCTGAAATATATTTTTCTCTCTAATCCTCCTATATTTTCCCATCTTTTGTTCTCTCTCAGGGAAAAGAGAGAAGAGATCTAAATTCAACATTTCCACAAATCAATCTCTCTTCTATGTGAAGGAGAGCTTTTGGATTTAGATTATGGAGTTTCCTCCTCACTAATTCCTCCATACCATTTGTTGCTTATTGGTGAGATTCGAGAGAGAGGGTCTTGAAAATTTCTTGTGTTCTTTCTTTGCATTCATTGACTTGAGATCGTGGCATCGATTTTTGTTAGTGAGAGCTTAGAGGCTTGCTACTCTAGGAGGGTTTCCCTCCTAGTTGGTTTGGCGGTTGGTGTCGAGGTGACCTAGTGTGAAGAGGCCATAGTTCCCGTTCGTGGGATTGCGAAGGGATTGTGGGTTTGCCTACTCCTGGGTGCAGGAAAAAGCTAACCATAAGAGAAGGATCCCTAACTTCGTGGTAAGCCGCACCTCTCCAACGGTGATTAGCTTCCTTGCAAGTAAGTGAACCTCATGATACATCTATGTCCACATGTCTCGGTTATCTCTGTACCTGAGTTCATTCCCTTTTAATAGCGTTCATGCTTGAAATCATATATATTCACGTATATTGTGTATCACTTTTATTATATCTTGTGCTCACCTTGTTAAGTTTAAATAATTGTTGGTTCACTTAGTAGATTCTAGCATATTTATATTTATGATTTGTGTTAGCGTTCGTGCTTGAAATCATATATATTCACGTATATTGTGTATCACTTTTATTATATCTTGTGCTCACCTTGTTAAGTTTAAATTATTGTTGGTTCACTTAGTAGATTCTAGCATATTTATATTTATGATTTGTGTTAGAGACGATTTGTTTATTTTAACATTTTTAAGCAAGGTAACTCTGGAATTGTTTTAAATGTATATACACCCAGTCTAGCGAACAGCATATCGATCTTTCAACATCTAGAAGCAAAAAGTTGTTGAACGATCGAGATGTTCATCTCATTGGCGGCAACAATTTAACCACATACCAATAGCTTCTAGTACATAGGTATAAACATCTCATTGGGGGCAATAAGTTTAGTTAGGCTTCTAATGTCTTTCCAGTTGAACCCTTACAAGTCCTACTAAAATATATGTTAATTGGGTTTATATGTTTAATTCCGCATACTACTTTTTATTTAGGAAACCTGCATGACTACTTGTGTACACTAGATGATACCCAATGCAATGCGGTGAGTAGATTAAATATTAAAATTGTATGCTAGCAAAAGTTATCGAATCGATGTATCTTTTATGTCCAATGGTTATTACTATAATCATTTTAGTAGTATGCGAACATATGTATTTATTACTAAACTCAACGCAACTTGTAAGGTATATTTTAGCAAAATAAAGACGCTATAAAGAATCGCGTGAACGGTTCAATTCAGGCTCTAGAAGTTTCTGCAAAATTTGGTGTGTAATTTAACACAAAATATATATTCATTAGATTATGTGCTCTAGAAATCCGCACCAAGATATTTAATAATATTAAACACGTACACACACTCAAAATTGTACACATATACTTTATAACATAAACATTTAGTACAATATTTTTCAATGATGTGCGCTATTTTTTCGTTTCTCGTATTTAAGGGGAGTGGATTTCAAGATTTTGTTAACACGCATTGTATCTGAAAAATGAAAAATTATGTTACCAGCATTATAATATAACATTTAGATTTAGCAAAACAGAAATAAACTTTTATGCGCTTAACTATGCAACCAAATAATAGAAAACATACTTGTTAAAACTATTGTGTGGTAAAATTAACTCAGCTAAAATGGAACTGGTTTCTGTTTAAGCTAAAGGGAAACTTTCTGAACTGTCTCGGCAAGCTGAGTGAACCTTCTCGCGCATCTCATGTGACCTTCAGACGGAACATGAACTGAACATTTTTTGTCAAGTGAATTTTTTCCTGAACTTTTTTCTGAAGGAGGTGAAATTTTTTTCTGAACTGCACGTGAACTTTTTTTCTGAACGAAGTGAACTTTTTTTCTGAGCATAGTGAACTTTTTTTCTGAAACTTTTTTCTCAACGAAGTAAACTTTTTTCCTGAACTTTTTTCCTGAGCTTTTTTTTCCGAAACTTTTTTCTGAATGAAGTGAACTTTTTTTCTAAAGCAAGTGAACTTTTTTCTGAACAAAGTGAACTTTTTTCCTGAAAGTTTTTGTATTTTTATGTGGTAAAATTCACCAAGTGAACTTTGTTTTTTCCAAAAAATGTGAACTTATTATTTCTCTCGAAATGAATTTGTTTTTCATATCGTGAACTATTAAATTCACCAAGTGAACTTTGTTTTTTTCCAAAAATGTGAATGGTCTGTTTGGGCAAAGTGAACTTTTTTTTGTACCAGCCGAGCATCAAATATTTGTACCGGAGCAACGAATTAAAAATAACTAACGAGTCGATATAGAACTAGTGAACTTAGACGCATACAAGAGTGAACACAGATACTTTCCGACACGTTCTAAAGAACAAAATTGTGTGTGAACTTTGTTTCCGGGCAAAGTGAATTTTTCTTTCCGAGCTTGTTCATCCATGTCTATACTATACCTGCAGCAATTTCATCCAAAAACACTGCAAGCAATTCAAGCACGGTTCATTGTGATAAGCACAAACAGCGGTTCTAAAATCGCAACTAGTAATAAATAAGCAGTTCATTTAGTCAAACAAGACAGTTCTCCAATATCTGGAGCAAAACCAACCGATACGGCCGTCGCTCGAGAGCCATGGCATGCCGGCAGCGGCATCTCCCGCATGGCTGTTGGTTGCTTGCCGGCGCCGAGCAGCAGGTGGGGTAGAGGCCACGGCGACCCGCCACCGTCTAGCATGTGGAACTGTCTGTTTGGGTTAAGATGGACCGGAGGAGGGCGCACGGTCAGAGGTTCAGAGGAAGGGGTTGGTGGTGGACTCCCGGCGGCTCTCGTAGCTAGAAAGGCTCGCCGGCGCTGAGCACCGGTGGCGTGCGGTGGACCGGAGTAGGGAAACCGATCTGGGAGCGTCGGCTACGCGAAGGATCTCGGGTCAGAGGGCGGTCCGGCAGCACGCGCAGAGGAGAGGAGGGGCGCGCAGCAGGACACCCGCCGGTGACGCGCGCGGGAAGTAGGACGGGGAGGGGCGGACGTAGGAGATCCTCCGGGCTCCGGCGACGCTCGCCGCGAAAGGAGGTCGGGGATGGAGGTGGAGGCAGGGCAAGGAGGGCGGTGCCGGCCGCTGGGAATGGAGGCAGCGCCGGATCGACTGGGATGGAGGCGGCGGCGGTTCGCCGGGGATGGAGGCGGAGCTAGGGAAGGCGGCGACGGTCGCCGGAGTTGGAGGTGGGCGGCGGAAAGCTGTGGGGATGCGGGCGGGTGGGTCGGGTGGTGGGTGCGTGGGAACGTGGTGGGTCGGGTGGGGTGGTTTTTTATTTCTGTGGACGGGTCGGTTCGGTGGTTTGATCGAATAGGAATAGTTTCTATTTAAGGTTAAAAGAAACTCTTAGGGTAGGTTTCATTTTAGTCCTACCCGTGGTAAAATAATATATATATATTTAATTATAAAAGTCTAGTATAAATAATGGTCCCAACCGCCGCCTGCTTGTTGGCTGCCTCCGTCGCTTTCTTGGCCGAGATGGTAGCATCGTCGAGCGTGATTCTTGGGTGACGGCGCCCAACAGCGCACAGCTCCGGCCACTGGCCGTGGCTCACCGTGTGCTTCCTAAGTCAGACCGACATGTGGGTCCAAGTCGACCACGAGCTCGAGGAGTTGCCTTGGTCGGTCGTTCATGACCTGTTCTGACCCAACCGCCACTCAAGTCCAATGTCATAAGTAACCCAAACCCTGACCCCCCCACCTTCCGCCACCAGCGACGAGTTGTGCCTCCCTCCACCACGCGTCGGCACAAGGTCCAGAACGTTGGGCGCTTGCCTAGCTAATCGTCGGTGAGCATCCAGTGCTCTCAAGTTCCATCCACCACATCTCCGCCAGACGCCAGTGCTGGATCCGTCTCCTCGTCGACACCCAACTCCCTAACGCGACGGCGTCTCCTTCCCCCAACTCCGCTCGGCCTCTGTTGCATCGAAGTGCAGAACAAGGACATCGACTCCGTTGTTTCCAGTAGCCGTGTCATAGAGATCCTCAACATCCAAGGACACAACCTCTGCTGCATCGAAGTAGAGAACTCGTAAAGTAAGGTGCTTGAGTTGCTTTGGTTGTGCTGCCTACACGGGATCTAGCATTACATGGTTGTGTGATTTCTTTTACCTTCTAGATACTTATGTATGCTTGACTATTGGAGTAGCCCAACCCCTCCCCCGCCCATGAGAAAAGTTTCGAGTATCCTAAGTAATTAGTCCATTTATCGAGAAAAAGCTGACCTAAGATTCGTTGCCCCTCCAAGGTTTTGGCCCAAACTCCGCCACCAATGAGAAGAGTTACAATGTTATAAGCATTCTCAAGTGTGTTAACAGTGACTGGTAGCGCACCCCTAAAATATTGTAAAATATATTTACTCGTATAAAGACATGCATTCGTGGCGGTCCGTTTTACCCTTAGAGATTGCCTTTTAAGTTACCAAGCCATCAATTCACCTTGATTACCGTACGTTCTATGTAAGTAGAAAGATGTATCATGATCTGTTGGTTAGTTGATTCAATCGATCATATTTAACTAAGTTTTTTTTACATGTATACATTTGTGGACTAGGTTGACTCGAGTGTTCAAACAACTAATGCAATAGAAAAACTTCTATAGCAATGCATGAACACTTCATTCCATAGGAATGTATATGTACTTAACTAGTACTGGAAAAAGTTAGCGACTATAAAACATAATTTTAAATCCATCCGATCTAGACAATAGGAGACAAAAAACAAAAACCAACTTTCAATATTTTGAGGAAATTTCCAAACTATAGGGTGCATTGGATTTGTGACAATTTTACCGATATGTACGGGTCGTAGATAGAAACCAAGAGATTTGACTTTTTTTTTAAATTTGTCATTGTTAGAGCATCTCCACCGGCACCCTCCAAATACCCACAAAGGCCCATTGGGGGTCCGGACCCCAAAAAACGCCACCAGCGGCACCCTCCAAAGGGTCGCCCCGAGCAAAAAACATGCCCCGGTGGAGATGCTCTTAGGGACTCCTCTCTCTAAAAAAATCAAGGGAACTCTATGTAAAATTCCCACGTCTTAATATTTGTGCAAGATAATTATACGTCTTACATCAAAAAATGGAGAGAGTATGAAATAATTCAAGAGTTTTTAGATAAAAAATTACTATTTTATGTGTTTCTAGTTTTCAGGTAAAGATTATCAAAAAATGGAAGCCAGGCCAAGCCCAATGATCAGGCTTTTGGGCTAGGGCTGTCGCCTGTCGGGTCCTGATTGGCGCTACTCGATTTCACAAAAAAAAAGATGGCGCTTAATCGTTCCCGTTGAATTGGCTCCTGGAAAATGATTAAATGGATGTAAATTGCTCGAACGTGCAAAACACATAACTAACAGAAACCGAGTTATGTTTTCATTAATGAATAGGGTGTAAAATCCCTTTCTTCAAAAGTGGAAAAAATGAAAACAGCGTGGCAACATAGAGGACATGGCATCGTGTAGAGCAGCTACGAGATGCAAGCCCAAATCAATCCACTGATTGTGATTCATCCTATGGCAGTCGGAGAGTACTTGTATTCTTTCGAACCATGCCCAACCCATAGCGTCACCACCGATCGATCGTTCATCGCACAGCAATAGCATGCATCGTGGCCGTCGGATTTCGTACCGCATCTGCCCCTCGACGATCGTGATTGCACGATGTGCTAGCTGAACGCACGCGCGTACGTACTCTTACGCACGTTGTCCTTTTGATTGATCGATGATGGAGACCTGCGCCTCGATTGATGAATCAACAACGTAACGTAGGTGCGCTTTATCATGAATGCGCACACCTTACATGCTTGTTAAGCTACAGTCAAATGAAAGAGGGCCAGATTTTGAGACAGACGACCTTGGACGTCTCCTCTCTCCCGCTACAGTAGAAGAGAGGCGATTTTTTGAACTCCTCCGTCGATCCACCTCGCAGGGCGGCGATCCGCGGGATCCCTCCGTCTCCGGCGGCTGCTGCGGCAGCGGAAGGCTGGGGAATCCACGGATCTCGCCATGTATATAGTGTAGGGTTAGAGGGAGTGCTTGCCGGCGGCGTCCTGGAGGCGGAGGCGTCGGTGGTTGGCGTTTTGGGGTCGGCTTCTTCCTCTCCGGTGTCGGCGGTCTTCGGAGCTCCGGCATCAAGCAGTCGACTTCCCCCCGTGCTCGCGGTCCTGGGTGACCGCCGTGCGCGTTCCTGCCCCAGCTGGATCCCGGAGCGGCGGATCTAGATCGAGATCGTAAAGCTGCTGATGTTGAAGCCTGGCGGTTCTGCCGTCGTCGAGCAGGGTGGAGGCTCTCCGGAGTTCGAGGTTCGACGACTTCCCGTCCGCAAGGGGCCGTCTTCTGATCCAAGGTTTGAGGAAGACGTAGCGGCGGCGCGCCATCGGCACGTCCTGTTCCTCGCCGGCGACATCGTTTTGCAGAAGGACCTATGTGTAATTTCTATCTTTGTGGGATGTCTTTCTGTATTAACCAGGCTTTGATGTAATCAGTGGTTTCTAGCAAAAAAAAAATGAAAGAGGGCCATACCTTTTCATTCTCCATACTGAAAGACCCTTATAATTTGCAAAAAGCTAGGCAAACTTACACTATCGGCACTTTCTGAGACCGGTTACATTATCATGTCTTAAATTTCCCGACGAAATCAACTGATCTATGCTGTCTGAAAACCCATATATTTGTATGTACTTATGGATTTTGCTGAATTTCTTGTCCAGCTAATATACAACAAGCATTCATTCTCACGATTAATATACAAGAAACAATCTTGATATAAACCTTGAAATAATCGTATTCCTCTTGTTTAGTTCTTATATACCCTAGTATATCGAGTAGATAGGGTTGGGTGAGTGGGATGGTAGTGGTTAACCTGTTAACGATGCCATGGCCTAGCCGTGCCAACCTCCAAGCTTCCAACATCTTTCAAGTTCCCCAAAAGCTCTTCTCCTGAGGTTGGAAAGTCCCTCTCAGCCTTCTGGTCCATGTTTCCTTCATGCATTATGGAACTATCGTATTGTCTGATTCCTGATTGTTGTGTTCTTCTGATGTCTAGTTATATTTGGGAGACGGGGACGAAAAGGAAGACATCATTTATTGGCATTCCTTCATACAGTAGAAAATACAGCAGGATTAAGATTATAATCGTTCAGAAAGGAGCAGAGTGCTGATACCAAAACTGCACCCAATATACAGGCCAGCTGTGTTTGGTACACAGTAGTTGGCCTTGGCTAACTTCTCCTATAGACAATTGTACCTAAGCTCCCATTTAACAAAAAATAAATTCCAACAGCCAATATCTGAACGGTTTCTTTACAGACAAGACATTCTTCTTTCCGGTAGGCACTCAAAATGTTGAGAACCAACTGCAATAATATTGCCCATGATTGGTTATCCTACTAATTTTATTATGCAGGTACATATTGCTGTGTTAATAAACCATTCCAACTGAAAAGGGGGCAGGTCAGTTCGGACAATGTCCATGCACCAACTAGTACATTGATACATTTTTTCACACCTTTGCTTTCTGGAGGCATTTAAGATACCTTTGTTATGAAAATTAAGCTTGAAGAATGAAAGACAATTTTAGTCAAATTGCACTGCTTGTGGTTGCTTTAGTCGGCTAGCAACCACCACAAATACTAGTCCTGGAAAAGAAAGAAATATAGCAACACACCATCCTCCTCCCTTCCTTCTCCCGGACATCTTTATATCCTCAGGGAGCGCCCAGCCATGGCGACCTTGCTGCTGCTGCTGCTGGTACCACCACCACCACATTGGCAACCGGAAGGGATCAGAAGGGAGCAGAGGAGGAAACATGGACTGCTGCATCTGCGGCCCCATGGCCGCCATCTACAGGCCTCCGAGGAACACCATCTGCTCCCCTTGCTACGAAGGCTCCAAGGCCATCATCGCCTTCCTCAACGACGATGACCACGACGCCGGTGATGGCAGCAGCGACGGCTTCCGGGGATTGATCAAGCACACCAACAGCTCCACCAAGGCAAGCGCTCTAACTTTATAAATCCTTATGGATTGCAATGTTACATGTACAGCACACATGCTTTCCTTGGATATATCGAATTGATGGAACTTTTCCACAATGTAAGACGTTTTAGCAAGCTAAACTATTAATTAAGCTCATGTCGATTTAGCCGCGCGTGTTTGGAATGTGGAACATTCCACATTCCGGTAGGGGCCTTAGGTTTGTTCGTTGAGTTCTGTTCTGCCGTCGCTGCTATTTTACCGGCCGGTGAGCTGCACGTCTCCATCACAGAATTGCATGTCTGAACAAAAAAAGTTTGGTCGGTGAGAATGACAGACCCGACTCTCATGATTGAAGTATGCATGCTGGTGTTTGTGAAAAGTTCTTTTTTTTTTCGCAAAAAAAGTTCTTATTTTTGACAAATCGTAAACTTGAATTATCAGGATTCAGGAGCACTGCACGAGAAGTGATCGCCCTAAACATACAAATTATTTATCTTGTCGTGTCTTCCGTTGCAGCAGGGGATGAGTGAAGCATGGGAGCAGGTGAAGGAGATGAGAGACAGGCAGGAGGAGGCGAACCAGCGGGCCGGGTTCCTCGAGCAGGGCTTCGGGGCGGCCTGGATGGAAGGAGCCCACACAGACATCGTCGTCAAGCCAGGAAATGGGCCCCCAATCCCAGCGCACAAGGCCATCCTGGTGAGCCGCCATTTCCCCACCATTTTAATGAGCCGTCGGGCATTCAGGCCTGGTGATAGAACTGACCCCGGCCGCGCGTCGGGTGCGTGCGTGCAGGCGGCGAGGTCAGAGGTGTTCCGGCACATGCTGTGCTCCGACGAGTGCAAGGCGGCCCCCGCCGGCGGGTGCGTCTCCCTCCCGGAGCTCGCGCACGACGAGCTCTCCCTCCTCCTGGCATTCCTCTACACGGGGACGCTCGACGCCGCGGCGGCGGCGACGGCAACGGCGGCCTCGGAGCTGCGGCTGCACGCGCTCCTGGTGGCGGCGGACAAGTACGACGTGCCGTTCCTGGGGCGGGCGTGCGAGGCGCGGCTGGCGGTGGGGGTGGAGCCCGGGAACGCGCTGCGGACGCTGGAGGTGGCCGACCGGGTCAGCTCGGGCGGGGCGTTGAAGGAGCGCGCCATGAGCACGGTGGTGGAGCACGCGGAGCAGGTGGTGTTCTCCGACGAGTACCACGACTTCGCGATCAGGAACGCCGGCCTGTGCGTCGAGATCACCAGGGCGCTGCTCGCCAAGGCCGCCGGCGCCAAGAGGGCATGAACCCAAGTCTGAAGATGTACATAGGTAGGATGCAGCTGTTTTTCGGCTCATGTCTGAAGATGTATACATGCGTGTCTAAAATGCCATCAATGCAAGATTTATTCAGGTTCCTATCGTTGTCTCGTTGAGTTTGTGCCAAGCAACTGCGCGTACCGATGGCACCCGCACCCATTGCGTGTGGGTACCAAACCCGCACCCACGTTCTCGTATCTTAACCACACCCATACCCGCACCCGCGTGTGGGTACAAATGTTATATCATACCCGCACCCACGTGGGTATTAAAAACCCGCGGGTAAACCCACCAAAAATAACATAGTACGTATATGAAAAGTAACATCGTTATAGCCCAACATAAGTTGCACAAAAGCATAACAATATATAGTTCAAACTTCGCAGCAACACAAGTGCAAAACAGCCACATGATGGCAACTCCAGAAGCTCCCAGTTAAACGATTACAATAAATGTTCACATGATCGCAACATAAATAAATTCATCACACTTTGATAGCAAAAAGAAAGATCGGTAAGCCATTAATCTATGTCTCCAAGCCTTCGATCTACAATTTGAGAGGGACTCGGCAGGGTGGTGAGGAGGAGACGGGAGGGAGAATGGTGAACCACATTGCCATCCATCTACAATTTGAGAGGGAGGCTCAGGAGAGGAAACGAGGGAGCACTCGAACGATAATTGCGAGCGAAAAATACGAAGGGGCGACGAGGACTATGACTGGACCGTGGTGGAGGCGGTTAGTAATACATATTTTGGGATTTTTTCTAGTATTACCATGGACCCACATGTCATAAACAAAAATAACCGGGTACATGGGTATGCGGGTATGGGTTTTGGTGTACCATGCCCGTACCCGCAATACCCATCGGGTGCACATCTTTTACCGTTTACTTACCCATGGGCAAAATTCTTTTACCAAACCCTCTCCCTAATGGGTAAAAACCCAGTAGGTATGCGGGTAATGGGTACCCATTGCCATCGGCGACTGCGCGAGTAGTCACGAAACGTAACCACACCTATTCTTCGATTGAGGCATTTTGG
This sequence comes from Poa pratensis, assembly GCA_947311845.1. NCBI lineage: Eukaryota > Viridiplantae > Streptophyta > Magnoliopsida > Poales > Poaceae > Poa > Poa pratensis. The sequence goes on along the minus strand of CAMZMU010000081.1, from coordinate 15,044,472 downwards.
AGTCGTCAACTCCAGGTAGCATGTCTTTTGAAAAATTCGAAAGACGACATTTGCAAGTTTTAAAAAATAGGAAAAATGATTCAAGATGTAGATAATGTTGAACTATATCGGTGTGCCATAAAATAATAATTATATTTTAGGTTGTGTAAAAATGATATATGTGTAGATCTGGGTTACAGGTTTTCAAAATTTGGTCAGATTTGTCATTTTTTGCCGCCTAAAATATGACGAAATTGGCATTGAGATTTTCGCATGGTTTTTCATCGGAGTTTTGAGCGACGGCAGCGGGAATGGCCGTACTAGACATAGGTGTGTGCGTCGGTGTGGTTCCCATGTTTTCCTTCTTGTCAGTGGAAGGGGCACGCAAGATAGGTTTTAAAAACTTTTTTTATTAGACGGACCATACAAGTTGAGGGCTATTTTGATTCATAGGATAGGAAAAGTGTAGGAATAGGAAACCTAAAAGATTGGAGTGACATGTCTCATTGAATCCTATGGGAATAGAGATTCTCTTTAATTGTGTGAAGAAATTTTTCTATGAGGTTGGATCTCATGTTTTTTTCATATAGGATTTGCACTATAAGATTCCTATGGGATAGGATCCTATGAATCAAACAACCTCAATAAGAAAATTTCCTATAGGAATCAATCCTCTAACAATCTACCATATTCCTTTGAATCAAAGAGGCCCGGAATGGCTCAGAAGGCGGGGATCGGGGCCCCTTCCTCAGAGGACGCTCAACACGCGCCTTAATTAACGAAACAATATACACGAGCAAAATGTGAAAAAACACGCATAGTATATTTTCATGTTTGTAGTCACACGTATCAGCATGTTTCGCAAGAACAAAAGGTCGCATATCAGCATAAAACCATGAGTTTTTTTTTCAAAACATAAAGCCATGAGTTGTGTCAGAGTTTCCACCGAGTCCGATTTTTGTCAGGTTAGATGTCCCGATTGCGCTGCAGAAACGCCTCTCCGCTACCGAGTTGGAATCGGCTGGCAGCCTGCACTTTCGTCAATGTGGCACAAAACAAATACGCGACGCGGCCCTATCGTATCTGTCCATATAGGCACCTGATGACCCAGAGCAGTCTTTGTCTTTGTTTCTCCAACAGAACCCAACGCGATCGAGTTGCTCTATCGGCCTAAACGCGCCGCGGCCGTTTCTCTCGGCTATTCATCGCATCCGGTCTGCACGAAGGCCCTCGCTGAAGACAGTCATGGATGACCAGACGGAAGCCCTGCCGGACGATGTTACGGACCATGCTACTACACCGACACGCCAAAGACGTCGTGAAGCAGAGAAGCTGGTCATGACCTCCGGTACACCTGAAGAGCGCGAGGAGCTGCGAAGGTCAAGACGTGAGAGAAGAAGGACCGCAAGATTAGCTGGACCGGAATGGACGGCGTAGATCCTCCTGCCTCGGACAACTGGAGTGGAACCGAAGAAGCTGGCGTCGTCGTTATCTGGGCCTGCGTGCCCTGCGTGCTAGTTGCTTTTGGAAGCCACGAACAGATCGAACTCCTGTATCTCCGTCCCCTGCTTCTTCTCCCAGTCCCCTTCTCTGAATCCTCCCTCCTCTGCTGCTGAGAGAATTTGTATGAACTACAGACCAATTCGTGTATCTGGGAGTGTTTAGTGTGAGTACTTGTGTGTCTGTGAACCGGGTACTTAACATTTGGTATCAGATTCCAGAGTTTTCGTTGCCGTAGTTCGATTTTTGCTTTGTTGAGATCGAGATCCTCCGGATCCTCACCGATTTGGCGTGAATCTGCTCAGATCCACACAAAGAGTCGCTTGCGACCGCCTGCGGTGGGTTGATTTCTCTCTGCATCGTCGTTCTCGGTGTGCCGCACAACACCTGTTCGACGGTTTGCGCTGGCCGATCTGGCACCGGAGAAGGCTCAAACCCGGTGGGATACCTCCGCACGGATCGACACGATGGAGGCCAAGATCGACAGGCTCATGAGCCTGTTGGAAGGATCCGAGAAGCGGATGGCGGAGGAGATGTAAGCTATCAAGCTCGCCGTCGACACCATCAAGCCCGACATCTCGTCGTTGCAAGACTCGGTCGCTGTTCTGCAGCCGGACATGCAAAATCTCAAGGCCACTCTGGAGACGTGGAAGCCAGAGATGGAGAACAAGGTGGGCGACCTCGGCTCGACCATGACTGACCTACGCCGTCAGGTCGACCACATCGCAAAAGGGGTGGGAGCAGGCGCGCTGGGACTTCCGCCTGGCGCGGCCCCTCCACTGACGGGCACATCTCCGTCAGCGACGCATCTCGGCGTCCACTCCGGGCTAGGCCACGGCAACAAGCACAACTCCAGGGTCGTGGTGGTGGAGGATTCGACTCCTTCATCACCCACCCCGGTCACAGGTCAGGCCCGACTCTTGTTTATGGTTCCATTTGATCCGGGCGCGACATCTATTACTGCTACCGATGCGGGAGGAACACAGGGTGGAAACCCTCCTCCGCACGCTGAATTTCCCAAATTCGATGGAGATAATCCTCGTCTTTGGAGAAAGGCTTGTGAGAAGTATTTCCGTGTTTATCATGTTGGCTCTGAGTATTGGGTGGAGTATGCAACCATGCATCTCACGGGCAACGCGGCTCTGTGGTTTCAGAGTGCCGAAGAGAAGATTGGTCGTGTTAGTTGGAATGAACTGTGTGATATCATTAGCAAACGCTTTGATCGTGGTCACTACCAGTTGCTTTACCGCCAATCTTTCAAAATCCACCAAACCAGCACCGTCAGTGACTATGTAGAATGTTTTGACACACTCATGCATCATATGCTTGCTTATCGACCTGATTTAGATCCTATGTTCTTCACTACCCGATTTATTGATGGATTACAGAAAGATATTAAAGCTATAGTGCTCATTCAACAACCAGAGGACTTGGAGACTGCTGTTTCTCTTGCCCTTTTGCAGGAAGAAATTGGCGAGGAAGGAGATCGACCAGTGAGTTATACGAAGAATTCATCCTATACACGCGTCAACTCTAAAGCGTTCTCTTCTATGGCTGCTTATGCAACACCAAGCAAACAAAGACAAGTGCAGAATACTGAAGATAAAAGGAATTCTGACAGCTCTAAACCGGCATCAAGCTCTCAGAAGTTCCAGGCGCTAAAGAATTATCGCAGAGCAATGGGATTATGCTTCAAGTGTGGAGAAAAGTTTAGCCCTACACACCAATGTGCTACTACTGTGCAGATTCATGTGGTGGAAGAATTGCTGAATATGCTTGATGGATCGGAGAGTCCTGAATCCTTCACCACAGCAGTGGACGCGGAAGCTGAATTAGAGCAAGATCTCTATGCCCTGTCTCAGCAAGCAATGGTGGGTACAGAGAATAACACCTGTTTCAGGTTGTAGGGGGTGATACAAGGAAAATAAGTGTTAATGTTGATCGATTCTGGATCTTCTGGCAACTTCATTAGCAGTGATCTGGCTGCAAAACTAGCTGGGGTAACCACACTGGACAAGCCAATCCGAGTTAAAGTGGCTAATGGTGATATCTTGCAAGGAACAGACATCATTCAGAACTGCTCTTGGACTTGTCAAGGAGCTCAATTCTCTACTAGTATGAAAGTGATTCCTCTCCATTGTTATGATGTGATACTTGGCATTGAGTGGCTACAAACATATAGCCCTATGGAAGTTGATTGGAATTGTAAATGGATTTCTGTCAAACAAGGAAGTGAATCCATCAAGCTGCATGGTGTATCAGCTGACACTTCTAGTTGTAAGAAAATCACTTGGTCTGAAATTGTGGCAGCTGAACAAGCATGTTCCATTCTGTACATTTGCAAGTTACTCCGGATGAACCGAAACACAAGATGCCTATACCAGAGGCAGTGAAAGGCCTGTTGATTGAGTATGCAGATGTGTTCGAAGAACCCACAGGCTTGCCACCTCAACGGCTGTGTGACCACAAGATACCATTGCTTCCAGGTGCAACTCCAGCTAAGCTCAGGCCTTACCGCTACAATCCAATGCAGAAAACAGAGATAGAGAAACAAGTGGCTGAACTCATGAAACAAGGTGTGCTTCAGTTGAGTGCTAGCCCCTTTGCTGCTCCTGCCTTATTAGTAAAGAAGAAAGATCTATCATGGAGGCTATGTCAGGATTTTCGACATCTCAATGCCATGACAGTCAAGAACAAATATCCTTTGCCTGTAATCGACAGTTACTAGATGAACTGTCAGGTGCTTGCTGGTTTACCACTCTAGACTTGAGAGCTGGTTATCACCAGATCAGAATGGCAGAAGAGGATGTCCACAAAACAGCATTTCAAACGCACCATGGGCACTTTGAATACAGAGTGATGCCATATGGCCTTACAGGAGCCCCAGCTACATTCCAGGGAGTCATGAATTCAGTTTTGGCTCCAGGACTTCGTAAGTTCGTTTTGGTTTTCATTGATGATATCCTTATCTACAACAAGAACTTATCAGACCACGTGCAGCACCTCAAACTGTGTTTGATCTCCTGAAAGCCAACCAACTGAAAGTAAAGAAAAGCAAATGTTGCTTTGCGCAACCAGAGTTAGCTTATTTGGGGCATGTGATCAGTAAGAATGTAGTGGCTACTGATCCCACAAAAATTGCTGCCATCCTAAAATGGCCTTCCCCAACTGATGTCAAAGAACTTCGAAAGGTGATGGGAATGACAGGATACTATAGAAAATTCATAAAAGGCTATGGCATTATCAGCAAATCTCTGACTGATCTATTGAAGAAAGGCACTCAGTTCATCTGGACCTCTGAAACGGAAACATCCTTCCAAGCTTTGAGATCTGCTCTGATCTCTGCACCAGGTCTAGCCCTTCCCAATTTCTCAAGAAAATTCGTCATTGAAACGGATGCCAGTGATAAGGGCATTGGAGTGTTTTGCTTCAAGATGATCATCCTCTTGCCTTCCTTAGCAAATCACTGGGCCCAAACAGAGGCCTTATCCACATACGAAAAAGAATGTCTGGCTATTCTGCTTGCTGTGGAGAAGTGGCGCCCTTACCTGCAACATGCTGAGTTCCTCATCAAAACTGACCAACGAAGTTTGGTTAACCTGACTGAACAAAGATTAACAACACCATGGCAGCACAAGGCTCTGACTAAACTGCTGGGCCTGCAGTTTAAGATTTCTTACAAGAAGGGTTTAGACAATAGAGTAGCTGACGCTTTGTCTCGCAACCCTAACTTCGATTCACAGAATCTCATGACGATCGTGGAATGCAAGCCACTTTGGCTGGATACATTGTAGCCGGATACAAAGATGATAAACAGGCAACTTTGTTATTACAGAAGCTGGCGGTGTGCAAGGAATTTGAGAATTTCACCCTGCGAGATGCTGTGATAAGGTTTAAGAACCGAATATGGATCGATAACAATGCCAAATTACAAGCTCAAATTACACAAGCTCTGCATGACAGTGCTTTGGGTGGTCACTCCGGGTTCTTTGTTACATACCATCGAGTGAAACATCTTTTCTCTTGGCCAGGAATGAAGCAATTCATCAAAAACTGGGTTCAAAGCTGTTCTGTTTGTCAGCAAGCCAAATCCGAGAGGGTGTCTTACCCTGGTCTTCTGCAACCGTTGAAGGTGCCCAAGGGTGCTTGGGAGGTTGTCTCCATGGATTTCGTGGATGGACTGCCTAAATCGGCTGGATTCAATTGTATTATGGTGGTGGTCGACAAGTTCTCTCGCTATGCACACTTTGTTCCTTTGACACACCCTTATACAGCATTGTCAGTAGCTATGGCTATATGAAGGACATTTTCAAGCTGCATTCTCTGCCTCAGGCTATTGTGTCGGACAGAGACCCAGTCTTCACCAGCAAAATTTGGCAAGAGCTATTCAGGCTGTCTGACACTCAATTGTGCATGAGTACAGCTCGACACCCCAGACAGATGGCCAAACAGAACGAGTCAATCAGTGCATGGAGGGATATTTGAGATGTTTTGTTCATTCTTGTCAAACAAAGTGGGCGCAGTGGCTGCATCTCGTTGAATTCTAGTATAATACCAGCTACCATTCCCTTGAAAAAGAGCCCCTTTGAAGTTCTGTATGGACACCAACCCAGGTACTTCGACATTGACAAGGTTGAATCCTGTGCTGTTCCTAAGCTCGAAGAATGGCTGAAGGAAAGAGATACTATGACAAAGCTCTGCAACATCATTTAGAGCGCATGCATCAGCGTATGAAATCTCAGGCAGATAAAGGACGCACCGAGAGAACATTTGATGTGGGTGATAAAGTGTTCCTCAAACTTCAGCCCTATCTGCAATCTTCAGTGGCTTACAGAGCAAATCACAAACTGGCTTTCAAATTCCATGGTCCTTTTGAGATTGAGCAGAAAGTTGGCGAAGTGGCTTACAAACTAAAGCTGCCTCCTTCTAGCATGATCCACCCCGTGATACATGTATCTCAGCTTAAGAAGTGCGTTCCAGCTGATCGAGTGGAAGCCACAACTCTACCTGATGAACCACCTGAGTTCCAGGAACCAGAGTTTATTCTTGCCAGACGAACTCGCATACTGGGTTCATCTGCTATCCGTGAAGGCTTGGTGCGATGGGCAGGTATGTCGGACTCACTGGCTACTTGGGAGAATTTGCAGGAACTCAAGCATCGATTTCCAGAGGCACCTGCTTGGGGACAAGAAGGTTTTCAAGAAGAGGGGAATGTTACGGACCATGCTACTACACCGACACGCCAAAGACGTCGTGAAGCAGAGAAGCTGGTCATGACCTCCGGTACACCTGAAGAGCGCGAGGAGCTGCGAAGGTCATGACGTGAGAGAAGAAGGACCGCAAGATTAGCTGGACCGGAATGGACGGCGTAGATCCTCCTGCCTCGGACAACTGGAGTGGAACCGAAGAAGCTGGCGTCGTCATTATCTGGGCCTGCGTGCCCTGCGTGCTAGTTGCTTTTGGAAGCCACGAACAGATCGAACTCCTGTATCTCCGTCCCCTGCTTCTCCTCCCAATCCCCTTCTCTGAATCCTCCCTCCTCTGCTGCTGAGAGAATTTGTATGAACTACAGACCAATTCGTGTATCTGGGAGTGTTTAGTGTGAGTACTTGTGTGTCTGTGAACCGGGTACTTAACAGACGACGTGCCCGCCAACATCCTCCGCCGCCTCCAGTCGTGCGACCTCGCCGCCTCTCGCTGCGTCCGCAAGGCGTGGCGCGCCGTCGTCGATAGCCATCGCCTGCTGCTCCCGCACGTCCTCCCGCACTAGGTGCACGGCATCTTCATCAACTACATCGACTACGAGCGCCCGCACTGCTTCTCGCGCCCCTCGGCGGCGAAGCCCGTGATCAACGGCAACCTAGACTACCTGCCTGGCTATACCGAGGATTATAACCCGATCATCGACCACTGCAATGGCCTCTTGCTGTATGAGGATTTTCCGAAGCTCTACGTGGTCAACCCGGCCATGAGACAGTGGGGCCGTCTCAGCACCAAGTACGACGTCAACCCATACCTTGCCTTCGACCCTGCCGTCTCACCGCACTATGAGGTGTTCCTTATCCCAGATGTGCCTAAGAAGGTGATTCTACCTGTGCAAGACGAGCAAGAAGACCCGCACGATTCCATGGAATGGCCACCATCGTCTTGGACAATGGACGTGTTCTCGTCTAGTACGAGGCGATGGCAGAAGAGGTCTTTTTTCCGTCAAGGCGAGGCTGTGGGGACAGTGACCAGTGTTCGAGTAGATCCAATGAACCCAAATTCTGTGTCTTCCGGTGGTCCAAGGAGGCGCTATGGTGTATATTGTGACGGATCGCTCTACGTGCATTGCCGTGGTGTGTTTGTTGCAAGGTATTATATCTAGTGCATCCTTGCAAAGTTACCTTATGAATTATTGTATCAGTTGCTTCTCTTAGGCTTGATTCATTCTACACAAACACTACAACATCAAAATTGTTCACATTTTTCTTTATGAATTGATATTGCAGGTTATCTTTGTCAAGTGGCCACTACCAAGTTACAAAAATGCCACGAGATATCGGTGAAAGCATAGATGCACAAATATCTTGGGAAATCAGAAAAAGGGGTGTCCCTGGCAACAATATACAAAGAAAATCGTCTCCGGGTTTTTAGCCTTGTCGAATCAGATGGACTCATAGATTGGGTGTTGAAGCATCATGTTGATCTTGAGCCAGTGACATCATTATTGTTGCGTGACTTCGAGGGACTTAAAAAAACATGGACCGTAGATGATGGCGATGATTATGGTGATGATGATGATGATTATTATGATGAAAGTGACAACGATGGGGGAGGAGGATACGAAGGGAAAGAAAAGGGGGAAGGAGAAGACGATGACATGCTAATAGGGGATTACCTCCGGGACGATGACGATAATGATAATGATGATGATGATGATGATGATGAGGACGACGACGACCATGATAGTGGAGAACAAGAAAAGGAGGAAGAATGTGGAGGAGAAACTAATGGAATGCAAATGAGGGAGAATACGGAATGGAACTCCGACGATGATAATGTTCTGAACATTGAAGATGATTATGAAAGTTGCAGCATTAACCTCTACTTTCTTGGGTTTCACCCCTATAAAGAGGTGGTTTTCTTGGGCTTATCACCATCTATAGGAATGGCTTATCATTTGAGAAGCTCGAAGATTCAGTATCTTGGCAACATGCGCCCAAAAAATTACTCCCGTGCGCATACAAATGGAATTTATGAAGCATATCCGTACACCCCTTGTATGATCGGGAAGCTTAAGAAACATGCTTTCACGAGTCATCGCAGAGGTTAGAACATTTTGGCAGCAAAGGATATTAAGAAACGACACCCTGTTGTTTGGGTTCTCAAATTTTTTTTTTTGGCGATCGATTGTCACTTTCAAATGGATCATGGTTCTTATCTGGTTAAGTGTGCTCTGTATTATGTAGATTATTGTTTCTGCTTGTTAGTTAGTACGAAGTACGTGCCAAGAAGTCTTGGCCGCTTGCACTTTTCTGGTTTATTCAGCTATTTGACTACTTTTCGACATTGCATAGAAAGACACATGGTACTGTATTCAGGTCAAACTAGCAGGGTCACCCGCGCATTTGCGCGGCTAGCTTATGATTTTTTCGTTTATATAAATTTCCTTTGAGTTGTTTGTGTGTGATTAGGTTGAATGTTTATAGAAAAATCCGGTAACCAACATGCACCGTGCATTTTTCTGTGTGTGCAAGTTATTTGTCAATTTTACTCACATAATTCTCTTTCTTTCACCAGTACACTAACATTGATTTTTTTTAAAGGTACATCCACACACCATATGATTGGATCCTGAATAAACCTTTTGGTGAGGTGTATTAGGTCCTTAATCTAAATAATAAATCTCTAGATTTGTGACAAAAAAAACACATCTTGTTGGTTTATCATTTCCCACCATGCAAAATACAAATAGTTTCGTATTGATAATGTTTCTTTTTCTCTATCTGCCATGTGCATTTCTCGGTGCAAATCTTTCCATTAGCATACATGAAATTGCAATATATTTTTATCAGTGCAATGTGATGCTTCTAGATGCTTTTGCAGATGCTAATATTACATGAATTGATGTAAGAAAATGTAATTTCCATGTATCTAATACGTAATTACTTCCTATATTGAGTTAGTATGAACATCATATTGCTAATTCCACCAACTTTTGTTCCAAATCAATCGTTTTTTCCCAAAGTGTTGATAAGATAAATTCAGGTTTGTTGGATTGACTATGGTGCGAGAAGCAACTTAGATCTTTATGATTGCTTTATTTTTAGGTGGTATATCTTTGTTGTTAGAATACATATATTTCTAAGGGGTGAAAAGTTCCTATGAACAACACAGGGAGCATCGGACAGACCTGGCAGCACAACAAAAATGCTTTTTGAAAGCCAGAACATGTCCTGCGAACCATGGACCACACATCTATTAAGCAATAATAGCTAGCACGGGTAAGTCACATAACTGAGAGACTATATTGTGTCTGCAAGTCACATAACCAAGAGACAATAAAGTCACATAATTGAGATCCCCGCCAAAAAGGTCACGTAACTGAGAATGGTAATACAATGTAGTGGCTAAATCTCAGAAAAAGAAGCTATCGAGTAGATAAATATTACATATATTATTCTTACCTGCTGCCTACTTGCCTTTTCATCGAATGTAGGCATAATTTGAAAAAAGCTATACAAACAAAGATGAAAGAACTAAATCAAAAAAGATTAGTGGAAGATAGAGGATAATCAGTAAGAACAGTTGCAAACCTTACTCCTGGTATGGTGCTGCCCAATTGGTCATGGATGTATCTGATTGAGGAAAGGAAATGGTCAATCATACACCTGACATGTACGGATGTACCTCGCTCCTGGTATACTCTAGGCATGTACACAAAGTGGTTTCACAAAGAAGTAGCAGAAGAGAGTTCACCTGTTAACCAATGGAGCTGTCATAGATGGTGCTGTTGGTTCCTTCGGATCCTCAGTGATATATGGAATGGCCTGGTGCGAGAGAGCAAATAAAATCATGAAGAATAAGAAAGAGCTTTTAATTCGTCATGCATCAAAAGGAAAATATAATTGCTCCTTTTTTTTTCTTCTCCACGCACATCGCATCAATGGAAAAGCCCTTGCTATTTTTATCTGGTACATCCTAGCTAAGACATCTAGTGCTCATAGCGTCAGCTTGTTTGAGCTGCAATTTCTTTTTTCCCCATTTGACTATGACGGTAGCATCACCAGACACCAAGTGCTATTCTTATGCACATATTTGGCAAGAAGTAGCCTATCAGCTGTAAAAAATTAGACTCTTACCTTGTTCTCAATTTTATAGGAATGGAGCGCGACCTTCAACCACTTACCTAGCACTCAGTTTGACTCTGTTGATAGAATAGTTTGGCGATCATGTATATCCTCTGTAGAATAGATCTATCTTAATATGCGTCAGCCATTCATCCTTTGACAAAACTGCTAATTCAATTGATATGAAAATTTTAATTAGCCGATTGGCAGCTTGGCTTCCCGTGTTGTGTAGCTGTAGTAACCTTGAATCTGCTGCACGCCTCTGTCAATGTTTTGCCTGTCAAATTAATTAGTCATGGTTTGCCCTCTAAACACTGTCTTTTGTGGAGCTGAGTACATACCTGGATAGCCGGCCGGCCGGTATGTCTCCAGGAGCCTGCTCGCACAGAGCAGCTCTCATGGCTACCATCAGCTCCTCTTCTAGCCTTTTCTGCAGCCCATCGGCGCCGGACATCACGATGATGATCGACAACGGCCGCTCTAGACCGGCAGCGTGACGCCGTCTTCTCTGATCGTAACTACGCCTTTGGCCGGATCACACTGGATGATCGTTCGCCTCCTAATTCCGCCGCCGTTTTTACTCGTCGTTGTTTTCGGCTACTCGCGCCGGCCTTTTTCCAATCTAGGACTCTTCCGTGAATCTGCGTTCAACTGTCACAGGCCGATAAAAAGTGAATTTTGTGAATAATAAATTACTAATTAAGAATAGCAAGGCACAGATGAACATCCAAACTCATCATGAATGTACCTGCTGATGCTAAGAGGTGAAACAAATATGAAGAGGAAGTGCCCATGAATATTACCAGAAGCTCACGGTAGTATTGTCGTTCATTTAATTCATTTAACTTCTCGGCGTAGCTAGCTTTGACCGTCGCCGCCACTGTCGTGGCTCCTAATTGCGGAGCGTCTCATCGTACCTTCAGTGATCCAAACATCAAGATGCTATTACAGTCATACTTCCGAATTGTGGAGCGTCTCATCGTACCTTCAATGATCGATTGATTCAACTATCCAAACATTACGAAGGTCACCGACTCATTGTGGCTTTCGTGTACCGTGTCTTAAGTTTGCTGATCGTTTGTTCGATCAAAGCATCAGGATGTCGCCGTGGCTGCCTATTCAGTTAGCCGATCCTCCGTGCCTTCGATGGCCAGCGCACCATAATCACCGGGCGTGCCTGCAGGATGTCCTAGAGTTGTTCAGAGTTGACGATTCTTTGCTTGCGTGTAGCTTTGGCGGTGTGTATCTCGATCTAGCGTCCGGCGTGCTGTGTAGCTTTGGCGGTGCGGATTGCAGATGCATAATCCTACCCTTGTAGTACGTGCATATCAACATACGGCCGGCCGGCCGGCCGAACAGCATTAATTAATCAAAGTCCAGCTTGAATACGGCTCTGTTGTTCATAGACGTGGGGCAGAAGGACAATGTAAATGAGGATAAAAAATCAGCACCGGCCGCACGTCTCGAAATTTAATCTTGGTCGTTCTTTTTGAGTTGATTAAGGCTAGCTAATCCATACCGTTGATTGTTTGTTGTTTTAATAATATAATAGAAGATTGCAACCGTTTTAGTTTTAGAACCTTCCGAAATATTCCGCAATTGTTTTTTATGCTTTCCAGTTCTGAAAGTAATTGCTTTCGATCGCTCCGTTTAGAGGACTCCTTCCAATCCCCAGTAAAGAAAATTTGTTTAGAAAGATGCCACTACGATAATTACATTTTGCTTTTCTGTTTCATCGCTAATGGGTGTTTGGTCTAGTGGTATGATTCTCGCTTCGGGTGCGAGAGGTCGCGAGTTCGATTCTCGCAACACCCCTATCCAACTTTTTGCACTTTCTTTTTGGAAGAAAGTACAACTAAAAAGCTCACCGTGACTTTTGCTTGCTCGCCGGCGTCTTGGCGGCGACCAGCCCAGCACATCGAACACGCGGTGGCACTGGCTCGGCGGGGAGGACAGCAAGGAGAACACGCACGTCAGCGGTCATCCTCAGCACCAAGAGCGCTATTCTTGGCTCAAATCAAATTAAGCACCCCTCTTCTACCTCCGCTCCCGTCCACCCGTCCAACCCGCCTAGCAAGTTTGGCGACGCCCTGTAAATACACGCGCGGTAAAGAGGGCGACGCCGGTCTCGCGCGATCGATCCCCCCACAACATCAGGAGACCGAAGAGACCATCGATCCATGGTGCCGGCAATGGCGTCCCGTCGTGCCGTCCTCGTCTTGTTCGTCGCCGCTGTCGCGACATCGTCCGTCGCCGTCGCTCTCGGCCAGGCGGCGGCTGGGCCGGACTATAGCTACGTGCCCGGGACGAAGCTGGGTCCGGAGAACTGGGCGAAGCTGAGCCCCGCGTACAGCGCCTGCAACGGCGGTGCTCCGGTGAGGAAGCAGTCCCCCATTGACATCGTCACCAAGAACGCCGTCCCCCGGCCAGACCTCGAAACCCTCAACCGCACCTACGACGCCACTGACGCCACCCTCATCAACAACGGCAAAGAAATCTCGGCAAGTCCCCGTTCATGTCGTCCCAATGCTGTTTACCGATCTCGAGACCGTGTCGTCCCAATGCTGTTTACCGATCTCGAGACCGTGACGCGGGCGCGTACCACGTACTGATCGATAAATTTGGCAAATGGCAATGCAGATGACGTTCGCCGGCAAGGTCGGGACGGTGTCCATCGGCGGCAAGGTCTTCAGCCTCAAGAAGCTCCAGTGGCGCACGCCCTCCGAGCACACCATCAACGGCAAGCGCCACCCGCTAGAGGTCCAACTCGTCCACGAGAACGTCGCCGGCAACGGCGAGCTCGCCATCATCGCCATCCTCTACAAGGTCGGCGCGCCCGACTCTTTCTACTTCCAGCTCAAAAGGCAGCTTGCGGAGCTGGCGGCCGACCGGTGTAACTACGCCGAGCAGGACGCGCGCTCGCCGTTGGGGCTGGTACACCTGCGCTCGTTGCAGAAGCGGACGGGGAGCTACTTCCGGTACATGGGCTCCCTGACGGCGCCGCCGTGCACGGAGAACGTCTACTGGAACGTCCTGGGTAAGGTGAGGCAGATGAGCAAGGAGCAGCTCGACATGATCCTCGCGCCCCTGCCGGCCGCCGCGAAGCAGAACGCGCGCCCGGTGCAGCCGATCAACGGCAGGGTCGTCACCTTTTATAACCCGCCCAACAGCACCATCTCCTTTGATATGTGATCTGTCTGATCCACCATTCATTCATGTGCTAATTAACCTAGAAATTAATTAATGTACTGCTGCTGTAATCGTGCATCACTACCACCGTACTGACCAATTATCCTCCCTCTGTGTCTTGTGTCGGTCACCTCCTTGTTTTACCTAGTACACTTTGATTAACTGTTGTATGATCTTGGTCATATTATTTTGTTGTATCGATTACTCTGATGATCCGGAACTGTGAATCACGGTTCCTCGTGAATGTGCACTAGCTGCTGCTCCAGATTGCAGAGACTCGTGATCTGAAATTCAGTCCGTTTTATCTGAATTTCGAATCGTTTTTGAACACTTTGTCTCCACTTTTTAAAGTTTAGGCCCCAATTCTTCAGGCACTTTAACTTTCTTATCAAGGAATCAGAAGTGCAAAATTACAATTGGATATACTGCAAATGAAACATCTATTCCACAGGTTTTTTATTTGTCCATTAACTGTATCAGAAATTCAGAATGAGTAGTGCATACAACTGCATAACAAGGGTTTTATGAAGGCCACCCAACATCACACATGCTTGCGTGATTGTGTCCTGCAGCTGCAAGAGACAAATCCAATGACTCCATCAGTGAGCACAACAATAATCTAAACTTCAAGTTGAGTTCACCATTCTGTACCATGCAGGATTCTTGTGAGTGACACAGATGGGTGATCAAACTCACGAGCCTGACAGTATGCAACTGCAACTAATTTTGGAGTGTCAATATAAAATTAAACTGGTAAGTGGCTGAAGAAAAGTTAAAAGCATGCATTTCGACGAACAGGCGACGCGGTCATCTCTAACCATAGAGATGGGCAGCAAAGTACTTGCTTTTCTCCATTCTGCCAATTGCTATATTTTATTTAACCTGAATGAAGTTAGGCAGACTCTGGCTTGGATGCAAAGCACACTGGATAGAGTTTTTTTTAGGGAAAGTATGTGCTGAAAATCTAAGATTGATCTTTCGTACTGTGACTTCGGATCCTTTGAAGGAAGACTGTTGCAGCGTGGAATATCCGTCCTACTTATTTTATAGAAAAATCCGTCCAAATTGGGTCATAGGGATACTAGAACTAAGAAGACAGTAGAAGCAAATAGTGGAAGATACTACTTGCTAACTGTATCAGAATGAATAGCACATACAACTGCATGAACAAGGGTTCTGAAGGCCAAACAACATCACGCATGCTTGCGTGATTGTGTCCTACAGCTGCAAGAAACAAATCCATTGAATAGCACATTAATCATCTGAACTTTAACCATGCAGGACTCTTGTGAGTGACACAGATAGGTGATCAAACTCACGAGCATGACAGTATGTTACTCACCCGTCCGGAAATACTTGTCACGGATTTGTCTAAATACGTCTTAATGTGTACATACATCAGAATTTGGAGAAATGTAAGTCAACTATTTCCGGACCCAAGGAGTACTAATTTTGGAGTGGCAATGTAAAATTAAACTGGCAAGTGGCTAGAGAAAAGAAGGCATGCATTTCGGCGAACAGGCACTGGTACTTTTCTCCATCCAGCCAATTGCTAGATTTATTTAACTCCAGTGACCTGAATGAAGTTACACTGACACCGCCTTAGATGCAAAGTATGCTGGAAAAAGAAAGTGGGTTTTGCATCTAATACTGATCTTCCATGCTGTGACTTCGGGTTCTTTGAAGGATGACAGTTGCAGCGTGGAATATCCGTCCTATTTATTTTCTAGAAAAATCCGTCTAAATTGGGTCATAGGGACTTCGGGTACTTTTGTGCTTTCTCTCGTAAACTCAGCTCTAAGAAAATGCAAGTAAATTAACCCGATCATTTTATCACATATAGTTAAGATATGCAAAACAATGAAATACTTAAACTTAGACTCGATGTGCTAAAGTGATATCGGAACTGACCACAAGATCATCATGACACAAGCAATTAACTCAGTTTATGGAACAAAGAACATGCAATTTTATTTTCCTTGAACTACATTAAACTTACCTCGTCGTGGTGTCGAGTATGAACTGAAAAAACCCTAGATTCGGGTGCTCCACGCGTACATATTGCAGCACGAACGTAGAGGGTCTTGGTGCTCGAGGAGATGGACTACGCTGCGGCGGTGGCGTGGACCAAGTGCGCTCCGGCGACGCAGGAACGAGGCTTCGAACAACGTCGAGCGAGAGCCTAACGACGCATGGTGGCGGAGAAATAAGGCTCCGGGCTGCGTGCGAGCGACCACCTAGCTGGTACGGCGATGGTGTGCTGGTACGGCGGTGGTGAGCTGAGGCACCATGGCACAATCTTAGATGGGGAATGGGGGCCTGACGAGGGATTGGAGAAGAAGGGGATTTCGTGCTATAGTGTATCTGCTGTACGATATCCAAAGGGGATAGGGATGGAAGATGGCAGAGAATAGATGTGCGGGGGGGTTTCTACAATTTGTATGGTGGGGGAAGCAGAAATTTGCAGATTTGCAAGATGTTGATCTAGCCGTTCCTTGTTAATCCGACGACGCGGACGGAAATTTGCAGATTTGCAGGATGTTGTCCATTTTCACCTAATACATTCCCGGGATACTACAACTAGAAGACAGTAGAAGCACATAGTGGAAGATCAAAGAATAATATCTTGACATGTGGTCAAGGCCCATGGCGACATCGTTCCTGTAAGAGACAAATGGAAAGCTTATAAGAAAAAAGGGTCAGAAACAATGGGACCTATGAGTATGACTGAGTGAAGAAAATTTTGTCGCAAAAAAAGGAAAAGGTGGAGAAATTTGAGCCACGACGTTCAACCTCTCAAGCTACAACAAGAAGCAATAATGAACCTTAGGCATGTACTCCCTCCGTTCCACATCTAGATACATCCACTTTTTGGAAAATGGAAGACAACTAATTTGGAACGGAGGGAGTACAATGCAAGGTGCTTATGGAGTTACTTAGAAAAATAAACCGATTTTTGTCTAAGCACCAGTGCTTATTTGTACTAGACAAATGCTTAACTAGGCACCCCTCCTATAGGAATAGGCACCGGTGCTTATGGAAAAACTTGGTTTATTTTTATAAGCACCTATCTAAGCACATTGCATTGTACATGGCCTTAGAAACAAGAGACTGTGCTAGGCTCTGGAAGAAGATAACAATCAAGAAAGTTATGAAATTTCTCCAAAATTGCACACAATACTCCATTCTCAAGAACATGTGAACTTGCAACAAGCCAGCCAAGATCACAAAACCATCAAAATTTGGTCTAATTTTCCAATCCATATAATTCTTCCACAGATCTCTTCACCTAGTATGTACACACAAACACACAGCTTTACCAAACCTAGAAGCACAGCAACAAGCCAAGAATCAGGTAGAAGATCGACCACACAAGATAAAAAACAGAAAAGAAAATCTGCTGCACACGCTACAACGGCCCGGACCTCGCAACGCGGTCGTCCACCTCGAATTCGGTCGCCCAATCCGCCGCCCGCCTCCCCGACGCGAACCGCATCACCCCTGCCAGCCCGGGCGCCGGCGCCGGGTCGGCCTCCTCCGCCTCGAACGCCTTCGCGTCCGTCCGCCTCGCCGCGGTGGGAGGCGGAGGCGGGGACCAGTCGACGCTCTCCACGGCGCTCTTCCGCGAGCGGCTGCGGCGCATCAAGAACCCGAACCCAGGGCAGCAGCCGCCGGGACCGGGAGGCCGCTGCGTCTTCTCCGACGGAGGTGCGCGCGGCCGGCGGCACGCCCTCTCGCGCTCGGAGAGCACCTTTCCGATGCAAGAAACCTTGGGGGAGCTGGGCTCGTCCTCCGGGACCGCGGGCCTCGGGTTGCGCCCGCCGCCGCCGGTTTTGGCCTTCTTGGGGAACATCGCGGGCGGGTGCTGGTGGTTCCTCCGCCCGCCGCCCTGGCCGAGCTTCCCGGAGAGGCCGATGATGGGCGCCGCCGTCGGCTTCAGGTTCCCGGAGAAGCGCTGCGACGTGCCGCCCCGCCGCCGCCGCCGTGGTGGTGGTGCTGCCCGGGCGCGTTAGAGTTGTGGTTCTTGAGGAGGCACTTGGGGTTTGTGTTCTCCTTGAGGGAATCGTCGCGGTCGTACACGCCGCCCACGTCCACCCATCCGATGTCCTCGCCGATGCGCAGCCGCGTCGAGTCCGGCGGTTCGCCGCCGAGGTCGCGCTTAGTCGCCATGAGAGAAAGAGAGAGAGATTGGTGGAGGGAGGGGGAGATGAAGTCGTCGGCCGGTTCGTCGGCGTGTGGCGCGGTTTTAAAGGAGGAAGTCGTCGCGTTGTTAGGGATTGCCGGGTGCGCGTCCTTTTCTTTCCCTTTATTATGTTTTTCGTCTAGGTATAGTAAACGGTATATCAAAGTTTCCAAGACGCGGGGTTCCTGTCCAGTGGACCTGGTTTACAAGACGGCGGCTGTCTCCGGGAAAATCATGTTCCTATACACGATTCTAGAAGCTTCTAGAAGTACAAGTGTTGTGATTTTGGTGTGGCCTTGCTCATCTCTTAAACATATCATTCATTTCCTTGATCCTTAGAGCATCTCCAACAGCCGCGCTACCGCACCGCGCGCTAAAATAGTTTTCCAGCGCCGAATTAGCCTTTTCGCGCGCGGGGAGGGTTGGTGCTTTACCAGAGGCTAGAAAATTTAGTGCGCGGATGTGGCGCTCCAGCAGGTGCTGAAAAATGCAGCGCGCACGCCCAGCCGGCAAGGAACAACACATTTTGACAAACGAAATGATCTCAAACAATATGCAAAATGACTTAAACATAGCATATTTCAAATTCATCATATAGTTCAAAATGACCAAACAACTAGCAAGTTCATGACAATTAAAGTTCACACAAAACAACTAAAATGAAACAACAACAATCATGCCTCCTCTTCTTCCTCCTCGCCTTCTTTCCAATCGTCATCATGAATCGCCTCCTCATCATTCGAAATTGGGACAGTGTTCCCACTATGTCCAAAGGCACCATCACAAGGATTCGGTGGCACACCGGAAGACGGAGGTGCATTCATCCCTCCCATGTTTCCAAATGCTCCCATGCCACTCGGAGGTGCATTCATTCCTCCCATGTTTCCAAATGCTCCCATATTTCCATATGCTCCCATGCCTCCCATGGCACCCATTGCGCCCGAAGGTGCTCCCATGCCTCCCATGAGAGACCCAAAACTCATGCCTCCCATGCATCCCATTGCGCTCGAAGGTTCTCCCATGCCTCCCATGAGAGAACCAAAAGTTATTCCTCCCATGCCTCCTCCTATGCCGGCCATTGCTCCCATCCCTCCCATGCCTCCTCCTATGCCTCCGAAGCCGCCCATTGTAGTGCTCATCATCATTCCTTTTTGGGCCAAGAGTTGTCCATAAAGAAGAGGTACTTCTCTTGTTCAGCTAGTCTTGCTTGCTCCTCCATTTGCAACTTCTTCTCCTCCAAAGCCAATCTCCTCTCCTCCGCTTCCACCTTTCTTGCCTCGGTCGCCACCTCTTGACTCCTTGCCAACTTCTTCTCCTCCAATGCTTCCTTTCTTGCTTTCACAAGACAATCCATTGCATTTTTTATCTCATCATCTCCTCCCTTCTTCTTCTTCTTCTTCTTCTTCTTCTTCTTCTTCTTCTTCTTCTTCTTCTTCTTCTTCTTTTCTTTTGCTTGTTTACCTCCAATTGGTCTTTGTGGCTTGGAGTAGGCAACCGAGTTTGGAGTAGGGCTCCTCCTCCCACCGTCACTTGATACCTCATCATCATTTATGAGCACCGCATCTATAGTAGTCTTGGCTTTCTTTGGCGCCTCTACGCCATCACGAGTCTTCCATTTCTCTTGATCCTTCAACACTTCGTAGCAGTGGTACAACAGAAATTCTCTCCCTTGCATAACCTTGCCTTTCTTAATCTTCTTGGCTTCTCCCCGGAACAAGTTTTGTGCAGTGTCAAGCTATACAAAATAAAGAACAAGTTATACTAACAAACAAAAAATAGAGAACAAGCCAACAATGAGTGCAACAAAATAGAGAAATTGAGTTACCCTATCTTTTTCATTAGTTCCACTTGGGTTCATCCTATCAACTGCCAACAATGTCGACGCCCATTTCATGCAATCGGAGTTGATCAACGACCACCGGGACCGAAGAGATCTATCGGTGCGTTCAATTCCGGTAGTGTTGCGTGCATCAAAGTGCTCCTTCATTCTAAACCAATATGTATCTTTGGTTTGGTCCGTTGCAATGGTGGCATCCATGGACACACTCAACCATGTATTGCATAGCAAAATGTCTTCGTGAATGGTGTAGTTCGACGCCCTTCCTTTTCGGTGCATCTACCATACCCTCACCATCCTCATTCACCTCAAACTCATGATCTTCGTAATGCATTTCATTGGTTTGGGACCAATGAGAATTATTGGAGCCAACATCCATAGTTGATAGATATGCTTCATCAGCCATATTACAAGATATAGCAAAACTAATCAATCTATGCTCAATTGAACAACAACAAAAAAAAATAAAAGAACAATTCATACCTTGTGGGCATTTCCTCAAACACCATGTTGGCATGGGCCGCCGGCGCATCAAATTGCGCGGGCTTGGGCGCTTGAGGCGGCGGAGGAGGTGGCGGCTGAGGCGCGGCAGGAGCCGCTGGCGCCGCCGGATGCACGTTCGAAGCCTTCAAATGCCGCTTGGCTGCTCCTCCCTTTTGCGTCGCGGTCGCCGCCCCCGGCCGCTTCAACACGCCGCTACGCTGCCTCACCGCAGACTGCTGCGCGAGGCCTCCCGGTAAGTTCGTCCGCGGCGCCACGAAGAGGCCGCGCGCGATGGCGGCGCCTGGAGTTGGTGCGGCGGCGCCGCCGGAGGAACCGGTGCTCAGCCCCGCGCTAGGGTTTGCGGCGCCGGCGGTAGAGGGGTCGCGGGTGTAGGGAGGAGTTGGGGGATCTAGGTGTAGCCGGTGTAGCCTTCCATTGCCGACGGCGGTGCTGATTTCGTCGGCGGAGGCGCAGGTAGCGGACGAGGGCGGCACGATTGGAGGTTTCAGCTGAGCGGTTGGGAGTTCGCGGGCAAATTGGAGCTGTCCCGCGTGCTGGAGCCGGCGCCCGAAATAAACCGCGCGAGATGCCGCAATGTCCCGCGCGCTGGCGCCTTTTTCCCGCGCGCGCGGTTTTACCGCGTCTGCTGAAGCTTCGCATTTCGCCCCGCGCGTGCTATATTGCCGTTATTTGCCGTGCGCGCCTCATTTAGGGCGGCTGTTGGAGATGCTCTTATGTCGATAGGATGGCGGTGGTAAAAGTTTTACTGTGACCTTTATCGACTGTACCTAGCAATGAAAAATATTACACCTCAATGTTTGGGAAACTTCTATCTCATTGTCCGGTGCGGGGTAGTCCGGTCGCACCGTTGGAAAATGCATTGCCTCGGAATTGCTTGGACCCTGCTCTACAAGGTGAAAAAACATGTTCTAGCTTCAATTGTCGGATCATACAACAACGGTGTTTGTGTGTCGTTCTTGCTATTAATATAACTCACTTTATCCAAATAAAAGATAGGTGTTGCTTGCTCCACGGCTCCATACTCAGATTATGTGTTCTGTGTTGTTGGCTTGGCTTCTCTCGTATGTTGTTGCTGCTATGCTTCGTTCCATTTCTAGCTCATCCCCCTCTCTACCCTAGCATCTCGTCTGTCTCTAAAGTTCCTTCTCTACCACCCTCTTCCTCTATTGTGGCTTCTCCTTCGTCTGGTCGAAGGTTGGCTACCATGGAAGAAGTCATATTGGACCTCAAGGCGAACCCAAAAAGGGAGTTCTCTGCATGCTCCCGAGCTCGGGTATTGGCGCCTGAGAGAGGCTAGGTCTAGGGTTGCTCGATCCAGCTTCAACCGGGCTCGATCTAGCTAGCGAGTTATATTTGTTGTCAATGAGACCAATGCATCAAATGTTTACGGATTTTATTTTGCGTAGGTTTTTATGACATGATGCAACCATGAAAATGTACACATGGATGTTATACGTGTGGTATTGCGTTGTTGTGTACCCTACTTGTAAATGTTGATTACAATGATTGTATCTGATGCATATGTTGCGACCTTTTACTGTGACAGATAGAAATTTGTCGTGTACCTTGATTTTTACTAGCATGGACGTCTACAAAATGTTGCAACGTTTTTACACGTTTTTACATACCATGGAACAGTATGTTGCAATAATGTTCCATTAATACACCACAAGTGTTGTATGCACTGTTTCCACGTCGTTATGGTCAGACAGTTTAGATCTCAAATTTAAGTGACACCGCAGTTGCATAAACTGAGTAGAATTGCTTGCAGCTGATACTTTTGAATTTTTTTTTAACATCAGATATTGGATTGTCAATTGTGTTGCAAGCTAGCATTTGACACATGTGGAGAACTCATGTCAGCCGATGTTGTTGGGCTCCACACACGTTAAAAAGCTACTCCCTCCGTCTCTATTTAGTTGGCGTTATTGTTTTTGCATGCACCAAGTTTGACCATATATTTCACCAACAAAAAAGGTGATATTAAAAACTACACCGTTGAGAACTTTGTTTGAATACGAATATGATGGTATAGTTTCTTTGCCAAATAACATATATTTTATCGGTGAAATTTATGGTCAAAATTACTGCACGCAAAACTAAAACGCCATCTAAATAGGGACTACATTCAAACTTTGTCGACTAATCCAACCGTTCAACAACCTGACGCCAGGATCGCACGCGTCTTTTTATCGTAAATAGGAAAAGTGTAACACACGAGATGATAAAAATCACATTAATTAGTTTGGACTAACTAGGTCTGCTTAGATTAGGCTAAACATAGATTTTTAGGCGAACAATTTTTTTTTTCCAGTAACCATTAGTCCATTAGTTTAATTGCTGTTTGGCAAGAAAAGCTACGTTCAAATCCGAGAGAAATTTATTCCTAGGTTCTGCTTTGTTTCGGAGTGTTGGTCGGCTTGCATGCATATCGCTCTCGATGGATCGTGTGCAAGGACGTGTGCACCGGGCCCAGACAAGGCACGGAGAAGCGGGCACCAATCAGGGTAGCGCTAGGTGCGACGCGATGTGACGTGCACATCTGGGCAGCTGTACGTAAAAAATCAAAGCCTTGAGATTAACGTCAACGAGGACGACGTGTTTAGACCGCTCCGTGCATATGCGGTTGCCCGTTTCCTAAGCCAATCTAGTGCTGCAGCTGTTTCGACCGACCAGGGGCAGGCGGCTAATCTTTTCTTTCCCTCAATTCCCGCGGTTTCTTGGAACTTTTTGACCTTGGAATCCGCTGCACAAGGGGCCCATGTTCACCACAAGAGGTCTGTAAGATAGTATTTTTTTTACAAGAGGTGGGGCCAAGAAGACCTCGGAGCTGCATTATATTGAAACACGTGGCGGACACAATTTTGCAAGGAGGCCCTTTACAACACTTATCCTAAAGAACCTAGTATTTGAAGATAAGGGTTGTGCTTTTACAGAAACACCCCACTACTAAAAGATAAAAAGCAATCAAGTCCTAGGACACCGCCGCCACCAATTGCCGGCGAACTCCGGGTGCGAGGTGCACCGAGATCAGAGAGGGGAACGCTCGGATGCTCTCCTCCGGCGATGAACCGCTGCCGCCGGCTAGCTCGAAGTATCCGGGGACGAACCACTTGGCTACCTCGAGGTGCCGAGCTCCGGCGCAGGATTCGACAGGCCTCCGGCTCAGAGGTTGAAGAAAGGCCACCATCTTAGCCATAGATCACAGAGGCATGCAAAGCCACCGCGTGTGGTGCTCTGAGCTACAGCAAGAACACGAACCACCTCACAGATGTTGGGGAAGACCAGCAGTACCTCTTTCGCTCCTTGCCGCCACGGCCGGCCAGAGGAAGAAGTAGTAGTTGCACCCCGCCTGCTGCAAAGTGGACACCGTTGACCTCCAGAACCGGAAGCCAACCTTCAAGCTTATTAGAGAAGGAGGATGCAGCTCTCTCACCTTCTATATGCTGCTCCGACCACTGGAGCTTCGCCAGGAGGAGAGTATGCGCCACCGTCCAGCAGATGCAGCTCGGGCGCATCTACAAGCAGGTCCTCATCGGCAAGACGCCTGCACGTCGGCAAACACAGAAGCAAAGTCAACCCTACATTTACAGCCTAATTTACCACTATAAAGAGGTGGGGCGACACCCTATTCCATCTCTACACCAGGCAGCGTAGGCGCCAGCGGCGAGAGCGGCCGGATTCGGCCGCCGGTGGCGGCGGCTGACCCTCAATGGGTCGGGAGAGGAGGAAGAGGGGAAAAGGAGAGGAGCGTGCACAGCACCGATAATGATGCTGTATTCCGGCTTTTCGTCTGTACGATACTTTACTCCGTCCCATTCCAAACTAGAGCTGACAGTTCCAAACGTTATTATCCCATTTTTATGTACATTCAAATCAAAGTTACTAAACTTTCTTTCAGGTAAAATAACTAGACCATCTGCATCAATCGAGGTCCCGAGGGGCGATCCCCATTTTCGTGAAAAGAACATTTAAACTAAGTGACAAGGAGAGAGAGACTGAGAGAGGAAAGAAACGAGTAATTAAGAAGCTATACCATCTGATCACTGATCACATGTACTGCTCGAGTTCATGGTTAGTTGATCAGTTACATCATGTACGCCCTAATCTTTTTTGTCAGTACGACCTAGCTCGCTTCTTCCTTCTAGAAAACCTGTTCCAAATGGCTCAACAACTACTCTGACTTTAGCGGTCACTCTCTAGTCTCTACAACACACTCAGGGTCCTTTATCAATCAGACAATCACCATGATTTCGCGTTTATCGTGGTTTGAAATTTCCACCGGTGAGAAGCGGCCACCTCTGCCCAACCCCCGACCCTAGGGTTCCGCCGCCGCCGGCGCAGCGCCCGGCCCGGCCGCCGCTCTCCTCTCCCCCTCCAGACTCCCCCCGTCTCGCGCGTCCGTCGCCCACCGTGGCGGCGGCGCGCATCTCGCTCCTCTCCCGTCTAGCCTCCCCCGTCTCTCTCCCTCGTCGCCGCCGCCGGCAGGGGCCGCCGGGCGAGGCCTGGGTGGCGCCGGCGGCGGCGGCCTGTCTCTTCCCACGCCAATTCTGGTGGAGGCGTGGCTCCCCATGTTGGCGGCGGTGCACATCGGGCGGCGGCGGCCCGGCTCCGGCCGGGTGGAGGCTGGACGGCGGCGTCGCGCGTGCCTGTGGGGCGGCGCAGTGCAGCGGTGGCGGCGTGCATAGGAGATGGCCGGCCGGCCCTTGCGGCCCAGATCTGGGCCGTCGGGCCCAATCTGGGTTTGGGCGGGCTAGCTTGACCTGCTGCACGCTCTGGAACTGGAGGTGGCGATGCGGATTCAGGGGACAGCGGTGACCGTGGTCAGCCTGTTGCAGCGTGGCAGTGATGATTTGAAAGCACACGTTCGTTGGGAGACCCCAAGAGGAAGGTATGAAGCAGTGCAGCAGCAAGTTTTTCCTCAGTAAGATACCAAGGTTATCAATCCAGTAGGAGTAAGAAATCACTTCTGAAGGTTGTCAGTGGCGCGCTGGCGTGGAACCTGCACACAACACAATCAAACTATTTTGCCCCAACGAAACAGTGAGGTTGTCAATCTCACCGGCTTGCTGAAAACAAAGGATTAAACGTATGGCGTGGAAAATAGTGTTTAATTGCAGAGAATGAAAAGGAACAATGATTGCAGTTGGTTGTATTATCAGTGTAAAAGAATGGACCGGGGTCCACAGTTCACTAGTGGTGTCTCTCCATAAAAGATAACTAACATGCTGGGTGAACAAATTACAGCTGGACAATTGATAAAATATTGAGCGCATAACAATGCATATATATGACAAGATGAGTACTATGATATTCAATTGGGCATTACAACATGATACATAGACCGTTATCCAACAGCATCTATGACTAATAATCCACCTTCAGGTTGACATCCGTGTTCCCCGTTGGTATTAAGTTGCAAGCAACAGATTATTGCATTAAGTAAAGTGCGTAATGTAAACAATACAATTATCCTTAGACAAAGCATTGCTGTTTTACCCCTAGTGACAACAGCACATCCACAACCTTAGAAGTTGTTGTCACTCTCCCAGATTACTGGAGACTGAACCCACTATCTAGCATAAAGACTCCCTCTTGGAGTTAAAAACATCTACTTGGCCAAAGCATCTACTAGTAACGGAGAACATGCAAGATCATAAATAACATATAAGATAGATTGATAATCAACTTGACGTAGTATTCAATATTCATCGGATCCCAGCAAATACAACATGTAGCATTACAATAATATGATCTTGATCATGATAGGCCGCTCACAAGATCTAAACATGATAGCACAAGAAGGAGAGACAACCATCTAGCTACTGCTATGGATCCGTAGTCCAAGGATGAACTACTCACGCATCAATCCGGAGGCAGGCATGGCGATGTAGAGCCCTCCGGTGATGATTCCCCTCTCCGGCAGGGTGCCGGGAAGAGGTTCTGAACCCTCCCGAGCTAGGGTTGATGACGGCGGCGTCTCTGAAACTTTTCGTGGATAATGGCTCGGGTATTTAGGGTTTTCGTGTCGGGGGATTATATAGGCGAAAGGGCGGCGGCTGGAGGCACCCGAGGGGTCCACACCACCCCACGGCGCGGCAGGAGGTGGGCCCGCGCCGCCCCATGGTGTGGCTGCCTCCTATGTCGTCTCCGTCTCTCCTTTGGACTCCGTGTACGTGTTGGAAAAATAGGAGATCCTGTCCAAGTTTCGTCCAATTCCGAGAATATTTCCAGAACAACTTTTCTGGAATACAAAAACAACAGAAAACAGGAACTGGCACTGTGGCATCTTGTTAATAGGTTAGTCCCAGAAAATGCATAAAAATGCTATGAAGTGTATATAAAACATGTAGCAATTGGTATAATATAAACATGGAACATAAGAAATTATAGATACGTTTGAGACGTATCAGGCAACGAGCTTCACAGGCCCGGTCTGGGCCCGACCGGACCCTATTAGGACTGGTGTGCCCCATGGGGGCTTTACGGGCCCGCTGGGCCCGGCTGGACCTGACGGGGACTGGTGTGTTTTGCGGCTTCGTCCGGTCGACTACCGCCTTCGGCGGTGGAGGTTGGTCCCTCCCGCCGGTTGTGGTACTGCTGACCCCAAGTCATTCTACTCCTCAACTTCGGCTTGCAGACCACGTGGCAGCTTCTTCGGTGAGACGATGATGGTGGCCTCGGGATCGTTGGCGCATGTTGGTGGGCGGCTAGTCTGGTGGTGTCGAGGCTTGCCCTCGCGGGGCTCCTGTGCTACGGATCGTCCGAGATTGTGGAGATGAGGTGTTTCGGGAGAAATCCTTGTCGGTTCGTCCGACACCGACGCAGTGCTGCCTTCGGGTGGCATCTTTCCTTCCTGAAGGGCGTCGTGGCTACCCGTCGTTCGCTTCCCTCTGTGTCAGGGGAAACTCTAGGACCAGTGTGCTGGTCTGGGCAGCAGCGTGACGTTCCTTCTTGAAGGTGTTGCCTGGTACTCGTCGATTCGATACTAGGAGCGTGGTGGTACTTTGTCGGAGAGGGCGCATTGGTTGCGGGTCACCATCGTTTAGTCGATCCGCCTATGTCTCCTTTTTTTCTTTCTCTTTTCTTTTCTTTGTGTGTATGTTTGCTGCCGCCCTAGCATTGCAAGTCTGTTGGTTGTATCGGGTGTTTGCTATTATTATAGCGGGGCTACGGCCTATTTCGTCAAATTTCCACCGGAGAATCAACGTGGCAGTAGTACTTGTCGCAAGAATATTGCTTGGTCAGAATAACTGATGTGTTTTTTCTTGTATTCATTTGGCTTCCCTTTTGCATAAACATTTCTAATAATAAATTTTATACGATGGCTTTTGCGCGAGTGATGCATGTAAAATGCATACATGAACTTTGCATTATATTACTTATATTTCAATCTTATTTGCATCATATAAGGGTTATATCATTGTTTTATATTGATTTTGGGAATATTTCACAGTTTCCCTATTTTTCTGGAATTAACCCTGCACTGGCAGAAAACCCTATTTTCTATATTTTGATGTTTCAGGGACCCAAACGACGTCCAAATGACCTAATATTTTGCTAGGATCATTTTTTGGAAGGAACAAAGCGTAGGAGCGAAGGAAGCGAAAAAATGGAAACCCGAGGGCCAAAAGAGGTGGGCCCACGCGGCCAGATTCCTTGGCCGCGTGGGACCCCCTATCCTGGGCCTCGAGCCTCCGATGCCGTCGATCTTCGTCCCCGTGCCTTCGTCTTGACCTAAAAAGACTATAAAAATAGTCCCCGACGGCTTTCGGAAGGGCGCGCCGCAGAAACACAAAACCACGAAACAGAAGACCTGGAGCTGCAGATTGGAGGGGAAAACTCCGGGGGGCGCTGCCGGGGTGGTCTCCATCTTCTCCAACATCTCCACCATCATCACCATGATGAAGGGGGAGTAGTCCACCCCCTGGACTTTGGGTTTGTGGTGGTAACTTGATCTAATCTCTCTATGTATGATCATTGTTGAAGTCCATATGATGTGCCTTGCATAAGTATGGATCTATCTATGTAATTCCTATGGTGGATATTGTGGTATGAGATGATATTTGTTATGTGTTGGATCTTTTATGACTTGTCATACTTTGGAGATATTCTATGATGCATGTGATGGTTCGATTTATGCATAATGCCTTGTTTATCCATGTCATGAGGTGATTGACACCACCAAGTGTAGATAGATGAGAGAGATGTGGTCATGCACACGAAATATGAATCATTGCACTAGTGTTTAGAATATTGTCCATTATGAAGTATGATGTATGTAGGTACGGGATGGCCGATGTGACAACGGCATATGTATTGAGTGACACAATACAGCCCAACATCCTTTATCTGGGGGTAAAAAGGAAGAAGTATGATGTGGGAGTGACAACAAACCACGCTAGCCTTACGAGGGTGACCTAGCAACACAAATGATTATTTTCTTTCAACTATGTGTTTTAGGACATGTAGCCGTCATAGAAGTTTACCATTAAAGCATGACAATTGTGTGTACTTTTTATCTATAACATGATAATCACCATAGATGGGAGAGAGGATTGAGTGAACCCATGAACCCATGTCCATTGTTCCTATAAGAGAAAACCTTTGTCTTGTCCTCTTGCATTGAAGAGGATTGGGACACTTTTACATTCTTGTTTTGTTACATTAAACTTCCATCCATTAAATCAACCATCTTGTTCTTTAAACTTGTTTAGTGCATAATCAACTAAAACTTGTGACACTTTAGTTGTAGGGAATAGATAACTTTTCCTTCTTGCTCCTGCGGATCGATACCCTACTTCCACATTGAGAGGTGCTACAGTGATCCCCTGCTCTTGGGGGTTATCAAGTACTTTTCTGGCGCCGTTGCCGGGGAGCGTAGCGCTTAAGTTTCTATTCTTGTGTGCACTAGACTTTAGATTTATTTTATCTTGTTTTATATCTTACAATCACCTAAGCTTGGGGAGGTTGCACCTACGTGAGCATCATCTTATCCATCTTTACCTTCAAATCATTTTATTTTGTTTTGTTATTGTCTTGCATATTTCGGTTTGCATATTTTATTTTCAGTTTTGCATTTTGTGTTGCATTGGTTATTTCGGTTTGCATTGTTCAGTATCATTTTATTTTCAGTTTTCATCTAAAAACTTAAAATCCATAAAAATTAAGTGTTGCTTTTGATTTGTGTTTCAAGCTATGGAGGAAGGTTATGTCAAAACTATTGGAGCTTACTATGAATATCGATCTACCAAAGAAGGAAATAGAATGCTTGAATTGCTTGAACATCTCGATGATATGGCTATTGAGTTTTGTGAATTACATGATGTAACTTGCTGCTTTAGAAAAGACTATAAACACTCTCCCTATCAATGTAAGCACAACAGTGATCCTCTAATTGCTTGTTATCGTGAAAATAAATTTTCATGCCCTGATATAGAACAAGTTGAGAAATATATTGCTTATGTTGCAGCCCATGAAATAGACTTTCTTATTGATAATTTTTTGCAACTAGTCATGAAGCTCGTGTAATGAAAGGACACATTTCTATTCTTCTCCAACTTTGCAAAAAAGAGTTTAGTGATAATGTTTATGTTAAAGAAAGAATTCTTGCTGCCATGGAAAGTACTAATATTTTGCAGGAAAAGGATAATGAAAACATAAGCTTGGAAGAGGAAGTATGTGAAGAGGAGATTGAAATGGATGTGTTCCAACCTAAGCTTGGGGAAGAATTGGATCTCCCAACTTCACCATCAACATTTGATAGTAGCACTCAAACTCAAAAGTCTTTTGTTATTTATGAAAACCCATGTTATGATGAGTGTCAAACTAAAAATTCTATGGTCCTATATGATAACTCATGCTATTATGATGAAACTAATAATGCTCCTTTACTTTCTATTAATGCTACTAGTGAACTTATTGATGATAATGAGGAGTATTGCTTAAATATGCTATATGATAATGCTTTAGATGATGGTCCTATGCTTATTGATAAACCTCCATGTTTAGTTGTTACTAAATTATGTGAGGATAAAAATGATATACTTGCTGTTTGTGATGTTACTCTTACTCATGAGAGTCCTACTTTGTTTCTGGATTCTCCTAATTACACCATAGAGGAGAAATTTGCTTATGTTGAGAAATACTTATGTGGTTTGCAATTACCTTTAGTTCCAAATCTTTGTTGCAACCATGATATTAAACTTGATATTGATCTTAATAACTATTTTGAAAGAGGGAAGCATGCTAATGAATTCCATAATAAATTTAATGATCCTCTTTATGTACCTAAATTATCTAAGTTGGATGAGTCCAATGGTTATATGGGTGAATTTACTTTTACTTCTTGCAACTATTATGAAAGAGGAGGTGATAAGAGCCCTCTTTATGTTGCTAATAACTATAAGTTGCAAGTATCTACTGTTAATATGCATTGGAAAATTTCTATTTATTGTGCTTCATTCATATACAAAATGCCAATGCATAGAAAGAAAGTTAGACTTTGTTGTTATTACTTTTGTGTTTTGTTTTTCTCTCTACTAGGTCTCAACTTGAATATTATTTTGATTGGATTGATAACACCATGGGACCCTGGTATTATGCATGAACACTTCTCAAGGAAGAGGGACACACCAAAGAACAAGCTCCCTCATGAGCTTCAACCTTCATGATCACCAAAGTAAGAAGCCTAGCTACATGGCTATAAAGAAAGCGCTTTACGGGAGGCAACCCGGTTGTTTTTATTTTTGATTTTCTTTGTGTCCTCTTGCTGTAACAAAGACTTAGTTTTTATTTTGTTTCTGGAATTTTTAATAAAGTGCCAAGTTTTACCTTTTGGCTTGAAAAAGTTGCTTTTGCATTCGGAGACTTTATTCCAGCACGAATCTGTGCACGGTATGATTTTTCATTCCTATTCTGTGACTCCGAATGAGCTGAAATTTGAACTGTAGTTGCAACTTTTCATCCTCTGTA
Source organism: Poa pratensis (assembly GCA_947311845.1). NCBI lineage: Eukaryota > Viridiplantae > Streptophyta > Magnoliopsida > Poales > Poaceae > Poa > Poa pratensis. Next base: position 15,012,974 of record CAMZMU010000081.1, on the reverse strand, counting down.
AGCGTGAATTTTTCAGATTTTTTGACATATTTAAGTAGGGTAGAAAAATGCGTTTTGCTGCTGCTGTTTTTCTGGACAGATTCTGTCCCATTTTGTTTGATGCATTCTTTGAACTTTTAACTTGAATCTTTTTATCCAATTGAGTTTATAAGTAGGCATACAACATTATACACTTTCTGGACATTCATATGAATTTTTGTTTAAGGATTTTATGCAGCAAGCAATTCATTTGTCTATCACTACTAATGTCGCCCCACAGAAAAGAGATGGGAGAAACGGTGTTTTGAAGTTTTTTCACAGGGATTAGAGGAGATGCACCAAGAGTTATCCAAGGATGGTGAAGACCATAAGCTTGGGGATGTGAAGACAACCCCATTGGACCAACACACTCTCGGTTTGCACACGTCTAACTTCTGTTTTTCGATCAATGCACTTTATCGCATAAACTTGGAGCGTCTTTTATTTTTGTTATTTCGGTTTGGTTTTTATTTGTGAGACCACCACTATCATTTATATATGAGAGAGCTACTGGAAATTTGGGTTGAATTAAGTTGGATGCTATTAAAAAGATTGGGAAAGGATGTTTGAGTTGATTCAAAAAGATACATATAGTTGCATGATTCATGTGCTTTTTAATGAGTATTAATTTGCAAGTGTTTTATCAAGAGCTATCTTTTATTCATGTTTTGATGCTGAATGTTACTTTACTTTGTTTAACATGGATTGATTAGTTCTATGGACACTTATGCATGCATTTAGACGGTCAACTTTCTCCCTTTGCTAGCCCAAAAATTCCAACAAGTAAAAACTTGTTTTCCAACACCTTCAACCAAAGTTTTCCAGTGAGTCCACCATATCTACCTATTAGCTTAATGCTATTCCGAGTATGTTTATCATGTTATATTGTATTATCTATGTTTCCAAATTAAAATGCTTATGTTATTGATTGTTATGGGAAAGTTGGTTAAAAAGCTCTCACGAACTTGATGCACACTTTACTTTTATTGCACTTAATAAACATGAACCATTGTGATTAAAATTATGAAGTTGTATGCTTGACAAGAGTCTTGGTTGGGAGTTAGCTCATATGTGCTGTCACATGGCAAGCTTTCAACGTGCTCTTAATTATATTTAGTTGATATCATGTACTTTTGTTTATGGATGCTTATCATGGTGCCAAATAAATGTGGAAACTTAGTAAGTTTGAGGAGTTTGTATAAATGGCTAGAGAGACGCCTGGGCCGCTAACCTAAGCCATGCATCATTCATGGTGGAAATTTACAGCGTACCAAAGTGAACATTCAGTGATGCACGTCATAATAAAAAGCTATACAAATAGTAAATAAAAGAGTGCTGAGATTGTTCATTGTCTGTTTGTCTTGTCATTTTGACATGGGCTAGTTTCCATGTCCTGAGGCAAGAGGTACCCCAGTTGACGCTCTTGATGACGCTATTATATTACTTACAATGACTTTAACTTGAACTTGCTTTGTGGCCCGAGTTGAGTAACACCGTGGTGTAGGTACTCGTATTCACGGGGCATGAGGCATTCAACCCATACTTTGTCAAGCACACTACTCATATTTGCTTTCACTTTAAACTTTAACCATTCAAGATGCTATGATAGGGGTAATGAGATCTCCACACCAATGGATACCACATTGCAAACATTAACTTAAGTAGAAGCATTTGGAAGCTAGATGAAACTTATTCATGTTTACCTCTACTTATTTATATATCTTTCCAAAGTGTCCACCTTTTATATTCAGATTTATAAGAATACTCTATGACCATTATAGGATGTTTTTACTTTTTTTATGCATACATTTGGTCCATAGTACTTTCTTCTATGTTACACTTTGTGAATTATCATTGAACATTCTTACATTGAATATTTTATATCACTTCATAATCTATCTTGTATATTGCTATTCCTTTGAAGAATGAATCATTTGACTCTTCTATGTTACACTTTGTGAATTATCATTGAACATTCTTACATTGAATATTTTATATCACTTCATAATCTATCTTGTATATTGCTATTCCTTTGAAGAATGAATCATTTGACTCTATGTAGCAATAGTATTCTTCTTTGATATCCATTGATAGTATTAAAAAGAAAAGTCCATGTTAGTTTTATCACCTTCATACTCGAGGACGAGTATAGGTTAAGCTTGGGGTGTTGATGCATGTAAAATGCATACATGAACTTTGCATTATATTACTTATATTTCAATCATATTTGCATCATATAAGGGTTATATCATTGTTTTATATTGATTTTGAGAATATTTCACAGTTTCCCTATTTTTCTGGAATTAACCCTGCACTGGCAGAAAACCATATTTTCTATATTTTAATGTTTCAGGGACCCAAACGACGTCCAAATGACCTAATATTTTGCGGGGATCATTTTTTGGAAGGAACAAATCGTAGGAGCGAAGGAAGCGAAAACATGGAAACCCGAGGAACAAAGCGTAGGAGCGAAGGAAGCGTAGGAGCGAAGGAAGCGAAAACATGGAAACCCGAGGGCCAGATTCCTTGGCCGCGTGGGACCCCCTATCCTGGGCCTCGAGCCTCCGATGCCGTCGATCTTCGTCCCCGTGCCTTCGTCCTGACCTAAAAACGACTATAAAAATAGTCCCCGACGGCTTTCGGAAGGGCGCGCCGCAGAAACACAAAACCACGAAACAGAAGACCTGGAGCTGCAGATTGGAGGGGGAAAACTCCGGCAGGGCGCTGCCGGGGTGGTGTCCATCTTCTCCAACATCTCAACCATCATCACCATGATGAAGGGGGAGTAGTCCACCCCCTGGACTTTGGGTTTGTGGTGGTAACTTGATCTAATCTCTCTATGTATGATCATTGTTGAAGTCCATATGATGTGCCTTGCATAAGTATGGATCTATCTATGTAATTCCTATGGTGGATATTGTGGTATGAGATGATATTTGTTATGCATTTACCGTTGTGTTGGATCTTTTATGACTTGTCATACTTTGGAGATATTCTATGATGCATGTGATGGATCGATTTATGCATAATGACTTGTTTATCCATGTCATGAGGTGATTGACACCACCAAGTGTAGATAGATGAGAGATGTGGTCATGCACACGAAATATGAATCATTGCACTAGTGTTTAGAATATTGTCCATTATGAAGTATGATGTATGTAGGTACGAGATGGCCGATGTGACAACGGCATATGTATTGAGTGACACAATATGTGACACCCCTCCCTGGCACATATCACCAGAGAGGCGGTCGTCCCGTGCGCCAGCCCAAGATATCTGGCCGCACGTCACGACAGTGCAACATAATGGAAATCATTACACAATCAGGCACATGAAGTGCTACAAATGGTTTACAAGGCCATCGAGGCATGACAAAAATATCAAGCCAAGCATGGCTGAGGACAAAGTTTTAATTGGCAGCGGAAGACGACTAGGGCAACGGCTTGGAGCGGCTCCACTCCACAGGCATCTGGCTGGGCTACTGATCCTAGCACGCTCCTGCTCCATCTCCTCGCTAAGGTGGAAGATGAATCCTCGCCAAAATCTGGCCACAAACACAAGGCCCGTGAGTACATTTGTATGCACTCAGCAAGAATCGCCACTCACTACAAATAATCCAACAATCATGCAACAAGATATACATTGGAATAAAATACTACACATGGCAAGTGTGTACTCTAGACAGACAAATATACAGTATATCATAAAGGTAGCATGGCATCACAAGCAAAACATGGCATAAGCAAACAACGGGGTATCACCAGTGCAGAGTCCAAGCCAGGTGGGGTTGGATCGTGCACCGGCAATCATACAAAGAGATTACTTGTGACGAGTAAACGAGTGTACCAGTGGGTACCAAAATAATACACAACAGCACCTGTGATCACTGCTAGGCCCACTGGCCTCATCTTTCCACTCTGGGCATGCACGGTTGATGTTGGCTCAGGCCTAACTCTAGGCTCCCACCGATCACACCGCCATCCCATATCATGGGTAACCATCGACATCTCAAGGCAACATTCCCTGCATCATCTTATTTGTTTATTTAGTGAGATCAGGTCGTTCATTAATTCTTTCAAACAGAACTTAGGTTTAACCTCCTGACACGACAAAGACACACAGTGTGACCGACACTGAACTGTTGTTCCATATCCCAGGAACGAGGCTAGCTTGCTAGGTTGATGCTCTCGAGAGTTTGCTTTACCACCTATCAGAATGCACCCCACTCAGCCGACACTTCAGGTTCATCACGCCCAAAGTCGTACTAAGCAAAGTACACTCACATGACGGTCCACTTGCTAAGACACTCTCCTGCACCACCCTATGCGCATGGCTCAACGGCAAGTAAGTCCGGCACATCCCCCGGCGCGACCGAGTATGCCTAGCTCCGCACTCCCTGTCACAGTCGAACCCGTGCCTGTCTACCTCTACCCTCGGACAGCACAACCGAACGACTGCGCCCAATGGATGGCACAAAAGGGGCTCAACAACCTAATAGGTCACGGTCCTCCATGAGACGACGATGGTTCCGCTTTCAAAGTTCAGATTAGTGGCACCATGGACTGACCCTATCGTTGTTTGGAGGGGTGTTTCATTTAATCAAGTTTCATCAATCACAAGTCCAAATAACAGAGGATTAGTCCAACACAACAACCAAAATAACATAATAATATTAGCAGTAAATAAATCGTAACAACCGGCATGTATCAAAATCCAAACTTAGTAAAATAAAAACGTCAACCGGAAGACTACGGCGGCGATTCCGCCGACCAGCGCCTTCTCGTTTGACAAGGAAAAAGAAACGTCAACCGGAAGACTACGGCGGCGATTCCGCCGACCAGCGCCTTCTCGTTTGACAAGGAAAAAGAAACGTCAACCGGAAGACTACGGCGGCAAACCTGCCGACCAGCACCTTCTCGTTCGACAAGGAAAAGAAACGTTAACCGGAAGACTATGGCGGCGAACCCGCCGACCAGCGCCTTCACAGATCAACTACAAAATATAACACAGTTGGTTTGCGTCGACCGGGTGACTACTGCGGCGATCCCGCCAACCAGCGCCATCACAGATCGACGTTAATATTTTAGTGAGACAGCGGTGGTTCCCCCAGTCCATTGTCTCAAGAAAGGTGTGTGTTTGATAAATATTAACAATACATAATATAACCAAGCAAGTACGATAAATAAATATGCAACATAATATGCAACATGGCAGGAGCAATATTACAAGTTTCATACTAAACAAGATCAACGACAGACTTGCATAAATATAACAGTAGACAGACAGAAACATAAACACCCGGCATGGTAATAAGCAAATAAAAAACAAACACTGCTGGGCTGCTCATAGCAAGTGGTTAACTTGCCTTCGATGATGGGGATCCACCGGGTTTGGGAAGGTTGGGACGATTCCGCGGCGTAGGGCAGCGATAGCCCCGTTCCACGGACTCCGGAATGCACGTATAAAAGGGCACCCCATGGAACTATTTTGGAATGAGATGAAATCAGTACCACCGGAAAGAGCTCGTCGAGACGAAGATTTAGAAATTTGAATCACTCCAATCGGAGCTACGGTTTAAAAGTTTTGGACGTTTGAAATTTGGTCCAGCAGAGAAAAGGAAAAATGCCCGCGGAAAAAAAAACAGACGGGCCGTAAATGGGCCGCTCGGGCGCCTGCGCGCTGCGCGCGCCTTAGCAGGCCACGGCTGGGCCGCCAGCTGCTGCTGGTCCACTGGGCCAGAAAACGGTCTAGACCGAACCAGAGAAAGAAGAGGGGAAAAAAACGGAATCGTCTCCTTCCTCGCGTTCGCGCGCGTCCGTGCGTACGGCGACGACAGCCGGCGGTTGGGGGGCACAGGGCAGACGCCGACGGCCAGGACGGCATGCCGCGCCCCACCGTGCCCAGGGACAGCCTCGAGCGGGAGGGGAGAGCCACGGGTGCGGCCTTCCCGGAGCTTGGCCAGCACGGCCACGGCAGCCATGACGGACGCGGATGGCGTCATCGATTGCAGCCACCATTCGACGGAACGAGGGCACCGGGAGGTAGAGGAGATCAAGGGGATCCTCCCAAACTAATTTAACTGGACGAAGACGCTCTACGTTGCTCGCGAGGTTCCGAGGAACTGCGGCGACGTTCTCGGTCGATTCGGCCGAACTCGAGGTCTATCCTCCAATTAAAGTAGCAGAGAGGTTCCAGAGTGAGGGAGGGGGGGTGAGATGCATCTGAAGGGGGCTCGGGGTGCTCTTATATCACCGGGGCGAGAGGATGCGGACAAGCGTCTCCGCGGCGCTTGAATGCGCGCCGGTGCGCCGAACTTCGGACAAGAATTGATGGAGGAGGATAGGAGCGAGCGTTCTTAGCCAGTGGAGCAGGACGAGCTCGGTAATCAGCACGTTTAGCTCGAGCCCGAGAGCAGTGGAAGGGAGGAAGCCGACGAGCGGCTGGGCGGCGCCTAACTCCGGCCAAGCATTTAAAGGAGGGGATAGGGGCATCTTGGGTGCGAGCCAGGGGAGCCGGAGAGGTGCAGCTACTGCTTGCTTGGTCCAGAACCGAGGAACAGCAAGGGGAGCCCGAGGAACAGAGGAGGTCAACGGCGAGTGGACGCCGGCCAGTGCGCGCTCCGAACGCCACGAGCGGCATCGATGCGTCCCCGATGACTCGGGGCACCAAATGGGAAATGGTTTCCACCACTTGGTTCGTAACGACGAGAGGAACACAACAAAACAAGAATCCATGAGGGATTCCAAACTTTGTAAAATAGATTTTCCAGAAAACCAAAATCACCGAAGGTGCTCGATGAAATTACAGGGGCCTTGCACAACTCAGAAAAATCCCCAAAAATTACCACTGAGTATTTGTGGCATAAGGAGGGTGTCTATGGAGTTTGAGCTCAATTGGAAATGGGTAAATTGGGTTTTGGCAAGATGTCCAAAAATTGGCATATTGGCATGGTCATGGCAAAGTGATTTTTCACACTTCACCTTGGGGTGATCTTCTGGATATGGGTGTCTATGGACCATGTGGTCAATGTTACCAAGTTTCATGGTCATCGGATTTGTCTAGGTATAGGTTTGCTTGAAGATCTCAAATAGGCATGAAAATGGCCTTACAAAGGAAGTAGGTCAAAAGTTGCTCAAATGGGTTTGGCTCCAAAAGATGAAGTGTGGGGAATGTAAAAATATTCATCGCCTGAATTTATCAGAATTTATGGAGATGTATAGCTTGACTCAAACATTTCTGGATCAGAAATGACATTTTGGAAAATAGTGCCCAACTTGGAAATATTGCATTGAAGCATGCAATATTTTTGCATGGATTATCTTCATATGGATATGGGAGTCCTCTGGTATTTTTAGTGGAATTTTTCCAGCTATGGAAATAGGCTTCCCTTTGGTAGGTGGAGAAAAGGGTTTAAATGTTCGATAATTAGGGCTAGGGTTTTCGAGGGAAAACCTAAGCATCAAAATTATTACGGGTGTTGAAGTGGTTTGTGGATCACTGTGAAATTCTTGAGGGAGCAATTCCCAAGTCAATTCATCCTCAAAGATTTGAAGAAATATCTAGGAAAAGAGAAAAACGTTTTTCAGGTGTCAGAAAACATCGCTAAAATTAGTTTGAATTTTCGGGGTGTTACACAATACAACCCAACATCCTTTATCTGGGGGTAAAAAGGAAGAAGTATGATGTGGGAGTGACAACAAACCACGCTAGCCTTACGAGGGTGACCTAGCAACACAAATGATTATTTTCTTTCAACTATGTATTTTAGGACATGTAGCCGTCATAAAAGTTTACCATTAAAGCATGACAATTGTGTGTACTTTTTATCTATAACATGATAATCACCATAGATGGGAGAGAGGATTGACTGAACCCATGAACCCATGTCCATTTTTCCTATAAGAGAAAACCTTTGTCTTGTCCTCTTGCATTGAAGAGGATTGTGACACTTTTACATTCTTGTTTTGTTACATTAAACTTCCATCCATTAAATCAACCATCTTGTTCTTTAAACTTGTTTAGTGCATAATCAATTAAAACTTGTGACACTTTAGTTGTAGGGAATAGATAAATTTTCCTTCTTGCTCCTGCGGATCGATACCCTACTTCCACATTGAGAGGTGCTACAGTGATCCCCTGCTCTTGGGGGTTATCAGCGAGTACAACCGTGAAGAAATATACAAATTGAACATTTGATCGTTGTCAGATTGAGGCGGGCGAGATAACGATCGGGTCTCAGAAGAGGTGAAAAAAGCTGCCACCTTGACGACGAGGTAGGAAAAACATAGAGATATGGGGGCTAAGAGCGTTTTGAACGACATGGACCGAGGGGACGAGGAGGAAGGAGGTGCGAAGAAGAAGGTTCAACACGAGTGGTCGCTATGGACCATTTTACTGTCGCAAGTCTAAGTAGAAACAAAATTATACCTGATTTTCCTGGTACCACAATTGATCTACATCTTTCATGGCTCAAAGACAAAGAGAAGGGTGGTAAGGTTGAGCACCCTAATGGCAAGCATTGCGGCATTGTGAATGTCGCAATGGTGTTGAACTTATCCACATCATCATGTCAAAGTCTAGATCGTGAGGTGGGTAATGCATCGCAATGCCATTGACAATGACGTTGAACTGTTTCTCAATGCCGTTGTACGTGTGTGGCGCCGTTGAGCAGAAGAGTCTGATCATGTTCAAATTTTTGGGAGGGGTTATTTTGTGGAGAAGTGTCTTGGAGGGGTCATTTTAGGAAATTGATTAGGAAATTTTTAGGATGATATCCAATGGGGGTACCTACCCATCCACTCTAGAACCGTTGGATGCACGAGTAATCCCGTTTACTTTAATGTTGGGCCAAGCGAGCTCTCTTGTCTCGTCTTGGTCCGGGTTTGTAAAACACTTCTACCTTAATTAATCGAAAAGGGCAAAGCTTTTGCCTACGCTTCAAAAAAAAAACTGTTGGCATGTTAAATACATGCATGAAGCAGCTATTAAGGTGGATGGTCTAAACTGTATAAATAAAGTTTATTTATAAGTTACAAAAAATATATACATAATGTTTAGTAAAGAAAACAATATATTTTTTTACCGGTCAGTCTATATCTAAGTTGACCGAGATTTTCTTATGCCATCAATTTTGAAAAGTGCAACCGCATTTTATAGAAAAGTAGAGATGGTGATAAAGTGCAATTGAATGAAAAAATGGAAGTAAAATAAATATAGGTTGTACTATGCACAGTTTTCACTAAAATGCACTTGCACTTTATAGAAAAGTGCTATAAACTACAATTACATTTTTTTATGAATTGATTGAAACATAAGAAAATCTTAGTCAACTAAGACTTAGCAGAAACTTTTCTAACCGGTGTGCCGCGACCGGGCCTACTATGCAATCATATCTTAGTTTAGTTTAATTAAAGGTCGACCAAGCTTGTATGTGTACTGTCGGATGTTGATTAATTATTTTGAAGGAAATATGTTGATTTTCGGATGACGGAGGCAGAGGGCTCCCGGATACCCGTAATTGGTCGCGAATCGCGACGGTCACCGGACACAGGCCACTGTCCACCGGTGGATTGTCAATCAGGTCAGCTGTGCTGAACGCTCCGATGTGATGACCAGTACTCCTTTTTTTTTTTGCGGGAACCAGTACTCTTATTTATTATTACCGAATAATGTTTCACGTGAAACGCCAGCACCTTATCGTGCGTACGTTAGTAAGTACTTAGGCACCAAGCCACCAACTAGCTTGAGTAACACACCTTGCTGATCAGGTTCGCCGGAATGCTGCATGCGTCAAGAAACGACCGGCGCCAGAAGTACACAAGAAACACGGATTGATGAAGCAAAATCGATTCTCATCGCACACATGCGTGCGTTCACGGTCGACGTCACATCAGTACAGCAAACTCGCGCGATCGCCCACCATATTCTTCCACACGTTCTAAATGCTAATCTGTCACGAGATGTGTAAACGAGAAATTAAGGACGTGTTTGGTTTCCTGCAGCCATTTTGGGCATCTTGCATCCTTGACTTCCCAGGGCTTGGCCCGAAAAAACGAGGCCGGAGCCACGTTGTGCAGACCATTTGGTTGCCCACAAAGAAACAGGCAGGTCCGTTTTCTTGGGACCATTTTTTCGGTCACAGCTGTTTGGTTGCTAAGTTTGTCGTTTTAGGCTTAAACCCCAGCGTTTGGTTGCACGTTTTTTAGTAGTTCTGCTCACCTTGCGTCCCCTAATGGTGAGCTTACCAGTTCAAGTTTCACATAGGATCATACATGCATTAGGCGAATAACAAATAGGAAATGACAACGAACTGCACGATGATCATGAAGTATTTGAGGCGGTCAGACTCGATCTGTGCTTGAGTTTCGGTCACTCCAACATTGGTCACTGCTGCTTTGCGTTCTTCAGTACTCGTGATCGCAGGAACGATCTCTGGGACGATGTTCATGGAGTAAGCCTGCTCTGCCTGCTCTCGAGTTGCAAACCTTTTGCAGCTACCGTTGGGGAAACCGTGAACTTGAGCCTTGGTAGCGTCCCAGGTATCGAAGACTCCAGTCTTCCTGCCTCTAAAAACCACATACCACTACAGAAGTGAAGAACTAGTTAAGAACATGGCAAGATGAAATGAAATTAAGCAAAGCATGCATTGATCATCATATGCCCTACACACTAAACCAGCACTGCTGTTGTGTTGCATCCTATGGTGTCAACCTACCACCACATCAAAATAGGGTGTAGTACTACCATCGCAAGTTCATCTACTAAGGGGTTAGCATATGTACCACCTCAAGTACCCAAAATATACAGGCCATAAGAAGTTTTGTTGTCCTAGCTACCCAAAATATACATCATCATCATGATTATCATCATCATCTAGCATGCTTGCACCACCGCCACCTCCTACTTCTTGGACAAGCACTACCGGTAGTAGTGTTGTTCAGATAGTTCTGGAGCCAAAGGATACGGTGGTCCTCGGCCATCATAACGAAGCCAAATCCTTGCGCATTGTTGTCCAGGAGGTGGCCAAGAGCAGCAATCTTGGCGGTCTGATTACCCCCAAAAGCAGGGGATCACTATAGCACCTCTCAATGTGGAAGTAATGTATCGATCCGCAGGAGTAAGAAGGAAAAGTTATCTATTCCCTACAACTAAAGTGTCACAAGTTTTAGTTGATTATGCACTAAACAAGTTTAAGGAGCAAGGTGGTTGATTTGATGGATGGAAGTTTAATGTAACCAAGCAAGAATGTAAAAGTGTCCCAATCCTCTTCAATGCAAGAGGACAAGACAAATGTTTTCTCTTATAGGAACAATTGACATGGGTTCATGGGTTCACTTAATCCTCTCTCTCTCATCTATGGTGATTATCATGTTATAGATAAAGTACACATAATTGTCATGTTTTAATGGTAGCTTTTATAACGCCTACATGTCCTAAAACACATAGTTGAAAGAAATACTCATTTGTGTTGCAAGTGTCACACTCGTAAGGCTAGCGTGGTTGCTGTCACACCCACATCATACTTCTCCCTTTTTACCCCAGATAAAGGATGTTGGACGGTACTGTGTCACTCAATACCTATGCCTTCTGTCACATTGGCCACCCAGTACCCACATACATCATACTTCATAATGGATAATATTCTAAACACTAGTGCAATGATTTATATTTCGTGTGTGTGACCACATCTCTCTCATCTATCTACACTTGGTGGTGTCAATCACCTCATGATAAAGATAAACAAGGCATTATGCATAAATCAAACCATCACATGCATCATAGAATATCTCCAAAGTATGACAAGTCATAAAAGATCCAACACAACAGTAAATGCATAACAAATATTATCTCACACCACAATATCCACCATGGGAATTACATAAATGACCGTAATCATGTTCAGCAGCTCATACGGTACTAATTAGTGAAGCTCAAAGAGAGGAGAGATATATAAGTTACCACCGCAAACCCAAATCCAGGGGGTGGACTACTCCCCCTTCATTATGGAGACGGTGGAGAAGTCGTTGGAGAAGGTGGAGACCACCCCGGCAGCGCCCCGCCGGAGTTTTCCCCCTCCAATCTGCAGCTCCTGATCTCCGTTTCGGTGTTTCTGTGTTTGTGCGGCGCTCCTTCCAGAGAACGTCGGGGGACCTTTTTTATAGGCGTTTTTAGGTCAAGACGATGTCGGTGGAGAAAAGATCGAAGGCAACGGAGCCACGAGGCCCAAATGGGTGGGTCCCACGCGGCTACAGTACCTGGCCGCGTGGGCCCCCCTCGTTTGGCCCTCGAGCCTCCGTTTGCTCGCTTCCTTCGCCCACAGGTCTTCTTCCTTCCAAATATTGACGCCCGTAAATTTCCAGGTGATTTCGTTGTCGTTTTGGTCCCTGAAACATTAAAATAAGAAAACAGGGTTTTCTGCCTGTGCAGGGTTAATTCCAAAAAATAGGAAATAAATGAATATTCCCAAAAATCATTATAAAATATTGATATAACCCTTATATGATGCAAATATGATTGGAATATAAGCAATTAAAGTGCAAAGTTCATGTATGCATTTTACATGCATCATGGTCTCACTAAATGTTCCATTGGCACTCATCACAGCCTCGTAGAGGGAGGGGTGCACGTCGACAGGCACGCTCTCCCCGATGGCGGCTGCCACCTCCCTCACTGCCTTGGTCATGCTGGTGAAGACGACAACCTCTTCGTCCACCAGTGCGCCTCTCTTCCTCTTCCTCTCTTTGTCCTTCTCGGGTTGCTTGCCGGCGGGCTCATCGGCCTTGTCTCCACCATCGACGTTGATGGTGTCCGACTCCTGGCTGACAATGTCGATATAGTCAGGAACAGGTGTGCCAAGAGGCTCATTTGATCCCATGGCGGATTTGCCAGCCGCCAGGCCGAAAGAGAAAATGATCTACATATGGCTGTAGTTCAGGATGGGCTTGTTGAGGTACTATGCGTCTTTAGGATGGTCCTACGTACAAGATAACCATGTTAGTCAGATACACTAAGACAAAGGGGATGAATGTGTTAGAAAGTTAGAAAGGTGATCAACCTTGATATGGCCCCTAAGGTGTTCGGCCTCCAAGATGATGCTCTTCGTGTCCTCATCCCACTGTGTGCCGCTAAGGTCTTTCAGCTTGCTGATCAAGCTCCACCTGACCCTCCACTTCCTGAGATGGTAGTACACCTGCGTGGAGGTCACCTCCTGACCACAGAACCGGAAAATCAGCTTGGCAGCAGTCCTCAAGTGCACATCCTTAAACCCTTTGTCAGTGTGCACGCTAGTCTTGATGATTTTGACCATCTTGTTCAGCAGGAAGGTGGACAAGAAGGGAGCCCACTTCATGGTCGTCCCCGTGATGTTCTTCTTGCTCCTGTCCTGGCCGTAGTCCAGATCGAGCTGACCTCCTGGAAGATCGACCATCTGGGACCCCAGTCGAGTGCCATGGAAGTCCTCCTCTTGGGTGACTGGCACCTCAAACATCTGAGACTGAGAGTCAGGGACCAAGGACAGGGAGAGGTCGTTCTGGCTATCAACCAGGGAATGAGTGAACTCGTCAGTGGTCAAGTCCTACAAGGGTTACGACGAAGAGAAGACCATGAAGAAGTACCACATCATCTACCACAGCATAAGAATCTACTCAAATCTAGCATGCTACCTACTCGAACCAGCTCGTCTCTACTTCAAAGCAAGCTAGATCTATTCTAATCTGCTAGCTAACAATACATCATGCACATCTAGACATGGTTACATACCTAGTGCTCACAGATCTAAGCTAGAACACCTAGGGTTCGATGAAACTAACCGGCATGGTTGCGGCCGATGCAGATCCTAGCAGCTCGTGGAAGAAGAGGAAGCCGACGCACGCCTTGTCGCCACCGCCGGTCGGAGTTGTAGCAGTCGCCGCTTACCTGCTCGTGCAGATCTTGGTACGCGGCTGGATGAGAGAGCTCGAAGGTGGGGGTAAATGGTGGCGCGAAACCAGGCGGTGAGGGAAGGGGATGATATAGATGGCGAAAATCATGGGCGATGAGACGAAAATTCTCTCGCCGCATTTTCGCTTGAGCGCGTGGACGAGCTGGGGTGAAACCCTCACACGAGCTCGCATGAGGAGGGCGACAACGTTCCCCATTTTGCACCGCGGGAGGGTGGCTCTGGAAAAACGGCCGAATCGGCCGTTCCTCCAGGGCCTGGCTGAGCGGTGCTTTGAGGTTCGTGCGGGCCAACAACGCGGCCTCGGCCCAGCTCACCAAACGCCCATTTTTGCACCCAGCGGGCCTGGCCGAGGTCCACACAGGAAACCAAACACGTCCTAAGGGTCTAGCTAGCTACCCATGTAACCCATCATAGCTTCCCTAATTCTTGACGTTGAGAACTTATCCCGCATTGAGATCCATACAAGACTCGGGGATTTTTACGGTAGGGACGGGCAAATATTGACCATCCATTTAGCAGATATATATGATGGCCTAGATTAATCAATACTTGTTGACAATTCATTACGTCTTGATGTATATTTTTTAATCTGTGTAACAAATTTATAAAATAGACTAGGAATTGGTTAATTCTCAGTCAGCCGAGACAATTCTACATTTTTTCTACTCTGGATGAACAATTTATTGCAACAAAGATGTATTAGCAATAGGCGGAAACGATAGCCCGTTAGGGCTTCGTGCTTCATGTTATATAGGCGTGGAAACAGCCTCCACGGTGGCTTACATGGTGGTGTGTATACGGTCGGTGTACTACACCGTACCATATACATACAAATCATATTACATGTCTAACAGCTCCCTTTAATCTGAACTTCGCAGAAGATTCAGATTACGTCTAAATTCTAGCAAATGTCTAACAGGAAGTGCTTTGGTAAAACCATCAGCAACTTGATCCTTACTAGAAACAAACTTAACATCCAACTTATTGTTTGCACTCTCTCTCGAATAAAATGAAACACTGGATTTGCTGTCAAATGTGTGGCACCCAAATTGTTACACCATAAACATGGTCGTTGTTGAAGAGTGACTCCAAGTTCACCAAGCAAAGCTTCAACCCATATCAATTCAGTAGTAGCATTAGCTAAGGATTTATATTCTGCTTCTGTACTTGATCTTGATATTGTATCTTGTTTTCTGGCACTCCAAGATACCAGATTCGGACTAAAGAAAACAGCAAAACCTCCAGTGGTGCGTCGTTCATCAGGGCATCCAGCCTAGTCTGCATCTGAAAAAGCACTCAAAAGAGTAGAGGATGACTTCTGAAAAGTTATTTGAAGGCCCACAATACCCTTGACATAACGTAAAATTCTCTTCACTGCTGTCCAATGTGTTGTTGTAGGAGCATGTAAATATTGACAAACCTTGTTCACCGAAAAAGATAAATTTGGTCTTGTCAAATTAAGATACTAAAGGGCACCAACAATACTGCGATATTTTGTGCTATCATCCGAACCAAGGAGCTCACCATTAACAAGAGAAAGAGGCTCGGTGGAAGACAATGGTGTATGTGCAGACTTACATTGGGTCATGCCAACTTTTTGAAGTAAATCCAAAGCATACTTTTCTTGTGTCCTGATACGTCCAAAACGTATCTATAATTTTTGATTGTTTCATGCCATTTTTATGCTTTTAGCACTTGTTTTTATATTAAGTTTATTATTTATTTGGACTAACCTACTAATAGTTGCAAAAGTGCACAATGTTCTTGTTTTACTATTTGATGTGTAGAAATTATCAAGAATACAAGAGGAAACCTTGTTGGAGTCGAATTGGGACTTTCCTGAAATCTGTCTGAGAACTTTTTACGAAGATTGTCAGTTTGACCCTCGAAGATGACGTCAAATGGAGACCTGGCTCTTACGAAAGTTGTCACAATTTTCCATACGAAGATTTTAAGCCCGAGATCAGCCCAATCGGAGTTCGGACGCGGCCTGTAGGCCCGTTTTGGTGGAACCCTAAAAGGGGGTGACGGAAATCCGAGAAGATATATAAAGGGAGGAAACCTAATTCGTGGAGGACTCCTCCACCCACGAATTTCAGCCACCAAAAGCCACGTTTTTGCCTCCCCATGGATCCCATCTCCATGGGGGAGGGCTCCCAAGAAGCCATGAAGGAGGGAGGCTAAGGGGCGGCGCTCCCCAAGCTTGCCGGCGGCGGGGAAAGGAGTTCCCCGCACCGCCGCCGCCGCCCTGCCCCTCTCCGCCGTCTTCACCGCCATCTCCATCACCATCTCCTCCTTGTATTCAGTGGTTCATCCTCCCACAAACCTCTGTACCGTCCTATGTAAACATGGTGTTTGATGCTATAATATTTATCCTATGATTTACATCATGTTTCCGTAGTTTATTTGTCTTTTGATTGCTTAATTGAATGCATGAGGTTCATTAGAGTTGTATGTCTATATGGTGCTGTCCTTTGGTGTCCATTATATTTGTGCGCGCATGGATCAAACACCCTAGGGTTGGTAGTATTTGTAACGAAGCGGGGGAAGTTCTGCCGGAGTGACAGAAACCTGAGAACGCGAACCGATTAGTTGCACGTATGGGAGTAAGAGGACCTTGAACTTAAGGCTATGGTTGGGGAAACCTTAATGCATTGTTAGTATTTGCGGATGCTTGCTAACAATCCAATCATATAGTACTTGTAATCCCAAGTAGTGGAGTGCATGTATATTTAGCCTCTCCCACATAGAAAACTGCATCGAAGACAATGAACCAAGTACCTTCACTAATTAATCTTGGACAAAGCCACCACAATTACCACCACTTTTCCACACTCATGGTACTGTTAGTATATGGTTACTTAGTGTACTTTATTGCTGCAGCACTAACATTTACTTTCTTGTATTTATTATCTTGCAAAACTACTCTCATACCCGTATTGCTACCGTAGTTTTATTTCTAGATAATGCAAACGTTTAGTGTGCGTAGAGTTGTATCAGTGGTTGATAGAACTTGAGAGAATACTTATCCTACCTTTAGCTCCTCGTTGGGTTCGACACTCTTACTTATCGAAAAGGCTACACGCGATCCCCTATACTTGTGGGTTATCAAGACCTTTTCTGGCGCCGTTGCCGGGGAGCCATAGCGTAGGTTAATGTTCTTGTGTGCACTTGTTTGCTTTATCTCTAAGTAGTTTTTATTTTCAGTATTAAGTTGTTCTTTATCTTACTATGGATAGGGAATGCGAATTACAAAAAAAATTAGGTGTAGTTGTTATCTAAAAACGTTTTCAAAAAGAAAAGTGATTGGAAAGATGAGTAATGGTTAAATGGGGGTCGACCTTGAACACTTGTGTTCATGCCTATGAAACCAAAACAAATCTTTCCATGGAAGCTTTTCATTAAAAACATGTAAATATTGTAAATATTGTGTATATACCTCTGTACATAAAAATAAAATGCTAATTATAGTCTTTAGTTAATTGAAAGTTGATAGTTTTACTTTGCTGTCCAGAAACAGATTTTCTGTGCTCCACCGTATTAAATGTTTAAAATCACCAGAACGTGATCTTGAAATTTCTTGAGTGCAAAGTGATGCTTATTAGCTTTCTTTCATTAGACTAACTTTTTCTGATTTAAGGTACGTAGATAGGTCGAAAAATTCGATCTTTACTGACTGTTCTGTTTAGACAGATTTTGTGCTTCTCTGTAAATAAAATCGTGATAAATCTCAGAATAGTATTTTGACTTGAAAATTTTTGTGCATAAACCTGAGATTATTATCTTTCTTTCATTAGACTAAAGTTTTTCGATTTGAGCTACTTAACTATCTCGTTGAATGCCATCTTTACGGACTGTTCAGTTTTGACAGATTTCTTTGTTTATTCAATATTGTACTTGGTGTTGTTAGTTTCATTAGTTTTTCGACGGACAACGGAAATCATGAACACCTTAGTATATACAGTGGCTAATGTTGAGTAAAAATTATAAAACTTGTCAATGCTTGAACATGAGTGGATTTTATTTAATGAGTACTAACCCTACTAATGAGTTTTGTGAAGTTTTATGTGGATGTAGCTTATAAGATCTAATCAATATGGTGATATGAGATGAATAAGAAGACGCAAGAGCTCAAGCTTGGGGATGTGTAGGTGCATCCCAAGAACATATTCAAGAAGATACAATCATCTAAGCTTGGGGATGCCCGAGTCATCCCCCTATTCATCAACTAACATGAGGTTGTCTCGTTCATACTCTATATTACCCGTCCACATGATATGTATTGTCTTAACTTGTATTATAATTGCTTTTATATGTCTTGGTTTTACCTTCTTTAGTTTTATTAGGCTCTTATTTGGTTTCGATTGCTTCTTTACTTTCACTTATAAATTCAAAAAACAAAAATATTTTCTTTTGTTTTGCTTCTTTGTTTGGTTCTTTATTTGGGTTTTACTTTTGTTTTTTTTAGAGTTTTCCTTGCTGTAGCTAGCATGTTTAGGTCTTGCTTAGCCTCTGGTTTTTAGTTTATCAAAAATAAAGTACCAAGTTTTATCCATTTAGCTTAGTTGATACATATGTAAAAAGTGATTTTCTGTTTTCGGTATCTACTGCTTATTGCGCGATTTTTCATATTTTACTGGAAGCTCTAAAAATCACGAAAAAATTACTGATGTTGTAGCACCTAATCCTCTGCATGTACAAAAATTGGCTAAAATTTCGGGCATGTTTAAGTGCACCTAAAAATTGCGTTTTCCAGCTGCTGTTTTTCTGGACAGATTCTGACTTTTGTTGCAAGAGTGGCCTCTTTTCGTTTTCATTTGATTTTTAATGGTTCTTACCTTTCATTTATAAGTTGGCCATTTAAGCAACCTTTCTGTAACTTAAAAACAAAATTTTATTTGGTTTAATAGTAGCACTTGGGAAATATTATCTATTGTACTAATGTCTAACCGCAGAAAAGAATGGGAAAGTTTTTGTGTTGAAGTTTTTTCACAGAGAATGAAGGAACACCAAACTATGGAATATTGAAGAATTACCAAAGTCATAAGCTTGGGGATGTCCCCGCATCCCTCTTCATCAATAACCCCTCGGTTTGCAAACCTTAAACTTTGTTTTTTGAGCAACATATGAACTTAACTAAACTTGAAGCGGCTGTATTTTATTATCTATTTATCTTAGCATCAAACAGTTACATTAATAAGTGGATCGTCACATATTTTATTTATCCTCTGTTTCATGTTTACTTGGTTAATGTATATTTGTTAAAACTTAAAAATGATGTGTGAATGATATTGTTTAGTAGTTTATGTTTTCTTATGGTTGGCCTCAACTAGCTAATAGTGCATATATGTCATATGATATTTACATGCATTGTCTTTTCGTAAAACGGTATGGCAGGACGGTATCCTCCTCTGAATCATTCACTTGAATCGACTTGGCACATGCTCACACATGTTATGACTGAAAAATAAAAGTCAATTAAGCCTTGATGATCTATTTTGCCTCAGAGTTTTAGTATCGTTTTTATGCCTCCGTTAATTTTATTTTGTCGCAAGCATGATTATGACCGTTATCGCTCTCGTGGTTGTCGCTTCCCAGTCTATTGCTAGCCTTCACTTGTACTGAGCGGGAATGCTGCTCGTGCATCCAAATCCTTAAAACCAAGTTATCCCAAAGAGTCCACCAAAAATTCCTATATGTGGTATTTCCTTGCCACTCCAAGTAAATTTTTCATGTGCTACCTTTAAATTATTCAAAATGTTATTATTCCTTTTTGTGTCAATGTTTACTAGCTCATGAGGAATTAGTGTGGTTATTCTTTATTCTATTTGTCAAATGGACTTTTACACCTGGACTAGTGGCATATACATCCGCTTATCCAATAACTTGCAAAAAGAGCTGGCAACGGGGTGCCCAGTCCCAATTAATTACAACTTTAACCATTAATTCTCTTCACACTTTTGCCCTGATTCATCAGTAAGCAATGACAAACAGTGAAATACCTGCATGTGTGTAAACCAAAGAGAAAGAGGGATGATCTGCCTTACTGGTAGAAATAACGTCCTTCATGGGAGCCGCTCTTAAAAGTCCGTTTGACAGGTAGAATACTGTTCTCACCCGCTACCATTCGTTGACAATTAACAAACACCTCTCAAAAATAGATACTCCTCCATGGTATGTGATTGATGGAAGGCACCCGAGGATTCGGTTAGCCATGGCTTGTGTTAGCAAGGTTGGGAGGAGTATCAAATATTTTATGCAATCTCTATATGTTTTCAAAATCCTAAAAGCTCTAGCACATGACTTAATCCCTGCTTCCCTCTGCGAAGGGCCTTTCTTTTACTTTTATGTTGAGTCACCATCCTTTCTTTGAGCACTTCTTCGAGAGCATAGCTGTCGTTCTTAGTGTAATGTGCTTGTCCCAGAATACGATTAATTGAGGTATAACTATGATGCTTTTATCTTTGATATCTCTATATCTAGTCTTCACTTGAACTTCAGAGGTGCCTTGGCATTTATGTTTTGCCCTTCAAATTAAGGCAAGCGAGATACCATTTTGTCATATCTTTTTACGAACATTGCAATCTTGTTGATGTTTAGAAATTTCATGTTATGAGCTCTTAGTTCGTTGATACTTTTCATTAGGAAACATGATTGCTAAGTTTTATTATCCATACATCATGCAATTGTTAAAGACCTGATCATAGCATTTACAATCAAAAATTATTTTGTTATCATTTACCTACTCGAGGACGAGCAGGAATTAAGCTTGGGGATGTTGATACGTCCAAAACGTATCTATAATTTTTGATTGTTTCATGCCATTTTTATGCTTTTAGCACTTGTTTTTATATTAAGTTTATTATTTATTTGGACTAACCTACTAATAGTTGCAAAAGTGCACAATGTTCTTGTTTTACTATTTGATGTGTAGAAATTATCAAGAATACAAGAGGAAACCTTGTTGGAGTCGAATTGGGACTTTCCTGAAATCTGTCTGAGAACTTTTTACGAAGATTGTCAGTTTGACCCTCGAAGATGACGTCAAATGGAGACCTGGCTCTTACGAAAGTTGTCACAATTTTCCATACGAAGATTTTAAGCCCGAGATCAGCCCAATCGGAGTTCGGACGCGGCCTGTAGGCCCGTTTTGGTGGAACCCTAAAAGGGGTGACGGAAATCCGAGAAGATATATAAAGGGAGGAAACCTAATTCGTGGAGGACTCCTCCACCCACGAATTTCAGCCACCAAAAGCCACGTTTTTGCCTCCCCCATGGATCCCATCTCCATGGGGGAGGGCTCCCAAGAAGCCATGAAGGAGGGAGGCTAAGGGGCGGCGCTCCCCAAGCTTGCCGGCGGCGGGGAAAGGAGTTCCCCGCACCGCCGCCGCCGCCCTGCGCCGCCGCGCTGCCCCTCTCCGCCGTCTTCACCGCCATCTCCATCACCATCTCCTCCTTGTATTCAGTGGTTCATCCTCCCACAAACCTCTGTACCGTCCTATGTAAACATGGTGTTTGATGCTATAATATTTATCCTATGATTTACATCATGTTTCCGTAGTTTATTTGTCTTTTGATTGCTTAATTGAATGCATGAGGTTCATTAGAGTTGTATGTCTATATGGTGCTGTCCTTTGGTGTCCATTATATTTGTGCGCGCATGGATCAAACACCCTAGGGTTGGTAGTATTTGTAACGAAGCGGGGGAAGTTCTGCCGGAGTGACAGAAACCTGAGAACGCGAACCGATTAGTTGCACGTATGGGAGTAAGAGGACCTTGAACTTAAGGCTATGGTTGGGGAAACCTTAATGCATTGTTAGTATTTGCGGATGCTTGCTAACAATCCAATCATATAGTACTTGTAATCCCAAGTAGTGGAGTGCATGTATATTTAGCCTCTCCCACATAGAAAACTGCATCGAAGACAATGAACCAAGTACCTTCACTAATTAATCTTGGACAAAGCCACCACAATTACCACCACTTTTCCACACTCATGGTACTGTTAGTATATGGTTACTTAGTGTACTTTATTGCTGCAGCACTAACTTTTACTTTCTTGTATTTATTATCTTGCAAAACTACTCTCATACCCGTATTGCTACCGTAGTTTTATTTCCTAGATAATGCAAACGTTTAGTGTGCGTAGAGTTGTATCAGTGGTTGATAGAATAGAGACTTGAGAGATTACTTATCCTACCTTTAGCTCCTCGTTGGGTTCGACACTCTTACTTATCGAAAAGGCTACACGCGATCCCCTATACTTGTGGGTTATCAAGACCTTTTCTGGCGCCGTTGCCGGGGAGCCATAGCGTAGGTTAATGTTCTTGTGTGCACTTGTTTGCTTTATCTCTAAGTAGTTTTTATTTTCAGTATCAAGTTGTTCTTTATCTTACTATGGATAGGGAATGCGAATTACAAAAAAAATTAGGTGTAGTTGTTATCTAAAAACGTTTTCGAAAAGAAAAGTGATTGGAAAGATGAGTAATGGCTAAATGGGGGTCGACCTTGAACACTTGTGTTCATGCCTATGAAACCAAAACAAATCTTTCCATGGAAGCTTTTCATATGTTTTTTAATTTTTTCTTCAAACACATAATGTCCTAACTCAAGATAGATTTCATAAAGCTCTCTATTTTTTTTGTTGTTTTCCATTTTCTAATTTTTATGGGTTTTTGATATATATAAAACTAATGAGAAACTCACAACCAAACAAGTTTAAAGGATCCTCCCCAAGCTTAGATGATTGCAAGATATAAAAGGAACCTCCCCAAGCTTAGTCTAGTGCACACAAGAATAGAAAATTAAGCGCTACGCTCCCCGGCAACGGCGCCAGAAAAGTACTTGATAACCCCCAAGAGCAAGGGATCGCTGTAGCACCTCTCAATGTGGAAGTAAGGTATCGATCCGCAGGAGCAAGAAGGAAAAGTTATTTATTCCCTACAACTAAAGTGTCACAAGTTTTAGTTGATTATGCACTAAACAAGTTTAGAGAACAAGATGGTTGGTTTGATGGATGTAAAAGTGTCCCAATCCTCTTCTTTGCAAGAGGACAAGACAAAGGTAGTAGCAAGTGAAAAGCTCTCAAAGAGAGAAAGCCCAATCCTCTATGTAGCAAGAGGACAAGCTCAAGTGTGTGTTTCTTATAGGAACAAAGGACATGGTTCATGTGTTCACTTAATCCTCTCTCTCTCTCATCTACGGTGATCATCATGTTATAGATAAAGTACACACAATTGTCATGTTTTAATGGTAGCTTTTTATGACGACTATATGTCCTAAAACACATAGTTGAAAGAAATACTCATTTGTGTTGCTAGGTCACCCTCGTAAGGCTAGCGTGGTTTCTCTCACTCCCACATCATACTCTTTCTTTTTACCCCCAGATAAAGGACGTTGGGCGGTACTGTGTCACTCAATACCTATGCCGTGTCACATCGGCCATCCCGTACCCACATACATCATACTTCAAAGTATGACAAATCACAAAAGCTCCAACACAACGGTAAATGCATAACAAATCATCTCACACCACAATATTCGCCACAAAGGTATTACATAGATGACCGTAATCATGTTTGGCAGCTCATACGGTACTAATTAGTGAAGCTCAAGAGAGAGGAGAGATACAAAAGTTACCACCACAAACCCTAGTCCAGGGGGTGGACTACTCCCCTTCATCATAGTGATGACGGTGAAGAAGTTTTTGCTGTAGATGTTGATGATGAACACGCCGGAGGGGGGTGGAGCCCTCCGGAGGTGACTCCGGCGGCGTTTCCCCCCTCCGATCTTCTCCGGCGGCAGCCTTCTGACTCTCTGTTTTGTGGTTCTGTGTTTGTGCGCCGCCTCCTTTCGCGAAACGCCAGGGGAACTTTTTTATAGGCATTTTTAGGTCAAGACGGAGTCGGTGGACGAAAAATCGACGACAACGGAGCTTCGAGGAGGAAACGAGCTGGGCCCACGCGGCCATGTACTTTAGGCCGCGTGGGACCCTCCCATTTCCAGCCTGTTGGGCTTCTGGTCTTCAATTTAAGCCCATTGCGTTCGTCTCGAAAATTCTGAACCGTGCTCTTTGACCTTGCCCTTTTTGGAGTCCCGAAGCTCCCGGAAAGTCTGAAACACTAAAAAAGACGTTTTCTGGAAAAACAGGGTTAATTCCAAATAAATGGGAAAACTATGAAGTATTCCCAAAATCATTATAAAACATTGGTATAACCCTTATATGATGCAAATATTGTTGAAATATAAGCAATTAAAGTGCAAAGTTCATGTATGCATTTTACATGCATCACACAGCGACACTGCCCCCCATCATCACAGCGTCGGTCATCACGTCGACCATCACGACGTCCATCATTGCGGCCATCACTGCGCCGCCCATCATCACGGCGGCGGCCGCCACGGTCACCACAGTAGTCACCACGGTCACCGCCACGGTCACCACGGTCGCGGTAGTCATCGCTTGGACCACCACGGTCATCAGCCCGACCCTTGTCTCCACAGGATCGGTTGTCGTGGCCACCATTGCCACGACGATCAGCATCATTGGTAGACGACACAAAGGAGTCCTGTCCTGACTCGGCAAGCATATCGCTACGAAGATCATGAGCGCAAAGCTGACTGAAAAGGTCATCAAGAGTAGTATCGGAGTTTCCGTTCATGGAAAAGACGAGGTCGTTGTAGCTTGCATCAAGGCCATTGAGGACATATCCAATCATCTCATCATCATCAAGCGGCTTCCCTACCACGGCGAGCTCGGAGGAGAACCTCTTGAGCTTGGCGAAGTACTGGGCGGTGGTCATGTCAACCTTCTTCGTGTTGTTGAGGGCTCCGCCGAGGTGGTTGATGCGGGTTCTCGAGGTGGTGGAGAACATGTTGGTGATGACCGTCCATACCTCGGCGGAGGTTTGCAGATCAAGGACGTGGGCCATGATTTCCGGCGACAGCGAGTTCACGAGGAAGCTCAGCACTGTCTGGTCCCTGGCAACCCACGCGGCGTAGGCGGGATTGGGCACTGTGATCTTCTTTTTTGTTGTCATCTTCGACCTTCAGTGTTTTCGGCGGGGCGGGCTCGGAGCCGTCGAGGAACCCAAGGCATGAGCACCGCGGATCGTCGGGAGAACGAGGGTCTTCCAAATAGGAAGTTGGTTCGCGTCAGCTTGGTGGAGGGAGGTGTTCCGATCGTGGCAGGCGGGGCGGCTGAGGAAGACGCCATGGCAGTGCGGCAAGGATCGGTGTCGTGTCGTGTCTACGGTTTTGAAGTTTTTGGTTGTGATGCGGCGGCGGCGGCAGGCAATGGCTTGCGGCGGCGGCTTGGGTTTTGGGTTTTAGTTTTGGATCTTGATGCGGCGGCGGCAATATAGTGCGGCGGCGACAGATTGTATGGGTTGTGGCGGCGGCTGGGAGGAACTCAGCGGCGGCGGCGGCAGGTGTAGATCGCACGGCGGCGGCTAGGTTAGGAAGAGCTCTCGCTCTGATACCATATCAGCAATAGGCGGAAACGATAGCCCGTTAGTGCTTCGTGTTATATAGGCGTGAAAACAGCCTCCGGTGGCGTGCATGGTGGTGCGTATACGGTCGGTGTACTACACCGTACCGTATACGTACAGATCATATTACATGTCTAACAAGATGCATCGTTTCAAATCTATTCGAATGAATTATACAGTAGACTTCTCAGCCAACTCAGACAGAGACGCGGCCTTAATTAATTTGGGATAGTCATGCAGCGTGACTCAACAAGCACCGAAGGTGTGGAGAAAAACATTCCCTTCTTCCTCTTTCTCCGTGATCTAAAAGCCCAGTTTTAGCATAGCCGCCACACGAAATACAACTACCATAATAAAGAACAAAAAGAAGAAGTTTGTACGACGTTTCACACCAATACACCATAATCTAATCATAGGCAGCTGATCTCGAGGTGAAGAAACAGCGACCAAAAGGAAGGGACTGGATTAAGAATGGCTCCAGTGCACAAGACAAATTTGAAGGCATAGAAAGCCATGCTTTTCACTTATGAGTTTAACTCAACTTGACTGTTCCCTGCCCCTGGGAACTTTGGAAACTTCTTCAAGAGGCGTGCATAGGATCGATGTGCGTAACTTTATTCTCTCATTTTCTGACCAACAAAAAGCGGCGCAATCTTCTATCAGTATGTGGACAGTATAACGTGTTAAGGATGTTCAAAGTTGACCAAGGCAACTTCGTATGTGTAGTGGCGAAATCAAGCTTCAAACCCAAAGTTTAAGCGATCCCTTGCCAACTACTACAAGGGACCAGACAAATATCGATTTGCATTCAAGTTAATTTGTGTTGGTTATGGAAATTTAAAGTTACTCTTCAACGAAGAGATGATTATTCTGCGCAAAAAAGAGAAATAAACAATAATTAATTGTGAAGGTACCACCAAGGCGCCAACCATCAGAAACAAAAAATAGCACAATCCACTTGACAATCAATACAAATGCCACGCGACTACGGACAGGTGGCTCTCTGGTGCGGATGCACCCGTTATGTTAAACATTTTGAAAAACTTTTCAAAATGTAAAAAAAATCCAAATAAAAATTCCGGATATATATCATGACGTTTTATGTTAGCACAAAAAATTTCGCGAAGAAAAGACATTTTTTGTAACCAGTGCAAAAAAGACAAAAAAAACAATCGCGTAAAAAGTCACTTTGAAAAACACGGATTTGTCTTTTTTGCACAGCCCACAAAATGTCATTTTTTTCCCGAAACTTTGTGTGCTAATATAAATGTCATCTAGTATATTCAAAATTTAATTTGGAATTTTTGACATTTTAAAAAATTATTTTGGATTAGTTGGTGCATTTAGAGGTATGAGCCGATATGGATTTTTGGGAGACTAAGTACTACACAAAAAATTGCACAATTCATATCCATTTTCTCGTAGTTAAGCCTGATTCCCCTCCGATCTCAAGACTATTTTTTCGTCGATGCCTGGGCTGCTATTCTTTATTTTGAAACATGTGTACTGCTATGTACATCAGCCTACTGGACACAGGATACTGGGCCTGGCCAAACTAAAGTCACATACAGTACAGCTGAACAAAACGAAGGAAAACAAAGGCTGGAGCAGGCCCACTGTAACAAGGGCTACGGACCATTAACACTGATACAGTATGGAAAGATTTCTTTTATTTATCATGGAAATCTCAAAATTTATATTTCGTTTTTAAAAATTTAAGAATGGAAAGATATTTCAATAAAGTATGTAAAATCACGCTTTAAATATATCTAGTAGCAAAAATAAAAATGTCATTTTTTATTCATTTAGTTTACGGAAGATGTTCACCTGTATTGAATAAAATACTCGTGCATTTTGAAATAATTTCTATTTTAAAAAGCTTGTTCTAAAATAATATTAGAATTAATGAAACAATAATCATATTAAAAAAATCATGACACCATATAATAGGTTCACAAGTATCAAGAAAATGTTCATCTGTATACGTAAAAGGAAAATGAAGAGAAGGAGACAAGAAACAAAAAAAGAAAGACAAATAAAAAATATATATTTATGGATTAAAGACGAGTATTTCCAAAATATGTTCTTTTTTTACTCAAAAGGGAATACATAAAAAGAAAATATTACCAATATGTATATGGGTAAATAAATAGAGAGTAACATAAAAATGAGACGGGAAAAGAAAAGAACGAAAGAAAAAAAGCAAAAGAAACACAAAAAAGACAGAAAATAATAAGGAAACCACCTTGGTTAGGCTGACCTACCTCATGATCGTGGACGAGAAGTCACCAAGGCCACGGTCCCGACCAACGCGCCGGAGAAGAAACCCATTTGTGCTCAAGATTCATGAAAGATTCTTTTCTAGTAAAGTACACTTGACATCAAGGTATCCGTTTATTATATTAAGACTCTGAACCAATAGCTTACATCGATAGCATATCTAATATTTTCTGATTCCTTTTTAAAAAAAGTTTACGAGAAATGCACATTGGTTGCCGAGCTCATGCTCTGTCCAATTTATATTTTGAAAAAATAGTAAAACATCTAGAAAAATCCGGAAAAATTGGTGACGAACATGTACAAGTGTTGCATGTACATATGTGTTAAGTTTTGTGGCGAAATAACATTTGTGCTGCTATGCGAAAAATAATCAGTGGCCAAAATGGGATTTAAAAATTATTATTTTAGAGCACTGAATAATTATTTCCGTACATAGCAGCACAGATGTCATTTTATTACAAAACTTTGTACGTATGTAGAAAAATTGTATGTGTTCATCACCAATTTTTTCAGAATTGTTTGAAAGCTTTTACTATTATTTTCGATTTTTTTTCAGCAAGGAACATGTGAGCTTGGGAGCCAAAACTACATTCTTATATTTTTCCCCTCTATTTAAGAAAGTCGATAGGCAGTATGTTTTCGCATTGCTCGCGGTTGCAGCATATGCTTCTGAGCTTCTCGGTCCTAAACTTTTGTTTATTAGAAGATCCGGTATACCACATATCCATATGGATGGAGTTCCCATATTTTGAATTTTATTAAGTCAGGAAGATGTTTATCTTCCCACTGTGACAGTGAAACCAGCGATGGTTTGTTTGCACAACACAAAGGGAAAAAAATCGAAAAAAAAATACATAGCACTCCATCAACGACGAAGCTTATAAATACACGCAACGGTTGTACCTTCCCAATCTGTATGTTGAATAATTTAGCATTTACCCAGTAGGATACTCCATAACCTTGAATTTAAATGGTTTATGACTAGTTTATTGTTAATGTGCCAGATCCAGCTGCATATCATTACTAACTATATAAAGACCATCCGTTTAGCGATCTCTCAACGCTCCAGCTACTGTAGCTTAGCTACAGTGTTACTGTAGCATCTACAGTGTTCTACAGTCTCTGATCTGCGTCGTCGCCTCTTCATCGAACGGCTCACACAGCTCCTCCGTGACGGTTTTCTAAAAACAACCCCCCACAAATCCGGCTCCTCCTCCGCAGTCCACAACATTACGAAGAAAAGGACCTATTTGCAAATTGTAGCAACCTTAGGGACTTTCCTGCAAAGAACGCACACAACTCGCACCCCTCTTCTCTCTACCCGAGCGACCCGGAGATCGCCGGCGCTGCCGACGCGCCGCGACGGCGCTACCTGCCTCCCCGCTCGAATCTATGCAGACGGGAGCCTCCGCCGTCTCGGCATCTCCATCCTCGCTGAAGATCGTCTGCCGGAACGCTGCGACGTCGCCGGAATCGACGCCGCCGTCCTTGCAAGCTGCCGCCGCGTACGCACGTCGCCGGCGACGCTCCGGCCACCTATAAGCAGCGGCGCCGCCACTCCCGGGTACCCCGAGGCCGCGCGCGTTCGATGCGCCCATCCGCGCTTGCTAGCTCGCCGCGATTCGACGCCGGCGAGCGCGTCGCCGCCGCGGCGGCTCCGCCCGCTGGTGACGTCACTCTGACGTCACCACGGGCCTGGGCTGAGCAGCGGGCCGTCTGGTGGGCCGGCCTGCTTGCTGGGCGCCTGTCCCGGCCCACTATTTTTTTCTCCTTTTCTGTTTTTTTATTTCCCAAAGCTTTTGAAACTTTTTAAACATAGATCCAAATCATTTCGAACCAATTTCCAAATATTTGTAAAAAATCAAAATAGTCATTCTAAATACGTTGCGACCTTTTTCAAGTTATTTCAAATCTTGCAAAGTTCAAATCATACAAAAAAATTCATTTGCCACCTTCGTGTCATTTTTAAAATATATGTTTCAAAATTTCCTTTTAAACTCAAAGAAACTACAGACAAATCATATCACTTATATCACTGAACATGATTAACCCAATAAAATAAATTGGTACAAAACATCTCATTCAAATAGAGTTTGGTAAACCATTTAAATACATTTACCCATTCAAATCACGGGCTTTAAAAAATCAAAAAAAAAACTACTACAAATGTCAATATTGCGAAATAGTTGTTTTCAACTTAATTTCAAATAATTGATCTGCTGGACAAAAAAACTAACATGCTTTACACAAATTAAACCACTTTACACATATTATTTTAGTGCATTCAAACAAAATTAGAAAACCACTAAATGCTGCAAACCAATAATTCCAAATCTGATCACTTCGTGAATGTAAAAAAAAACGAATCTCAAAAAACTACCCAACTTGAACGAACTTCAGAATCAGAACAATTTTTACCCCTAACTTTTTGTCGCATTTTAGTATTTTCCAAATCTACACACTTTCAAAATGTGGACAATTTAAAAATTACAATTTTCCCACAATAACGCAGCTTACGAATATGAATATTTATAAATTTCAAATGCCTTCGCAATCTAACAATCTTTCTAACATAAAAAGAATCCAGATCTAAAACCAATTTCCCTAGATCTAAACCAATTTCGACCACAAGATTCTTTGAAATCCACTGATTTCCAAACCTACACAAATTCCAAATGAGCACATAAATATTTATTCCAAAACTGCCAACATACAACCATACTTGATTATTTTAATTTAGTTAACATATTCGGAGATAATATAGCTTAATTCTCTCTAATTATGCATTTGAATTTTCAAAACGCATGATTTCCTAAATATTTGAAGAAAATACAAATTCATTTCCTCCAATTTTAGATTCAATTTAGCAAATTTTCATACAACGCATTTTCTCAAATTATGGAGTTAAGATAAATATCTGTGACAAATTACAACCATATTTGGCCACTCCGATTTATGTAACTAAATTAAATATTTATTCCAAACCACAAGCATATTTGAACGTTCCAAACCACTAAATACTTAGAAATACCCTAAAACTTTCCATGTAAATGATATACAAAATGAAAAAAAACCACTGATGTCTGGGCCCCACCTGCCATAAAAATTCACAATTACAAAAAAAAATCTAAGATTCAAAAAATTCATATCTTTTAATCTACATTCCAAAAATTCATACCTTCTAATCTACAATTCAAAATAATACAAACAATATATCAAAAATCTTCTAAAATTAACAAATATTCAAACTTTCCGCGTTAATGCTTTCCAAAAATGTATTTACTCTGAAAATTAAGTTAAATAGAATATTATGTCACAAAGGAAAACATATTCTATCATTATAGACCAACATAATCAGAAAAAATTATAATTATTTATATCATAATACAAACATTTTTGGACATTTTTAAAATTGATCCCAATTCACTTAAATAATTAGAACTAAACATAATTGAATAAAAAACGAAATTTAAAATAAAACATGCTTTCAAAAATTAAAGACGATTTATAGATATTGTTTTAGGGTATTTAAACAATTTCTAAAAACTACTAAATGCTGCAAAATCGGTAATTCCGACTATATTCATCGACATAATATGGAACATATATCAACATGGTCACAAAAAATAAATGTCTACACTTCAAAATAATACAAACAATATATCAAAATCTTCTAAATTTAACAAATTTTCAAACTTTTCATGTAAATGATTTCCAAAAAAAAAACTGGTATGTGGGCCCTACCTGCCGGAAAAATTCACAATTACAACAAATATCTAAATACGCAGAAAAAAAAGAACGAAATTGCACCAAATATGCATTGCAACAAATTTTCAAATTCACACGAAAACTAAGAAATGTTCATCAAATTAATATCAACCTTACCGAAAAATTAAACAAAATTAGACGAAATATCCATTGTAACAAATTTTCAAAATTTACACGCAGACTAAGAAATGTTAATTTTGTCGACGGTTTTCCCATCTATTGCACTGATAAAATCTTTCGCACTAAACAAAACCGTAAAACTAAAAACTTTTAATCTGTGAATCAGAAAAAATATATATCTACATTTGCAGAAAGATTTAACAAATTTGCATAAAATATCCATTGTAACAAAATAATTTTCAAAATTATCCGAAAACTAAGAAATGTTCATCAAATTAATATCAATCTTACAGAAAAATTAAACAAAAATTTAATTGAATATGGATTGAATTTTAATTGAACATAACAAATGCTCATATAATGTATTACCGTTTATTGTTAAGTTAAATTCAATATTTAAAACAAACCTCAAACATATTACAAAAAAGTAATAATAACTACTTATGACATACGAACTTTCCTAACAATTTCAAAAATTTGTCTAATTATGTAAATTCAATAATTTTTGAACCTACATCTCCATATATTTATGCATATTGTTTTTTTTTAAACAACTACGGTTTAGCTAATGACACAACTGCACATATCGAGACAACTAAAACTTACTTACAAAATAAAATTACGGAAAATGCATAAAGCTATAAAATTCATATCTTCTGATCCATAGTTCACAAAAAAAAAACCCCAAATTTGTTCAAAAAATAAAACCTTCACAACTAACACATTTTTTCATGCATGACTAAACAACTTCAAAAAAAATTAATAAGAAAACCTAATGCAACCATTTTACACCAATTATGTGGTGTGTCCAATTTGTCATAATTTTAAACTTTTCTAACAATTTCAGAAATTTGTCTAATTTTGTAAATTCAACAATTTTTGAACCTACAATTCCAAGTATTTATACATGTTGCGTTCTTTTTTTTTTTTTACAACCACGGTTCAGCCAATGTCACGACTACACATATCAACACAACCAAAACTTACTTACAAAAATATATTATCCATTAAAAAAAACATTAAATTTATCACGAAGAGCGCGGCGTGACGACGCGCCAAATTCAACTAGTCGAGTATATAAAAGACGTGCACATTCGCGGCCTGAGAGCGCCCCAGGTTATTGGAAATTTTGACAAAAGAGACCACTTCGCGAAATGAATTGTCAAAAAGGACCACCTCCGAAAATTATTGTCAAAAAGGACCACCTTCATCGTGGCGGCAGGCGCGCCAAGCGACACGTGGCACCTGCCGCCACGGACGAAGGCGGCAAGTCCTGCGGCCTGAGGAAGTGGCGGCACGCTGGGTGAAAAGAAGAATTGGTGGGCCCAGCCGCCATGCCCAGTGGCGGCATGTTGGGATCCCTTGCATGGCCAGCATGCCAGCATGCATGCATGCATGCATGCGAGCGTGCACTTGCCGCCATGCCCTGTGGCGGCTGGTTCCTGCCCAGGCCAAATTTCTGTCAGATGGCTGCCGCCTCCGACCGTGGCGGCAGGTGCCACGTGTCGCCTGGCGCGCCTGCCGCCACGATGAAGGTGGTCCTTTTTGACAATAATTTTCGAAGGTGGTCCTTTTTGACAATTCATTTCTCGAAGTGGTCTCTTTTGTCAAAATTTCCAGGTTATTGTAGATGCTACAGTAAGTACTGTAGAATTGAAACAGTGTTCTACAGTACGCGGTGGGGCCCGCATGTCATCCACACAACGCGCTACCGTTTTTTGCAAAACAGTATAGGGGGCCCGAAAATTACACGTCCTTCACAGAAAATTCGTCGCGAAGGACCTATACGTAAAATCCGGAAACGTCAGGGGCTTCCTTGCAAAACTACCTCCACAATCCATCTCCCCCTCCCTCTCCCCGCACGGCGCCATTGCCGCCGCCGCCGCCGGCGCCTCTACCGCCCCTCCGGCCCTCCCCGTACGCATCGGAGGCGACGACGAGGTCCGCCGGCGCGCCCTCCACCTCCTCGCCGCGCGCCGCCTCCTGGGACACCGGTGAGTCGCCGGATTTGCCGCCGCCTTGCCGCGGTTACCTCCGCCCTGTACGTGCTCGCCGGCGGCGCCTCCGGCGACCATATGGTCCGGGGCGCCGCTCCCTGGCATCCCCGCGTCGTCCTCGCGCGGAATCGCGCGGCGCCGCTCCCGTGCGCGCGCTCCCTGCTCGCCAGCGACCTCGGCAGAGCCAGCCATGACCGCCGCCGGGTGACGTCATCCGTGACGTCATCGTGGGCCCCGCGCGTCGGATTTTTCAGCAATTTCGTAAATAGTAGAATCCTGAGATGTGGGTCCCGACTTCCAGAAATTTGTTAATTTCCTGTAATTTTCATAAAAAATGAATAAAATTTGTAAAATTCATATCTTCCGAGCTGTGTTTCAGAATAATGCAAATAATATATCAAAATTTGCAGAAAAATTAAACATACACAACTAATGCATTTCCATGCGTGATTACCAAACTTAAAATACTGTTTAATTAGAAGAACCAAAATATCATTTCCTGTCAAAAGTGAAGTTCGTGGAAATGACTAAAAACTTGAAATAAAATCAGTAAATTAATTCAACAAAAATTGAAAAGAATTTGAAACATGCCCATTTTGTAAACACCTACACATTTTAAATTTTAATAACATACAAATAGGTAAATATTTAGAAACAACGAGACAAATTTGAAACGTGCTCCAACGATGGATTTAGTTTCATAAGTTGTGATACAATACATTTTCTTCACCTACTGATTTAAATTACGCAAAGTTTGCAGAAAAATAAAACCTACACAACTAATGCATTTCCATGCGTGATTACTAAACTTGGAATACTGTTTAATTAGAATAACCAAAATATCATTTTCTGTCATAAGTGAAGTACGTGGAAATGACTAAAAACTTGAAATAAAGCCAGCAAATTAATTCAAAAAAATTGAAAAGAATTTGAAACATGCCCATTTTGTAAACACCTACACATTTTTAATTTTAATGACATACAGATTGATAAATATTTAGGAACAACCAAACAAATTTGAAACGTGCTCCAAAGATGGATTTAGTTTCATAAGTTGTGATACAATACAATCACATACGAGTAATTTCTTGCCAGTAACAATTTTAAAGATTCCACTACTTACGAATGTAAAAGTTTTAAAGAAAATCAGTGCATTTAAATCAAAAGAACTTTTGACTGCGGCATTTTTAGATTTAACTTAAATACTATTGCCCATTAGTATCATGGGCTCAACAATATCAACATAAAAAAAACCGCAAATGCAGATATTATGAAATAGCTTAGCTGTTAAAAAAACAAAAAAATGTTCGCATTGCGAATCAAATTCAACAATATTAGCGAACATCCGTTAAAACAACTCAAAAAACATTATGTTCGCGCTGCAAACCAAATTTTAAAATAAAACATGCTTTCCAAAATCTATACCACTTTATACGTACTGTTTTACGGTATTTAGTCTATTTTGCAGAACCACTAAATGCTTAATTGAATATTTTTTAAATATGACCAAAGTTTAAACAAATATAAAACAAAAAAACCCGACGACTTACAAAATATAACCAAATTTCAGAAATAAATATTCAGAACGTTAAAATGCATCCCAATTCCACTAAAAGGGCGCGTCGTGCCCCGCGGTTGAACAGTGCGTGGTGAGGCCCACATGTCATGCTCACAACGTGTTGCCGTTTTTTGCAAAGAAACACGAGGGGGCCCGAAAATTCCACGTCCTTCACAGAAAAACCTCCGCAAGGGGCCTGTTTGCAATTACATGAAACGTCAGGTTCTTTTTTGTAAAACTGCCGCAGAACCTCTCCCCCTGCGACGGCCGCACTCGCCGGCGCCTGCCACCGCCACTCCGCACCACCCCGCCCAAATCCACGCCCACGGCGGCCTCCGCCGCCGCGCCCTCTCCCTCCTCGCCCACTATTGCTTGCCGGGAGGCCGCCGCCTTGCTGGAATCGTCGCCGCCGTGACCGCGGCCCGCCGCCGCGTCCGCATGTCATCGGCGCTGTTCCGGCGACCAAATCGTGGCGGCGCCGCCGTATACGGGCGTCCCGTGACGAGGCATAAAATGTGGATGACATATCCGACCGAAAGCCAATATATCAGGAAAAAAATCAAATGCATTTCCTCCAAATATACAAAGGTATTTTTTCCCACAAATGCTTGAATACATGAATAATTTCAGGGAATACAAATTCATATCCCCAAAATATAGCTTGGACTTACATTAAATTTCACAAATTCTCATATAATGTACTTCCTCAAAATATTGAGCTAAATTATATATCTAACACAAGTTACAATTTGCATGAAATAAAAAGTACTCAACAACAATTTTTTTGAATCTATCCACCCGAAAAAAAAATGAATAACATATCCGACCAAACAAAAGAAATAAATACTTGCTATTTATGACAAAAAAAAACATGTTTTCGAATTTCAAAAAGGGCTAACATATCAAAAAAAAAAAAAAAAACAGCTGCACTTCCTCTACAAATACGAAGGCAAATTTTTCCACAAACGCTTGGTTACATGAATAATTGTAGAAAACACAAATTCATATTCCCCAAAATATGGTTTGGATTTATATTAAATTTAACAGATTACCATATAGCGTATTTCCTCAAATTATTGAGCTAAATTACACATCTACCACAAGTTCAGTAATTTCCCAAATTTCCACAATTTGAATTTTACCAGACGATATTTCCCGAAATCTGAACAATTTTTTTAACGTACGTTCTCTTTGCACTTCAATGATTTACAAATGCCCACACTTTTAAAATAAGGACATTTCCATATTTGAATTCCACCACACGAAATTAAAACAAAAAAAAGAAAAAACTTTCTAATTGCAGACAACGAATAATGTTACAAATTAAAAAAAAAGAAACGAATCTTCCTACCGGGAAAATGTGAAAAAATAACTCAAACAAATCATAAAACTAAATGCTAACTAATTAAGACAAACTACAGACATATTTAAACGTTCCAACTCAACAAATTTTTCGAAAAAAACAAACAAATGCACTCACTCCAACTATATGGACAGTATTACGGATTTGAAATTCTTTTTAAAAAGAAAAAAAACAATTATGAGATTCAACTGAATATATGTGCGTTTCCATTCATTAAGAACTTACATTACAACTTAATAAAAACAAATACATCTTCAAACATTCCAAATTACTTAAAAATTTGAAATACACTGCACTATATGAACAAAACTTTCCAATTTGACCACAGTTTGGAAAAAAAACACTTGCTCCAGTTATATGGACAAATATATGGAGTTGAATTTCACAAAAAAAACCTCTCTAATTATGAAATTCAGTTCAACAAATCATCTTTCGCAGTCATTATGGACTTAAATTACAAATTGACAAACGGACATAAACATTTTTAAACCTTCCAACTTGCTTAAAGATTGAACATACTCTAAGATATATCAGTTTTTTTTCTTTTCAGAAACAATTTATGGAACTTTTAAATTTCTGACATGTGGGCCTACCCTATTTAAGCAGACTAGAAACAAAAATTGTAGAGGTAAAATTCTTCTTCAAAAAAACAAAACGTTTAAATATAAGCAACTTTTGAACACGTACATTTCCAAAATGAAAGTTTCTTTCCCAAGTTTTCACAAATATGACAAATATAGGAATACTAACACAACAAACTCCCTTCCTCAAATTTAAATAATGCTTCATTCCATTCACATTTAAATAAATCAAGAATTTGTTTCCTCTAAAGATGGATTCAATTTAATAGATGTTAACACAACATAATTCCTCTAACCAACAAGCTAAATCACATATTTACGGCGAAATAGACACATAATATTTAAACATAACCATAATATATTCTCTCTAATTATGGTGGTTCGTATGAAAATAATAGCGAAATAAAACCATATTTAACCATTCAAATTTGTCTAACATATTTGCAAGTAATAT
Source organism: Poa pratensis (assembly GCA_947311845.1). Classification (NCBI taxonomy): domain Eukaryota; kingdom Viridiplantae; phylum Streptophyta; class Magnoliopsida; order Poales; family Poaceae; genus Poa; species Poa pratensis. The sequence goes on along the minus strand of CAMZMU010000081.1, from coordinate 14,975,403 downwards.
AACTTAAATCCCTCTAATTATGTAGTTATATTTAAAAAAATGATTGTTCATATGAATATTTCTAGAAAATACAAACACGTCTACTCTAATTACGGATTGCTTCCAAATTGAATTCCACCTAACTACATTATACAAATTAGAGCAACCACCTTCCCTTACAATATATATACCGCAAATAAAAAAACAAACAAATTATTACAACATATCCTCAGCAAAGGCACGTCGTGTCGCCGCGCTAAATTCAACTATCTAAATATTTGAATATTCTACAGAATATATACAAAATGTTCGAACGAATTACTATCTACTCATAGCAAAATAAAAAACATGTTTGCAAATTGTAATTTCGCCAACATTTTAGCGACTTTTCCTCATATTCCACAAAATATGACAAGAATGCTCCCAAAAAATAACCGCAACATACTTATAGCGAATTACAAATATATTTCAACATTTCAATTTCACCAACATTTCTAACATCATACAAACAAACTCACAAAGAACTCACAAAATATGACAAGAATGCTCATAAAAAATGCTACCTATTCATGACAAAATAAAAACATGTTCCAAAATACCAATTTAGCTAACATTTTGGTTAAATAAATATATATATATACTGCACACAAAAAAAACATCAAGGGCGTGCCGTGACGGCACGCCAAATCTCTAGTATATAATATGGCTACAGGTGATGGTTGGTACGTTTTTTACTTTCCGATTTTACCCTTGCATCCTAAAACATATTACATCATCTGCCACCGCATACCGGTTCGATTTTCTGTGTTAAAGACGTCCGTCGCGGTCGTTTCTCGTTCTTCGTCGACGGCGAGCGGACCGTCGACCTGGGCACCGTCGCCGTTTCGCCCTCCCTCGGCGTCCGCAAGCAGCAGGCCGTGGTCGCCGACCGCGTCGGCGTCGCGCCCACCAGATCTCGGCCTCCCTCGCCCGCCCACGCCGCCCGCGCCGCGTCCCGCTCGACGAGGACACCGACCTCGCCGCCGCCGTCGAGCGCGAGGGCGCCGGCTGCTACGTCCTCGCCGCGCTCCGCCGCTCCCGCCGCGACCGCCTCGGGGGCCGCTCCCGCCGCGACCGCAAGGCCGGCGCCCAGGACCCGCCGCCGCCCTTGGAGATGACCATCCTCAAGCGCGGCCTCCGGCCCACAGATCTGGCCTCCCTCGCCGTGTCCTCACCCGCCGCCTCTTCTCCCTGTCATACTCCACCTGACCACTTCCCCAGGACCAAGAGGAGGAAGGGTATTTGCTGAATTTCCAGGCATCGTCTCCTCATCTGCTCGGTTCCCAAGATCGCAGGCGGACCACTGCGTAAGCATTTCATCACCTCTTCTACGCTGATGAATGAATTAATTAATCTATCGATCATTTCATCTTTATGGTAGTGCTCGTGATTATGCACTGGAAAATGGTATTGATATGATTCTTTAAAGTAGAGAATATTGGTTCACTTCCCTCCCCGATCCCCGTTCATTGAATTGAATCTTCTAATTGCTGAGAAGAAAAATGTCAGATAAGTGTCGAACAGAACACTTGAGGATACATAAACATAGTCTTCATCCGTCCACTTTGAGGAACTTTTGGTTCTGGAGGCATGAATCAGTACTTTTTTTGATTTAACGTCATATTCTCTTCTACGTTGTTCTGAAGACTGATCTGTAAATCATTCCAATGCCTGAATTGTCAGCAGGATACATAGGGTAGCTAATTTGCTTTTGCATTCCATCCATCGATATGGTTTGCATGAACTAGGCAAGGAATCAGACTGAAAAGAGGGGTTTCAGTATAGGCAATCTCCGGCGAAGTGCAGCATGATGTCTTGACAAATTGCACATAAATTGCCCTTAGGCTCCTTTTGAGTGTCGATATTGGGAGGATTAGAATTGAATTGGTGTCAGTACATAAATTTCCCTTAACCTTAAGGGCAACCATATGTTGGTGATGTTAGAGTGTTTGGTAGTTACAATATATGGAAATGAGGTGCTACTGATAGCTATTTGAGTTGCTGATGCACTTTTTTCTTCATATGTAAGTGATGATCACGACCCCGTACTGTGCAACTATTAACAACAGAGATAGTATGGCGTGGATGCATTTATGGATAATAGGACACTGGACATGATTTGTACAAAAAGGATTCATGAATTATGTCACAGTGGTATTACTTCTAGGCTTGTACCAGATCAAGATGTACTGCAGTACCTACAGTTCAACCTGGTTTGTGTGATTCAGTCCTAAAAGTACTGTCTAATCTGCAATCGGTTGGCTGTGAGGAGCACATATTGTATGTGTTGTGTTCATCAGTTCCTGTAGTAAGTGAGGAAGATTGAAATTCCCATTATAAACTCAGTAATTTTAACTGCGCAATCCATTGATCCAATCCTTCTCTAGCATGGCGTGCCATGCAAAAATCAAATAGCCTATCACTGTTATTTACCCGCAAAAAAATATCACTGTTAATTATATTCTTTGCGAGGAAAGCATCCACTGATTTATCACTCTTGATTCCAATTTAACATTACCTTGTCATATCACTTTGTCATGCTTATAGTACGTTCTCGTGGCAAAGCTAATGTTTCATATGTCAAGGACTCATACTTTTCAGTACATTCCGTAGATCAGGCTATTTTTACTCACTATAAATTGCTTCTGTACTCATACTTCCTGGTTAAGTTGGTTTTCACTTTTCAGTCTGTGGCTTTGCCCCCATTGGCCTGTCACTAACCAGACTTGTGTCTGTTGCTCACTGCAGTTCCCGATCGGCTACACCTTCGGCTCAGGCATGTTTAACATGGACGACGTCAGAGGAGGCAGCCCCTACGGTGCTGGAGTCTTCGCTGGTGATGGAAGCAGGCAGCCCAGCGAAGCGGAGCTTGCCCTTGCTGAGCACCAGGGCAAGTACATGGCCGCCTTCGTGAAGAAGCTCGCCCAGGCCTGAACCATGAGCTAGCAGATGAACCGTCCATTCCCCCGTGTGCAGCCAGCCAGTCAGCGACCTTACACTGTTAATCAGCCATTGTTTTCCTTTTCAGCTTCGCTTGTTCCTATTGTCCCTATATGTGCACAGCCCTTGCTCTCAAATTGTTTGTTGGAGAAGTCATATAAATTCAGTTGAGGTTTCTTTGTACATTTGGTGACATAGATATTTTTTTTCTTGACATAAATATTGTTTATTGCCCATTTGGAAAATAAGGCCCTGCTTGAAACTTGTGAAGTTCTCCTCCTGGATTGCTGTCAGCATTTGAACTGTTTGATGCGAAAATTCCTGCATTTGCACTGAATAACTAATGCCCGTTCTGGGAGGTAAGATTTTCTCAATTTCATGCAGAAACTGAACCTTCTTTATGAAAAATGTAACATCGTTCTGTCTTAATTGTTTATTTTAAGTGGATTTATTTTACTCGTATTTCTTTTTTCTTTTGACAGGTTTTACACGTATTTCATAGAGCTCTGTACACCGTGACAGTATTATGTTTTGAGATCACACGGTGATATTATTTTGAGATCTAACCGTATATTGCAAATGGGCCCTAAAAATTATCTAAACCCAGGCCCGGACGGATAATATCTTCCTCATTAATATTAAATATATAAAAAATACTGTACGCCTCCCCACCCCAGATGGCTCAGCCCTGAGATAATTGCAAAATTCACGACAACTGGGGCAATTTTTGCAGAAAGCCATCAAGATCTTTGACATGCATATCATGGTTGTGTGCTGGAACGCAGAACAGCAAAGAGGTTTTTGGCTGGCACCTTTCACCGTGTTTATCATCACTCCATTCCTGTGGCTCTTCAAATTGATTGGTCAGAAGGTATCCAGTTTGCCCTTACAAAATACTTGGGTTGAGATTAAGCATTTGAGGGTTTCTGAAAATAAGTCTACTATTTTTAGGATTCTTTTAGGACTCATCTAAGATACAATATGGCCTTTAAATCTGATATTTCGTTGTGTATATTTTAGGACATTACAAATGGCCACTCTAGGAGGCCTCCCGCCTCAGCCTTTATGGCTGATGGATCGCGCATTTTATAGATTTCTGGTCCCTTACACTGATTCTGCTTTCGTGAAGCTCAAGCAACTCTCTTGTAATTGCAAACCATCTAAGACTTCGTTAAGTTAAATTTTTAGAAATCTTTGCAAGTTCCTAAAGGAAGACTTTCTCACACTGACAAAGTTTCTGTTGTATGAAGGACACCAGACTGAGATCAGAAGTTAGATAAAGAACTTGATTTCATTTTCCTTTGATCTAATTAAAAATAGTAGTCGTTCAGTTGTACCCTAGATCATTCTCGAAAAAAGATTGTACCCTACAGATTATCATGGAGTGCAATTAATGATGAACCATTCCGAGTCTACATTATGAGTTTGAGTGTTTGACTGAGATAACTAAACTTGCATCGATATTTTTGATAAATATAGTGATTATTGGGCAGAACGAATTACAGTAGTTTATCCTTAAGAGTTAGGCGAAGGATTGATAGTTATAGTTAAATTTACATTTAGCTCTAGCTGCCTACAGTTTTCAAACAGTTAATGTAGTATTCCATGCAATTTGTTTTACATCTGTCATACACCATTTCGTTGCATTATTGTACCCCCATGCTTTATTTTTTGGTAGTCACGTATAATCTTAGTAATGACAGATTGAAGTTTAAATTGTGAGGGAAGAGCCTGCTGAAGTGGAAAATGTATCTGCGTGGACTGTTCTTCAAATTCTTGCAAAGTATGATTCATCCTTGTTTTGCTTCAACCATTTTAGGAGCTACAACAAGAAACATAATACTGATGCCGACGCCGTCACCATTGTAGGAACTTTTTTTGTATAAAAGTATTTCTTTTGAATACCGTATCGGCCGACCAGGTGACTTCTTACATGAAAAGGCAAAACATTCAATTTCATGGATGTGCAAGAGTTGGAAACGCAGGGCAAGCAAACAATGTGAAGTAAGAGAGGCCAGGTAAGACATTTCACGGTGTATTAAAGTAGCGGTGTGAGTACGACACCCACATTTGTTCTAATGTTGTTGAAAACTGCAATACACGGGTCACAGGTGCACTCAAAATTGAGATTGATTGTTCACACAATTTTTTAGACTTTTTTCTACATGTTTTGGGATATACAAGGAAGATGACACCCGTAGCAACGCACGGGCATTCAACCAGTTCAACTAGTATATGCTTCATACTCGTAACTTCGTAAGCATCATCGATCGTTTTGTCCAGATGGAGTGGCATCGATCACGCATTTTCGGATTCTGGCCTGACCTTGCCGATCCTAAGGAAGATGGGGTAGCTGACCGTCTTGACCTCTTCGCGATCGCCGCCCCACGCCGCCGCGAATTCCTTCACCGTGTCCTCGTCGAGCAACTCGACGCCCTTCTCCTTGGCCGTCTGGTACGCCGACCACGAAGTGATGTAGGTGAGATAGTCGTTAAGGTCCATCTTCCGCTCCGTGGAGAACTCGAAGGGGCCCGTGTGGTCCTCCCCCTGGACGGGGTCGAAGGGGAAGTCGACGCCGCGGTACTCGTCGTCGATCATCTTGCGGTTGGGCGCCCAGTGCGGCTGCGAGGAGCCGCGGTAGAGGCGCCAGAAGACCTCGTCGACGGCGGCGCCAACGCGGGGCTCCGTGTAGCACCAGGCGGCGAGGACGCCGCCGTGCGGCGCGGGGCGCAGGACGGAGCGTGCCTGCGCGTAGAAGTGCGGCAGGTTGAGCCAGTGGAAGGCCTGCGCGACGGTGATGACGTCCACGGAGCCGGGCGGCGCGACGGCCGCGTGGAGGTCGGCCAGGGGAAGGTCCGGCGGGGTGTGGACGTAGCGGACGTTAGGGAGGCGCGGCGCGTAGGAGAGCTGCTGCGCGCTCGTGTCCGTGCCCACCACGTTCTTGTACAGCTTCGCTAGCTGCAAACAGCGACGAGATGGGGACAAGTCAGTTCTGAAGTATACAGCACAATGTGTATCTGAATTTTCAACTAAAACAGAGATCCTGATTGAATGGCTGAAACAAACCGAGAGGCATAGAAAGGATCCATGGAAAGGGACATTCGGATAAAAAGGTATAAAAGTCACTTTTGTAAATTGGTGGAGACTAGTGAAAGAAGACGCAATCGTGCACGAGGAGAAGGGATGTAGATGAACAGAGGAGGGGATGCTCACCGACGCCGCGGCCTGGCCGCTGCCGGTGCCGACGTCCCATGCCAGGTCATGGCGGGGCGTCTTGGAGGCGATGAACTCGAAGAGCTCCATGGGGTAGGCCGGCCGCGTCGCGGCATACTGCTTCGCCTGGTTCAGGAACAGATTCGCCATCCCGGCCTTCACTAGCTTGTGCGCGCGAATTAGTGGCTTGTCTTTCTTTAGATGCAGTGGCTTGTCTTTGAGCGGGTTGAAGGGAGAAGAAGACGGAGTGCGCCTACTTATAGAGAGTTTGATCGGCGACGTGTTGATGCGGAGACGTTCTTCGCAAGTATCCTTAGCTCGTCTTCACCTGAGGCAGGTTTTTCCTGGAGCAGAGAGTGCCAGACTTTCTTCCCAAGCTACGAGGAACATCATTCGCACACAAGCAGAACGTGCATGATGGGCTAGCTTAGCTTGGGCCTAACTTCCACGAAGATACCAACGTAGCGGAGGCCAATTCGGATGGCAAAACGAAAATTATGGATACTCACACTGAACTGAAGTGACCTCCGAGAAAGGAAAAAAAAAGGAAACTTCCTTTGCCTGGACTTGCCGTTCAATCTACCCAGCGCATAAGGAATCTGGACTAGGGACCCAAAAACGCTTGTTGAGCTGACCGAGGCCTTGTTTGGTACTAGGCTATTTTAAGTGATTGGTGGGGATAATCGTCTAATGGATTGGGTAAAACCTCAAACTTCACCCAATCTCCTAGTGGATTGGGGATCCAATCCACTACCCCTGCCACCTCTACCTAGTGGATTGAGTATTGAGAAAAATGAACTAGAGTTTGGGGATTTGTAGAGAAATATGGATCCAATACACTAGAATCAAACGATGTTTTGAGATATGTGGGGATTCATTGGTTTGACCGGGATAATCCCCACCAATCCCCTAAAATACACTAGTACCAAACAAGGCCTGAGGTGGAAGACCGGGTATAGCACTATATGATAACTCGATCTTGTAATTAACTTCGCCAACCTTTCTTACAACTCAGGGGCCTCCAGTAAGCCGTCCCAAATTCATAAGGCATGTTTATTTCTATTGTTTTTGTGGTGATTAGTGGGGATAATCCCTACAGGGATTTGGGTGAAATCCAAACTTCACCCAATGCCATCAAATTTCCAATCCCCAATCCGGCTAATGGGGAGGGCTAGTGTTTTGGGTATTGAAAAAATTACACTAGAGTTTGGTGAATTCTCAGAAAAAGTGGGATAAAACCTATCTAATAAATTAAAAACAAACGGGTCATTGGAAATATGTGGGGATTTGGGGTTTGACCGGTATAATCCCACCAATCTACACCAAAATTTTAGAAACAAACAAAATCTAATGAAAAGCTAGTTTCAGAGCCCACACAAATGACCGGCAATACCTTCTAGAATGGGCATGTCACGCAACTGGCATTCTTTTTCCTGAGCATGCTCATGCCCTCACTTTCAGATATATGGGTTAATTATATCCCATCATTTCTGAGAGGATGTATGCATCAGCCATGTACTTCTGATGAGTAATAGTAATAGTATGTGAGTTTCAAAAAAAAAATCGTTTTTTCTGGCACCCAAAGCACTTCCGGGAGCACCTGTACATCGTCCCCAGGCGACGCTGGAGCTTACCATCGCCTGCGGGGTGGCATTGGTGGGACGGCCCGTTTCTTCGTTTTTGTTCGCTTTCCATTTTTTTTAGTTTCTTTTTCTGTTTCTTTCATTTATTTTTTACTTTATGAAAATTGTTCAAATTTTGGAAAAGTTTCAGATTTCGAAAATTGTTTGGATTTGAAAATCGTTCAAATTTAAAAAAACTTGATTTTTTCAGATTTTGATAATTATTTAAATTTAAAAATTGTTCAAATTTCTATAAAAGTTTCGGATTTTGGAAAATTTCGAATTGGAACATTTTTTTAAAAATCTAAACAAATATTTTATTTCAATTTTTAAATAAGAACAAATTTTTGATTTGAACAATTTTTTAATTCGAAAATTTCAAAAAAAGGATGAACAATTTTAAAATCTGAACACATTTTTTGTTTGTAAAATTTTCAAATTCAAACAATTTTGAAATATGAATTTTTTATTTGAACAATTTTCGTATTTGAACAAATTTGAAATATAAACAAATTTTGGATTTGAAAAATTACGAATTTGAAAATTTCAAATTTTTTAGTATTTCGAAAATCTGAACAAATTTTGGATTTGAACAATTTACAAATATGAATTTTTTTAAATTTGAACTTTTTCAAAAGAAAAACGAAATGAAAGAAAAGAAAAAGAAAACAAAAGAAAGAAAATGAAAAAGAAAACGGAAACAGAAAACGAAAACGAAAAAAATAAGATGCAGAGTTTGTCACTGAAAAACAAAGAAGAAAAAGAAAGAAAAAAAGCCTGATGGGTCGGCACACCCGCGCCTCCCTTTAGGCTACGCTAGCCTGAAGCGTCGCATGCGGGCGATATATAGGTTTTGCCAGCACTTCCCCGACAGGCGAGTCCGATCTAAGCCAGGTGGGCCCAGATTCGACGGCGGGCCAGCAGACCCGTCTCGAGCGGCTGCGAGGTGGAACTTGCAGGTGGCACAGAGGCGTCGTGCTCGCCGTGTTGGTTGCACTTCCGCTACCCGTGTGGTGGCTGGAGTTGGGTCAGGTGGACCTAACTCCGACACCGGCGTACCGCTTCCGTGCTCGACGGTTCGCTGTGGTGGTGCTTCTGCCGCCTCTCGAGTGCGAGATGGATGCCGGTGTAGCGACCCTGGAAGGTGGACCGCGCGGCCGGCTCTACGACGAGTGGCGTGACGATTGTGGTGGCTCTTTTCATTGGTCATGTGTGTGGCGAGGAGTGGGCGGCGGGGAATCTTGGCATTGGTGGTGCTTCGACAGTGGCAGCTCCCAGATCGTGTTCTGGAGGTCTATTTGATGGCGGCGGCGGTCCGTGGTAACATGGTGTGGTGTGAAGGCTTTCCGGACAAAAGCTCATCGCTATGGCGCCAACGGCGGCGATCTTGAGGACCTTGTTGACCTTCCCCGTGCAAGGGCTCCGGGCAAAAACTTTTGACCGTTTCGGTCTCGACGACGGCGGCGTAATGCGTTGTCACCCTCTTGGGGCGTCGACATGGAGCTTTGGTACATGTCGGTCTCGTTCCGGTGACATCGGTGGGCAAGCTTGGATCATGTCTCGAGTCACTTTCGGCGCTAGCGTGGGGCGTTATGGGTGACCTCTTATCTTATACACGCACGTGACTTTGTCTTCACCTCTCCCGGTTCTCGTTGTCCGCTGGTAGGATCGGCTCTCCATGACCCGGAGCGAGAGGGCAGGCGGCCCTCTCCGGCGACAACTTGATGGGTGTGGTGTGACTATGTCCGATGGTTTCACATGGAGGCGTGGTAGCATGTCTAGTTAGTTGTTTGGGTGCCTCGTCGGGGTGTGTCTACTCTGGCTTTTCTTATTTATCTTTGATATGCTTTGTAAGAGGGTTTCCTCATATAATTGTGTATCGGTTCGGCCGTGTGACCTTATTTATAAATCGGGGCGAAAGCCTGTTTCGATGAGTATATCTTCATAAACAGAACTGTTTTCGTTCTGAACAATAGAGAACACTCTCTCTTGGGCCTCATGTACGTAGCTGGCCCAGCCAGCAAACCCCTCTCTTGTTTTCCTTAAGCCCAAAATGAATAAAGACCTCCGGGCGAAAACCAAAAGGCCAGCCGACAACCTTCACGTTTAATATTCACTAACCTTGCCCTAAAAAAAACTATTCACTGACCCAATCCATAATGAACAGTACATCGACCCCCGGTACTGTTCACTCGAACCCAAAACAAACTCTATTTATATCCATGTTTGGATGTCCCCAGTCAATTTTCCACCGTTTAGACAAACCATAAACCCGATACACAACATCCCCTTCTATTAAAAAAGCGCTATCTATTTCTATTCAGACCTTTTCACAAATAAGACGCGCTAGCGACAAGTTAATATTTGACAATAGACCAAGAGGATACGAGTATCTCCAATTACAAGATCTATCCCAACACAGGGAGTAGGCAAGTCACATTCCATTGTTTATGTTGATCCCACATGCCATTTATACAATTGTATTATAAATTTATTTATTGCTTTCATGCTATTTACGTTATATTTTTGAATTATATGATGATTAGTTAATTCCTACCACCGATAAGCCCATGTTAAATTTTCCTGGCCATGTCCACCTTGGAAATTAATCTTAGTGATATTTAAAATAATACTATTATTCATGATTAAATTAGAATGTTGATGAATGTATTATAAATGTTGATAGCTCTAGAATAAATGTCGGTGAATGAAGTTTAAAATTAATTAGGAGCGGCTTGGGCCAGAAGACATGTGCCCATTCATCTATTGATTGTGTTGGCATACCCCTTTCACTAGTAGAAAAGGCCTTACAGTGGCACGCCAATTTCGCCTGGCGCGTTTTCGTCACACACTGGTTATGCGCCAATTTAATTGAATTGACAATTTTGAACTGAAATTCAACTTAACATTTCATCTAAACCGGGAAATTAACAAGTTTTCGCGCCAAAATGTCTTACAATAATTTAAACATATCACTGGCGCTTTTGCGGCGCGCCACTACTGATATTTAGTGGAGGTCGATGTAGACACGGGTCGGTGGTGGTGACGAACCGGTGCGTGGTTGTGTCGCCGGCTCTGGCTTAGGACCCGGCGACGTTTCCTACGTCGCTGAATCACCTTGTGCGACGAACTCGAGCAGCCCGCCGTCAAGGTCGGAGCTCTCCACACGCGTACAATACGAGCGCACACCGGTGGTGTACGCTCGGGAGAGCGAGGGAACGATTGCGCGGGGAAAACGACAGGCAGGCGCAGCTGATGGTGACGAGGATTCCTCCGACCTGCCAGTCGGCGAGGACTTCCTCGATCGTTAGCCTCGCCAGAAACGCCACCTTCCACCACGGTTCTTCACGATCCGCTTCTCCCGCTCCGCCTCGAGGATGCCCGGCCACGCCGGGTTGTGAGGCGCGTAGCCTGGATCGAACTTGAGGTCCTCCGGTAACGATTCCACCCGTTGAGGATGAGATCCTCCATCTCCTCGGTGTCGACGTCGTGGAGCGGCGGCACGGGCATCCTGACCTCGCTCAGATGCCAGCTGCCTGGTAGCCGACAGTCAGGCGGGACCATGAGGCCGTACCCGACGAACTCCACGGCGAGCTCCTTTTGGAGGTTGCGGGGCCGCAAACAGGCTCTCGCAACACACTACCATCGCTATCGCGTTGTGGGTCATTGAGGGAGGAGATAAGAGGCGACGAGAAAGGCAGCGGCTAGAAGAGCGAATGGTGAGGTGGAGAGAGAGTATGGCAGGGATGATCTTCTCATGGCTGCCATTGCTTTATGAGCTAGCAGTGAAGGAGAATGAGTGCCATGATCTAACTTGGCAGGACAGGGGTCGTGCCTTAAAGGTTGGTCGGAGTGGGTTTAGGCCTTAACCTCATGGGCCTAAACCACTTTCAGCCCACGACGTCCAAGACTTCTCGCCGGCAGCTCGCCTCTAGAACCTTCTCCACCGACCTAGATCTGTCGTACTGCACCAAGGCTCTCAGGAGATCTCCTCGCCACGGACTACAATCAAAGGAATGCTAGAAGATCAAGACTTAACGTAGGTAAGACATAAACCCTAGGCGCATGAAGGATCGGGCATCATCTCAACCTATATATACAGAAGGACTCCATCAAGACCATGACATTCATTACACGCCGAAACTCTGCCCCGACCTCTCTAGAAAACCCTAGAATCTAGATCTACATCTATAATATCTGGCCGAGACCTCCCATAACTCGCCGAGATAGCCTTTTAACTAGCTTTTGTAGCCACACCATGAATAAAGTCTGAGAGATCTTCGTCTATTTCATCTACGACTCAAACCTGTTGACCTGCACCGCCTGTCGAACAAATAAAGTTGCTTCTGATCTCCGGAAGTAAGATTGTACTGGGATCGTGAATCACTATCCTTCGACACCGCTTGACCGGAGCTGCAAGAGCCTGAAAGGGAGGCCATGATTTGACCGAGGCCACGCGTGACTGACAAGCGGCAAATTTAGTGGCGTGCGGCTATTACGACGCGCCACCACGTCTCAGAAATTAGTGGTCACTATCAGGAAATAACTAATCACCAACGTGGCGTTTTTTACATTACTGGCGGCAAACGCCCACACCGGCACTACTATTTGGGATCAACGGCGCCAGTGCTAGCTATTTAGGTATTACCGGCGTGCGTGTGCCATTCCAGTGCTTTTGGTATCACCGGCGAGGGAGGCCACGCCAGTGATGATATTTCAATATTTTTTTAAATGCTATTATTGAATTTAACAGCGAATGTCTGCATATATAGACGACAATTACCGGCAAAATACACGGAAACAAAAACATTCACAGAAATAGCACCGGCAGTAGCTGCGCCAGTCAACAAACATATATGAGTACCACAAAACAAAGTTCTTATTGTTCATCTAATTAACTTATTCCTAAATACCTAGCTAGTCATCTAGGGTAGTGATCACCTCAGGCTCAGGCATGAAGTCATGATCATCTCTAGGATCATGATCCTCAGACTTAGACTTGTCGGAGTTGTCGGGGGCCTATAGATGAAGTAGGTCTCAACGTTACCATGGTCGAAAAAGAACGTGCACCTCTCAATAGGTTGCATGTCGTAGAAACCAACAAGTTATGTCCAACGAGCGCCATTGAAAAAGATCCAGCCCATCTCGTTGCTGCACAAAACTCTGAATCTCCGGGTGGGAACCGTCATCTGGACTAGGTTGACATCAAATGTATTGTGCTCGCTAATGGCAACGCCCACGTTCTCCAAGTAGTCACGTCCAGCCCTGCAAGGAATGATCTGAGAAAAACAACAATTGGACATTAGTGTTATCATAAGGTTAGGATAATACAACAATTTAATCAAGGAAATAATAGAACATTATTTACCAAGGAACATGTATAAAAATGTGCCTCATATGAACAGTGCACATCATGAACTTCCAAGTGTCGGAACAAAAGGACCAAGAGAAATATAGAACCAATATTGTTATACATATCAGTAGTCCTTGTAGACCAACACTCGAATTGATAGTGCCAAGAATTTTAATCATTGACACATGGATCAAATATATATAGATTACCAACTATCAACAAGAAAAGTAGGCTCATAATATGTCGAATTTAAACATACCATTCTAGTTTGAACCTCCTCTGGGAGAACTACGCCAAACTTCCTATTCAAGCACTCGAGTACATTTGCTACATATTATACATATAACAGTCTAAACATTAAGAGAGTACATTAAACATGAAGTAGTTTAAACATAAACTCTAATACGATAAGTTGCATATTATACATGAACATAAGTCTAAACATTACATAAGAAAACGGTCTAAACATCAACAAAAGACAACAGTCTAAACAACAACTCAACACAAGTAGAAGTGTCGCTCTATGGGTCCCTCATAAGCTAAGCCCAGAACATCGGATCTCTCAGGTCGTCAGTATCCATGCTCCCGAACAGCTGACCAAAAGGAGTGAGGTACGGAGGAAGGCCCTCCTGCCTGTCTACCTCCATCCATTACCTGGGGTCTGCCTCGTGGTAAGTCTCCGCGCTGGCTGAAGTGCCCCCGACGCCTGACCCAAACACCTGCTGCTGCGGCGGGCTGTCAGGGAACTGGGCCCAGAACCTGTCATCTGAGACATCGTCCTTCTCCTCCCAGGACCCCCCAAAGACTGTCGTCCTCCTCGGAAGGACCTGCGCCATGGGAAGGACCGACGTCGTGGGACAAGACCGCACCGAACTGCTGGTACACCATCAGATCCGGCTCCTGCTGCAGGAGATGCCGCACCAACGGGTCGTCATGGGGGCGGATGTTGCGCTGTGCAATTTGTGCCTTGCCCATGCGGTGCTCCCTCTCCATGGCCGTGGTTACCTGTCTGCCCAGGTGGCGTGCATTCGTCCACGCGGTGGCGATCCTCGGGACGTTAATCACCTTCTTATTCCACTACTCGTGGACAGAAAAATAGTCGTACGCGCGCGTCGCCCTCTCCACGGTTGGGAACTGGCCAACCCAGTGCTTCATCACGTCAATATCGATCTGACATCCATAGATGGTCCGGCCATTCCTCTTCCTAAAATACTCCCTCACACCTTTATACTTAACCATTTCGTGGGAAACTAAAACATAATTTAAAAAATATTCATTAGAACTAAAAAAACTAAAGGTACATAGTAGATAAATCTACACAATAGATAAGTAAAAAATGGCATGATCTATGCTATAAAATGGACATATCGAGTGCCGGAAATTTGACAAAACGATTGTTTCGCCAAAACGTTGGCACTAGTTTCGAATTCCTGCAAAATTCATAAATATCCACGTCTACTATCTACACATTTAACATCTAAATCATGTAACTAAATTCATATAACTAATTATACACAAATTTTAATCTACACTAATATTGTACACATCTAATACACTAATACTACACACCTAAATCAACTAAAACTAAACATCGAAATCATCTAATACTACACATCTAAATAACCTAAAACTACACATCTAAATTAACTAAAACTATAAATCATCTAACGATTATCTACACCCGACCATATTCCAGAAAGAAAACCGAGGCCGCCGCCGTCGCCAACCCTAGTCCGGGAGGGTTCTGAAGCTCTTCCCGGCACCCTGCCGGAGGGGGAGATCGTCACCAGAGGCATCTACACCATCACGCCTGCCTCCGGAATGATGCGTGAGTAGTCCACCATAGGACTACGGGTCCATAGCAGTAGCTAGATGGTTGTCTCTTCTCCTTGTACCTCCATGTTTAGATCTTGTGAGCTTCTTAACATGATCAAGATTATCTTTATGTAATGCTACATGTTGTGTTTGCTGGGATCCGATTAATTGTGGAAATCATGACTTCTTTGTTCAGTTATCTATGATATGTTTTATTTATGATCTTGCATGCTCTCCGATGCTAGTGGTTGCTTTGGCCAAAGTAGTTGCTAGTATCTTCAGAGAGGGTATTAATGCTAGATAGTAGGTTCATGTCTCTTGTTCTGAGCTCGAGTTGACAGAAACTATTAAGATCAAGGATGTGCTGTTGCTACTAGGGGTAAAACAACGGTGTTTATTACTTTGTGTTGTAACCATTGCTTATATTATGCACCATGCTTATTGCAATAATCTGTTGCTTCCAACTTAATACTTTCGAGTGACAGGCTGGATAGCGATCCCGGGGTGGATTATTAGTCATATATGCAGTTGGATAACGGTCTATATGTATTTTGATGTAATGCCCAATTAAATACTACAGTGAACTTTACTTTGTCATGATAGCATTGTTATGCGCACACAATTTGTCTGTTGCCTAGCTGTAATTTGTTTACCCAACATGTTTGCTTTTGGAGAGACACCACTAGTGAACCGTGGACCCGGTCCTATTTTCTCATATTCTTTACAACCGTTTACATAGCTTTTCATAATCATTTGCTCGTTATCCATTTTTGCTCTCATAATATTTTACACACCATACATTTGATTCTTAAAGTGGTTTGATTGTGTTGTGTGCAGGTCCACGTTAACTCCTAAGCGCCAGGGGAGGGAGACACCTCCTTGAAGCCTTCTCCAAGTCTACTGGTTCGATAAACTTGGTTTTGTATCAAGGGAAAACTTCTACTACACTGCATCATACCTTCCTCTTGGGGTTTCCCAACGAACGTGTGATCCACGCTATTAGTCCTCCATACACCATGTCACTAGCAGCGTGGACATTACTGGCGTGGGAATATTTTTCGCCGTGGGAGGCCCACCAGGCCAACTTATCACCGGCGTGGTGCTCATGGTGACACGCTTGTGGTACTTATTTATCACTGGCGGGGCGTTTTCCCAAGCCAGTGATATGGTCTGGAATCTGGACTCAGAATACCACCGACGTGGAATTGGTGTGAACCGCCGGTAATGACCTGCCAGCTATAAGCAGTTTTCTTGTAGTGGACGTCCTAGTTGGCCACGCCACCACTACTGAACTAACAGTGGCGCGTACGAAAGATGGCGCGCCACCAGTATGGTCAATCCGGGTAGCCGCCCGGGTACTACTTAAGGGTGGCGCGTACAAGAATTTGGCGCGCCACTGACTATACCAATGGCGCGCATAAAACAAAAACGCCACTGATACGGGTACTACTCTAAGGGTTTTCCTACTAGTGTTTCGTGGCGTAAGGGTTGGACGGCCTTACTCGAGGCAACATAGTGACAAAAACTTTGTGTGAAGTGATGAACACAAAACCAGCTCAATCACATGTTTGACTTGTCAAACCTCACCTAGTAGTCGGTCCGCTCTATCCAATAGACAACTACATAATGACTCACTAGAACAAAAAAGAGGTCTTACCACGGCTAGTTATCATGTTCGAATGGTGTTTTCTAACATTCTTTTTATCATGGAAGATGAACCGTGGTAAAAGTGGCGTGCAAATCATTCAACCATGTTCAAAAAATTTGTGCTAGATGGGTGCGCATCAACCACGGAAAAATATGTCGTGGTTACTGATATTTCCATGACCCCGAACGACTTGCCGACTTACCGGCACTTAGCTTCCACGTGGATAACGACGTTAACCCTTGCCGCGCAATCCCGAAGTTTGGGTGTTCACCCAGAACCTTTAAGGGGGTGGGGAACATGGGAAGTGAGAGATCTCAGTGGGCCTCAAGGGAGGAGAGAAGCGCCCAAAGGGCGGCACCTCTGACGTGGACGAACCAGCTGACAGTGGGTTTCCCTCCATTCCAAGCCTACACCACCAACACCCCACTTTCTCCATAGGCGACCACATCCACTAACTAATAGATCCAGCGAGGAGGAGTGTGTGAGAGGGGAGGAGGGGGGCTGATCTTCGGATCTGGTTAAGAAGACCATTGAGTCTTTCACACAACCCTCCGACTATGACCGACACATGCTATCACCTTGCAACCCATGCGACAAGGTCAGCACCCGCGCATGTCGCCTGCCGCCAGGTCTACTCCGTCTCTCGATCCGAGACCGTTGCCCCAGCGTCCAAAGTCCTTCACTGAGCCGGAGCGACAAGATCCTCCTTGACGCCGCCTTCACATGCGACCACATGGGGAAGCATGGCGGCCACCTCGAGCGGCGCGAGGGGAGGGGCTGGTGGCGGGGGAGCCCCAATCGCCCTCTATAGGACGACGCGCGGGCCCAACCACTTCATGTAGAGTCATCACAACGTGATGTCTATTCTCATTCCTCCAACCGAAACAAAATTAGACTCGTCCTATGAAACACTTCATCACTCTAATCAACATTATTCAAAAAAAAAAAAAAAGTCTGACCAAATTATCTACTGACACAGTGACACTGTCGTCTGCCTTGGTTCGATCAGTAACTCCTTAGCTAGCTTCTTGTGAGTCTTCCCCTCCATTATCTACGGAAAAATATGATTAGCTACCTATCAATCTTCGTATATGTTAACTTTTGTCAGAAACAACAAGCAGCTACAAACAAACAGAAGATCTAGACCACATCACTCGATAGTCAACACATAGAATCTTCAGCGAACCACCGAAACATATATTGTCGTTGATTTTTGAAGATGTGGTCAGAGAAGTACGCTGCCCTGCAGCAGCAGCGTTATGATACTTCAGCACAGTTGCTCTTGGACGATCGTTGGAATTCTGTCGCCAAAGCAAGTCCGAACGTCGACTTGTTCTGCTAGCTACATGCGGGTGTCGATCTCGATCATATTGCCGGTAACCGTGTACTATAAAATACATGCACAGTACGTATTAGTTGGGTGATGTCTGCAATTTCCTTGCCATGCATGCATGCGTGAAGGACCGCAGCATTTTAGGGCTGCCGAACCTCCGGCGATTGCGGTGCGGTCGGATCCAAAAGTCGCAGTTTGCATCCGGCTACCGGCATTGAATTTCTTTTGACTAGAGTCTATCATATCTAACCGGAAAGCACCAGATGAGGAACACAACTTGCATGAATTTGCCAGTTTAGGGTGAGCTAAGCGTATGGGCTAAGCTAGTAAATTAACGTTTGCTGGTCTAAGGGCACTTCGCCATATCTTTTCGACGACCGCGCGTGGACGCAACTAAACCAGTTAAGTGATAGTATAAGCCAGCGGCTTTTCGATGCCTGCATGTCATGTCACATTGTCACGGCCGGCCCGGTGGTGTCGATCACTAATGCATGTTAAGTAGCATCTTTTTACTAAATCTGCTACTTGAAGGCGTCTCGATCCCTTTAATTTCAAAGACAGTTCCTACAGACACAAGGGTCAACGTGTACACACTCTTCTCTAGACCATGGATGCTTGTGCAAGCAAGCAAATGATCAATCATCTCCCCCAAAAGCTTGTGGTATTTCATACCAAGGAACTTTATCCAACCCAAATTATCAACCAAGCATCATCCATATGCATATAGCATCTACAATTTAGGCAGCTTTTTTTTTTTGAACAAGGGGTTGGGGTCAAAGACCCCAATGCTGCATTCAATCAAACACGTGGCAGGCACAATTTACATCCAGACCTTCATCTCTTGCCCTAAAAGACCTCAAATTCGAAGAAAGGTCCAGAAATCTTACAAAAAACACCCTAGAACTAAAGAAAGGAACGCAATCAAGTCCTAGAGAGCCTCTGCCACACGTCGCCGGCGATCTCCAGGCACCAGAAGCACCGAGATCATTGGAGCGCAGTGAAGAACTTGGTCTCTCCCTTCCGGCGACCGACCACTGACGCCAGCAAACCCTCCACGGCCGGGGACGAACCACTTGGACGTGACGAGCCGCCAAGCACTGATGCCATGTCGAGCAGGCCTCCAAGTCGGAGGTTGAAGATTGGCCACCCTTCTGGCCATGATTCGCGGAAGCAAACAAGGCCACCACGAGAGGAGCTCGTAGCTGCAGCAGAATCGTCTCCACCAGAACAAAGGAAGAACAACAACTCACCTTCCACCCCTCACCGCCACGGCCGGCCAGAAGAAGATGAAGCCACCGCAATCCAAGCTCAAGACAGAGGCAGCAGCGCTTGATGAAGGAGCTTGCCTTGAACAACTCCTGCATCTGCTTCCACCATGGAAGCTTGCTGGAGATGTATCGAAGTCGTTGTCCCACGCCGCGCTCGAACGCAAGGACACACCCGCTCCAGAACCACTCCACCGATCTTGCAGTAGAGCAGCAACACATCTTCCTCTCCTTGCCACCACGGCCGGCCAGAGGAAGGCAGCATCGCTCCATCTTTCGATCTGCAAAGCTCATCTCTTGATCTGCAGAGTAGATGATACGGCAGTCGATTTTATTGGAAAACCTTCGACCATCTTCAACCCTACAGCAGATCCGCCATGGATCCGAGCTGCAGAGAGGAAGAGGGCCGTCTCTGGCGTCGCTGCGAGTCACCAGAGCACAGGCAAGAAAAAGGAAGAAGAAACAGAGAAGGGCATCCACCACGGGAAAGCCAAAACTAACCCTAATATCTACAACCCAAGCTACGCATCCTCCTCCACACCGGCCGGCAACGCCGTCGGAGGGGAAGAAGGAGCGAGCCGGGCGCCGGATCTGGGAGGGAGAGTCGACTCTCAAGGGGGGAGCAAGTCGCCACAGGGGACAAAACGAGACTCCAGCTACCTAGCTAGCTATTTAGGCAGCTTTAGCAATCTTCTTTGTTGATCCCTTTGGATTTCTTCGAGTCAATGAAAGGAGCTATAATAAATAGGCAGGGGAGCTTCCACAAGCAAAGGCTACTCTCGAATATAGCACAGGGCTGAGTTAAGTACAGGGATGATCCACTCGTCGCGGGGTCAGCTACGGGAGGTATGTCTCCATGTGTGCCGAAGAAGCGTCTATCATGGAAGAAGTGCAAGTATACATATGCTCAGCTACAACGATCAGGTTCCAGAAAGTTAATTAATTAATTGTTGTGATTGGTGTTGTGTGTGAAGTGTGAACTGTGCCTAAAAGAGAAATTATCCTCTAATCTTTTGACTAGAGTCAAACCGTAAAGCACCAGAAGTCTAAAACAGAACACCATTTTGAATTTGGCTTTCCACTTTCGGGTTAGTTATGCATATAGGCGAGCTAGCTAGCATGTCATGCTAATTTCTTGGTCTAAAACGCAGCATTTCGCCGTATCTTTTCGACGACCCGAGCGTGGACGCAACGAAACGAAGTGATGATAAGCATTAATGCATGTCATGTCACAGCCGGTGGTGCGCCGATCACTAATGCATGCTAAGTACGCTGTACAAGGGAAGCAGATGCACGAGCATTCTGACCCGAAAAGGCTCCGAGCCATTTCATATGAAGAAGAAACTTTATCTAACCAACATTATCAGCAACTATGCACCATACACTGTAAATATATACTAGCATCTACTCACCTCGTTCCAAATTAAATGACTTCCATTTGTCTAAATATGGATGTATCTATACATGTAAATTTCCATATTTAGACAAATGGAAGTCATTTAATTTGGAACGGAGGGAGTAAAAAATAGGGAGTGTTTGCTGAACCCAACTTACAACAAAGTACTGCACACACATGATATAGAGCTACCGAGAAGATTACATGCGAACACCAACGGGGAGTAAAACCGAAGAGGGAGAGCAAAAGCAACGTGTGCAAAGGTGCTGGGCCTGAACTCAACATAGAGCACGGGCACATCAACACATAATGCACACCTGCGAGCCCAACTACACCATCGAACGCAGCACCACCAGGATCATCACTGCCACTATCCATAGGGCTGCAGCAGGTTATATAGAAAAGCCTCGAACAAAGGAACGCAAAGGTGTAGAAGAAGCTACAAGCTTTGCCAGAGAAAGCCCGACGAAGATACCGCACAAAGACTGCATGCATCCGTCGCCACACCACCTCCGGGCAGCAACCCGCCGTGAACTCCAAGGCATCGTCTTCAAGAAGGGCACGACACCAGAGTGCCGCCACCGCCTGATCCGAGGATTTTGGATTTTTATCTGGAGTTTAGAAGGACCAAAAGAAGCCGCTACAACGCATTCAACAAGGTGACAACGTCCATGAACATCGCTGGCGCAACCCGAGAAGACCCCGGGCAAGGTTTTCCCCCCGGCAAACACTCTTCGCCTTTTTCACGAGGCACAAAACATCGACAAGCGACACCCCAGCCACCGTCACCGCCAGTCGCTCGCCAGCCAACGCGCCCCGGCATCCTAGCTCCGCGCACTGCTGAAGAGAAGCAAGACGAGTAAGGAGGACTCCACCACCAGTTCACCAGATCAACCACCAGCATCCCCCGCGGCTATCAGCGGCACCTGATCAGGCACGAAGGCAGTAGGGCTCAAAAAGGAGGGCCCGGGGCCCTACCCAGTCCCAAGCTCGAGATACAACCCTAGCAGCCTCGCCCCCGGAGCCCACCATGCAGCCAACAGACCGCAGAAACCGCCACACCGGCAGCCCTAGACCGAGCCCTAGCAGCTGCACCGAAGAAGGATCGTCTTGGCAGCCTGCACGAACCAGATCGGGCCCGAGTCACCGCCGCATCTCCTTCCTGCCGGCAGCTCCGAGCACTGCAAGCTAAAAATCCTTTATGTCTATTCTTTTCAATTCCCTCGGGTTAATGAAAGGAAGAACTGCAAGCTCGAGTATAGATACGCTCAGACCGAAATGATCAGGGTTCCACATAATTAAGGGTGCGGTGATACATTGGTGACTTGGCGTTGTGAATAAACTGTGCCCAATAGGAATTGTGCTCCACTTTGACCAATATCCACAAAATCAATCTTAGGTAGAATAATATTAGGTTGAACACAGTTGTAAGATATTGTTTCCAAATGGTGAGACACTGAGACGGACCTACTCTACAGGACTACAGGGTAGAGAAGAAAGAATTTGCTGATGTGCGTTCATATATACTACTCCCTCCGTCCCAAAATAACTGTCTTAGATTTGTCAAAAAAATGGATGTATCTAGATATGAAACAAGTATAAATATATTCACTTTTGGACAACTTTGAGACACTTATTTTGGGACGGAAGGAGTACTACATTACTACCTTGAGAGAAGATAATTCACGGTTGAATTGCCCACGCCATAGATATATTTAAATATTTTGACCATGTGTCTGTGACCAGGTCATGCATGTAGCCAATCTCTACGATGAGCATGGGCCGGGTAAATAATCCCGGCCGGAGACCTGGTCCATACGGTCTCGAAACTTGAAAAAGAGGAGAAAAGTGACGAGCAGGATAGCCGGATCATCTTGCTTTTCCCTGTTCTTGTACTAGTAGATACATGGCGATGGAGACGTGTAAATAAACCTTCACATTTTTAAGGTAGGGAAACGCGATGATGGAAATTAAAATGATCAAACTCAGCGTGCTAGCTCTTCATGTTCAAAATGCTGCCCTAAAGACCATGCATGCTCATTTAGGCGAAATATTCTTCAGTGCGAGGCGACGTTTTCGTCGACAGCGAGGCGTCTGTGATGACTTCGTCAATCTCAAGACCCGACCACCGGCTCAGTTTTTCGGAGGTGCTCATAGGGGTAGGTTGTGCGTGCGTGCGTTCATAGGGGTGAGTGTGTGCACGTGATCGTCTGCGTTGTACTGTGTTTCGCAAAAAAAAAAAAAAAACATGCATGTAGGTGTTCAAAATGGCCTAAAATTTGACACATAGATCCTAACAAAACTGTCGGTGGCCGAAGGCAGCTGTCAGTGGCTCCTAGGTTCTCCGTAGCCATGGAAAGCAACATGAAGGAGACGGAGGCATCAGGCATATGCATGCATGCATGATTGACAAGGCTTTGCTTAACCGTGTCGCTCGATCGACCGCACAGTGTCGGCAGCTAGCTTTTTTGACAGGAACGACGTTCATAGTTACACATCCAAGGATGGGTACACCTGGCCCTGGTGTGAAACGCGCGATTCCAACTCAACCCTTCAACCCGAGCTCAAAGTCCACCGGAGTTGGTGAAGACGATGATGTAATCTAATCATATTTGATGGCATAGTAGCCACCATAATCATGCCATGCCCAGCGAAGCGAGCTTTCTCTCCCTATAAATACCGGCCGGCCCGCGTCCGATCGATCTCATCCAGCAAAACGAGCTCAAGGCACTATCTACCTAAGCTAGCTAGCGCCCCACGCACATTGTGATCTCACCATGGCGACGCGCGCCGTTGCAATCCTCCTCTCGCTCACCCTCGCGCTGGTCGCTGCCGGCGGCGCGTCGGCGCAGCTGTCGACGGGCTTCTACTCCTACTCGTGCCCGAACATGCTCAACGCTGTGCGGTCGGCGCTGCACCCGGCGATCGCCAGGGAGCGGCGCGTGGGCGCCTCCATCGTCCGCCTCTTCTTCCACGACTGCTTCGTCCAGGGCTGCGACGCCTCGCTGCTGCTGGACGACGCGCCGGGCATCCAGGGCGAGAAGAACGCCACGCCCAACAAGAACTCTGCCAGAGGGTTCGAGGTCATCGACGCCGTCAAGGCCGCCATCGAGAGGGCATGCCCCGGCGTCGTCTCCTGCGCCGACGTGCTCGCCGTCGCCGCCGAGGAGAGCGTCGTCGCCGTAAGTATAGGATACACGTCCATCAACACATGTAATCCGTATAGCTGCGTGCGGTGGCCCGCCGACGTCGTGCACGTGAACTGAAGCTAACTAGCTTTGACCTGTGTACGTGCAGCTGGGTGGTCCGAGCTGGGAGGTGAAGACGGGCCGCAGGGACTCCACGACGGCGAGCTTCAACAGCGCCAACAATGACATCCCGGTGCCAACATCGGGGCTCGCCAACCTCACCTCCCTCTTCGCCGCCAAGGGGCTCTCTCAGAAAGACATGGTCGCGCTCTCAGGTATATGCATGCAAAGTGCACGTACTGCCGCTAACTGAATCACTACCCATTTGCATTAACCCTTCTGTACTGAATTTCTTTTTTTTTTTTGCGAATATGCACGCTTCATCATCAAAGTATTGTTCCAATCTTAATTACCTTCTGTACTGAATTTCAATATGCACGCTTCATCATCAAAGTATTGTTCCAATCTTAATTGACCAACATAACTCTTCTAGTAATACTTTCCTGCTGTGTGAGGTAACAAAAAGTTTTAATTGCCTCCAGCACCGTTAACTTCTCGGTGGAGTAGGTAGCTTAAGTATCTGCAAAACAGCTGGTATCAAACAACGGGACTGATAGCTAACTTTTGACTCCAGAGCTCAAAACTTCAGCATAAGACCTTTCACAGGGTTAAACAAATATACTCCAGTTTACAGGTGATGAGTTCCAAAGTTGGTGACTAATCACCATTGACCTTACCTGCCATACCTGGTCGGTTACTTTCTAAGAGCATCTCTAGTGGATGGTGTAAAATTGGACGAGTATATCTCCATATACACCTTGCTAAATTTTACACCTCCTAGTTTTTCAGTGAAACGTAAACAGGACGTGTATATTCCAACAGCCACATTTCCAACGGCTATATTTTACACCTCCCTATACACCTTTCATTAGAGATGCTCTAACACATGACAAAATATAAAATATGTTCCTTCATTACCAAAACTAATTAACTATGGAAGTTGGTGAAGGGTTGAGATCGAAGGAGTAAGAAAAGTAATTAAGATAACCTGACATGGCCTATCATCTTGTTGCAGGAGCACACACGATCGGTCTAGCGCGCTGCACCAACTTCAGGGACCACATCTACAACGACACAGACATTGACGCCAGCTTCGCTCGGAGCCGCCAGTCAAACTGCCCTCGCGCCACCGGCTCCGGCGACAACAACCTGGCGCCGCTGGATCTGCAGACCCCGACCGTCTTCGAAAACGCCTACTACAAGAACCTCGTCCAGAAACGGGCTCTCCTGCACTCCGACCAGGAGCTCTTCAACGGTGGCGCCGCCGACGCGCAGGTCCGTGAGTACGTCGGCAACCAGGAAGCCTTCTTCAAGGACTTCGTGGAGGGTATGATCAAGATGGGCGACGTCACGCCACTGACAGGGTCCAATGGACAGATCAGGAAGAACTGCAGGAGGATCAACTAAAAGACTTCTAGCATTCTCAACTTTCTGCGCAACAACTGTGAAATCCCTAGCATCTAGTAGTACGTGTTCGATCGAGCCCATGTCTGCAAGCAGCTCGTAGACTCGAAATCCCTCTTTCAATTATGTTTCTGCAATTGTGAAACCAATATCCGTTGTACTTGTCTGAATAATATCTACAACCACACAGGAAGTACCCCGTCTATAGCCAGAAATTATTCGTACGAACAGTGATCATGACAAAGAACACTACAGCATGAGGAAAATCTGCACAGACACACTGGGAAAATTGACACACACTGACATATCATGAAATGTGAGCACGGTGATTTGTCTCCTGGGCTACATGTAGCCCTGTATTTTGAAAATTCAAAATCTACAGTTTTAAGTTTCCAAAAATTCTGAAAATAAATCTAGATGTAGTTAATCATGATTTCTACCAGTGTGCAAAAAAGAAATGCGAAACATTCTGTTTTTTAGGCTGTGTAAAAATGACAGATTTCTAGAGCTGCAAGTTTAAAAACTCAAATATTATCGTTACTCCATAAGTTCTACAGAGAGCATCATGTCTTCCGCTTTGACTCTTCGTGGATGGTTAGGGCTTGTCCTGAACTCCTGATATTTGTAGCTTGGATGATAAGCCTCCAAACCGAGAAGAGTTGGACCTTCTCCCCTTTCCTCTGCTACAGTGAAAGGCGATTTTTGGGCGAATCTCGTGCGCGCCGGTTCCTCGCCGCAGATCCGCGGGATTTCCTGGCCTCCGGCAGCCGCTCCGGCGGCGGGAGGTCGGGAAATCCCCGGATCGGGCTATGTGAATTAGGTGTGTGTGGGGTGTGTTGCCGGCGGTGTCGAGGCGGAAGCGGCGGCGTCGGTGTAGTTTGCTGGAGGCGGTCTTCCCTTCCGATGGTGCGGCTCCTGGAGCTTCGCCGCGGATCTGCCTCCTTCGCCTTGCTCGCGGCTCTGCGGAGACCTCGAGGGGGCATCCCCTTCGCCGGCGTCCATGTGCAGGTGGATCTGGCGTTTGACGATCTGGAAGTTGCGGTGCGTGAAGACCAAGGTGGTGTCGCCGCTGTCGTGCGTGGTGGAGGTGCTTCGGCGCCGAGGAACGTTGACTCTCTGCCCACGGGGGGCCTCCCAGTCCAAGCGTATGGAGGTGGTGCAGCCGATTTCGCCGGCGTGACGTCGTGTGCGATGAAGACGATGCCAGAGCTCGAGAGGGACCTTCTTGTAATTTCTTTGGTTCTTGGGCTTTTCTGTAAGAATCTTGGTCGGATGTAACTGCATATTTCCCTCGCAAAAAAAAAGGATGATAAGCCTCCTCACGTTCGTACCGTACCAGGAATAACAGTCCCCGCGTTGCCGCAGATAGACAAAGTTACTCACTTTTTTTTTGAATTTTCCACGTATATTAAACCAGCAAAGAGTACATGATTACATCGATTACAAAAACAAAACTAAAAGAAACTAGCAAATCTATAAGATCTTCAAGCTCTGTCTTCATCCATGACACAATCTAGTACTTTTCTGAAGGCAGCTGTAAAACAACGCCAACACCACCAAACCACAGACCTGTGAATACCACCGAAGGTTCTCCCTTTTTAATTTTGAGCCGCAATGCCAAAGCTTTGTGCACGCACGCAGCCATTAAATTAATCAAGCAACATCGGCAAGAGCACCACCACTGATATTTCAGGGACAAATAACCGAACCACTTTGTCAACGTCGTTGGGAGCCGAGAGAACGAATCACCATTGCCGAAGACGTAGTAGCCGGGATAGATATTGCGAGGACAAACCTCCTCGCGACAATCATGAAAAACAATCCAAAATTGATCTGGCGAAGTAAGATCTGAAGAACCATACCTAGACAGACTTAATCTTCCAAAGGCACCATTGACGTCGGGAAGGATATCTCGCCGTCGAACGAAGCGTGAAAGATCACTTATTGCAGATGATACCATCTCCATTAACGAAAAAGATGATGACCAAAACCAAACTCTACCATTAAGAACCTTCGAAAAGCGTCGTGCGCAGGTCCGAGGTCCCCACCCCTTCTAGTGCCAGAACGGCACCTAGAGGAGGCGAGGACCCGTCGAATCTTTGCCGGCGGCGACGATGAAGCTGCAGATATCACCGGCGCACGATCGCCTCCTCTCCTGTCTTTCTCGTACGTACCGTTTCAAAATCGATCCACAATCATAATAATAGAAGTGTAATAATTTGCGGTATATATGGATGATTAGTTATGTCTTCGGTCTTCCCCATAGACCGACAGGCTTATTACATCCCCAAGACATTCTCCCGCCAATTTCTCATACCCGAGTTCTCACACATTTTGTCCCCGACAATTCTACCGCTCATTCTTTCACTTTGTAGGCCCCTGACTGGTTCACCGTATATTAGGCGAAACCGGCCGAAAATATTACTGACCTAGCGACATCCGGTAGAAATTCCACCATGCGAGCAGAAAAAATTACGGTTCTGACACGTCAATCCAAGCGGGGCCGTAGCTATAAAAAACCTCTCACCCCCTACGTGTTTCATTCATCGGAAGGGGAGAGAGAGAGAGAGTGGAGTTTTGGGTAGTAGGTGCATCTGCACCTACTATATAAAACATTTTTAGTTTTTTTTCAAAATGTTAAAAAATTATAGAAAAAAATTCGGATATACATTATAACATTTTGTGTTAGCACAAAAATTGTCGTGTATAAAAAACATTTTTTGTTATAAAAAATGTTTTTTCTTCACGCAACTTTTTTGTGCTAACATAAAATGTCTTGAACTATATCTGAAATTTTTATTTTAAATTTTTTGACATTTTAAAATTTGTTTTTTGGGTAGTGGGTGCATCTGCACCTACTACCCGTTATGGATTTCCGAGAGAGAAGTAAGTATACAGCTATATTGATTTTGGGGTTAATTTTATTGCCAACGAAAACATTTAATTTATTTGTTATGTTTATTTATGCAAGGCATGGCTTCGTCCAATCCTGAGGAGGGACCGAAAAAGCAGGTCGGGAGTACATCGGCAGCTAGGAAGAACTGCAGGGGGATAGTGCCAGCTACAAAATTAACTAAAAGATCAGAAGACTGCAGGAGGATCAACCGATCAACTAAAAGACTCATTAGCATTTCTCCACTTTCTGCTCAAAAACTGTGAAATCCCTACCATCTAGGACGTGTTTGATCGTGCCCATGTCTGCAAAAGCAGCTCGTACGTACTTCCCTCTCCTTCAATTCTGTTTCTGCAATTGATTTTTTTTAGATAAAAGGCTTTTTTTTTGCGAACTGGCATTAAAAGAAACACCGAACATTACAAAACATGTCAACAAAAAATGAAATTATAACGAGATCCTTGAGATGCCCTTCGTATTCAACCTCCAGACCGTGTCGACGGCGTGCCACCGCTGCCACAAAGCATTTTTTTTGAATTTTCAACCTCCATATATTAGGTCAGTAAGCCGCCTCATTAAAAACCTTACAGTCCCCTTAGGTACCCTGGTAAGGAAAAGAGTGCGTCAAAAAACTTGCTGCCTCGAGTTCAAATCATAGTTACATCATTCAGCAAGGGTTGGAGAATAAAACTAGGGGGTTCATCGACCCAATTACAAGAATTAGACGAAATAAAGCAGTTCCTAGCTATCTCATGGGCCACCGTATTAGCTTCTCTTCGGCAATGTAAAAACTTGACCCTTCCAATATGCCCTGCATGGATCAAAATGTCCGCATAAATTGCTGTAGCATCGTTCCAGATTCGATCCGTTCCAGAACAAAGGTTTATCACTTCCAGGGCATCTGATTCAGCCTCCAAGTCTGAATATCCAAGGGCACTCGCCATCATCAGGCCATGCTGCATAGCCAAGGCTTCGGCAGAAGATGCCGTTGGCACATGCGGTATGAATGTCGCCGAGGCAGCAATGAATCCACCATATTTATCTCTAATGATTGCTCCTGTCGCACCCGATTTACTCGCCAAATCAAATGCAGCATCTACATTCAGTTTAACAGAATTGGACAATGGTTTTTCCCACAGAACCTTCTGGCCGGCTATATGTGGATTTCCTTTAGACGCATTGGCTGTAATGGCTTTGATAGAATTTAGGCAATGCGACTCAGTAGGAATTTGCTCACCATGAGTTTGTCGACGCCGTAACCACCATATATACCAAGCGGCAACTGCTACAATTTCTTGGACGTTTATACGATCGTAGCCAGGGAGCGTATCTTTCTGGGACTTCAGCAGAGCCTCCATGACTTGAGAACCCGAACGATCCGGTATCATATGTGCTAGAACAAGCTCCTCCAGTCCGAGACCCTTCCAAATGCTAGCAGCTCGTGGGCAAGTGAATATCATATGTGACATGTCTTCCGCCCCATTGTTACAGATTGGACAAATATTGTCCGTTCCAATATGCCTGTTCAATAAAATAGCTTTCAGCGGTAAGACACCATGTAACACCCTCCAGCAAAAAATCTTAACTTTCGCCGGCGTATTAAGCTTCCAAAGGATCTTCCAAGTCGGGTTATTAAGGGAAGTTCCAGAAATTAGGGAGCGACATGTTACCCCATTGAACTGGTGCTTCCACTCCACATGATAAGCAGACCGGACTGAAAAGACTCCCGAGTTTGTATAGTGCCAGGATATGAAATCATCAAAAACATTTTGACTGAGTGGAATTTGAAGAATTCTCTGGACATCCAGCGGGTGGAAAATAGACGTGATCAACTCGGAATCCCAACTACCAGTTGTTGGATCGATTAAATCCGAGACTCTTCTCAGAATACAATTACCACGGGGTGTTATGATCCGACGATCTGGGCTGGAAGGAATCCAAGGATCCTTCCAAATCTCAATTGCCTCTCCATCACCCACACGCCAGATATACCCGCGCTTGAATGTCTGAATCCCAGCAACTAAACTTTGCCATGTAAACGAAGAACCAGCTTTTGGCCCAGCTTTGAGAATATCACCATCAGGATAATATTTAGCACGCAGAATCTGAGCACACAGGGAATTAGGCTTATCAATCAACCTCCAAACTTGTTTGGCTAGCATAGCAAGATTAAATGAATGTAAATCACGGAAACCCATTCCTCCTTCCTTTTTCGGGAAACATAGTTTCCACCAGGCATACCAGTGCATCTTTTTACCTTGGGCATTGTCACCCCACCAATACTGAGCAATAACATCTGTAATCATTTTACAGATCTTTTTGGGGAGTAAGAAAACTGACATTGCATAAACAGGGATGGCTTGAGCCACAGCTTTGAGGAGAATTTCCTTCCCACCAATAGACAATAATTTCTCCATCCATCCTTTTATCCTTTGAATTACCCTTTCCACAAAATGCATAAAGCAATCGCTACGATCAGCTCCAACCAGCGCCGGAAGCCCCAAGTATTTATCCGAGAGCGCTTCGGTATTAATATTTAAGACATTGCAAATATCCACTTTGACATCAACATTGGTATTAGGACTAAAGAAAATGCTAGATTTAGCCACACTCACCAACTGTCCCGAATTAGCACAATAGGTATCTAGAACTTGTTTCAACGAGATTGCATTATTCAAATCCGCTTTCAAGAGAATCAACGAGTCATCAGCAAATAATAGGTGTGATACTGATGGTGCATTTCTGCACACCTTGATCCCTTCAATGCCACCAATCTCCTCCGCGTGTAACAAGCAACTTGATAAACCTTCTGCACATAAAAGAAACAGGTAGGGTGATAGCGGGTCCCCCTGTCTAATACCTCTGGTGGGGAATTCCTCTGTTAATTCCGAGTTGACTCTAATAGAATAGGACACCGACGAAACACACTCCATAATTAGATCAACCCACTGGCTATCAAACCCAATCTCAACATCATCTGTTTTAAAAAATTCCATTCAACTCTGTCATACGCTTTGTGCATATCCAACTTAACCGCACAAAGTCCAGATTTTCCCTTTCTCTTATTTTTAATCTTGTGGATACACTCATAGGCCACTAAAACATTATCAGTAATGAGCCTTCCCGGAACAAAGGCACTTTGAGTAGGAGCAATAATGTCTGGTAGCAAATTCTTTAGTCTAGCTGCCAACATTTTAGAGATAATCTTATAAACCACATTGCAAAGAGAAATTGGCCTAAATTGAGTTACCTCTTCCGGGGTATCAACTTTCGGAATTAGCACAACCACTGTCTCATTCCAACCATCAGGAATTTTCTTGTCATTTATTGCTTTTAGAACCGCACCTGTGATCTCATTACCTACTAAATGCCAAAATCTTTTATAAAACAAGGCATGAAGACCATCCGGTCCTGGTGCTTTTAAATCACCAATGCTGTGTACTGCCCTCTTCACATCCTCGGCAGAATAGGGAGCTAAGAGCCTCTCATTCATATCAGTAGTAACTCTCGGAGTCACTTTATCTAGAAACGCCGGATCAACAATCATGTTGTCCGAATTGAAAAGGTTAGTGAAATAATCAAAGATGAGAGGTTTAACTTGATCCGTACCTTCCACGAAATCACCCGACGGACTTTTCAACTTTTTGATCATATTTCTATTCCTTCTAGCCGACGCATAATTATGGAAGAAGCTTGTATTTTTATCACCATTTTGAATCCAGTTTGCGCGAGAGCGCTGACACCACTTTATCTCCTCCTGTTCTAGCAGATTTTCAATCAACCGAGCCAATTCAAACTTCTTTTGATCTTCATTAGGATTTAATGGACCTCTCATAAGAATTTCCAGTTCATGTTGGGCCTTTCTCAACCGTTTCCTGGGATTTTGAAGAATTGTTTTATCCCATGCATGCAGCCCATCGTGCATGGCTTTCAGCCGGTCAAGCACAGGAATATTATCCGGCAAAGGCGTGTTCCACTTCTCCTCGACAATATCTTTAAACCCCTCTTCTTTAAACCACTTCGCTTCAAATTTGCGTTGGTTCCGCCCCGGAGCATGTGGAGGTGGTAGATAATATTCAGTATCTAGCAACAGAGGACGATGATCCGAATGGTTATACTCAAGATGAAGGACAGCCGCACTAGTATGCATCTGATTCCAAGCCGAGTTAGCCAGCCCTCTATCCAATCTTTCTCTCATCGCACCTCTATGCCATGTAAAGTTATCTCCCACAAATCCGACATCAACCAACTGACAATCATCCAAGGTGTCCCGGAACGCCTTCATATATCTCGCCGGCCGAATCCTGCCACCTTCCTTTTCCGAATCAAATAGTATTTCATTCAGATCTCCCATGATCAACCAAGGAAGAGAATTATTCTGATGAATTGAGCGAATCCTCTCCCAAGTTTTATATTTCTCCTCCCATTTAAATTCTCCATACATGCCCGTAAATCTCCACTCCTTATTAGCCTCCTCAACAATTCGCACATCTATATAACTTGGGCAAGCAAAAATCTGATAAACCTTAACTTCTTTTCTCCAGACCATCAAAATCCCACCTTTCCTACCATCACTTGCTTGAACTATAATAAAATCCATTCCCATTTGCCGACGCAGACACTCGGCAGGGTAACGATCAAGATGTGTTTCCGAGAGGAAGATCACATCAGGTTTATGGCGCCTCAGGACATCCATCAGCGCTCGAATTGCCGCGGCGTTACCCAGACCACGGCAATTCCATACTAAAATCCTCATTGCGACCGGACAGGCTCCTCGCGAGAGCCTGCCGATCCTAGTGAAGAGGAGTCTGCTCCAGTCTTCGATCTCTTGTTCCTGTCTTTCTCAGTTATCATTTTATGTGTTCCCTCCGGATTAACTTCAGATGTTTCCGTGACCAAAGGGCTCAGGCCACCAAATTCTGATCCTCCCTTCCCACCGTGTAGATTACACTCAAGGTCCCCAATCAGGTTCCTTTTAGAACTCGGGTTGGATACATTCTTATCTTCCATGTTGATATCTGAATTCTTCAGAGGACTAGTAGCCGTGTCCTTCATCTCATCAGTAACCGTACGTCCCTCCACATATGCAAGGGCATTATACCTCCAACTTGTTTGATTAGGGTCTCCCCGGCCACTACTATCCCTTCCTCCTCCTCGAGAGACATTCTCAGTATATCTTCCACCGCGAGGGCCACGACCTCTGCCGCGAGCACCCGCATTCCCTCTCCTATGCCATGTTTCCCAATCCGCTTTCAGCCAGTCCCCCCACTTCAACTGCTCTCCTCATGTTCACCCGAGCCACACTCCAAATGAGAGTGCCCAATGAAACCACATGCTGCACAAAATCGCGGCATCTTTTCATATTTGACTAGAAAGACTTCCCTCTTGCCGTTTCTGATCATGGAGACCCAGCGCTCAAGCACCTTTCTAACATCCAACTTAACTCTTACTCGAACGAAATTCCCAGCACCCTGAACATCCGTTTGGACCTCAACTACCTTGCCCATCTTCTTCTCCACAAGGTTTGTTAACAGTGCATTATTTCGATACCCAATGGGAATCTTATGGATTTGTATCCAAGTTGAGAAGTAATTCAGATCCATTGTATCCGCATCAGCTAGGCCATCATACTCTTCAATGCAAACGATTGATTGCCTGAACAACCATGGTCCGCCCTTCTCTACTTTGAGCCAATCACCCAAGCAAAAACATTGGATTGTAAACAGATTACCTTCAATATGCTGGAAAGTCACATCCCGAGCTGGGCTCCATGCAACCTTCATATGCTGTTCAAAAGTTGAAGGACTGAAAAAGTTGGTGGTATGAACCCTAGCCAGAGCCAGCCACTTGAGGCCTTCCTTCGGTGCCCCTTCTACTTCCTCAAAGACGATGTCATCAAACTCCTCTTCCTCGATTCCAAGGCGCTGCAGCAGATCATCAATGCCCTCAGATTGTTTCTCGTCAGATCCTCCCGGCCAATTACCAGAATTTGCCGAAGCCGCCGCCATCAGGAGACGCAAAGCAAAACCCTATACCTTCGTGAGAAAACGAGATGATCTGGGAACCCTTCAGATCCCACGAGCACACCTTAAACCCACCCGAGAAGGGTGGTCTCGATTCCTATTCGCGGCAGAACTCCGCTCCGGAACGGATCCGGGGACGGAGGCAGAAACCCTAGTCGCCTCGGCTGTCGCCAGAGCGCTAGGTCCAAAAACTGATTAACTAACAAAGTATTCAACGATGTTGGTGCACCGCTGCCACAAAGCAAGAGGTTCAACTGCAATTGATTACGTTGTGCCAGTTTGAATATTAAAAGGTCTACGGACCATCTATAGCCCGACATTATTTGTGAATAGCTTACAACATAAGAAAACATCACTACTGCATGAAGAAAATCTGCACACGCACAGAGACAAGTTACTGAGCAAAAGATCAGAACATAAGCAGATAAGATCCTAAGCCTTAGAATGCTAGTACAGTATTTGTGTTGTCTAGAGAAGAACTGAGAATACATGGCAGGGGGGGTACCACTTATGCCTAACTGGTCAATGATGCTACATACTCCATCATACTTTGGTCACTTGGACAGCTATTCTTGGCAATATAACTCGTACTCATGGACTTAACGCGTGGAGAAATTATCAAAACAGCTTGCATATCAGGATCCAAATTTCAGAACTGAAAACCAGATAACCATAAACAGCTGCGACAACAGTTGTGACCTGACATATCTACGCAAATCAGTCCGGAAGTTCAGAACACACATTGGCACAATTTGCAAGCATGTAAATCTACAGCCAGCTGCAAAGAATTTTCCATGTAGCACAGAAACAAACTAGTATAGAAAGAACACCAATTAGCTCAGAAATCACTAACTCTCACCAGCACAAAGCCTCATATGTTTAGAAAAAACCATGCAGTGTAAAATCATTGTAATCATATCACAGCCAGCTGGTGAAATCACATGAAACACAGATACAGTGGTGCATAATTACCAACCAAAAAACGATGAATGCAACAGAATGGTAATTGTGAGCATCAGCTACTACTAACTTTGACCCTAAAGCTAATCATGCTAGCAGAATCAAGAGGCTGGGCGAATCTTCGACATAACTTCAACACATAAGTTAATCATGCTGCTAGTAACTTCAGTACTTTGCAAACATAGCTGCTGTGACTTACTGACTTCAGTAGTTTGCAAACGGGTCACGAAGAAAAAAATAAGATCCTCTCTTCAAGCTCCGAATGTAACCTTCTTCAAGATCAGAAGGGGTAGTGACCAGCACTGAGGAGGCTTTGCTGGCCCATTTCATGGACCGCAAACTTGCCACTTTGGAATGCACCTCCTCAGTGGAAGTGAAACCTTCACCCAACACAATCACCGCCTTCTTCAGCACCAATGCGTTCTCAACGAAAAATTTGAGGAAGGCGAGCTCACTTCGATCCCCTCGGAAATCATGAAGAACCAGCAACTTGACGCTCGACCGGATGCATTCTATGGTACCAGACTCATGCCAGAACTTCAGGTTGAGCTTGCGAGTGGATTGATCAGTGTCTCCAGACTGAAAAATCGATGACGTCAATGCCCATGCAGTTCATCAGGTATTGATAGCAATTGGCAATATGACACAAATTAATGCTAAAAAAAGTGCATGGGGCTTCACCTTGATGTGGAGCGTCTCAACATTGGGAAAGCATCTGAGAACACTGGGAATCATTTTGGCATCATTGCGGACCCGAAACGCACCTCCAATGCCAGGATTCTCACACTTGGTACCATGGTAGTCGGGCTCACCCTTGTCATACCCTGCAATTGCAATCAAAATCTTATATATATTAATTGGAGACTCCATTCACACCACCGCAATGATCCTATTCCTAGAAGATGTTCTATTTGGACAGTTGGATTTTAATTTCGTGGTTGTCATTAAACGAGAAAAGTAGGCTGGCGCGTGTTAAATCGGACGTTCACCACTCACCAAACGAAAAGCTAGCCAATGTATGGAACTACGGATATGATCACGAGATGGATGTGGTTAATCTGGACTTTTGATTCCATTCACCAGGAAGGACTTAACTAAAGGTTGTCAGTACTAATACGTCCTTGTTGTATGGTCTCATATATTACAAAAATCAGAAAATATTATGTCTTTTTTCAAAATTCTAAACCTTGCGGACGCACACTTAATTATTTTTTACTTTCCCCAGTGTTGCTAACTAGGTTCTTTTTGTTCATCATTTTTACCAACAGCAGTATGTTGCTAGATAAAGTGCCATCTAGCATCGAGGATATTAATTTAGCCTGCCGTAGACATCAATTCAACAGAAAAAAAAACAGGGAAATAATGACTATAACGCGATAAGTTTTAGTAAATCTAATGATTGATTTGTTTCTACCCTACTAGAGGGTATCTGTTCAAAATGGAAAATGGCAAGCTTTCAGGATAGAGTTGCTCATGCAAGATGAAGAAATTGACGCCAGTGACGGTCATATGTGACAGTACGCTGAAGGTGATGGTTCAGTTATTTCCTATCTTCTCCACAGTCCACACAATATCTAAGCATCAGATGGTAGAAAAGTTACATTCTGTTTTGATTAACATGTCGACACATGTTGCACTGTCAGTATTTAAAATTTATATCTAATAAAACATATTGTTTCAGTCAACACACTAAAGAGCTTTCTAATATTTATATTTGAGCTTTGCTTCGGTACACCTCCTTAGAAAAGTTCACAAATTAGAAATTACGATGCAGATCAAAGGTGGAGACTGAAACTTACCCCTTTAATAAAAAGGGTAGTATAGTCTTTCGCATTCAAATTAATCCGTTTGATATGTTTGAATCTGCAGGCTGCTGCGGCAATAGCCATGGGTAGCTCCGCCTAGGGCGGATGCGCTGCAGGCCAGCAGCCGGCTATAGGCACAAAGGTTCCGTGTAAATCCACCCGCCATCAGCGATCTGACTTTATCCGAAAGCTCTGATCTTTGAAGTTTTGTAACCTGCACTAATGGGGCTGTAAAGAGTTTTTTTATTGAAATTCCGTATCAGGTTCTGTCCTATTGCAGATTTGACTGCTGAAAAGACTACACACTCCACCTAACATCATCATTAATCAAGAAGGTTCTCATTTTTTTTCTACGTGTAATGATCGAACTGCAAGATGATATATCTAGCTTTTAGTTCCATCTACTAGTAGTCAATTGAGAGCCTAATATACAGAGTTCATATGGGCAACATATAGAGCAGTGTACCAAAGCAAAGCTCTATCACCAATTGTTAATTAGGTAACAAAATTAGCATTGATGGTCCTTCATCTAAGATTAAGTTTGTAAATTTATGTCATTGATTCCTCGTTCTTATGAGTAAAATGTAAATATTATTTACGCCGAAAATCAATGGGTGAACATTATTTGCCATGATTTCAGAAGTGTTGACGTGTCTGCAATTATATAGGAGCTATTTGTATGCCATCTTAACAGATTTATCCATATAAAATAAACTCTATTTCTTAAGAAGTTGCGCATATAATGTTATTCTATTTTTATGGAGTAATATTTATGTGTTCTCTAGAATTACTAGTGCACCAAATAAGATAAGTAAGATCTCAAATTTACATTGATGGTTTATGAGTTTATACAATGAATAAAGGAAAGATCAGGCACCTTGATGACGGTGTTGCCGACCTCTAGGAGTTGAGTTCCTGGGTCCACCTCCAAGCATCCTAACAAGTTCAGGTTGGGGGCATGGCCAATCTTGACCTTGGTGCAGCTGTCGTCAGGGGTACAAGGTTCCGAAAGGATGAGCCGCTCAAGGCGTGGGGCGTCCACTACGAAATTTCTTCAAAAAGCACCCAATGAGCATGACACACTGGAGGCTTTGACTGACAAGGCGGAGGCTAAGCTTGAACAGATTGGCTTCGACATAGAGCGTCTCCAGCACGGGGCTCCTGTCGAGGATGTAGTCCA
This sequence comes from Poa pratensis, assembly GCA_947311845.1. NCBI lineage: Eukaryota > Viridiplantae > Streptophyta > Magnoliopsida > Poales > Poaceae > Poa > Poa pratensis. The sequence continues at coordinate 14,937,287 of CAMZMU010000081.1, read as the reverse complement.
GATCCTTGCTCTCCATGGAAATGCAGCAGAGTTCGAGCTCCAGGAGGTTGGGGAAGGAGGTGGTGCGCAGGAGGCCGGCGGTGTCAGGGAACTTCCAGAGGCCAAGGCAAAGGCGGGTGAGGGTGGCCATGTCTAAGAAGGTGGCGGGGAGAACAATGTCGAGCGGCCACCGGCGGCTGACGAAGACGAGTTCCTGGATGCCATTGGCAGCGAAGAGCTCGAACCAGCGCGTGAGCGGGCCATGGAACTCCTCCAAGTAGCTGCTGGTGAGATGGAAGCAGCGGAAGGGCCCCGGGTGCGCGGCGAGGACGGAGGAAACGGCGGAGGTGACGCGCCGCGCGTCGGCACGAGCCCCTGCGGTGCTGTCGACGGGGAGGAGGCCGGCGTCGACGAGGGTGAGCGGGGCGGAGCGCCAGACCCCGCGCCAGCGGCGGGAGAGCGCGGCAGTGCGCGCGGCGTCCTTGATGGGAAGGCGGGAGACGATGTTCCCGAGGATCGTGTCGGGGAGGAAGCTGACGCGGTCGACGTCGTCGTGTGAGGGGAGGGCGAAGAGGCGAGCGGCGGCGGAGACGGGCGGGTCGGGGAGGATGTAGTGGATGGAGGAGGAGACGAAGCGGGCCATGACGCCTTGGCGTCGGAACTTTTCCGCCACATTGGTGTCAATGGGGCCGATCGGCCCTATGATGTCCATGGCCGCCGCCGCCGCCGCCGCCGGAAGCGCCGCTGTAGGTGGGGACGAGGGTTTGGAGCGGCGCGTGCTGGCAGTGGAGTGGAGTGGGGCAGGAATGGCGGAAGAGAAGGGGAATGCTCAGCCAAGGTGGGCCGAAATGTTCGAGGCCCAAGTTCTTAAAACACGGTTTTGATTATTTGTTTGTGTCATCTACAGGCAATCCCTAAATGCCGCCCGTTAGCGCCCCGTAATTTCGGGCGCCTCAAGAGTTTCCGATACTGGGCCGGCCCATTAGCATTCTGGCAATCCCTAAATCAGCATGTCTACGTGCGCGTTTGAGGTCAGAATCAGTAAGCTACGCTCGGGTTCACGTCCAGTTTCGTTCTGCCTGTTTTTATTGTTTCTAGTTTTGTTTTTTCGGTTTTTTTATGTTTCTTTTTGTTTTCCGTTTTATCTTTTTTTCAGTTTCCCTTTTATTTTCTGTTTTCCTTTTCTTTTTATTTCTTTTCCCGTTTTGTTTTTATTTTTCATTTTTTCAGTTTTATTTTTTTGTTTTCCGCTTTTCTGTTTCACATTTTCCTTTTTAGTTTTAATTTTCGCTTATTTTGAAAATGTTTCATATTTTGGAAAATAATTATTTTTTAAAAATAGTTCTCATTTTTCGAAAATGGTTCCCTTTTTAGAATATCGTTTTGAACATAAAAGCTGATTCCGATTTTTTGAAAATGGTTCCGAATGAAAAAAAATGGTTCCGATTTTTCAAAAATCGTTCTGAACCGAAAATGGTTCTTTTATAGAATATGGTTCCGAACCCAAAAAAATGGTTCTGATTTTGAAAATGGTTCCGAATGGAAAAATGATTTTGATTTAAAAAAATGGTTCCGAACTGAAAAAATGGTTCCTTTTTATAATATGGTTCTGAACCAAAAAATGGTTCCTTTTTGTAAATGGTTCCGAACAGAAAAATGGTTCCGAATGAAAAAAATGGTTTCAAACCGAAAAATTTGTTCCTTTTCAGAATTTGGTTCCAAACCGAAATGGTTCAGATTTTTCAAAAATGGCTCTGATTTTCGAATACGGTTCCGAACCAAAAAAAATGGTTCCGATTTTTATGAAAATGGTACTGAACCGAAAAATGCTTCCTTTTTTAGAATATGGTTCCGAACCCAAAAAATGGTTCTGATTTTTGAAAATTGTTCCGAATGAAAAAATGGTTCTGAACCGAAAAAATGGTTTCGGTTTTTAGAAAATGGTTCCGAACCAAAAAATTGTTCCTTTTTTATAATATGGTTCTAAACCGAAAAATGGTTACATTTTGAAAATGGTTCCGAACCGAAAAATGGTTCTGAATGAAAAAATGGTTTCGAACCGAAAAATGGTTCAAATTTTTCGAAAATAGTTCCTTTTTAAATGGTTCTGAACCGAAAAATGGTTCCGAACAGATAAAATGGTTCCATTTTTAATTTGGTTCCGAACCGGAAAAATGATCCCGATTCTTCGAAAATGGTTCTTTTTTGAAATGTTTTTGAACCGAAAAAATGGTTCCGGTTTTTCGAAAATGGTTCTATTTTGAAAATGGTTACAAACAGAAAAAATGGTTCCGTTTTTGAAAATTGTCCTGAACCGAAAAAATAGTTCCGATTTTTAAAAATGGTTCCGCACGAAAAAAATCGCTTCTTTTTGTAAATTGGTTCCGAATGAAAAATTGGTTCCGAATGAAAAATTGTTCCTTTTTGAAAATGGTTTCGATTTTTAAAATGGTTGTGAACCGAAAAAACTATTCCTTTTTTCAATTTTCCAATTATTGTTCATGCAATTTTTTCATTTTTTTTCATTTTGATTCAATCAGTTTTGTACATGATTCGTTCAACGTACATGGAAAATTACACAGCGTCTACCACTGAAAAAACACACGATTTCTAGAGCTGGGTTTGCCGGCTTCGTGAGACAGTAGCTGCAAAAAAAAAATTGACGAGACAGTGAAGAAGCAGTTAATTAAAGAAAAAGAAGCGGAAATGATAAAACCAGGAATCGAACCCTGGCTAACTTTTTTTTTGTTTTGAGACTTTCGAACCCTGGCTAACTGCTTCGAGCAGCGAACGAGCAGCGGGAGTGCAGGTATCTTGGGCCGGCCCATCTAAGACTGCTTCAGGCGCCGCGGAATTGTGGGACGCCAACGGGCGGCACAAAGGTGCTCCCTCATCTACATAATGTTCGAGCCAACCAAACAGGCCCTTTATCTTTGTTTTATGTATTTGAAATGGGCTTGATTATTTGTTTGTGTCATCTACATAATGTTTGTTTTGTGTTTCTTTTGTCTATTAGACATAGAAATAATCGCTAATTATCAAAATGTGCATCTGAACTTTTTTATGCATCACTTCTTTTTAGTGCGATGACACATTTTTCATGTATATGCACTTTTATTGCTGTACAGTTGCAGTTTATGTTTTTTTTGTATATTTATACTTATATTTTGTACAAACACTGAAACAAGCCGAATGCGCGCCGCTGTCCTCACTCCTGTCTCACTGGAGCCGGGTAAAACTTGTCATATTAGAGCTTGTTGTAGTAGATAGACGGGAAGTCATCGTGCTAAGGCCCCGAGGGACCAGCGCCCCAGAGTAGTAACCATCGCCAAAGATGAGAACAGTAGATCGAATAGTAGATCGGAAGAGCCAGACACACGCCTCAACACGCCCTCCGTTGGCGCTAGGCGCACCACCGGAGTGAGGATAGTACGGGAAGGACCTTATTCTGACTTCACCATCTTGAAGAAGACACCGAAAAACCTAAGCGAAGGACGGGAACCCTCCCGCCGGCGAGAGGCCGTGATCCGCCACGCCTCCGATGCCCTAAGGTCGGAGACAGAACAGACCAGCAACGTCGCCGGCAAGGGGGACGGAAGGGTTTGTATATCCGCCTCAGGACCGCCTCTCTCCTGACCATCCATGTTTACATGAGATTTGTATATAGACCATGTAAAAAGGATATGTATACAGAAATGTGTATTGCGTAGTTGCACATTCTCAACTCTAGAATTGCACTTCTGCCATTCTCAACTCTAGAATTGCACTTCTGCAACCTGGGACTTTTAAATGTGCTATTAAGGTAGTTGTACATGCTAAATTGTACCTTTTTGTTTTTGTTAAACCATAGGATTAGGAATGTCAGTTAGGTCTTCACCGTTTCTAAAACCTTGATCCGCACATAATTTTATTGGTTTCTGGCTTTGTAATTTGGTAGGGTAAAGCTGCTTCACATTTGCATGTTTTTGTTTCTGATAAAAAATTATTTTTTGTTTGTGGTTTCAAAAGGGGATTTTTTCTATTTTTCTAAACGTGGTTAGGAAAGTTGTACCCTAGCAGCCTAGTAGACTAGTGACCAAATTACAGGTTTGACTATGTGTTCTCTAAATACCCGTACAATAAAAGCACGCTCTCTTCTTTCTCTTTTGTTTACTTTGTGTTCACACAACCCTGCATGAACCGTTAGTGTGACGTTGCATCCTATTATGGTATTACCCTCCTCCCTTCCTCTCCAGCTCTACCTCCGATTTCACCGTTGCTGTGACATTGTTTCGCTCAATGGTCATCTGTGTATCTTCTCCAACTCCAAGAACAATCCTCCCCCTCTCCATCAATTGTGCTGAAAGTGCGGTTGTATTGACCTCTGGCCCAGCATCGGGCATGCCGGCATGCCTTATTAAGCACGTCAGGGCATGGCTATGACTAAATGTACTGACAGATCATTCTGTTGTGCCAATGGTTGTCTCAGATCATGCATTTCAATCAATCTTTTTAGAAGATGACTCCACAAATATCAATGACAATAATTAAGAAATAAGAATTCATTCATAGCTAACAACAAATGATAATGGTAAAAGTTTATTATGAAGAAGAATCATCTTTGTCAATCTTCTTGTCCATTGCATAAAGTAAACAGTTTTTTTAAAAGCGCGCAAATACCTGGACACAGAAGAAACAAAGTTCCTCCAAAATTAAGGGAAACCAACTAAGGAACTCCGAAGAATCATGCCTATCTACCCATGCAAATAATTGTGCTATACATAATAGATTGTTCACAGAAATATCCAAATCCAAATGTTCATAGTTAATCAGCAACCCATTTGTATCTGCCTTCACCACCCATCACTCATACCCCATTAAGCTTCCTCCAAAGTCCATTATTTGTACTATTGAATCTTTATGCCTACTATACTGCTAGGATCAAAATATCACTTCCACAACTATATTTTTCAACAAACAGGTGTCAATACAAGAACCTACTTACTACTTCATGTCCAGCCTATTAACATGGGCCTGCAATATAGATGTAAACGATGTCGAATCCTGGTTTCATTTCACGAAAGGAGCTGAAGCGTGGAGCTTTTTTTTTTTGTAAAAACACAGCATGCCCTCAACTGTAATGAAGTGGGTATCGGCATTTTGTCAACCACTCAGCATTCATACATATCTTAATTTGGTTTAGTTGATTAAAAGAAACTGGGTATATAGCATACCAACGAACTAGTTCCAGTTCTGTAGTGGCTCATAGTAGATGAGATTTCACTAAGCATTATACTAAGAAAACATGTCATCCATAAGTAGGTGAACATTACATAATACTAAGCGATTTTGCTTCTTGCTACTTATACAACCCATTAGAGCTTCATTTTTTTTACCTGAATTACAAATCGAAGCTCCAAGTTGAGTTACAATGATTCATGACAAATGTTGTGATGCTCATCTATAAGTTTTTTTTTTATAAAGGGATTTTAATCTATAAGTGCAAGGCAACTTTTCTTAGCTTTCTGCGGTAGTAAATTGCAAGGTCCAGCTTTGCAGAAATCACTGTGCAGCTACAAAGATCATGGATTTAGTTATCCGGAAAAGTAAATAAGCAGTCCCCAAACCTACAAACATGCACTAGAATGATGGGTACAAACAAGCAAGGAAAAGTTTGAAGACATCATTACCACAGCAAGGAATATTTACATTACTTTTTGCAGCAATAGCATATAGCTTTACTCCTCAAAACATACGAATCGGGCATTTTTTTGAGTTACCTCGTACTTGTAGCTTGTAGGCCACATCAATGACAATGCTTGTAGTTGTATGGGCTAAATTCTCCCACTGCCTATAAATGATGTAAACTCGTAGTCAATCCACCTAATTTTACACAAATCCTATGCAACAATTACACAGATTAAGCTAAACATGGTAAACCAAATGCAGAACCCTGCTTCCCAAGGATCAGCCAACCAAAGCAAAAGCGTCTTCCCCTCTATGAATCAACTCTCAACGGAGCAGGAGAAACCATAAGATAAAATAGGATCATACCTGGTTCCCTCGTGTGTACCAGGTATCTATAGCACCTTCATGTGTTCCCTGGATAATGCTGGCACAGAGATGAATACAAAGCCGCTGTGACACACTGGCAAGATCCCCTCCTACAAGGTCACTAACAGCGCCCTGCGTCTGATCTCCGACAGCAACCAGTGCCTCCAATCGACTATTCTATGAGTTTGTTTCACATAGCCATGGTACTCCGGGTTGAAAATCCTTTCGGGGCAGGTTTTTAGCGCTTAACACACACATAAAAATCGGATTATCTGTGGTGGACTATTGTGTTCCGGAGGGGGCTGATGGAGGACAATGTACCACCATCACCAACACCACTTCAATAGTAAAGAGTAGTAAGGATGCTTCGCACCGGATTTTGGTCAAGTCGGCAAACCATTCTTAGCACAGCACCTCAAGCTACTTTATCGCATGGCGAAACAATCAAATTAGCTTGCATATCAGGATTCAAATTTCATAACTGAAGAACAAGAGAGACCATAAAGAGCTGCAACAGCAATTAACTTGGCATATCTACGTAAATCAATCAGAACACACAACGCTACAAGTATCACAATCTCCTGCCAGCTGCAAATAATGTTACATGTATAATACAGAAATTAAGAATACTGTAAAATTAACATCAATTAGCTCGGACATCACTAATTCTCACCATAAGGTTTAGGCGTTTAGCAAATACCATGCAATGTAACATCATTGTAATCAGATAACAGCTAGCTAATCAGATCATTTGAAACACAGATACAGACATACAGTAATCCGTAATTGCCAGCCAAAAAACAATGATTGCAACTGTAGTCGTGTGCATCAACATGGTACTACTAACTTGGACACTTAAGGTAATCATGCTAGCAGAACCAAGACGCGGCGTGAATCTTCAATCACTGAAAACAAATTTCAAACAGTGTCTTGCATGCACATACCAGAGCAGCAGATCATTAACAACTTCCAGAGCAATAACTTCGCATGATCAAATGCATTGGCGCCTACTATGACTTCAGTAGTTCATAAAAGGGTCACGAACAGAAAAGTCAGATCCTCTCTTGAAGCTCCGAATGTTATCCCTTGAGGATCAGAACACCAAGTGACCAGCACCGAGAGCGAGGAGACTTCACTGGCCAGTTTCATGGAACCCAGACTCTCTAGTTTGGAATTCACCTCTTCCATCGAAGTGAAATCAGAGGCCAATAGAATCACAGCCTCCTCCAGCACCAATGCGCTCTCAAAGAAAAATTTGAGGAAGGCGAGCTCACTTCGACCCCCTCTGAAATCACGGAAAACAAACTGCTTGATGCGCGACCGGATGCATTCTATGGTACCAGATTCGTGCCAGAATTTCAGGTTGAGCTTGCCAGTGGATTGATACGTTTTTCCAGACTGAAAATTCGATCAAGTCACATTCAGTTCATCAGCTATTGACAGCAGCTAGCAGTTCATAATGATGCAAAGGAATGCCAAAAGAAGCATAAGGGGCTTCACCTTGATGTGTAGCGTCTCAACATTCGGAAAGCATCTGAGGACGCTGGGAATCATCTTGGCATCGTTGCGGACATCGAACTGCACCTCCATAGCCAGGATTCTCACACTTGGTACCATGGTTCTGGAGCTCACAGTTGTCCCAGCCTGCAATTACAATCACAATGCACCCAATTAAGAGATGAAAGATCACATATTTAGATCGTTTAAGAATTTACATTGAACAAATGGAAAGATGGGGCACCTTGATGATGGTGTTGCCGACCTTTAACATGTGATTTGCCGGGTCCAACTCCAAGTATCCCAACAAGTGCAGCTTGGGGAACGGCCAATCTTGATCTTGGCGCAGCTGCCATCACGGGTACAACCTTGGTCACCTTCCGAAAGGATGAGCCGCTCAAGGCGTGGGGCGTCCACCACGAAGATTTCTTCAAAGGGCCCAATGATCTGCGCGCACCGGAGGCTCTGGCTGACGAGGCGGAGGCGAAACTGGAACAAATTCCCTTCGACACAGAGCGTCTCCAGCACGGGGCTCCTGTCGAGGATGAAGTCCAAATCCCTGCTCTCCATGAGGACGCTGTAGAGCCCGAGCTGACGGAGGTTAGGGAAGAGGGAGGCGCGCGGGAGGTCAGCCGACTCGGGGAACTTCCAGAAGCCGAGGTAGAGGCAGGTGAGAGTGGCCATGTCTAAGAAGGTAGAGGGGAGAACGACCTCGAGTGGCCACCGGGGGTTGACGAGCACGACTTCTTGGATGCCCTTGACGGCGAGGATCTGGAGCCAGCCCGTGAGCAGGCCATGGAACTCCTCCATGTGGCATCTTGTGAGGTGGACGCAGCGGAAGGGCCCCGGGTGCTCGGCGAGGACGGAGGACACGGCGGGGGTGTCGGGGAAGAGGTGGGCGTCGACGAGGACGAGCGGGGTGGAGCGCCAGACCCTGCGACAGCGGCGGGAGAGAGCGGCGGTGCGCGCGGCGTCCTTGACGGGGAGGCGGGAGACAATGTTTGCGAGGAGTGCGTCCGGGAGGCGGCTGAGGCGGTCGACGGCGTCGTGCGGGAGAAGGGCGAAAAGGCGAGCGTCGGCGGAGATGGGTGGGTCGGGAAGGGTGTAGTGGGTGGGGGAGAAGTAGCGAGCGAAGGCGCCTTTTATCGCGTCTGGGCCAGGACGGCCGCGCAGGCCCCAACTTGACCACTATTTTCTCCGTGGTCGCCGCCGGGGAGCAGGGGCACATGCTGGCGAAGAGCCGTCCTACCTCGTCGTCGCTGCGCACCAACTCGAGCGGCGTCTGGAGCAGGAGGCTGAACAACAGGGGATCCATGACCGCCGCCGGAAGCGCCGGGTCCTATCTGTGGAATGGAGATGGAACGGCGGAAGAGAAGGCGAATGCGTCGGTGGGTGCTTGAGCAGCCGAAAGAAAATGGGCCTAATCTTTCGAAACCCTGCTCGCGGACGCGGAGTCTCTTAATAAGTTCTAAAAAAAAGCAGCGACTTTAAAATAAAAAAACGTCGATGAAACTAGTTCACTAGTATAGTGAGTAAACAAACAAAAAATGAACAAGATGTTATACTCTCTCCGATGCGAAAATTTGTCGCCGGTACAGGTAGGAAGGTGTGCCTCCTAAGTACGTTTCCCTCGACAGTTAAAACGGATCGGAGGTAGTAGTTATTTCAATATGGGCTACATTTAAATTAAAATGAGTAAATTCACACACTAAAACGTTTCCAGATACGGCCGAACCTGATCCCAACGGGTCTCTAACCTTCAATGCTGGGTTTAAATATTAACTATCATAAAAGTGAGGTCATTGTTATGGACAAGCCAAGAGAGCACCATCAAAGGGTGGCGGATATGCTAAACTGCAAGCTTACCTCCTTCCCTTTTATCTACCTAGGCCTTCTAGTGGCGGACACAAAACTGACTGCTGAGCAGTGGAACTTTTTGTTCCTTAAGTTGATAGCTAGGGTGGAACCTTGGGTGGGGAGGTTTCTGTCCTCCAGGGGGGAGGCTGATCCTCTCCAACTCGTGCCTGGCTAGCCTCCCCATGTTTGCTATGGGGCTCTTTCTTTTGCAAGATGGCGTGCATGCAAAATTTGACTCTCATCGAGCGAGATTTTTTTGGGAGGGCTCGGGCCCCAAAAGAAAATACCACATTCTCAACTGGCCGGCGGTTTGTAGACCTAAGGAGATGGGCGGTCTGGGGATCGTCAACTCCAAACTAATGAACAAGGCCTTGATGTTGAAGTGGGTTGGAAGTTGTACCAATAAGAGGACTCTCTGTGGGCTAAGCTGATTAGGGCCAAATACTTGGCCAACAACAATATTTTCGCAAGCTCGAACCGGGGGGCTCACAGTTTTGGAAAAGTCTGAGCAAAATCAAGCATCTCTTCAAGTTGGGAGCTAAGCACGCTATCCGTAACGGTAAGCGGACACTTTTTCTGGTCAGATTGCTGGCACGGGGCCGGCACTCTCTAAGATAGGTTTCCACTCATCTTTGCGGTGTGCGACAATCAACAGGTCATGGTGGCGGCGGTGGCGGCTAATTCCATCCAGCTGAGGCGTTCCCTAGATCAGACCGGTAGAGACCAATGGTTGGCCCTTTTACAGTTGATCGAGCATATTTATATTTACCGAGGGTCAGGATGTCATTTCCTGGTCGCTTGAGCCATCTGGCCAGTTCTCGGTTTTGCCCATGTATGCTAAACTGGCGCAAGGGGCTTCAGTGGCGCATTTCAGTGATGTTTGGGTTGCCAACTTACCTCTTAAAATCAAATCTTCTCATGGCAATTGATCCTAGACCGGTTACCTTCGGGGCAGCTGCTTGCATCGAGACGTGGTCCTTCTGATGGCAACTGCACCCTTTGTGGTGTTGTGGAAGATGCTTCGCACATGTTCTTCTCATGTTCCCTTGCGGATTTTTCTTGGAGTGTCTTGCGCCAGCTACTCGGGTGTCGCTGATGCCCTGCCAATTTTGCACAATTATTCGACATCCTTAGAGATTTGTTGGTTCAAACTCGTAGGGTGGTCTGGTCTTTGTTTGTTGCACAATTTTGGGCCTTGTGGAACATTCGTAATAAGCTTGCTATTGAACTCCAAATTATTAAGCAGCCGGCTGGTGTTATCTACAAAATTTTGATATTTTTGCAGTTGTGGTGCATAAACGCCAAGGCGAACGAAAGACCAAGACTCGAGAGGATGGTCGGAAGTTTAAAGCTGTTATATACAGCAAATCGCCCTCGCCCGAGAAGTCCGAGCAGTGCTAGCTTTTATCTTCTTCGACCCATGGAGCTCGATGTGCTGGGGTGGCTCCCCTTGTAAGCCCTATCTTCATGTTTATGCTACTCTTGCTTTAGTTTCTTTTGGCTAAGCTGCGCAACGTGCAATCGTTTTTGTGAACCTTTGTTGTCTTATTAATTTAAGGCTGGCACCTGGTGTCGTTTATCTAAAAAACTAGCTCATGGACCGCGACTCCGCGAGCAACAGGTTTCGAAAGATTGGGCCCATTTAGACTTCTTTCGGCTCTCAGAAGTTCAAGATGGGATTGGTCCGGGTCGGCCCACTAGGTCATTGGCCCGACCCGTGATATCAAGGCCAATGGGCCATGTGGGTCGGCCTCGTTTTACGTTTTGGTCAAGGGAGCCGGCTCCGTCCGATCCGTCGGGTCAGACGTGTCGACCCAGCTTTCTTTGAATCCGCTGTCGTCGGCCGCCCCCATGCCTTAGTTGCCGCCGCCGGCCGCCCTCCATGCCTTAGTGGCTGCCGCCAACCGTTCTAGCCGCGCTTCCAGCCATCTCCTGCCGTGCCTCCCGTTCTTAGTCTTAGTCGCCGTGAAGCTCGCCGTCCCCGTGGTAATCAAGCTCGCCGTCCCCGTCTCCGTTGTTGTCCCCGTGGCAATCAAGCTCGTCGTCCCCATCTCCGTCTCCATATTCGTCTCCGTCCTTGTGGCAATCAAGCTCGCCGTCCCCGTCGTGATCAAGGTCGCCCACTTGTCTTCTTCATGTTTTATTCTCTGTTGTATTGTTGTTGAATGTTGTTGTAGTAACACATCAACATTCAAGGAAGAGAAGTGCAACCTCCAAGGGATGTTCAGAAACTCCAAGTCCAAGATATCGCTGACTTCGGACATGTGGACGTCCAATCAAACAGTGGGGTATATCTGCGTTACTGACCACTTTATTGATGATGATTGGAAGCCACAGAAGAGCATAGTGAAGTTCACCGTCATGGAGACGCCACACACGGGAGTTGCTATGTTCAATGTAATGGTGAATTTTATTAGGGAGTGTCACATAAAAGACAAAATCTTTGCAATGAATCTTGACAATGCATCCAACAATTTTGCCATGATCAAGTTACAGAAGACTCATTTGTTGAACAAGAATATGGTGCTTGGTGGAGGAAAGTTGTTCCATCAGCGGTGTGCTGCTCATGTCATCAACTTGGTGTGTCAAGCTGGATTGAACTTTCTTGACCCAATGGTTACCAAGATACGTGATACGTCTCAAACGTATCTACTCCCTCCGTCCCATAATAAGTGTCTCAAGTTTGTCAAAAAAATAGATGTATCTATACATGAAACATGTCTAGATACATCAACTTTTTGGTAAACTTGAGACATTTATTATGGGACGGAGGGAGTATAATTTTTGATGTTCCATGCTTGTTTTATACCAATTGCTACATGTTTTGTATACACTTCATGTCATTTTTATACATTTTCTGGGACTAACCTATTAACAAGATGCCACAGTGCCAGTTCCTGTTTTCTGCTGTTTTTGTATTCCAGAAAAGCTAGTCTGGAAATATTCTCGGAATTGGACGAAAATTTACGGAGGCCCCTATTTTACCAGAAGACTCCATGGGCCAGAAGGACAAGTCCGGGGGAGGCCCGAGGGCCCCACACGTGGGCTCGGCGCGGCCAGGAATCTCCCGGCGCCCTGGGGTGGTGTCGCCTCCTCGTGCACCGCCTCGCGACGCCCTTTGGACTATATATTGCCCCTGACCTAAAACTCACGGAACAATCGACGATTTCCCCAGAAAAGTTCCAGAGCTCCGCCGCCACCGAAACCAAGTTTCGGGGGTCAGAAGGTCCTGTTCCGGCACCCTGCCGGGACGGGGATTGACCCCCGGAGCCTTCTCCATCGACGCCACCGCCTCCATCATGCTCCGTGAGTAGTTCCCCCATGGACTACGGGTTCTAGCTGTAGCTAGTTGGTACTCTCTCTCCCATGTACTTCAATACAATGATCTCATGAGCTGCCTTACATGATTGAGATCCATATGATGTAATCGGTGTTGTGTTTGTTGGGATCCGATGAATATTGAATACTATGTCAAGTTGATTATCAATCTATCTTATATGTTATTTAAGATCTTGCATGCTCTCCGGTACTTGTGGTTACCTTGATCAAGTAGTTGCCTGTATCTCCAAGAGGAGTATTTATGCTAGATAGTGGGTTCATGCCTCCATTTAATCTGGGACAGTGACAGAAAGTTCTAAGGTTGCGGATGTGCTGTTGCCACTAGGGATAACCTAACAATGCTATGTCCACGGTCATATGTATTTGTTTACATTACGCACTTTACTTAATGCAATTATCCGTTGCTTGCAACTTAATACCAACGGGGACTCGGATGACAACCCGGCGGTGGATTATTAGTCATAGATGCTGTTGGATAACGGTCTATGTATTTGTCGTAATGCCCAATTAAATATCATAGTAGTCATCATGTCATATATATGCATTGTCATGCGCTCAATATTCTGTCAATTGCCCAACTGTAATTTGTTCACCCAACACTTGTTATTGGAGAGTTACCACTAGTGTAGATAGCTGGGAACCCCGGTCCATCTGTAATCATCATTGCTTTTCCGTCAACTCCACGCAAGCAACTATTTTCTGGTGCCATTGCTTCTGTGTTACTGCTACTGTTGCTCTCATATTACTGCTGCTTTCACATCACGTTTGTTACTAGTGCTTTCTCAGGTGTGGTGGAATTGACAACTCCGCTGCTAAGGCTTATAAGTATTCTTTGTCTCCCCTTGTGTCGAATCAATAAATTTGGGTTTTACTTCCCTCGAAGACTGTTGCGATCCCCTATACTTGTGGGTTATCAAGACTATTTTCTGGCGCACTCATAAGTTCACCTGGGGAGTACTCTCCACCTCTCTCTCTGTTTTTATTTTATTTTGTTTTGTCTAGTTTACTTTTGTCTAGTTTTATTTTGCTTAGTTTATTTCTGTTTAGTTTGTTTTGTTTAGTTTACTTTTGTTTAGTTTATTTTTGTCTAGTTTTATTTTTCTTATATACCCGAAAATCCATAAAAATTTAAAAACCGAAAATCTAAAAAAAACTGTTGCTATGGAAGAACATGCTAGAACCTCTATGTTTATGGAAGCTAAAGAATTATATATAAAGTATAGAGAATCAAGAGAGGGTAAAATCATGAGAGGCATGTTAAAAAAGTTAAATCAAATTGCTGAAATTTTGCTGGAACGCCATGATATAAATTGTTGCTCTGAACAAGATACTAAACATCTTAAATTCCAATGTGGCTTTAGTGAAGAAGTTTTAATTATGAACTATCATTGGAATAACTATATTCATTTGGGAGCTGAACAAGTAGAACAATTTGTTACATTTGTGGAGCTTCTGAAATAGATTCCTTCATGGCTAAAAATTATGAAACTGTGTTGCTTGTAATAAACTTAAAGAAACGGTCTCTTTTATTCTTGATTATTGCCTAGAAAATTTCAGCAATAATTGTTATATCATTGATTATAAAGAGAGACTCATTAATGCACAAGAATGCACTCACAATTTGCAGGAACCTGTAGAAGAAGAAACTACTGCTGAAGCTGAAAGCTCATTGGATGAAAAAGAGGAGGAGAGTGATGAACAAAAGGAGGAAGAATGGAGTAGCTACCCATGCCTACCTTCTAATGAGAGTAACTCTTTATCTCTTACACTATTTGATTGCCCTCCATGCTTACCAAAGGAGGATGAATGTTATGTTCCTGTGGATTCTCTTGAAATATTCCCTATGAGTAAAACTTGTGGAAATGATTATGCTACTGATATTTATGATAATCCATGCTATTTTGATAAATCTTATGATAATCCTTTATTTGTGCCTAATTTCGAAATGCATGGTAATGAGAAAGTTTGCTTAGAAAATGTTTATGATAAAGCTCTAGATGATGGTCCTATATTGGTTGATAATATTAATTGTACTACTAATGAAAATGGGATTGGAGAGGTCTTGACTTTATCTAGGAGTCCCATACCTCTTGAGAATGATCAATCATCTTGTTATAAAATTGTTAAAAGTGGGTTTGAAAGTTTTAATCCCACTATTTTTGAGCTTGATAAGAATTATGTGTTTGTAGATCATGAAAAGCATGCTTTATGTGATAGTTATATTGTTGAGTTTGTTCATGATGCTACTGAAAATTATTATGAGAGAGGAAAATATGGTTGTAGAAATTTTCATGGTACTAAAGCACCTCTCTATATGCTGAAAGTTCTGAAGTTACTCTTGTTTTATCTTCCTATGCTTGTCACTTTGTTCTTCATGAATTTATTTGTGTACAAGATTCCTATGCATAGGAAGTGGGTTAGACTTAAATGTGTTTCGAATTTGCTTCTTGATGCTCCTTTTGCTTCATTTTCTATTTTTATGTGAGCATCTTTAAAACTATCAAGCCTAGCTAAAAGGCATTAAAGAAAAGCGCTTATGGGAGGCAACCCATTTTATTTTTCTGCAATTTTTCTTTTATTGAGTCAAGGTGCTTGTTTACTTCTGTAGCAACTCCTTTGTATCTTTACTTTCTTGCATTGTTGTGCCAAGAGTAGTCTCTAATGATAAGATGATGCTAATTTTGATTGCTGCGCAGGAACAGATTTCTGCTGTTCACTGTACGAAATTCCTAAAATCACCAGATTGTGAATTAAATCTGAAATTTTTGTGCGTAATCCTGATATATGTATGCATCTTTCGTTAGTTCAACGTTTTTCGATTTGAGTCCCGTAAGTGCCTCGAAAAAATTCATCTTTACTGGCTGTTCTGTTTTGACAGATTCTGTCTCTGTTTTTTGCATTGTCTCTTGTGGGCTTTAAGCAAGGTTCTCTAGACGTGGAGGGCTGTAGCTAATGTTTTATTGAGTTCTTGCAATGTGTCACAACAGAACCAGTGGATTAAAGTTTTTGAGTACTAACCCCTCTAATGAGAATTACGTTGAGTTTGGTGTGGCGGAAGTTTTCAAGGGTCAAGAGGGAAGAGTGATATAATAGGATGAAGAAGAGTGAAGAGCTCAAGCTTGGGGAGGCTCCCATGGATCTCCCCAGCATATTTCAAGAAGACTCAAGCGTCTAAGCTTGGGGATGCCCAAGGCATCCCCTTCTTCATCGCAAAATTATCAGGTCATCTCTAGTGAAACTATATTTTAATTCTTTCACATCATATGTGCTTTTCTTGGAGCGTCTGTGTGCTTTTATTTTCAGTATTGCACTTTTATTTTCAATAAAGCTTGACTGGACCCTAGCATTCTTGATTGGGAGAGAGACACGCTCCGCTTTTTCATGAGAATACTCCTATTCTTCACTTATATTTGTTGAGTATTCATATCTAGCGCTGTTCAGCTTTTAGCTCTTGTTTTCATGTATCTCTTGTCAGAGCTATTAGCTTTCTTTTGTAGAAAGTACTCTCTTGCTTCACTTATATTTGTTTGGAGAGTTGATTAAATAAATTGATTGGTGTTTGGTTGGTTCAGAAAATGTTGCATGTGGTAATTGGTATAAGGAAAAACTTGCTTAATCTTGTAGATCACTAATTTGGATAACTTGATGCTTGTCAATTGTTTTGAGTTAACAAGTAGATCATGATTAAATTTGTGCATCACATGAGTTAAGCCTATTAGTGAAGAACTACCGTAAAGCTTGTTGAAAATTTGGTTTGCATCGGTGGTATCTCTAAGGTCTAGATATTTTCTAATAACAGGGTTTGGTTAACAAGGAAGACGGTATGAAGTCTTATATGTTTGTCATATAAAACTTGGTGTACGGGTTGATATTCTTGTTTGCTTACATAAACCTTGCTAGCCTAAACTCTGTACTGAGAGGGAATGCTTCTCGTGCATCCAAATCCTTGAGCCAAAATCCATGCCATTTGTGTCCACCATAACTACCTATATGTGGTATTTCCTTGCCACTCCAAGTAAATTTTTCATGTGCTACCTTTAAATTATTCAAAATGTTATTATTCCCTTTTTGTGTCAATGTTTACTAGCTCATGAGGAATTAGTGTGGTTATTCTTTATTCTATTTGTCAAATGGACTTTTACACCTGGACTAGTGGCATATACATCCGCTTATCCAATTTGCAAAAAGAGCTGGCAACGGGGTGCCCAGTCCCAATTAATTACAACTTTAACCAATTAATTCTCTTCACACTTTTGCCCTGATTCATCAGTAAGCAATGACAAACAGTGAAATACCTGCATGTGTGTAAACCAAAGAGAAAGAGGGATGATCTGCCTTGCTGGTAGAAATAACGTCCTTCATGGGAGCCGCTCTTAAAAGTCCGTTTGACAGGTAGAATACTGTTCTCACCCGCTACCATTCGTTGACAATTAACAAACACCTCTCAAAAATAGATACTCCTCCATGGTATGTGATTGATGGAAGGCACCCGAGGATTCGGTTAGCCATGGCTTGTGTTAGCAAGGTTGGGAGGAGTATCAAATATTTTATGCAATCTCTATATGCTTTCAAAAACCTAAAAGCTCTAGCACATGACTTAATCCCTGCTTCCCTCTGCGAAGGGCCTTTCTTTTACTTTTATGTTGAGTCAGTTTTCCTATTCTTTCTGTCTTCCACAAGCAAACACTAGTGTCAACTTTGTTACAACATGCGTTATATGCAACGTATTGGACTTGTTATACTACTTTGTGTTGACGATATCCATGAGATAAATATGTTGAAAGTTGAAGCAAATGCTGAAACTTAATTCTTCCTTTGTGTTGATTAAATACCTTTTATTAGAAACTATTGCTTTATGAGTTAACACTTATGCAAAACTTTTGATGCTTGTCTCGAAAGTACTATTCATGAAAACGTTTAGCTTGTGTGATTCATTGTTTACTCATTATCTATTTGGTAGCAAATTATAGACCATTGACTTGGATCACTTCATTCATTTACATGTGCCTTGCAATATTATATGATCAAGATTATGATGGTAGCATGTCACCTCAAAAATTATTGTTTTTATCGTTTACCTACTCGAGGACGAGTAGGAACTAAGCTTGGGGATGCTGATACGTCTCAAACGTATCTATAATTTTTGATGTTCCATGCTTGTTTTATACCAATTGCTACATGTTTTGTATACACTTATGTCATTTTTATACATTTTCTGGGACTAACCTATTAACAAGATGCCACAGTGCCAGTTCCTGTTTTCTGCTGTTTTTGTATTCCAGAAAAGCTAGTCTGGAAATATTCTCGGAATTGGACGAAAATTTACGGAGGCCCCTATTTTACCAGAAGACTCCATGGGCCAGAAGGACAAGTCCGGGGGAGGCCCGAGGGCCCCACACGTGGGCTCGGCGCGGCCAGGAATCTCCCGGCGCCCTGGGGTGGTGTCGCCTCCTCGTGCACCGCCTCGCGACGCCCTTTGGACTATATATTGCCCCTGACCTAAAACTCACGGAACAATGACGATTTCCCCAGAAAAGTTCCAGAGCTCCGCCGCCCGAAACCAAGTTTCGGGGGTCAGAAGGTCCTGTTCGGCACCCTGCCGGGACGGGGATTGACCCCCGGAGCCTTCTCCATCGACGCCACCGCCTCCATCATGCTCCGTGAGTAGTTCCCCCATGGACTACGGGTTCTAGCTGTAGCTAGTTGGTACTCTCTCTCCCATGTACTTCAATACAATGATCTCATGAGCTGCCTTACATGATTGAGATCCATATGATGTAATCGGTGTTGTGTTTGTTGGGATCCGATGAATATTGAATACTATGTCAAGTTGATTATCAATCTATCTTATATGTTATTTAAGATCTTGCATGCTCTCCGGTACTTGTGGTTACCTTGATCAAGTAGTTGCCTGTATCTCCAAGAGGGAGTATTTATGCTAGATAGTGGGTTCATGCCTCCATTTAATCTGGGACAGTGACAGAAAGTTCTAAGGTTGCGGATGTGCTGTTGCCACTAGGGATAACCTAACAATGCTATGTCCACGGTCATATGTATTTGTTTACATTACGCACTTTACTTAATGCAATTATCCGTTGCTTGCAACTTAATACCAACGGGGGACTCGGATGACAACCCGGCGGTGGATTATTAGTCATAGATGCTGTTGGATAACGGTCTATGTATCTTGTCGTAATGCCCAATTAAATATCATAGTAGTCATCATGTCATATATATGCATTGTCATGCGCTCAATATTCTGTCAATTGCCCAACTGTAATTTGTTCACCCAACACTTGTTATTGGAGAGTTACCACTAGTGTAGATAGCTGGGAACCCCGGTCCATCTGTAATCATCATTGCTTTTCCGTCAACTCCACGCAAGCAACTATTTTCTGGTGCCATTGCTTCTGTGTTACTGCTACTGTTGCTCTCATATTACTGCTGCTTTCACATCACGTTTGTTACTAGTGCTTTCTCAGGTGTGGTGGAATTGACAACTCCGCTGCTAAGGCTTATAAGTATTCTTTGTCTCCCTTGTGTCGAATCAATAAATTTGGGTTTTACTTCCCTCGAAGACTGTTGCGATCCCCTATACTTGTGGGTTATCAATACGTGACAGTGTCAAGTACATTCGTAGCTCACTGGCTAGAAAAGAAAAGTTTGAAGAAATTGTTGAGCAAGTTGGCATATGAGGTGGCAAAAGTCCAAGCCTTGATACTCCAACTCGCTGGAATTCAACATAGATGATGATTGATACAACAAGAGAGTATTGTGGAGTGTTCGATTCCCTGGACATTCAAGGTACAAATTATCCCTTCAAACCATCAGTTGAGGATTGGGAAACAGCTGATGTCATTTGCAGGCTATTGAAGGTATTCTATGATGCCACGAATGTGGTTTCATGCACTAAATACCCCACAACCAACTTGCACTTTCATGAAAGTGAAGCTCACGCTTGATTAACAACATTATGAAGAGGGGC
Source organism: Poa pratensis (assembly GCA_947311845.1). Taxonomy (NCBI): domain Eukaryota; kingdom Viridiplantae; phylum Streptophyta; class Magnoliopsida; order Poales; family Poaceae; genus Poa; species Poa pratensis. The sequence continues at coordinate 14,917,597 of CAMZMU010000081.1, read as the reverse complement.
ACTGAGTTTGGTAATGTCGTCATGTACATGAAGACAAAACTAAACAAGTACTAGAAGTTGTCATGGGTAAATCTTTGCATTCCAGTGATATTTTAGACAAGCAATTCAAGTTGAAATATCTTGAGTTTCGGTTCGTCTCAGAATTTGGGGATGATGCTGAGGCAATGAACAATAAAATAAAAGGTGTGTTCCAAGGGTTGTTCAATGAATACCTCCAACTGAATGACAATGGTTCAGACCCCAGTACCCAAGAAGGTGATGACAGCATGGTTGTAGCATTTCAATATTCTATGGCTGTCTGGGATAAACATGTCACCCTGAGTGCTCGATCAACAAATTTGGATTCCACTGAATTAGATTCATATGTGCAAAGGTACCCATCCGTCGATGTGATCAGTTCCACATCCTAGCATGGTGACAGATGAATTCGGTTGAATACCCAACAGTTGGTCGTATGGCTAGAGATATCTTGGTGGCACCTGCATCTTCAGTGGCATCAAAGTCAGCCTTTAGTACCGGGAGGCGAGTCTTGTCTGATTTTTGGAGTAGAATGCCACCAAAAACAGTCAAAGCTCTCGTTTGTCTACAAGACTGGATAAGACGACTGCTAATACTGAGCGCAGCATAGCTTCGGTCCATGACATAATTCTTGAAATGGAAGGTAATCCTTGTTGTCAGCTCCTTGTAATGGTGCCCTAGTGCTATGGTTTCTTTCACCTAATGCTGATTTAGAGCATCATCTCCTGTAGCTTACTCTGGGTCAGTGGAGTTTTGAACTAGTGTATGGTTCCGTTAGAGCAGGACTTCGTTTCTTTCACCTAGTGCTTATTTATGAAAGAACATTTCTTAATCCTTTGTGTTTTGTGTTAGGAAACAATTAAAACTAGTGATAGTTTTAATCTGGTGTTAAGTGATGCAGGGTTTTAGGTAATTTAATCATGTATGCATCAACACCAAAAAGTATGAGAGAAAAGAGCCAATGCAATTTTCTGAATATATGTTCAGTCTGGAGAAGACCCAAGAAGATGGTCAAGGAGAAGAAGAAGAAGAGAAGGAAGAAGGGCCATGGCGGTACTACCGCCCTCCAGGCGGTACTACCGCTCCTGCATATGGCGCCCTGAAGGCCGCCACGTCACCCCCCCCGGCGCCGCCCCAGCCGAGCCGGCGGTACTGCCGCCCGCACTGCCGCCAAAACCCCTCTTGGATCACATGTGCGGCACTGAGGGCGGTACTACCGCTGGTACTGCCGCCCGTGCAAAGTCAACGCTCCTTCGGCCCGTACCAGCGGTACTACCGCCCGTACGAGCGGTACTACCGCTGCTGCGAGAACCGACCAGGCCTTTGAGCCTTGTAATCTCCACCTACCCCACCTACCTTTCCCTTTTGTCTCTAGACTATAAATAGGAGTTCCCCATCTCAGATCTAGGTCAGACTAAGATTAGACTTTGAGTTGAGCTTTGCTCCTTTCCACCTGTGTTGATGTTGCCTCCTATGGAGGTGAATCAAGGCCTCCCCTTGTGGAGTTGAATCAAGACCTCCCCTTGTGGAGAAGATCCCTCTAGTGGATTCAAGGCTTCTTCTTCTAGTTGCGATTACTTGTCAATCTTTCCTCTTTGAGTGACTTGATTGAACCGGTGGGATTGACCGGTGAGAGAAACAATCCTAAGAGTAAGGTTGCTTGGAGTTTGAGAATCGGGGGCTGCCCTTGGGGTTTGGTTACCGGTTGAATTCGTCCTAGTTGCTTTGCTATTTACCGGGTATTTGACTTTCCCCTCTCATGTTCTTCGCGTTCATCGCGTTCGTCGTTCATCCGACCTCAATCCATGAAAATCGGCACCCTACCCGCATCATATGGTATCAGAGCTTGGGTTTACACGGATTGATTTGTGTTTCCACCCCCAAATCCACCAAAATTTTCTTTGATTTTGAGAAATTCGAAAATTTTCGCCAAAAATAGCCACAAATTGCTTTTGGGTCGATCTGAGATTTGAGTGCGTTTTTGCAAGTTTTGATCCATAGATCTATTGCTAAACTAGTTGATCTACCTTACTTTGCGTTCCCATAGCCTAATTACATCATTTGGCCCTCCGATTTGAAGTTTTCGTGTAAGTTTTTTCGCCCAAATCATTCAAAATCGCGTTTCGGGCACGAATCTGCGTCCAGGAGCGGTACTACCGCCCCGTACAAAGGTACTACCACCCCCAGCGGTACTACCTCCCACAGTACCTCAAAAACGGCCTTCTGGAGTGCATGTGCGGTACTAGGAGCGGTACTACCGCCCCTTCCAGCGGTACTGGCAGAAAACTGCATTTTCTGAAAATTTCTTTTGCCCATATCTTTTGATTCCGTACTCCGTTTTTGGTGTTTTTCGACTCGTTTCGAAGCTACAAACAAGCTTTACGTCACCATTGCGGAAGATCCACCATCCACCACCACCCAAATTCATGGGCAAGCACGAAACTTTTACACCAAAGGGTGAAGATCGTCGACGAAAGGTATAACATCATGAATCTTTTCCCCTTGTCATTCCTTTGTGAGCCACACTATATCTTTGCGATTACCATGTCCTATTGAGGCTAGCTCTTGATGATTGCTTGGGTTTTGCACATTTGCACCGTGTAGTTTCCGAGCAAAAGTACTTGCGCTAGTTGGCATATATCTTGTGTTGGCATCAAAGAAGTGAGTGTGCAAAAGAGAAAAGAAGCAAAAAGTGCAAGAAAAGAAAAGAAAGAGACACCACTTGCCATATCTCTTGTAGGAAGCGCGCAAAAGCTCGATGAACATCTAGTAGGTGGTAATTTTTGTGCAAATCTTGTAACCCACGAATATTTTGCAATCGAGCTAGTGGCTCTCCTTGTACTTGTGCAACATGAGCTTGTAGTCTTCGCTAGGATCATTTGGTTCTTTAGCTCATTTCTTGGTTGCATAAGTCTCATTTATCTCTCTGTGCGTGTGTTTCCTTGACTTTCTTTCCTCTTGTTGGAGATTGGCTTGTTTTGCCTTGTGATCGTCGTGGTTCTCTACTTGCTTTTACAATATCTTGGTTTTCGGATTGGTTCCATTTGCTTTCCACCTACCATACGTTCCTATCCTCATAAGTGTGTGTGTGTGTTGGGTGTTAGAACCGGATTCTCTTTCGTCAAGCAACTCTATTCCTACGATATAGTTTCTCTTGGTTCTCCATTTCTACACATTTGACTTGTTCTTGAGATCATGTTTAGGGGAAGTACAAATGGAAGCTCAAGCTCGGATGATGATATCCATGGAGGAATTCTAAGTGCCATTGGCTATGTCACACACAACGAGTTCGCGGGCCTTCAACATCTTGTTCAAGATGGGCTTGGTCGCTATGAGCGCCGTCTTCAAGCACAAGAAGCCAACTTCAATGACCAAATGGCGCGCGTGACCGAAGCTATCAACAACCTTGCGCAACATCGATGTTCTTCTTCGGGCTCCCATCGTACAAGAAGCATATCAAGGTCCACACACTCACGACATGCACGTCATGACCCTCATCATGAAGAACCGCAACAAGCTCGTCAAGACATTCCAAGGCACGCAGCACATGATCAACATCGCCATGAAGTGGAACACCCACCTTCGCCTAGAGCGCACCATGACAAGGGACATCAAGAACAACATCGACAAAATGGTGGACGTCGTGAACGAACTCCTTCACCACCACCTCAACATCATGAACATCAAGACCCTTGGCCAATGACAATGGTGTCCCGGGTGCACATGACTATGGGGACCAAGGTCGTCACCGCCATCCTCCAAGACCACGCCATAACAATCGTGCGCATGAGCCTCGCCAACACCAAGAGCATCATCCTCAACATGAGCCTCATCACCGCCAAGAGCGTCCGCATGATCGTCACCACCACAACAACACCGAATCAAGTGATATGGAGTACAACCAACATCGTGATGATGGATTACACCGAAGGAGACGTGGACATGCATTCCCACATCCAAACCGTCAAGATGACGATGACAACTTGAACAACCTTCGCTTTTATATGCCTAAGTTTTATGGAACAAGCGACCCGGAAGCATACCTTTCATGGGCACTTAAGGTTGACAAGATCTTCCGAGTTCGAAACTACTCCGAGAACAAGATGGTTGCCTTAGCATCAATGGAATTTGAAGATTATGCTCTTTGTGGTGGGAACAACTTCAAGATTCACGTGTGGACACCCATCAACAACCAATCAACACTTGGGTTCAGATGAAGGAAGCGATGTACAAGCGCTTTGTGCCAACCCACTACACTAGAGACTTGTACAAGAAATTGCAAGAGTTGAAGCAAGGGTTAAAATCCGTTGATGAGTACTTATAAGGAAATGGAAATTTCCATGATGAGAGCCAATATTGAGGAATCGGAAGAGCAATCAATGGCTCGTTTCATGAATGGCCTCAACTATCCCATCAAGAAGATTGTGGAATTCCAACCCTATGCCACCTTGGTTGAGCTAGTCCATCAAGCCACAAAGGCCAAGCGTCACGTGCTTGAAGAGCTCAAATATCTCAAGACCAAGGCATTCTTCGCTAACAAGCCTTCATCATCCACACCTACATCCGCGCAAGCTCCTCATCAAGCGAACACTAAATGTCCTCCAAGAGCTACTACACCATCCACTCAAACTACTCAACCGTTCAAGAATGCACCTACCTCAAGCAACACACCACAAAGATCTTCCGTCGGCACAAGAGGATTGCAATGCTTCAAGTGTGGAGGACAAGGACACAAATCCTTTGAGTGCACAAACAAGAAGGTTGTAACAGCCCAAAGTTTGAGAACCTAAAAAGCTGAGTAAAATTTCCACTTTTGTATTTCATTGCATCATGGCATCCATTTTAAGTTGCTAAACAACACACTAATTGGTTTGGCACCATTAAAAAAACAAACTGCCAAACTTGCTTTAACAATTCTCAAAACAATGAAGGCACTCAAACTTGCAAAACAAAAATACTTGACATCTTATATTTGTCAAGGAAGTTCCAAGAGTTCAAAAATACTATTTTGAGCTTGCTCTAAAATTTCTAAAGGATTATAAGTTGGGAATTTAGCAAAATGCCCTATCTTAAACCTCTATGAACAAAGGTTGCTCAAAACATTTTATTTTGCAACCCCAATTTTTGTGGTGCTTCTACATGCTGTTGGGAGGCTACAAGAATTTTCTCAGATTTTTGTAAAATGTTTAAGTGCCTCGATAAAATCACTGAAATGCTGCTGGAATTAAAAGAAACAGAAAAGGACCAATCTGTAAATGGGAAAATAAGAACAGGGGGCTTTTCGCAAAACCGTCTTCTTCTCCCTATAGCGACCGAGCTGCTCCAGCTCGCGCCGCACCAGCTCGTCGCCGCGCCCTCCTCTGCTCGCCGTTGACCACGCGGGGAGGATAAGGTCACCGCCGAGGTCGCCCTCTCTCTCTCTCCCCCCGTTATTTTTCCCCGTTTCCTCTCTCTCTCGTCTCCTGCCATGGACGAACCTTAGCTAGCTCGTCGCCGACGCATCGCCGCCGTTCTGCGCCTCTCCGAGCCGTGCCGAGCAACGCAGAAGCTCCGCCTCGTCCTCCTCTTCATCCTCACCGCAGGAATCGAGCCGAGACGCCGTACATTCCCGAGAATCGAGCTCGCCGTCCCCGACGTCCACCGCGCTCCGGGCAAAATCACCGTCGATTCCGACTGCCCCCGTCTTCGCCGAGCCTTCCCACGCGCCCAGGGTGAGCTTGCGAACCTCCCTGTGCCCTCTGCCGTCTCGAGCGCTCTCCGCAGCCGTGGTTTCGCCGTAGTTCGCCGTCGCCCGCGATTTTTGCCGCGCGTCGGATATTCCGAGTCGCTTCCGATCAGATAATCCGAGCAACCCCAGTACGGGTTAGTTTCAGTCCTTAGCAGAATTTCAGTCCATCCCCGACGATCGGATAATCCGAGCTAGCCAAAATTCGGATTATCTGAATAACATCAGTGCTCCAAACAACTGTTTGCCTTCAGGTCCTTAGCCGTTTCGAACCAGGTTCACCGGATATTCCGATCCCAACTTCATCGGATAATCCGATTAACCAGCTTCAACTGTAATGCTAATCAATCTTCAGCTCACTCTCTGTACTTGTTGCAAGGATGTATGCAAGTTAACAATAGGGTTCATCTTTTCCAATTAACAAGTAAAGTTGCTACTTTACTTAACCCCACGGTGTATTCGAGTTGTGCCCTTTACGCATCCAAACTCCGTTTAAGTTGAATAGCTTGAATCATCCTCATCTCGGGGATTTAAAATGTCATGCCATCATGTGTTTGCGCATTGTATTTGTTAAAGCATGTGTGGTAATTGATTGTTTCTTCCGGTGTTTTATGCTTCGATAGATCAAGCAGTCGGGTTACACCGCAATACCCGACAATCCGTACTAACAGCACGTTGAGCAAGGCAAGCGTAATCCCCCCTCTGAGCATGTCTCCTCCTATATTTCCGCAAATATTTTCTCCACTACAATATTGCATGCGGTTCTAAATGTCAATTTTTATTGGATTAGAGTATCCTATAGTTGCATTAAGTTTTCGATTCCATTACCTGTTTCCCTCCTATTATCCATAGGTTTGTATTGTTGGCCTGAGATACTTAACTATGCTATGTTGATGCTTAGCCATGCTTAGTTAAATGTTTATTCGTCCGATGGATATTTCATGTTGGAAACCGATGTGGAAATGTTCGGATGATGGTGGAGGAATTGTGGTGACAGGTAATAAAATGCTTAAAGGTGGGATGAGAGGCCACTGTGGTTGTGGTGCTTTGTCTCGTTCTCGCCGCCTAGGTGCGAGTTCTTTACCTCTTGAACCAAGACTAAGCGTGCAACCATGCGTGAGGCCTATGCAATTGCAGGAACCCTTATTCGACTAAATAACTTGTGAGGGGCTGGCCAGGGTCCTCTAGTTCGAGCTTCCATTTGCGCGTGCGTGAAGATGGTGGTTGAGAATGGGATGAGGATTGTGGTGTTAGGAAAATGAGTGGTCGTGGGGCAGGGTGTTGGAGGCACTGAACCTGTCCTACCGCCACTGATGATCCTGGAAAGTCTCGAGCGAGGGAGAAGTCGTCACCGCTCCCACCCAGCCGGCTTTCCCCAGAAGAGAGCTAAGAGGTAGGCAATGGGCCGGACGGTACACGTGGCAAACATTGTACACCCCTGCAGGGTAAATCTTTTCGAAAAGCCGTGTCCGCGGTTATGGACGACTTGGGAAAGGACGATAAGATCATAGAATAACTTGAACGGAATGATTAAAACCTGAGTACTAAAGGTACTACTCAAGAATGCAAGGTTAGCTTCCTCGAGGGTGATTCGGGGAGGTGCCTTTGTAGAACAGGTACAGTGATGATGGTGGTTGATGATGAGAAAGGTGATCAAGAGAAAAGAGTTACTCCTTATCCCGTTTAAAAAAATAATCTGATTAGTCAATGCCATGGAGTTATGTTTCTATAAATAAAATCAGCTTTATGCAAAACAGCCATAAAACCTTGAAAGCCTCATCGAGCTAAAGCTCTATATTTAATCTTGCGAGTTCGTCGAACTCAACGTTGTTTGTTTTCTTTCAGAGGAGGACTTCACCGACCTCGAAGGTGGGTTCTTTGTGGACGTCGACGAGTAGTCTGGGGTTCCTAGGTGGCAGCTTGGGACATCCCGGAACAGCTGGCGTTGGATGTTTTATCTGTAGGTCTCTTAGGCCATAATTTGGATCTTGTTATTTAGAACAACTTAATTCGCTTCCGCATGTTGTACTGTTGGGTCTGTGACCTCTGGTTGTGATTTGTTATCTTTCTCTATTTTAAGAGTTGAACTATAATGATTTGTGTCATAGAGTCTGTGATGTGCCAGTTGTTCCACAAGTCTTGATCTCTCTATTATGCATTGATAGTTGTGCCTGTGTTAAGGCATCTATCGGGGCGTTGCGTTGCCGATGATCCATTCCGAGCAACGCCTGCCAAAGGTTTTGGCCGGGGATTGGTAAACCCGTAACCTCCGGTTGTATCGCTTAACCGGTGACACACAGCATCTGTGTATAGCAGTCGGATCGGGGCGCCACAAAGGTCATGGTGGTCAACGACATGTGAGAATATGAGTCGATGAGTGAAGATGAATACCATGCTTTGAACCAAGCCACCGCAACGCAAAATGTTGAAGAAGACTCCAATGACATCTATTGCGATGGGGATAACAACCCTTCATTGGTTGTGGCAAGAGCATTAACCGCCAATGTCCAAGTAGAAGAAGACCAAAGATGCAACTTGTTTCAAACAAGTGCGGGAATCAATGAAAAGTCTATCAAGGTCATCATCGACGGTGGAAGTTGCCACAACTTGGCTAGTAAAGAGCTTTGTGATAAGCTCAACTTGAAGTTCAAGAAACATCCACACCCATACCATGTGCAATGGTTGAGTGAGTCCGGATCCGTCAAGATCCAACACATGGTACAAGTGTCCTTCAAGATTGGAGCTTATGAAGACACCGTTGATTGTGATGTGGTGCCTATGTCCGTTTGTCACTTACTTCTTGGACGCCCATGGCAATATGACAAGGGTGCAATGCATGATGGAAGGACAAACTACTATAGCTTCACGAGCAACAACAAGAACTATGTCCTCCGTCCCATGACACCAAGCCAAGTAATTGCCGACAACGCCAAGACAATAGCACGAGCACAACAAGAGAAAGTTTCTAGTGAGAAGAGTGGTGAGAGAGAGATCCACCAAAAAGTGAGTGAGTGCCAAAAGCCAAATGAGAGTGCACATACTAAGAGAGTTCCACAAGGCATGTCCTTGCTTGCCACCAAAAGAGAGATGCGAGAGTTGAGAGAAAACCCATCCACCCTCCACTATGTCCTCATATACAGGGGAGAGGTTTCTTTGACAAACACCTTCACAAACAATCCTCCTCCTTTGATGTCTCTTTTGCAAGAATTTGAAGACGTGTTTCCACGAGAAGTGCCACCGGGACTACCTCCTCTTCGCGGCATCGAGCACCGCATCGACCTCATCCCGGGCGCCCCTCTACCGAACTACGCCCCATACCGCACCAACCCCGAGGAGACCCAGGAAATTGAACGGCAAATACAAGAGCTCCTTTCCATGGGTCACATTCGAGAAAGCTTGAGCCCGTGCGCCGTGCCCGTGATCCTCGTCCCCAAGGCCGACAACACGCTTCGTCTATGCATGGATTGTCGCCCCATCAACGCCATCACCGTAAGGTATCGCCACCCTATTCCCCGCCTCGATGACATGGTGGATGAGCTTAGTGGTGCTTGCATCTTTTCCAAAATCGATCTTAAAAGTGGATACCGCCAAATAAGAATTAGTGAAGGTGACGAATGGAATACCGCTTTCAAAACTAAACTTGGTCTTTATGAATGGTTAGTCATGCATTTGGTCTTTCCAATGCACCTTCCACATTTATGCGTCTTATGAACCATGTTTTGTGACCTTTCATTGGCAAATTTGTTGTGGTATACTTTGATGACATCTTGATCTATAGCAAGTCTTTGGATGAGCACACTTCACATGTTGCTCAAGTTTTGTTGGCTCTTCGAAATGAACGGATTTATGCCAATCTTTCCAAATGCACCTTTGCAACCAACAAGCTTGTTTTCTTAGGATTTGTTGTTTCTTCCAATGGAGTTGAAGTTGATGAAGCTAAAATCGAAGCAATTCGCAATTGGCCATTTCCTATGTCACTTGCCGAGTTGAGACGTTTTCTTGGATTTGCTGGATTCTATCGCTGCTTTATTGCGAACTTTTCCACCATTGCTTGCCCTCTTCATGAACTTACCAAGAAAAATGTACCTTTCATTTTGGGCCATGAGCAAGATTTTGCCTTCAATGAGCTCAAAAGATTGTTAACCGAAGCTCCCCTTCTTGTTTTACCGGATTTTTCAAAAACATTTGAAATTCATTGTGATGCTAGTGGTTTAGGCATTGGAGCCGTGCTTATGCAAAATGGTAGACCAATTGCTTACCATCGCGAAAAACTTGATGGAGCACGTTTGAATTACCCCATCTATGGCAAGGAATTGTTTGCTTTGATTCGAGCTTTAGATGTTTGGCAACACTACCTTCGTCCTAAGGAGTTTATCATCCACTCCGACCATGAGTCCTTGAAGTTTTTGAAAACTCAAACAAGTTTAAACAAACGACATGCTAAGTGGGTTGAGTTCATAGAATCCTTTCCCTATGTCATCAAGTATAAAAAGGGCAAAGAGAATGTTATAGCGGATGCTCTTTCCCGCAAAACCAACCTACTTACGCATCTTGAAATCAATGTTTTGGGTTTAGAGGAGATCAAGAATCTTTATTCCACGGATACTTTTTTTGGTCCAATTTTTGCCATGTGCACGGAACATAAAGGAATTGATGATTTCTATTTGCACAAAGGATTTTTGTTCAAGGCTAACAAACTATGCATACCCGAGTCTTCGCTTCGTTTGGTCCTTTTGAAGGAATCGCATGGAGGCGCCTTAATGGGACACTTTGGACGTGACAAGACCTTTGCAATGCTCTCCACAAACTACTATTGGCTAAGGATGTACCGTGATGTGGATCGCTTTTTTGACGATGTTCGACATGTCTCAAAACTAAGTCTACTCTAAACTCTCATGGCTTATATACACCTTTGCCTATTCCACATCACCCATGGTCCGACATAGCTATGGATTTTGTCTTAGGACTCCCACGCACAAAAACAAACAAAGATTCCATATTTGTCGTCATTGATCGATTCTCTAAGATGGCACACTTCATACCATGCAACAAGACCGACGATGCTTCACACATTGCTACTTTGTTTTTTAGGGAAATCGTCCGTCTTCATGGAGTGCCAAAGACCATTGTTTCGGATCGTGACGTCAAGTTCGTGAGTTACTTTTGGAAGACTTTGATGGCCAAGATGGGCATCAAGCAACTATTCTGCACCGCATACCACCCTCAAACCGACGGTCAAACCGAAGTGGTGAACCAAAGCCTATCCACACTCCTTCGTGTATTGATCAAGCCCAACTTGAAGAATTGGTAAGAGTGCATCCCACACGCCGAGTTCGTCTACAATCGAGCACTACACCGCGCAACAAAGAGAACACCATTCGAGGTCGTCTATGGCTCCAACCCCTACACCACGCTCGACATGCTACCACTTCCACTCTAAGAGCAAGTCTACATGGACTTCGACAAGCGCGCCGCTTACATGAAGACACAAGGGCCACGCTAGAGAAGCACAATGAAGTCCATGCCACGAAGATGAACAAGCACAAGCGCGCCATGATCTTTGAAGAAGGAGACCTTGTTTGGCTACATCTACGCAAAGACCGCTTCCCCAACGAGAGAAAGTCTAAGCTAGCACCAAGAGGAGATGGGCCTTTCAAGGTACTCAAGCGCATCAACAACAATGCATACAAGATCGACATCCCCAAGTCCAAGTACGGCGTACATGACACCTTCAACGTAGCCGACATCTCGCCTTACCATGCGAATCCAAGTGATGATGAGAGCGAAGAGTCGAGGACGACTCTTTCCCAGGGGGGAGATGATGTAGTGCAACCTAGGCACACCACACCAATGCCTAATGGTCCCATGACAAGATCAAGAGTCAAAGCCCTTCATGAAAAGGTGACCTCGCTCCTCTCTATGTGTGATTTCGACACTCCTTTGAATGGTTTGCTACTTCATGCTGGTACCTTGTGCATACTCAGGAACCACCGTGATGACGACCTACAATGGAGTGGAGAAGATGAGCAAGAGAAAGTCCAAGATGATGGAGAAGATGACCAAGAGAAGACCGAAGAAGATGGTCAAGGAGAAGAAGAAGAGAAGGAAGAAGGGCCATGGCGGTACTACCGCCCTCCAGGCGGTACTACCGCTCCTGCATATGGCGCCCAGAAGGCTGCCACGTCACCCCCCGGCGCCGCCCCAGCCGAGCCGGCAGTACTGCCGCCCGCACTGCCGCCAAAACCCCCTCTCGGATCACATGTGCGGCACTGAGGGCGGTACTACCCCCGGTACTGCCGCCCGCGCAAAGTCAACGCGCCTTCGGCCCGCACCAGCGGTACTACCGCCCGTACGAGCGGTACTGCCGCTGCTGCGGGAACCGACCAGGCCTTTGAGCCTTGTAATCTCCACCTACCCCACCTACCTTTCCCTTTTGCCTCTAGACTATAAATAGGAGTTCCCCATCTCAGATCTAGGTCAGACTAAGATTAGACTTTGAGTCGAGCTTTGCTCCTTTCCACCCATGTTGGTGTTGCCTCCTATGGAGATGAATCAAGGCCTCCCCTTGTGAAGATGAACCAAGACCTCCCCTTTTGGAGAAGATCCCTCTAGTGGATTCAAGGCCTCTTCTTGTAGTTGCGATTACTTGTCAATCTTTCCTCTTTGAGTGACTTGATTGAACCGGTGGGATTGACCGGTGAGAGAAACAATCCTAAGAGTAAGGTTGTTTGGAGTTTGAGAATCGGGGGCTGCCCTTGGGGTTTGGTTAGCGATTGAATTCGTCCTAGTTTCTTTGCTATTTACCGTGTATTTGACTTTCCCCGCTCGTGTTCTTCGCGTTCATCGCGTTCGTCGTTCATCCGACCTCAATCCGTGAAAATCGGCACCCTACCCGCATCAGATGGTCTCTCCGAGTTGTTTGTTTCAAAAGAGAGCATGAAGAGGAATAGATATGATGCCTTGAGCAATGAGGCCGAAGGTTTCTGCATGTCTGATGGTGAAGACCATGAAGATATGTACCGAAGGCTCAAGACCATTGCAACTACCTTTAAAGGTCTCGGTGCACATTATGTTGATGATGCTTGGATCAACAAAAGTATGTGAGTGCTCTCATGCCATTAGAGTCTGTTGACTTAAAGAGTCTACAAGGAACACACAACTACCATCAAATGTCCTCCAATGAAGTGATGCAAAAAATGCAAGCATTTAAGGTTGACACCAAGAATGCACAAGATAATCGAGCTCGTGCCATTGGGATGCACAAGGGTGTGTCTCTAGCTTTGAAGGCCAAGGTGGTGAATGAAGAAGAAGAAGAAGTAGGGTTTGATGAAGGCATAAGCAACTTGCATCCCGAAGATCTCAAGCATGCCTATAATGAGCATTTGGCCCTTGCTTAAAAAGCTTTTTGGAATGACCCGGCCAAGGCAAAGGCTCAAGTTGATCAAAGAAACTATTCAAGTGGGAAGAAGGAGTTTGCTACAAAACAAGGACATGCTTCCATTGCCATGACAAGTATCACTTTGTCGCCGAGTGTCCTTATGAGAAGAGAGAAGACCATGGTGGAAGGCTTATCCTCAAGGACAAGTCAAAGATGGTTCAAAAGAAGCCATTTGTCAAGAAGAGGCCATTCAACAAGAAGCCTTCAAGAATTGTGTTGATATCCCAAGAGGAGTACCTATCCGGAGATTCCGAAGAAGAAGAAAAAGAGGAAACTACTAGTGAAGTGGCTACATTGACAATCACTTAAACCTCATCCTCATCTCTCTTTGAATCCCCCAATGAGAACATGTAGCGTACCTGCACTTAGAAATTGGCAAGGTACCTGTGTATAGTGCAAACCCCTGGATCGATTCATTTGCACACACAGTCTAAGATGAATTATCACAACATTGTATCAATTATTACACGCGGATCCAGTACTTAGGAAAATACTCATTACAAATTGCATAGCACGAAGCTAGCTTTGAAAGAGTAAAGCAGCGGAAAACATTATTCTTCAGTGAGTCTCCATCATCTTCATGTGCCACAGGCGAAAACATGTTGGTTGCAGACTCGAAACCCTTAACGAAACTCACTCGTCGTCAGAACAATCTGCAACAAATAAAAATTTGCAACAGAGTGGGTCAGATACCATTAAAAAATGGATCTGGCAAGTGACACTATGTGGACACTTAATGGAATAACTCTATAACCTATATGCATATTTGGCTGGTGGAGTTCAAGGCTGTTTTGCATGAAAGCCAATTTTTCCTAACACTTTGTAAAACATTTTCCTCAAAATGTTTGAGACAATATGGCATGAAATCCATAGTCTCGTCTACCCTTGTTCACTCATCAAAATTTTACTTAAAGAAATTGAGATGTTGGGAGCCTCCGTTGACATCCTTGATCAGCTGCTTGAATTGTCCGTAACCGGGGACACGGCTAAGTACTTAGTTTTTAACTCTGCAGAGGTTGTGCACTTTCACCATTAGACCCAACAAACCCAAACTATCCTCAAGCACTCAAATTGTGCTAAGGAAAAGGAAAGAGTTGAGACGAGACTTTTCAGAAGCATTTTCCCATCCCATACCGCCTTGACGCGCTCCCATCTAACCTTCTACCACCACCTGTCAAGTCGGGATGAGTCCACGCAACTTAATCCATCTAGCCAGAGCCCATATGACTAATGGCTGCACGGTAAGCAACTTCACTTAGAGAAACATTGGTCCCTTTAATCCTGGGTGGCAATCCACAAGTGAATAAACACTCAACTCTGACAGCCATGCAAGCCCAAATCCACCCAGGTGATAAATTAACTTAGTAGAATTTAACTTTTCAATAAAACACTTTTGCATAGCATCAATAATTCTACCAAGTTATCAATAGGATTCTAGACACAACTAGTGTAAAGGAGATAGTAGTTTTAGCATAGCAATACCATCCTACACATGCATATAAAGAAATACACTAAGTCATGCATAGAAAAATACTTAGGAAATTTATGGGGTGTGCCACTTGCCTTGGCAACAGGGAGTGCGGTAGTAGCAGTTGCAACAACCTTCGTCTCTCTCCGAAATTTCTAGCACATCAAACAATTCACAATAAATATGCAGCCAAACAATACTTAAAAATATGACATGCATGAGATGCAGAATGATACAAGGAATTATGATGTGAATGACATACAGAACAAAATAAGGAAAAATACATAAAATAACCTAATCCAATTGGCTAAGGCAAGGTCAAGGTTGAGCAAAAATAAACTTGATAAAACGACAACTTGAAAAGTTGTAAGGCTAAACATATTCTACTCCTTTGCAGTTTCATTGATCTTCAATGGTCTTTAATTAGCACTCTAGGAACTTAGTCATAAACACAAAAGACTTGGTCTACGTCCAAAGTGTAAGACAAAATTAGGAAGGAGGAAAAATAGAAAGAAAGATGTAGTAGTTGGTCTTCCAAAGAATCATCTTCGGGCTTCCTTGTAGCTTTCTCCTTGGTGTGTTGACTTCATTGAATTTTGTAGACTTTGATGGTTCTGCAGTCTTGATGATGTTGGCAGCATCAAGACTGGTCTTGAGTATAACTTAGCCACCATGAAGTCTAAGAATAGAAGGAAGAAAAGAGAGGAAGGAAAGAAAGACTTAGAAAATGTAGGTGATTGGTCTTCATGAACTTCATCTTGATTTTCTTCTAAGTAATTTTACTTCTTGGAGATGCTTCTGGAGTCTTGTTTTCTTGGCTAAGTCCCTCATTGGTCTTCTAACTTCATGTTGAACCCTCCAAGGATAACAATGCAATCTTCATTGGCCCTTCATTGTTTCCACTAATTTCTAACTTAGTGGTTTTTGACTAGGAAGGTCAAAAGGGCTAACATGCATCCTCAATTTTTCTAGGAGGAATGTTATGTAAGAAGTGCAAAATATTTCTAAGGACTAGAGATGCATGCCATGCCATGAAATTATTCTAAGTTAATGCAAGACAAGTAAGATGGTCCAAAAATGACTAAGGACCAAAGGTCAAACAATGAGTCCAAATAATTTCTAAGGAAAAGTAAACAAAACATAGTTGCTAAATTTTCTAAGGAAAATACTTTAAAACAATAGTTGATAAAATTTCTAAGGACAAACACTTGTCAAAAATAACACTTAGGAAAATATTCTAAAACAACTAAGTTTTCAAGATGCTAAATTTTTCTAAGGAGAAGATTTAGCACTATTAAGATGTTAAAAAAATTCTAAGGAAATAATGTTGTCAAACTAATTATCAAATATTTTCTAAGGAAGAAAATTACTTTGTTTGGAGAGGCAAATATTTCTAAGTACTTTTTGTAACTAAAGTGATCAAAATATGACTAAGTCATTTTATTAATCGAATATATGAAGGAAATAAATTTTAATCAATTTTAATTATTAAAATAACACATAAAAAGCATTTAATCAATATTAATTACAAAAATCATAGAAAATACTTTTACAAAAATAGTAGAGTATTCCTACGGCCAAGTATTAATTAAACAAAGTTAAAGCAATTGGATTTGCCCAAAAATCAATTTTTAAATTTAAGTTAAGTCAAATTTACTTAAACAACCATTTTTAAAATTGAACCAAAATAAGTTTGACAAAACATTAAACTAATTATGCCAAAAGTTTCTACGTGTCATAAGGTTTCCAGAAATATAAAGTTTGCAAAAATTGGCCGAGCCAATAAAAAGTAGTGATAGATCTAATCTACAGGGACCTATCTGCAAAACCGCCAATTAAAAGAAAATAGAGAAATTCTTCTCCCCGCTGGCGCTGACGTGGCTTTGACCGCTTGACGTGGCGCTGACTTGGCGATGACGAGGATGCTGACTGGGCATCGACGCGGCTTTGACCGCTTGACGTGGCGCTGACTTGGCGATGACGAGGATGCTGACTGGGCGTCGACGTGGCTTGCTCTGATTCGCCCGTACCGGTTCGGTAAGTCATCTAATCTAGGCCGTACATCCTAGATCCAACGGCTCCGGGCATGTTTGACCTAAAACGGCGGCGCGGCCGGCCGGAGAAGCTTCGGTGGCGGTGGTTTCATTGCCGGACTTTCGCCGGAGAATGAAACAGAGAGAGAGGGGAGGCGGGGTTCATACCACGGGTGCAGGAGGTCAAGGCGAGGTCGAGGAAGGGGTCGCGGCGGACGGGCGCGGTCTTCTTCTCCCCGTATCGCTCGCCGGAGGTGGTCCCGCGGCGGATGGTGGAGGTCGATGAAGCGGGCGTCGATCTGGTGCACGCAAAAAGTGCGCAAAAGTGTCAGGGAGGTGCGCCAGGGCACGAGGAGGCGAATAGAGCAGATGGAAGGGCTCGGTGTCGACGAAGCTCACCGGGATTTGAAGAACACGGCGGCGGCAATGGCGGCACTCCGTGGAAGAATCCGAGCAGCCCTGTGGCGCTCGTGCTAGGGTTTTTGGGGGCAAACGATAGAGGGGAGCGTGGCGTTTATATAGGGGTGAGGGCCCGGGAAGATCGCGAGCAACTCGCGCAAATTTGGTTAGGATTTGGTTAGGGTTTGGTGGAGGAGTTCGTGCTCGTCACGAAGGAGATGACGCGCGGGTCCCACTTGTCAGCGGGACAGGAGAGGTAGGCTGGGCCTCGGCTGCTGTTTGCTACGCGTGCAAGAGAGGGGAGATGGGCTCGGCCCAGTTAGGCTAGGTTCGCATTTTTTTTCAGAAACGTTTTTCTTTTCTGTTTTATTCAAAACCAAATAACTATTGAATTTTAAAATCAAATCAAATCAAACCACTTTCAATAATTTTTATAAAAACATGCCCCACATAATTAATGTGACTTGGGGATATAATTTACAAAAGAATATATGTTACGTTCGAAATAGTTTGAATAGTATTTGCAAATGTTTTGCAAACTAGGGTTTCGAATTATTTTCTCTAACTTTTCCCGATTTGAAATAAACATAATACAAACATTTACTGAACAATTAAAGAAAAGTCAAAATATTATATAGGACATAAATTATCCTTTTGATATATTTTCTCAAATATGTTTTCAAGTGGAATTAAAATTCCCACTTTTGAAATATACAAATGCAACAATACAATATGCATATGAATGCATGCATGATTTTTCTTTTTAAAGCAAAATACATAATAGTTTTGAAAAGTTTTAAATTTTTCTGATTTTTCAACTTTTTGAAAAACCTGGGATGTTACAGAACATGCCCGACAACACTGCTCATTGTCTCATGGCCAAAGCTACCGAGGTATCACCTTCCATCCCTAAAACTATGCATGAAATGGATGATATCACTGGTCTTCGAATAAAGGAAGAAATTGTTGTTTTCGATACTTTTGTGGCTAACTTGCAAGGTGAAGCTAAGAAGCATGTTGAGTCTCTCATGAGTCAACTTGGTGTGGCCGAAGACCTCCTTGAGGTCAAAGGTCAAATTGAGAGAGAGAAGACTCTATCACGATAACATTTTTGAATGCTTCTCTTAAGGAAGAGCAAGAACTTAGGGTTTCTCTTGAGGACAAAATTGAGTCTCTTGATGAGACAAATGATCTAATTACTGCTAAAATCATTAAGGAAAGAGATCATGCTATTGCTAAATGTGAAGTGCTTAAAAAGGAGAAAGCCGAATTTGTGGTTGCTAATGCTAGACTAATTGGAGACATCGAGAAGCTTGACAAGGCTCAGAAGGCCTTGGAGAGTGTACTTCACTCTACCCTAGTCTAGTCTCATGAGCAACTACAAAATCAACTTTCTAAACTTAACACACCTAGTTCCTCTACTCTCTCTTGTGATCATGCAAATGTTATTGAGAAAAATGCTAGGTTGAAGGATGAGCTTGCCAAGGCCGCTAGGGCCAAGACCTCAATTACCAAAGGTAAAGAGAAGCTTGTTGCTCATGTGTTTGAGCAAAAGCAACATAAGGGGAAGGAGGGTCTTGGTTATGTTGCAAGGCAAAGAAGAAGAAGAGGAGCAACAAGAAGAACAAGTCCAAGCCCGCACAAGCCAAGACTCCCATTGCGAGTGGTAATGCCACTAGGGGCAAGATCACTCGTGATGACTTTGCGGGAATTGCTAACCCTCACTACATTCTATATGTTGATTATTATGGTGATGTTTATGCAAAATATGTTGGCCCTTATGATGGATATGTTGCTCGTGCTATTTGGGTTCCTAAGACCCTTGTTGCTAACCAAAGAGGACCCATTGCAAGATGGGTACCTAAAATCAAGCAATGATTTCTTGTAGGGCTATGCTTCCGGAGAGTCAAAATGGGTGCTTGATAGTGGATGCACAAGTCATATGACTAGAAGCAAGGAGCTCATGACAGAGTTGAGACCAAATAAAAATCATGCAACTGTCACATATGGTGATAAGTCAAAAGCGGAGGTAACGAGTCTCGGCAAGGTGGTAGTCGCACCGGATATCACTCTTGTGAATGTCATGCTTGCCGAGTCCCTCGGTTATAATTGACTTTCCGTTCGTGCACTTAATAAGATGGGCTTCTCCGTCTTCTTTGAACCCGATATCGTGGTACTCATGTGGAGCAAAACTCTAAATGTCACTTTCGTTGGGTACGTTGAAAATGAGTTGTTTGTGGTGGACTTTTCGGAGTCTACCAACACTCAAGCGATGTGTCTATTCGGAAAGGCCGACGTGGGGTGGTTATGGCATCACTGCTTGTCCCATGTCAATATGAGAATTTTGCAAAATCTTCACAAGGGTGGCCACATCCTTGGACTAAGAGAAAATGTTTCCTTTGCCAAAGATCGTGTTTGTAGGGCTTGTGTTGAAGGAAAGATGCATGATTCTCCCCACCCAAGCAAGACTATCATTTCATCAAAGAAGATATTGGAACTTCTTCATGTTGATCTCTTTGGTGCCGTTCCCGAAGCTAGTCTTGGTGGGAAGAAATATTGTTTGGTGATTGTTGATGACTATTCAAGATTTACTTGAGTTTATTTCTTCAAGTCGAAGAGTGAGACCCAACAAGCCGTCATCGACTTCTCCAATGAAGTTCAACGTGAACACAATGTCCCCATATTGGCCATTAGAAGTGACAATGGCTCCGAGTTCAAGAATTACTCCTTAAATGAGTTTCTTAGTGAAGAGGGAATTCGTCATCAATATTCCGCTGTGTATACCCCTCAACAAAATGGTGTAGCTAAGAGGAAGAACTAGACTCTCATGGATATGGAAAGGTCCATGTTGGCGGAGTTTAAATCTCCGCTCTACTTGTGGGACGAGGCGATCTCCACGGCATGTCATTCCACTAACCGGCTCTTCTTCCGCAAAGGCATGAAGAAAACTTCATATGAGATGCTTACCGACAACAACCCCAATATTTCCTACTTCCGGGTGTTTGGTTGTAAGTGTTTCTTTAAAATCAAAGGTGTTCATTTGTATAAGTTTGAGTCTAAAGCTATAAAGGGTATATTTGTTGGTTACGGTGCCGAATCCCACACTTATAGAATCTACAACAAATCCTCCGAGATTGTTGTTGAGTCTTGTAGTGTGGTGTTCGAAGAAAATGATGGCTCCCAAGTGGCGCAATTTCATGTTTGTAATGTAGATAATGAGGAGCCTAAAGACGCAATAAGAAGAATGGGTGTGGGATTCTTTCGCCCCATTGAGATTCATCATGAGCCTCCTCAAGATAGTCCAAGCTCCACCCAAGTGGAGACTTCATCATCACAAGTTGAACCATCTCCCACCGTAGGAGCAAACGATGCACCAACCCAAGAACAAGTTTTAGACCCTCCTCATGACCCTACGCAAGAATCAAGTTCTGCTATTGTTGATGCTAGACAAGGTCAAGACCAAGATCAAACCTCTCCTTCTATTGATGAACATGTCACTAGTACAGAACGACACATCGGAAACGGGCCAAAAACCCCATCGGCAACGGAGAAAGGGTCCGTGTCCCCGACCATGTCACTGATGTGAAGATCTCAATGGCAACGGAGAAGATAAACCGTTTCTGATGTATTTGACATTAGACATGGAGTTTTGCTAATAACCGTTTCTAATAAGGGTTACAGGAAAACAAAAAAAAAACACGGTGACGGGCTGTGCCGTCGATGGAGCCCCGCTCCATGCGACTAGACGGCCGCCCGGTCGTCACCGTATTCCTGTACGCCCTGCTTTACAAAAGTTCATCAGTGCGCGTGGCTGGAGCTCTGCTCCTATGTCTTCACGGCCGCCAGATGAACATCTACTGTCTTTCCTGCTGCGCAAAATGTACTGCTCCTGGTGACGGCACCGTGTATGGAGCCCCGCTCCTAGGTCTTCACGGCAGCAGCATCGTCACCAAGCATCCACCAAGCCCTTGAAACAACGAATATTCTTTGTTAAAAACAGCAAACAAAGCTAATAAACAGAGCCAATAAGCAGTAAACAAAGCAAACCGAGCTAAATACATAGCTGAAGAGCTAACTAACAGAGCAAACCAAGCTAAATAAGTAGCTAACATAGCAAATACATAGCTGAACAGAGCTAACTAACAGAGCAACCCGAGCTAAATAAGTAGCTAACATAGCAAATACATAGCTGAACAGAGCAAACCGAGCTAAATAAGTAGCTAACATAGCAAATACATAGCTGAACAGAGCTAACTAACAGAGCAAACCGAGCTAAATAAGTAGCTAACAGAGCGGTCATTTACCTTAGGCGAGGCGGGGTCGCTTTCCGTCGCAGATTGCGTCCCAGGCGTCGGCGCCGGAGCCACTGCCAGGGGAGACGTCAGAGGAGACCTCATCCTGCTCGAACACCGGAGCGTCCTCCTCCTCCTCATCCTTCTCCTCCGCCGCCGCCACCGCTGCCGCCGCCGCATATGGCCCAGGGCCCTGGCCAGGGAGAAGAGAGCGGTCTATGGCCGCCCGGAGCCGCGTCTAGAACAACGCCTCCTCGGCGGCTTCTATCGCGTGCTCGGCGGCGGAGATGCGGATAGCTCTCTGCATCGTAGACGCCCGAATGACACCCCCGGCGCGCTCGCGCTCAAAGGAGGCGCGAGAGAGGAGGAGACCGACCTCCAGATCCTCGTCCTCATCGTCCGAGGAGGATGATGAGGACGAGATCCGGGCGTCGGTGGCCGCCGCCGCCGTGGATCCGGATGGGATTTGACGGCTCAGAATGAACTCGCGACCGCAGTCGCCGGGGATCTCGCCCCAGTTGTAGGGGAGATCCGGGCTGCAACTCAGAGGGTGGGAGGAGGAAGATGCTCCATCCTGACTTCCGTCGGCGCCGGAGGGGTTCGCCATCGATGGGTGAAGTAGGAGGAGAGCGTGTGCGGCTAGGGTTAGGAACTGGGGAGAGTGAGACTGAGAGTGAGAGTGAGATACAGTACTGGAGTGGGAGATATTAATACCGGCACCGCTTAATGTGCCTTCACATGGGAAACGGAGATAGACCGATCTCCGTTTCTGATGTGGCAATATCAGCAACGGAGATATTCTTTCCTCCGTTGCCTATATATGAGCAACGGAGATCTTTTCAGCCTCCGTTACCATTGTGTCGGTCCCATCGACCGACTAGCGCGCGCGCGCACTCGCGGAGCTCATTTTTCCGTCGCCTAACTCTTGCTGTTGCCATAGAGGGGTATCCGATGTGTCGTTCTGTACTAGTGTGTGCACAATGATGATCAAGGTCAACATTTCAGTCAAGACAGGGACTCAAATGATTAAGATGATTAATTGATCCCTCCTCGCTCCAATGAGGATATCGAAGCCCGTCGTCAAGCTCGAGTTGCAAAAACCTTGGAACTAAGAGGTCACAATCTTGAAAAGGTTATTGGTGACTTGAGAAGCAAGGTTAGCACTAGGAGTCAATTGGCAAGCTTTAGTGAACATCAAGCACACATCTCCATGGTGGAACCAAAGAAAGTCTTTGAAGCACTTGAAGATCCGGATTGGTTGGAAGCTATGCATGAAGAACTCAATAACTTCAAGCGCAACAAAGTGTGGAAGTTAGTCGAGAAGCCCAAAGAGTGCCGCAATGTTATAGGCACAAAATGGATTTTCAAGAACAAGCAAGATGAAGATGGAATGGTTGTGAGTACAAGGCAAGATTGGTGGCTCAAGAGTTCTCTCAATTGAAGGCATTGATTTTGGAGAGACCTATGCTCCCGTGGCTCGCCTTGAGTCCATATGTATCCTTATTGCATATGCATCACATCATAACTTTAAATTACAACAAATGGATGTGAAAAGTGCATTTCTTAATGGTCATTTAAAGGAGTTGGTATATGTGAAGCAACCACCAGGGTTAGAGGACCCAAACTTCCCTAACCATGTCTACAAGCTCGATAAGACGCTCTATGGACTTGCACAAGCACCACGTGCGTGGTATGAGCACCTTAGAGAGTTGTTGTTAGACCGTGGCTTTGAAGTGGGGCAAATCGATCCCACTCTTTTCACTAAGAGGGTTAAAGGGGAGCTTTTCATATGCCAACTATATGTTGATGATATTTTCTTTGGCTCATCTAACAAAGCTTTTAATGATGAATTTTCAAAACTTATGACCGATAGGTTTGAGATGTCTATGATGGGAGAGTTGAAGTTCTTTCTTGTTTTTGAGATCAAGCAATTGAGAGAAGGAACTTTCATTAGTCAAGCAAAATATATCCAAGACATGCTCAAGAGATTCAAGATGGATGATGCTAAGGAGAAGCATATTCCAATGGACACCAAATGTCATCTACAACTTAACCCAAAGGGTATAGATATGGATCAAAAGGTATACCGCTCCATGATTGGTTTTTTGATTTGTCTTTTTGCATCTAGGCCTGATATGGTGTTGAGTGTAGGGGTGTGTGCAAGGTATCAAGCCGCTCCTAAAGAAAGCCACATGTTGGCGGTCAAAAGAATCCTTCGATATTTGGTTCATATCTCAAAGTTTGGTTTGTGGTATCCACAGGGCACAAGTTCCTCTCTTTGTGGGTACACAGACACGGATTGGGCCGGCAATCAATATGATAGCGAATCAACTTCCGGGGCATGCCAATTCCTTGGTAGGTCCTTGGTGAGTTGGTCTTCTAAAAAGCAAAATTGTATATCTCTCTTTACCGCCGAAGCCGAGTATGTGTCGGCCGCTAGTGGATGCACTCAATTGTTATGGATGAGGCAAACTTTAAATGAATACAATGTCAATTGTGACAAAGTGCCTCTTTTGTGTGACAATGAAAGTGCTATCAAGATTGCCTACAACCCGGTGCAACATTCAAGAACGAAGCATATTGAGATTCGTCGTCACTTCATTAGAGATTGTGTTGCCCGTGGTGATATCGAGCTAGCCTATGTTCCCACCAAAGACCAACTTGCCGATATATTCACGAAGCCACTTGATGAAGCAAGATTCACTTATTTGAGGAATGAGCTAAATATCGTGGATTCAATAAGCTTGACTTGACCATCTTGCATACACACCTATATGTTGACTATTTATTTGATTTAGGTGTAGGCATGGAAATGGGGGAGATCGGTCCTAATGCATTGGACTATCCCCCATTATGCTGACATTAAGCACTCATTTGCATCTCTATTTTCATTTCATGAATTATGAGGTTAAAATGATGAGTAGTGGTTGTGCACCCAAGATATATCTTCGCGGTGACACGCCATACACTCAAACATGGTGGCCTAGGCCACCGCCCTCTTCTTTATGAAGAGTTTATTCTTATTTGGGTCTTGTTGAATTTCATTTAGATTTTTGTCTACCCTTGGTTCCTGTTAGCACCCGTTTTTGGCAAGTTAGATCGAGACCCGGTGATCTGCCCCAGGGAGGATTGGCAACCTGGAGAAGCGACTCAGAGGTGACCCGGATCTTCATCAAAACCGGCTTATGCAAGAAATGGCCCGGGTTGAGTTATAGGTTTTGTTAAGGAAAAGAAGACCCGGCAGAATCATGTAACCCGACAAACAAAGAAGACCCGGCGAAGATGGAGAATTGGCACGGTGATGACCCGGCAAATGGGTAGGGCGACCTGCAGACCTGGCAAAAGTAGGTGAAGCCGCATTGTGGCCCAGAAGCCCAAGTCATTTTGAGCATACAAAGCAGGCAAGTTCAAAGTTAACTCGGAAGGATAAAAAGGGGACTTTTCGAAGGAGCCGGAGAAGGACACTTGGGTCCGGGTTCAGAACTGTTGGGGATATACCCACTGGGGATATCTTTGATATGGATCAATCCGGCTAGTCTAGGGTGGCCCACAGTGGTGGTGAAGGCTTTGGCCTGCCGGGCGGCCCAGATAGCCGGCGTACAAGGCAGACGAAGGATGGCAAGACGGAGGCCCAAGACTGAAGCCCATGATGCCGCCAAAGTCAAGGTGGAAGGCGGTGACTTATCAAACAGGTTATTATCTACAAAGGTTTTGCAAAGCATAAAGACTTGTGTTCATAATAAAATATGGGTTCAAGTTTTCAAAATAAAACTAAGTTTTCAAAGTAAAACTAAGTTTTCAAAATAAAACTACTAGAACTTCCACTCAAGACGAGTATCCCTCGCATCGTCTTAGTGATTACACAACCCCATCCACTACACTACCCCCATCGATCAGGCAGATAGCATAACTTCAAAGGTAGACATCATATATCGATCACATCACCGCATGTGACTCGTACTTAACCTTTCGGTACTTGTGTTCCGAGGCCATCTCTGTACATGCTAGGCTCGCCATAACACCCTATGACGTATTCGCGCGTGCAACGTGGCTTACACCCACCGTATGCGAACGAAGAGACGAGTGTAACCGCAAAGCGGCATACCCCGTAACGTAGAACTTTATTGGTGGTGCACGACAGAGGGAGAACACTATTATCGCAATTTTGGGAGGGATCATCTCATATTACTACCGCCGTGTAACTAATATATATATATATATATATATATATATATATATATATATATATGCAATATAAGATGCACACAATCTACATAACATCTAAATGAAATGTAATGCGACATGATATGGTCTCCTCGCGTCGATGGTCTCCTTCACGCCAACAGTTTTATAAAAATTAATAAACCTACCTTGACCATATCACATTGCCCCTGCAAAATAAAGTTAGACGCTTTCTACTTTATCTTTTGCATATTTTACGTGGCTACTAGGGCTTCCGCACAAGATACGTTTCTTACCTACGAAAACAACCACAACAGCGATAAGACAATTGTCTCTATTACACCCCTTTCGGGGCCCTCCATTGTAAATGCAATATCAACTATTGTAGGAGATACTAACACCCGCCAGCCACATATACGGTACAAGCCGTATGTCAAGTGTGGAACCAGTCTCGCGTAAGAGTACGCGTAAAGTCGGTCCGGGCCGATTCATCCGACAATACCGCGATATAAACAAGTACATGCGAGAGGGTAAAAAATGTAGAATAGATGCCCACATTCAACATGTGTTCTAACCGTACAGATATATCTACGCATAGATCAGCTCTGATACCACTGTTGGGGATCGTAGACAGAAAGCAAAAAAATTCCTACCGACGATAACCATAAACTAGCCAAGAACTATACTATGCAGATATACTATATGGAGGAGAACGAAATACATACCCTTGTAGACCGTAAGCGTCGACGATCAAAAGATCTGTTTCGATGACGATGCGTGATGATGAAGCCGACGTAGCCGACCTCAAGGTCGTGTAGTGGAAGAAGATGGCTCCCAACGCCAAACCATGGCGCCTCGCGGTTCCACACACGTACGGTGTGGATGACGACCTCCGGGCTCCAGATCCAGCAGAGCAGCGGAAGTGGAAGAGTGGATGTAGCAGCACGGCGGTGTGCATAGAGTAGAGAGACTTCCCTCCCCGTACGCAGCTCCAGAAACAGAACCACGCTCAAGGTAGGAGAGAAGAAGGGAGAAATTGGTGTAATTCCAAAGGCATGGGGTCCCCTATTTAAAGGAGGAGGAGGGAGACCATCTCTCTTGGCTAGGCCATGTGGGACTAAACCCCACATGGCCATGCGCTGGCCAAGGGGCAGCCGGCCACCTAGGTGGGCCCCATTCGGCCCACCTAGGCCGGCTGGCCCTTCTCCCTCTTTTTTTTCCTTTTTCCTTTTGGGGATTTTCCCCTAATGGGCCTCTAAGGCCCATTTATGATTTAATGCCTTTAAAAATTCAAAATAAATTAAATAAAATATATTTAATCACTAATAACACTAATTAATATTAAATACATATTATTTAATTCATCCGGGCTCCGAAACCTATTTCGTTGCCTCCGATCAACATCGGACAAGTTCCGGAACACTTCCGGAGTTCCCGATTTATTTTCTCTCTAAATCCAATCTAATCGGCACCCACCCTTAAGTGTGTTACCCCACGGTTCGGGATCACTCCAGACATGATCGAGACATCCTCTCCGATCAATGACTAACAGCGGGATCTGGATATCCATGATAGCCCTGTGTGTCCACGAATGTCTTCTATCGTTTGAACCTTTAGACGTCCAGTCTCATCCTCTTGCCTAGCGATACTTAGATTGTCCGAGTGTCATTCTCCGGTATCACGATTATCAAGCCTGACCTCGCCATTGACAAATCTATCTTTACTCGTCTGTGATATTACATCCCCGTGACCTAGTCACATGCTTGCAAGCTCATTGATGTAATCTCACCGAGTGGGCCCAGAGTATCTATCCTGCTATGTGGATTGGCAATTCCCGCTCTTGATCACTCGCTTCTACAGCTTCTTTCCGATACCCGAAAGTGTCACCTTTATTGTCACGCTATATAAGTCATGTCGTTTGATGCGATCAACCATATCTTTCAGAAGCAGAGATTTGATATGATCTCACAGTCGAAGGTATGAATACTACGTTTCTATCTTTTGGGTATGTCCATCAAATCATTCACCTAATGATATGACTCCGTTGTTAACCGACGCCTTTGTCCATGATCAGGAAATCTTGATCATCTGTTACCCAACGAACTAGTTAAATAGAGGCTACTAGGGACCTGGTTGTTTTCATACCACACGTGTATTAATGTTTCCGCGTAATACAATTATAGCATGGTATTAAAACGTATTATGAACAATTGAGATATGACAAATAAAATCTCTTTATTAATTGCCTCTAGGGCATATCTCCAACAGATGTTACCTTTGACATAATAGCCTCATGAGCTAACTTTGGCTTAGCATGGGATGCTAGAAGATCCTCATTAGAGCTAGAGAGCTTTTCATGACTTTCTTCCAATTTCTCATACTTGCTAGTTAGCAACTCAAGTTGAGCCCTTAGCTCAACATTCTGCTTCAAAATAGATGCTTCACGAGAAGTAGAGTTAGTAGCACAAGCATCATTAACATTAGAAATGGAAGAAGACAACTTGGCAAGCTCATCATTTAACCTAGCATTTTCCTCAAAAATACTAGCATGATCACATTAGGGAGTAGAGGAGCTAGGCACATCATTTTTAGATAGTTGAGTTTGGAGTTTATCATGAGACTTGATAACAAGAGAGTGTTCACTTTCCAAAGCCTTGTGAGCTTTGTCAAGTCTCTCTATGTGCTCAATTAGTCTAGCATTGTCAACACCAAATTCAACTTTTTTCCTTTTTAAGCACTTTATATTTAGCAAGAGCATGATCTCTTTCCTTAATGATTTTAGCAATAATTAGATCATTTGTTTCGTCAAGAGATTCAAATTTCTCCTCAAGACACACTCGAAGCTCTTGCTCTTCCTCAAGAGTGACGGTGAAAGAAGCAATTTCATTAGCATATTCTCTTTCAAGTCTCCCCTTTTCTTCAATGACTTCACAACTCTTAATAGCATAAGTCAAAAGTTCACATAAAGGGGAGATAGCTTTACTACCTTGAGGTAGAGCACAAAATACCATCTCACCTTTCTCTTTTAAGGAGTCGGCATCATTATATTTTAAACCATAATAATCCTCATCATCACAAGATGTAGAGGGTTCCAAAGGTGGAGATACCTTTGAATCCCTAGCCATAAGGCAAAAGTGAGAAATGGACGATGATGATGAAGAATCACTTGAAGCACCATTGAGATCCATGTCTTGTTCCAACAAATGTTGGGTTTCCTCTACATTGTTAGTCACACAAGTAATAGAGGATATGGAAGCATTGGTTTCATGGCAACAAGATATAGGAAGCATATAATCATGAGATTTAGTTAAGCGACTATTACATGATATGCAAGGACTAGCAACACTAGCATGTAAGACATTTGGAGTGCTAGAAGTGTTTAAGCCCAAAGATAGAACATTACAAAGAGATAGAGATAAAGTATAGTTAATAGAATATTCACTATCAACAAAGCAATTTCTATCACCACTCACCATATCATTACCTTCTGACAAATCACATGTTGGTGGAGTGGAAGAAGTTGTGAACTCATCGCGGCCGGATGTGGAGGGAGAACAATCATCCTCAATTATGGTGGACACATCATATTTATCTTAAAGTTTTGTCCACAACTCATGTGCATTCCAAAAAGGCATGATTGATGCAAGAACTACATCGCTCAAAACACAAATAAGACCATTAGATACTTGAGTATCGAGATAAGAGTTTTCCTCATCCTCTATAGATAATTCTTGGGAATCCATTGGAGGAGAAAAACCCATATCTACAATACTCTTTATATAATTTGGACCCATGGCCCTAAAAAGATTAAGCATGCGAAATTTCCAAACATCATAATTTATGCCATCGAATATGAAAGTGGGATCGTGCACTAATTCTCTAAACGACATTTTTACTCTCTAGGCAGTAAAGCCCAAAAAGAAAGCCGAGGCTCTGATACCAATTGAAAGGACAAGGATGTCGCCTAGAGCGGGGGGGGGGGGTGAATAGGCGATTTAAAACTTTTCCGGTTTAGGCTTGATAATTGCCGAATAAAACTATGTGTTTAAATTAATAAGCCAACAACCTAAGTAAACTAGGCTCACCTATGTGCACCAACAACTTATGCTAAGCAGGACAAGCAACAAGGTGATAGCAATATAGGATACTTCAAGCACGAAGGCTATCACAATGTAAAGTGCATAAGTAAAGAGCTCGGGTATAGAAATAAACGAGGCACACAGAGACGAAGATGTATTCCCGAGTTCCTCCTTTTTAGGGGAGTACGTCTCATTGGAGGGGTGTGAATTTCAAACTCAAACACCACAAATGGCCTCACCCTATTCTCCGATGAACCTTGCCCAAAACCTCGGTTCACCTTCCACTATCGGAATCCTTCAAGGCGGAATCCGGAGCCTTTACAACAATCTTGTGGCACAACCCACAAAACGATTGGGAGCTCCCAAGTCACCAACAACCGTCTAGGGTCCAACGACCCAAGAGTAACAAGCTCACGAACTTCCACTTCCACGAATCTTCGTGGAGAACACAAACCGATGCACAAAAGCAAAGGCAAGAACACAAGAAGTGCTCAAGTCCTTCACTCCCAAATCCCACCAAAAGCAACTAATGCTTGTGGGGGAGAAGAGAGGAAGAACAAAGAAGAACTCAACAAATGGAACTCCAAGACCAAGATCTACTAGGTTCCCCTCACTTAGAGGAGGGATGGATTGGTGGAATTTTCGATCTAGATCTCCTCTCACTTTTCCCTCAAAGATATATGCAAGAATCATGGGTGGAATTGAGAGAGGGGCAAGCTTTTCAAGGTCAACAATGGAGGTGAGAGAGGGGGAAATCGTGCTTGGAAGAGCTGGTCTCTTTGGGGAAGAAGGGGGCCTTTTATAGGTCCCACGAAGAAAAGAGCCATTGCAGGAAAAATAACACCGGAGACTCCGGTCCGGGTGGAGACTCCGGTCCGGGTGGAGACTCCGGTCCTGGGGTGCGGAGACTCCGGTCTGACCAGAGACGCTGAAGTCTCGGGGCACTTCCGGCCCACTTCCGGCCTCTATACACCGATAGCGCCGTCCATGGGGGGCGTAAGTGCCAAAACCGACAGGCCGGAAACTCCGGTACCCCTGAGTCCGGAGACTCCGGTGCGTTGTGAGCACACCCCAAAAGGCACAGCTCGAAATATTAAGATTTCTGACCCAGATCGGAGACTCCGGTGTGATTACACCGGTAATCACACCGGAGACTCCGCCCTATAAAAACTGCAGAAAGATCCAACATGAAAACGAACATATCTTGAGCATACCTCCGTTTTCGATGTTCTTGGTCTCGTTGGAATCACCACAACGAGCTTTACAAGATCATGCAGAGAAACATCATAGTCCAATGAGAGAGTATAAAACCAAATGTAGAAAGGTAAAACCTCTCTAAAAACGACGAACCGGAAGAAACTCCAAAACCGAAAATGCAACAAGTTTTCCATACGAAATCCGTATTCGGTAAACTTGGGCTTGTCATGAAGATCACTACAAGCACCAAAACCCAACAAGGAGAAAAACCAAATAAGAACCAAGAAAAATGATATGCCAAGTATGCAAAGATTTGAGCTCTCCACAAATATGGGATCAAGTTATTCACTTGAGAGCCCCTCTTGATAGTACGTCGTCTATCCTATAACCCGGTCTCCCACTAACACCATGAGACCGGTAAAATAGAAACCCTATCAAGATCAGACCTTTGCCTTGCGCATTCCACTTGAGCTAGAAGATGACGATCTTGATCTCTTCAAGTGAACCATCTTTCTTGATTGCACTTTGCTTGGTGAAGACTCACATATCGCTTCTCCATACACCAATATGGGAGAGCCTCTATAAGGCACATCTTCACTTGACCAATATCTCCAAATGGGTGACAAGCTTCAAGCATAGGATTTCTTCGATATGCTTCTCTTGAACTTGCACTTCATCTTCTTCTCTTAATATATATGATGACTTGAATATTACTTTGGTCATCACTTTATCTTCTTCTTTCAATCTTGATACCAACACATGGTGTTCAAACATTTTCAATGGACAAGACCTACAAGGATAGCTCAATGCAACCATTAGTCCATAGAGATTGTCATTAATTACCAAAACCACGCATGAGGGCTCATGCACTTTCAAGTGCACGCCACCACGGTCTTGCAATCATCACCGTCATCTCATTGTGGTCCATGCCGCGAAGTTGGTAAAACTGATTAGAAGGAATCCTGGCGAGGGTTGGCGGTACA
Source organism: Poa pratensis (assembly GCA_947311845.1). Taxonomy (NCBI): domain Eukaryota; kingdom Viridiplantae; phylum Streptophyta; class Magnoliopsida; order Poales; family Poaceae; genus Poa; species Poa pratensis. The sequence continues at coordinate 14,885,783 of CAMZMU010000081.1, read as the reverse complement.
GTGGCATGCACGCATGAGCGACATGCCTCCACTTTCGGCAGTAGCCGACCGGATGCAGCAGCAGAGAAAACCATGCCCTCACCATCCCCGCCGAGCCCAAAAGGGCCCGTAAAACCCCACCGCCGTGCTGCAGCAAGGGCACCATCGTTGCCGCCATCCCCGGCACATGCCCTACTCCTCCGTCCACCGGGGGTGCCGCCACCACGCCTGGGTGGCCCGCCCAAGCCTAGATGGGGCCCTCTTGGGCCCAGATCTGAGCCGAGAAGGACGCTGCCGGCCGCACTCCGGCGATCGGCCGACTGCGCGCAAGCTACCGCTGCTCCCCGCCGCCAACCGGCCGCACCACCGCCACCTTGGCCACCCGCAGCTTGCCGGACCAAGGCCCGGCCGAGGATCACCGCCGCGATCGGCCAACCCTACTTTTTCTATTCTAATTTTTTTCTACCCTTTGTTTTATGTATATGATGCCGCTTTGCATGCATCCACTCATAATAGGTAGGTATGTTGATCAGTGACTACTATTTTATATGTCAATTTTTTTTTTATCATGTAGCTAAAGGACGATGCTCTTTTTCCTTTGTCAGGAAGCACGCAACACTTCTGTTAGCAGCGCTATAGTTCTGTTAGAAGACCACGCCGTAACTACATGTACTATTTCTTTATCTTCCGTATAGTACTGGACCATGGTTCTTCATACTCTCTAAATCATTGTCATGATTTATACATTAAGGCAAGTAAAGTGTAATGTGTACATTTAAGCGACAATCTTTGTGTTTTGTCATCCTTAGACTAAATTATTTGATTTACGAACCATGAGTGTGCTTAATTAACTCTTCTCTAATTTTAGGAGCTGATAGGTTGTGCTAGTTGTAGAGATTACAAGAACTATGTTGAAGGTTGTGGGCTGGTTTGTATTGCAGAAGATGCCATTTAATACCCCTTTTCATATAAAAAACATTTTGTATTGATAAATCAGTATATGATCTCACGTTTTAAACTTCCTTTGGCTGGGTAATTCTTGAAGCCTGTTTTGAACACGGAGAAATTGAAGTGAAGGACTGGGCTTAGCTTTGTGTGTCCATGCTTAAGATCTCCGCTTCTTTTAAACAACTCATAATTTAGTTTAGAGCTTATGAGGATATGAAAAAACTGTACCTATGAATAGTTGTGCTGAAACAGTATGGATATCAGCTCACAACGAACAATAGTGTCCAGTGTTTTATAGGGCACCAAGTTGAAACCTTGGTGTCAGATTTGGCACTACAAATGATCGACAATGTCAACATAATTCCTATTATTTTCACATGATATTGAATTTTTTTGCACTATATGTATTTTCGTCAGGTTGCCTTGCTTGGTCGGTTACGTGCAATTGCAAAGCACGTGCAGTTTACTAGTACTATAACAGAGAAACTATTAAGCTTGCACCATAGTCGATATGTCCGAGTGGTTAAGGAGACAGACTTGAAATCTGTTGGGCTACGCCCGCGCAGGTTCGATCCCTGCTGTCGACGATTTTTTTTTTTTGTCGAATCCGACTTTTTTATTTTATTTAGCTGACGTATCCGTCCAGCCCGAGGATTTTCCGCTGGTGTTTGGACGGTTTGTGTTTTTTTATCTGGTTTTAGACGGAAATCGTGAAATGCCACCCTTTTCTTTACCGTCTCTATAGTTTAGCTGACGTATCCGTCCAGCCCGAGGATTTTCCGCTGGTGTTTGGACGGTTTGTGTTTTTTATCTGGTTTTAGACGGAAATCGTGAAATGCCACCCGTTTCTTTACCGTCTCTATAGTTTCCTTTTAAATGTTCTGATCTTTTCTACTCCCTTTATTCGAAAAAGGATGTCTTGGATTTATCTAGATTTGGATGTATATAGACATATTTTAGTGTACACATACATCCATATTTGGACAAATCAAAGACATCCTTTTCCGAACGAATGGAATATTTAATTTTGCTCCCCAACCGCTTCTCCATCCTTCCGTTTCTTTACCGTCTCTATAGTTTCCTTTTAAATGTTCTGATCTTTTCTACTCACTTCGTTCGGAAAAGGATGTCTTGGATTTATCTAGATTTGAATGTATATAGACATGTTTTAGTGTACACATACATCCATATTTGGACAAATCAAAGACATCCTTTTCCGAACGCGAACGAAGGGAGTATTTAATTTTGCTCCCCAACCGCTTCTCCATCCTTCCGCTCCATGTCACACTTGTGTGTCCTTTTTTCACTTACTCAGTCAAATCACTTTTAAAAAATCATATATAAAATTAAAGTAAGAAAATCGGATATGCTAATGTGCAACGTTTTTCACGCTTTGTAGCTCAATACGTTTTTAAAAAATAATATAAAAAATAAAGCGAGAAAGGAATGCGCTAATGCTCATCCTCAATATAACAGAAAGTTTGTGACCTTTTCTTATAGTGGAGGACGTAGCACCTGTGCAACGACATCATTTTCGGCGTGGCAAATATAACATTGAAAAGTTTGTTTATTTCCTATAGTCCTACTTGTACTCCATGCAAAACACCTGGCCGATAGAACAGCCTATAATATGTGAGAAAGAACTTATGTATAGCAAAAAAAAAAAAAAGATCCAGCTGAAAAATGGAAATCCCGAGAGAGGGGTTGGGCAAAACTAAACTTTGATGAAAGTTTCAATGACGATCCAAATTCAGATAGATATGGTAACCAAATCAACATCCGTATACGTAAATTGTTACCCTGCGTCATCTGTACCTGATCCTCAATGATGTTTAGCTTTTACTCAGCTTCATATATCCCATCCCTGCTGATGTGTTGTGCAGGTTGCAAGCTGTTTGTCGAGTGCCAGCGTTTTGGATCGAATGAGACACCTCCAAGTCTCGCCTATCCACCTAGTTTGAACTGAATCTGATTGCGTTGGCAAGTGCATGAGATAAGCTTTCTAACGCAAATTGATCACCCAATTGGAGTCCGGATGAGAGAGTTATCAATGGTTCGAAGTCAAGCACGTCTCTCTAGCCAGACTGAGAGTCCACAAAGTGGCGGACTTTGTGTGTAACTTCTTTTGTTACAACACTTGATCATGTTTGTTTGCTTTAACACAACTAGTAGTCTTGCACGTGCAACGCACGTGTAAATTAGGAAGAAATTTCTAAGCTAATTAAGGTATGTAAAGCAATGGTGACATTTGCATCCTTCAATTAACATTTCTCTTTCATTGGCATCAACTGCTGTCTTGCGGTTCTGCCTTTCCAACACGCGCACATGCGATTATTAAAAAAATTACAATTTTCTAATCTTATGTACATGCAAGTGCAATAATACAAATATGTGTTACAGTTGTCTCCAACAATTTGATTCTGGCTTATCTAGCTAGCTAACACAAGACTGCGCATCAAATACATACACACAGAAACCATTACACTCGTGACTACATTTGGTTACCACTTCAGTTGCATTACATGGTGGAAGTGGTTAGCAAGTGAGCCTTCTCCGCCTTTGAATTGTTCTTGGACATGTGTGCCTTCGCATTCTTGCTGGACGGTTGTCCTCCATATTTTTTTGGCAAGTTATGCCACATACCTTTCCATGTTTGATAGTACCCTAGCAATAAGAAATTCCCTAACTAATGTTATGCAATGATAAATAATAGGAGTATAGCATACCAATGATACTATGTAAAGAGAGGCATGCAAACGACTGGGCGATGAAACTCCGTGCCCTCACCGAAGGCCAGTCTGCAGAAGCCTAAATGTTGGTCAAATACTCTATCAAGCTATATCCAGTTGACAATAGACCATTTTAGATCAAGAAAACCAAGCAAAGCAGAAATATAAACTAAAAAAGAACAAGTATTTGGCAAAAGGACAAACAATCAAAAAATACTATTTATACATGTAGATACAGTTACTCGACATAATCACCAAGATTGTGCCCACGTTAATGTTTGGTATGTTTGAACCAAAGAAATAAATCGTGGACATGACAAGTAGAAGGTGTAGATTGTTCTTTGGTATGTTTGAACCAAAGAAATAAATCGTGGACATGACAAGTAGAAGGTGTAAAACCAGCCTCCTTACATATGTCAGCCGAGTGAAAAATCGATAGCGCTGAGTGATAATATGATGTAGCAACTTTAGCTCCGCAGTTTCCTCTATCTCCTAAGTGCAGTCCAATAGTTGCAGTACAATTATTGGTTGACGATTTCCATTTAAAAAAATGGGACATTTGTAAGTGATCTTGTCTATACTTCTAAGTACGCGTAAAATGTTGTTCGGTTGACTCCAAGATGCATGCATCTTTGTGTCAACCTCCTCTTTCAGCAAGAAAGAAAATGAATGCATGCAGCAGTAGGAATAATAGTTAGCATTTCCAAACATATGCAGAAATTAAACAATGTTCTACTTCAGAGACAATCCTAAAGTCACTGGAGCAAGGAAGCCGCTTGCCAGTAGTGGCCAATGGCTTTGAGCAACATCTGAAAGCAAAGAAAATGTACCTCTCCTAGATGACCCTAAATGACTTCATGGTTTTAAGAAAAGACTTGAAGTAACAATCCTGAATTAGTCAATTAGATATCTTAAAAATTCAAATAGAAAAGTAAAAAGTCTGCAGTAGCAACAGCTGCAGCTGAGAGAGTTCAGAAAGAATCTCAGTGATTTGAGGTGAGATGGCAATCTGGAGGAGCCATTAGTGTCACTGCCGCCCAATCCCGATCAATTAAACCTGATCGCCATTTTTTTTCTTCTGAATACTGAAGTAACATGACGATTCTGGTACCTTCCTGAATGCACAAGATCAATTGCAGTTCCTTACTGAAGGCAAAGATAATAAAAAGTCAGCTCGATCCCCTTCACAACACTTAAAAGGAAAGCAAACAGAATGGATGGACAATATCGATCCCTTTCCAATAGATAAATTAGAGTTGAAGAAAATCATTGAACGGCTTTGGCACTCGAGTACTCACCAGTCGACATGGATCCTTGCACTGCTTGCCCTGCCGCCGAGTGCGCCGCTTTGTCCATTTTTTGACTGGAACCTGAGATGTAATTGATTGATGTGTATAACAACAGGGATCTCACCGGCAGGACTTGGTGATTCACCTCTGCCGCCAACAAATGAATGAGAAATATGCATGACCTCTGGTATTTGGTCGAGCACCTGATCGGCGACGACATACCCAGCGGAGCCTCCCCAATGGAGCGGCAGGGCGGAGGAGATGGCTCGCGTCTCACGGGCAGAGTGACGATGGGAAGAAGCATTACCTGAGCATTCCCCGTACGCATGCACCCGAGCGCCTGCCTGATCAAGGCTCCTTGCGAGCGCCTAGGCCAGGGGACGACCGTACACGTATACGGCTCCAGCCAGCGACGAAAAGCAGGAGGCGCGCGGAGCTCCGGCCGCCGGCGTGCGTGGATTTGCGGACGCGGCGGATCCGGTCGGCGACGGTAATCAGGAAGCGGTGCTATAGTTGGAGGTTGAGGGCGACGCGTTGACCTGTCGGCGCCGCGCTGGAGGCGGAGGAGATGGAGGCGGGCCGGGCGGCGCCGCGTTGGAGGCGGGCTGGGGCGGCATCCCCGCTTGTGAGAGAAGGACCATTGCGGCGTTCGGGAAAAGTTTTTTCGCCGGTGGCAATTCTTGTAATTAACCAAAACTGAAAAGGTGTGTTGAGGTGCTCAACATTGTTGGAACAATCTGATTCGTTGATCTGATATTGAACGACTCAAATTTAATGTATCCGCAACATGTTTGCTCTTTTAATAGTAGTATAGATTTCTTGATCAAATGTAAAGGAAGTAGCCGTAGTTCCACATCATCCGGCCACGGTCATTGCAATTTATTCGATCTGGCTAATGAAATGATTATCAAGATTATAGATGTCATAATCCTCTTTGCAAGAGTGAATTACGTTCTATAGAAAAGATGGAAAAGAGTACAGTACCTACTAAAAATATTAGAGCCATATAATAACACTGATATAAATAATGTACGTACATGCGTTGAGTAGGATGATCGCGTAGAGTAGGCTTGAATATTTCCCTAGTAGAGTACTGAAGCATCTTCTTAAAAGAACTGAATGCCAAGATTAGCATGACGCACACGCGCGCGGTGACACTTCCTTAACCGCCTCAACTTCTTCCCCTCCACGGATCCAAATCCTCCACGCGACCGAGCCCCAGCCCGAGCCGGAAAGCGACATCAATCAATCAATCACCCGCCTCCTCGCCCACGCACACCCTATTTATCAATCCAATCTGACTTCTATAATAATCGCGAGCGCACAATCAGAAAAATCACGACGACTCCGACCGACGCAGCACCACCTGCTCCTCACCGTCCTGCTTCCCGGCGGCTTCGCTCCGCAACCGCAAGGTGGATTTTTGATTCTCCTTCCTTCTCTGCTCGCCTCCAATCTCTCTGGATTTTCGGTTGCGGCGTTCGATTTGCTTGGTGTTTTCGCTCCTTTCCCGATCGATTTGCTTCCTCCTCCCGTCGATTGGCCCCGGTCGATTCGTACTGTGATTTTTTTATTTTTTTGGAATTGGATCGGCGAATATACAGGCTCAGCTGTTGCTTATGAGACTAGTTCACCCTTTCGTGTTTCTGTGGTTTTCCTGATAATTTGTATTACAGGTCAACGAGGGGAGCTATCCCGCAATGGGTCTGGGACTTAAAGCGCCCTTCTTTCTTCTCATCTTGCTGCTCGTCAGCCTGGGAGCTGCAGAAGCCCGGAGCACAGGTATTTCTCACACAACTTCGCTAGTTGATGTTTATTCATCTATCTTTCGTTGTAGGGATTGGAAATTTAGAATGGAAATCGGAATTGAAGATATCCTGCTGAGTTAGGAACATTGGTATCAAAATAGATTGCCCATCTGCTGTGCCATCAACGGCTTAGTTGGGGGTGTGCCAATGTATAATTTGCTTTCTAAATCATGCATGGTTCTATAAGGATAGTCTTTGGCTAGCCATTTTCATAGTTGACATCGTTAAAAATCTGTAATAGTTTAGTGCTTGGTTTGTCTTCTTTATGTATTGTTAGTTGTATCCGCTTGATGCTTCGTTATGAGTCAATAAACCCTTTATCGAAAAAATGTATTGTTAGTTCGTTTCCGTAATTCAAGGCCTACATGAGGACTGTGCATTAACATGAAACACCCATGATACTGCATAACATGACCAGTATTGGAAGTTCTTTACCCATGGAGTTGTTCCTTCCTTCTTTCCGCAATTTTCTTTGGCCAGTCAATATCTGATTTATGTCTACACAGTTTTTCTTGATATCGAGGAGGCCCGAAACTATGATCAAATTTCCAAGGAGGAATTAGCTTCGAGCAAAATTCCTGTGCATGTTGAGAGGGGCATCCCACTATGCTCAGCTTGTCAGAACTTTACAAATGAAGCTCTTAGCTATCTTAGTCAGAAACAATCACAAGATAAGATGTTGCAGGTCCTTCATGATGCTTGTTCTCAGACATTTTCAGTGGAAAAGAAGGTATTCCTTTTGAACACTTTGGTTTGCTTTTATAATCAGTCACATACTGAGTTATAGGTGCTGTAGAAAATGACCTACATTAGAGCACAGTGGCTGCATTTTCTTACTAAATGCCATGCTGGGAAGATAATAACTCACGAAACATAAATTATACATGGATTATCTTAGCATGGACATTCTCTCTCTGCAGTGTGCTGAGTTGGTGGACTACTATGTACCTCTTCTCTTTGCCAAGATCGCTGAGATCAAGCCAGACGAGTTCTGCAAACAATATGGCCTCTGCAACTCTCTTCTGTCTGGTGTGAGAAGTGAGAGCACGTGCGCACTTTGCCACCGCTTCATGGATGAAATTGAGACCAAACTGAAAGATCCTGATGCTGAGGTAATTCCTTTGTTTTACGTGTGTTGTTGCTTCTGCCCTGACTTTTACCCTGCCTGCCCCTAATATTTTCCATGTGATATACGTAGGTTGAGATAATTCAACTTCTCCTCAAGGAATGCAACAAGTTTGAAGGCCATGTGCAGCAGGTAAGCTATTGGGCCCTCTTTTAACAGAATATATTACACAGGAGACATTCAGCTTCTTCAGTTAACATTCATTATACAGCATGCAAAGGTTACATCTGTTGACATTTTCCATGTTGACAGTGCAAAAGATTGGTCCTGCAATACATCCCTCTCATTCTGGTCAATGGAGAGAAGTTCCTTGAGAAGAATGATATATGCACGATCGTTCAAGCCTGCGACGCCGGCAAAAAGAAGATGGTCGGGTCATTCTCCGAGGAGGCATTGCTGAGCGATGCATGATGATAGGAAGACTACACCAAGCCGTGTAAACTCGGCGCAATCAGAATGCACAAGTTCTTGTTGTACATAAGGGGTTAAAACTTAAGTGGCCTTTTGCCTTTGCTTGTGTATTATAAAGGAGGGGTATGGATAGGCCATACTCTGGTCAAGTCAACTTGGTGTCTACACATAGATTTATATACTAGCATCTTCTCAATTTAATCTAGTAAATATGTGAAGCTATGTTGTAATTGTTACTTTGACAGTGGTTAATTTGTATTTACATCTGTTTACTAATAATGGCCTCGTGTAATATGCCTTGTTATGGTGATCAGATTTCGGTTGATGAAGAGGTAGATTTTCTGTCCCTTCGCCGTTGGACTTGCTAACAAGTAGTACTAGTGTTGTCTGAAACCAGAAATTGATCATGAAAACCATATGACCGTTAAGAAAATAAGAAGGTTGTTTTGAATTTTTACAACTGTAACTTTAGTCTCGGCATGATGTCAATGCGATGGTTAGAGCATATCCACCGGCGCGCCCAATAGCGCCAATAGCCTATTGCGCGCGTCGGCAAAAAAAACAGCCTCTAGCAGCGAGCCAAATAACTCAAATGTTGCCGGCGTGCCTCAATAGAACGTTCGGCAACCCTTTCGGGCCCTGTTTCTAGAGAGGCAAGCAGGCACGCCGGCAAACCGCGACAACTACTCCATGTCGGATCTTGGCGGGCGGGCACCACACGACAACGTCGCGAACCATTTCTTTTCTTCCCCAGCGTCCCTTGCGGCCAGAACTCCTCCATGCCTACTGAATCGCCGGCGCCGCCACTCCCCCCCCCCCGTGTCGACGCTGCTCCACCCGCGCTAGGCTCGGCGCGACTATCTCTGCTCTCCCCGTCGTCTCTTCTCATTCCGGCCGCAGTATTGGCCGCCTCTACGCCGCCGCCGCTTCCCAGGACCTCCCCGTCCGCAAGGTGCTCGTCGCATTGCGAATCTCATTTTATTGCTAATTTCGTTGCTTCGTTTTTTTCTTTTTTTTGCGAAAAAGGACCCTGGCATTAAAAGAAACACCGAACAGTACAAAGCACCTCAACAAAAACGAAAATTACAACGAGATCCTTGAGATGCCCATCGTCTTCAACCTCCAGACCGTATCGACGGCGCGCCGCCGCTGCCGCTCCTCCCAGAGCCGGCCTGACATTGTTGGTTGCTAACCTAGCTAATTGAATATAGATGGATAGCGACGACTAGCTGGAGATGGCCGGTGCATTTCTCACCGCCCATGCCGCCGCAACCACCGTGCTTGATGAGCACTTGGCGATCCTCACTTGCCTTGTTGGTTTGCTAGGCCAGATCAATGCCACTCCTCGGATTGGAGGTTCGAAGCCGGGGAGGAGGAAGAACAAAGATCGCAAACAGATGGAGGGTCATATGACGTTGTGGCAAGACTAATTCGCCGACGATCCCACACACGAGGAGAAGGAATTTCAGCGGCGGTTTAGGATGAACAAAGAGCTCTTCATGATTTTATGTGTTCAAAACTATGTAATATGATTTTATTCTAGATTGAATTGTCTTTTTATTTGGGAGAAAACTGGTTTAAATTTTACAGGGAGCGGCCGGTTGGGCGAGTCGCTCCCAATAGCGCGACATCGTGTGTGCCGGCGCTCCCAGTAGCACTTATCCGGTACCGTTGCCGACGCGGAAGCGCCGGTGGAGATGCTCTTAATGGAAGATTCTGTATGCACTTCGGGAAGTGTTTCAATAAAAGGGTATTTCTCTAGCAAGTCTTGACATCCCCTATGTATTTGAATTCAAATCACACATATTTAAACATATTCTAACTGTGCACATCTTCAAAGAGAAAGAAAATTTAGAAAGAGAAAATCCTGTTTGGAGAGTGCATAAAAGAGAAAATATTTTAGATAAAATAGGATAAAAAATCCCACGGTATCTCAAGCAGGCACGAGTAACGAAATCGAGATGAGCGGCCTGACAAGAAGGGAAGGGAAGCAGAGGCGAGTCAACTCCAGCCCGCACGGTCGCCGGCCGGAGGGGAGGATGTCGACGACGACGACGACAACGCCCCACCGGCTCCGCGCGCGCGCCGAGGCGGCGGTGGCGTCCCTGGTGGTCGTCCGCCCCCACGAGATCGCCCCGCTGATGAGCGCCGCCTCCACCTTCTTCTTCGTAAGTCATTCTCTCGTCGAATCCGCCTCCCAAATTCGAGCCGTCATCAAAGCGTAAATGAAAAATTGATTCTTTGGGTGACGCAGATCCTGAGCGCCTACTTCGTGGTGCTGCCGCTGCGGGACGAGGGGGCAATCTCGCTGGGCCTCGGCGCCCTCCCGGGCCTGTTCGCCGGCTCGCTCGTGCTCACCGTCCTCGCCGCTCCCGTCGCCTCTCTCGTGTTCTCACTCCCCTCCATCCCCAAGACCAGGGTATGATCAAATTTACCGTACATTCCTCACTTGGCTCGTTTGTTTTAGTTTGAAGAGCTTACGTTCACTCCTTGATAAATGTAGATAAACTGCATTAGGTTCTCGCGAATATTAAACTTGATTTGGCTCTGCTATGTACACGTAGAGTGTGTTTCTTACAGCACAAATGTCCAATAAAACTTCTCGGTAATTGGATTTTAGTCTTGGTTAATGGTTTCCTGTAGTCAAATTAGACGTTTGTTTGGACTGCAATCTTTGTCTTGGGTGTGATTCTAGCTGTAGATGGATTGTTTAGGGGAACTGAAGTCCTTTGGTCTGCCGTATCTTGGCATTATTTGGATTGCTTTTGTTAGCTGCAGTTGTCTTTTTTTTAAATGAGCAGGTCAGCAGGCTGAAAAATATTAGGAGTAATTTGTATTTTCCTTCTGCTGGATATTTCTATGTAGCAGAGAAGATATCTTTGCAGTGACCTCTCTTGTCATGTGGTTTAGCCATTTTGGCTAGGCTAGAAGTCAACTTTAAAAATACGCTTCTATTCTTTTTCTTTGACGAGTCCCCGTTTTTATTCAAATAACTTGTGATGATTCTATAATCTGGAAACTGCCTGGTAATCATTTTCCCTTCACTGACACAAGCTATCATCGATACCTGGAATTTCAGGCTTTGGTTTTGATACACAGGTTCTTCAGCATATCCCTGCTTGTATTTTTTGTGCTTTGGTTTTCCTCAAAGCATGGCTCCCCTTCTATCTCCCAGGTAACACACGGATGATATGGTGTTTTCCTTTTTCTTTTTGTGTGCATGATTATATTTTCCTAGAATTTGCGTGTATGTCATCCTGATAAAACCCAGGCCATCGCATTTCCCTGCAACTTCGTAAATATGATTATGAATGCATCTGTTGTCTTGCATCCAGCCACTTCACTTGTTTCTAAATTTCCTAATTGAAGAAGACAGGGCCAAACTTATTTTTGTTTATTCTGTTGATGTTGTGATCAAGTCAACTGAAGATAATTCAAATAAACCTACCGGGTGGGAAAACCACAGCTGGTTCTACATAGTTGTGAGAATAAGCTTCTTTCTTTGGGTAAGCCTTTTCCTATTACATGATCCTGTTCATTTTTTAAGACTCAAATTGTTGTTCATTTGAATTACTCTGTCCATCTGAAGGTTGCTTTGCTTAATCTCATCACAATATCATCCACTTGGGCAAGGGTAATTGATGTCATGGACAGTGAGGTATCGTTTTATAATCGCACCCAAAAATATTCGGTAACTCCTAAGACAGTTTGCCCTTTTCTTTTCAAATCCTTATTTCTATTTTAATTCAGTCAGGTTCAAGATTGTTTGGTTTTATTGGGGCTGGTGCTACGCTAGGGCAACTCTTTGGTTCTTTATTTGCTGCAAGCTTGGCATGGATGGGACCCTGTACGTATGTTTGTCTAGGAAATTCCTCTGCATGACACAATGACCTTCTGTCTGATTTTTTGTGGATACAATTTTATATTTCCTGAATTTCCCAGATCTGCTCCTGTTTTCCTCCCTCTTGATGGAACTTGCTGCACTCTCATCAAAAGGAATCTGCATCGATGCTAATCATGGTTCAACAGAACTGCGATCAGTAGGGTATGTAATCCTTCTGGACATGAGTTACAAGTTTTTGATTCACTTCCTGTTAATTTTGGCATGAGCAACCTGCATATTTTATAAACGAATTTGCTGACTTGATTTTCCTTAGCAAACCTTGAGTCACTAATACAATATCTGAATGCTCAATTTTATTTTTTATTAATTTCCACAATTTGTAACAAAAATATGAATTAGAATGGTTGCCTTTCATACTAATTTTGTAGGTGCTACTGATGATTTCATTTGACTTGTTGGTGCTTCCTTGTGTTCATAAGTATTTAAGACCTACCAATCCATTGCCAACTGCAGAGCAGAACAAAGTCCGAATACAGAGCTTGGTGATGAAATGTCTTCACTGGTCACTTCACCTAGAACACCTTCCCAATCGCAAAAGACCAAACCTGGGATTTTTGTGATGTTTGAAGGTTTCTGGTTGATCATGCAATCTCCCTACCTGATATACATATCTCTGTTTCTATGGATGAGTGCAGTTGTCTCATCCTTCTTTTACTTCCAGGTATGATATTTCTCTATCTGTGTTTTGACATATAGATAACAAGTTCTGCAATGCTATGAGCTTGTTGCTTCCTTAAATAAATGGTCAGAACACAAAGGATCCCCATTTACTCCCCCAATTATCTTTCTCCCTGATTTTCAGAAAGTAACAATAGTTGCTACTACAATATCAAGCCCTGCTGCCAGAAGGAGAACATTTGCACTGATAAACAGCTTTATAGCAGTTTTTATTCTTGCCGGGCAGCTCACTTTGACGGTATCTTGTCCATCTCCAAACTATCCTCAATTTGCTCTACTTTGTTAACCCCCTTTCCAGTGTGAATAAGTGCATATAATAAAAAAATGTCACATGTTAGAACTAATGTACCATATACCATGGAGAAAGAAGTACTTTTACTATGCATGGTCGAAGTGTATTAGTAGGTATCTATAGTATAATCAACTGGGTAAATATAATCAAACTTATATCGCCTGCTCTTCATATATATGGTGTTCGTGTGTCCCTACCGGATATCATGATTACAATAGGTAACCTCTATCTTTTCAATGAAATGAAACGCAAAGGTCTTTTGCGTTTTCTCGAAAAAATAGGTACCCTCGTCATAACTTACACATCAAGATCAGTTTTTGCATTGCACGTCTAACATTGTAAAATGAAGTACAAGAATTGAATTAATTTTGCAAATGTGCATCTTTTTTGTATACTGCATTGATGTGCTTATTGAGGTGATGTAGTCTTTGTGGAACACCTGTTATTATTTTCAAGAATATCCTTCTATCACTCCATGGAATCTCAATAGTTTTCCCCGTACCAAAGTAATTCCCATGCACACTGAGATAATTTCTAGTCAGATACCTAAGAGTGTTGTCCAACTGGTGCGTGATATGTCTCTACCTATCTGACCATTGAACAACGATGCCTGGTATTGAATAAAAGAACACAAATCAAGATATTTCTTAGCCAAATCGTAGTTAGAAGACTCTGGAATGACCAATGTAGATTTTGTTTTTGCTTTTTATCCTTACAGTAATCATGACATTCTTGGATTTTAATCAATTCATGCTATGATTAAACGAGTATTGATTTCAGGGCCATATCCTTACAGTAGCTGGTGTAACAGTTGCTATTTGTGCATCTCCATTTGTTGCTGCATCAAATCTGGTTGCCCTTGCTGTATGGCCAACTTGGATTGCTGTGGCTATCACTGAAACTATTCGAAAGGTATCAATAGACAAACTCTAATTGAGCTAATATTGCAATCAGTGTTTTTATTCAACCAATAAATGTTGGTATGAAAAGACACATTTCAAATGGTAATGCATATGCAAAAGCTGAGTAGTCATTATCATTGTGTATGCAGAGACACATTATATCTTGATTTGTTTTATTTAGTAGCTCAAGTGATTTCGTGTATTTCAGTATCTTTGTAGTGTTCTCTACTATGATCAAAATTTATGTTTTAGTTATTATTTGCCATCAATATGTTAACATCAGGCATTAGTTCTATCATTTTAATATATCAAATATGGTCAATGGTTTGTGACATGAGCCGCAATTGATTTTCATCACCTATCAACACTGATTTAGGGCACATCATCTAGAAAGAAAAACACTGATTTAGGGCATACTGAATGCGCGTTCGATATTAGGAGAAGTCTGTTGAGTACCTGTATTTTACTCCATGTTATTTTTTCCTGTATCCATGTATACTCTGTAATAAACGCATAATTGTTCTTTTTCCTGGCAATACATGATTATCTAATTTGTTATTTCCCATTTACTCATTGCAGGTAACCACTTATGTTGTGACAAGACCTGGAAGGGAGTTATTATTCACAGTTGTCTCACAAGACGAAAAGTACAAAGCTAAGGTAGAAGACAAGCTCCTTACCTAATGATAACCATTAGGAAACATAATGGAACATAGCGTGATACTTTATAGGTTATCAAAGCATAGTAGAATATAAACAGATGTAACCTTTTTGCACTCATTTTGAGCGGTTTCCAACTGAGTATATTTGGATTTTGGAGGTAGGTCCACTAGCTGCCCACTTGGGTGAATGTTTTCAATAACTTGGTTCACCACAGAAGAAATCAATATGATCTTCTCTAAAATTATGATACTTGGTGAGAATTCAACATTTGTCCATTTGTAATTAATTACGGCGCATTAGAGATCCGCTTCTCTCCTAAAACATAAAGCCAAAGTACCTATGAATGAACTATTGTTTTCTTCTAATTTCAGAGGTAGTAGATGCTTACCGAGAGATATCGTTTTCGCAGTTGACTACTTACCTTTGTTGCGAATATCGGATTCTATAAAAGCATCTTGCCTGATATTCGCAAAGCATGTGAATACGATCTTGTTTCTCGACCCATTTTTATAATTAATTTGGCTAATTGGTTCCTTATAGGTATGTATAGATGTTATCGTTCAAAGGCTTGGTGATGCGACAGCTGCCGGAATTTACAGGTTGCTGTTCAGCAGCCTCGAGAAGAAAATATCCATGGTCAACCTCTATGCATTGCCGGTATGAATCATGTTTGTGGTCATTTACTTGCTCGTTTCTGTTTTTTTGTACCATGTTGTCTGTCATGTGTGCTATTTTGTCTCTTAAAAAGAACTCCTTGGCATTGTAGTCTGTTTGATTGTGCATTGGGAGGTAATTCCTGATACAGATCATTGCACTATACTTTGGTAGAAACGAATTAAGATATACCCAGAGTCTTCCTGTGAAGATGCTTTGAATGAAAAATGTTCCTGGCTGAAGATATAGGTGCTCAAAAGTATGTATACTCCCACCAGGGCAGGATCAAGGAATCTGGGGAGCCTTTGCTATCTGAACTGCTGAACATAACTGAATATAGGAATCCATACTAAAAATTAAAATATCTCGCTTCTAACCTATCTCTACTTGTACGTGAAAGCCTGGTTGACTTGTGCAACTACCAGACCTTCTTTTGGGGTTACTAGTAATAATTGCCAGAAAACTGATCCTGGGTATCAACCGTGAAGCATGATTTTGCATTTGTTTTACGTTCTGGGGATATCACTAACAAGTTGCGCTTATCTTGTGATACCAGCTCTGCTTCCTCTGGCTTCTCACTGCATTTCATTTGGGACGACTCCAGACAAATCTTGCCAAGCTTCAGGCAGCTTCTGACCCATCATAGTTCCTGAAAGGTACCTGGAGACCTAAAAATAGGTATCATCAAACGGGAGTGCTGTCTGCGCCTTGATATCTTTCTGTGTTCTTGCTGAGTAGAGCTGTTTGTGCCTGACCTTTCCCTCTCTAGGATATTGACTCAATACAAGTGAAGTTCTTCCAGAATGCGAGGAGTGCCTGCAGAATGCAGGGTTGCCACCCCGCATTGGTTTTGTCTGCACATTTAGAAGGGACTACAAATTGACAGAGGAACCTTCGAATATAACACCAGATATAACTACAGGAAATGTCTGTTGGAGGACATAAATAGTACACCAGCATAGAGTAGAAGAATACAAGATTTTTTATATCTGCTTGTTATTTCACCGATTCAAGGTAGAAAATTGTGTCATGCAAACTGTAAGCGTCTGCGTTGTTTATGGGAAAAGTAGGGCTGTTTCTGTTGGGCAATTATTCTGCTCTGCTGTGTAAAACTCTGTATTGTTCAGTACCACACCTAGACTGCATATCTTCTGCAGATATGTGTAAGTGTAATAGTTTTCCGGGCAAACCATCTGAGCCTGGCTTTTGATGCTACAGTGAAATATTTCTGATTTTCTGTGTGGGCATTGAACTGTCGTTCCCTGTGAAATGCTGGCCAAATTCGTAATGTTCCAAAAGGGCAATATTTACATATAAAAGGCTGTTCGTATTCACACTGCATATACCTGTAGAAAATGATAATCTGCCATCTGCTTCGATATTTCTCTAATGATCACGTTCTGGAACACGTACATCTAAAGATGGCTTTGCGTTTCTTTACAAGAAAATCCCAAGATCGAATGGTAAGATTAATGACACAGTGCACGATCTTTGTGCTGGTTATTTGAAAATTACGCATGAATTGAAACAATCGAGGGAGATATAAAATGGCGGGAGGAAGAAGTAGACGGCATCATCGATCGGCCGTGTGAGCATTGTTCCTGCGCTTCTTGGTACAACACCAACAAATTTGGTAGGAAAGAAGAGAAGAAGGTGGCAATGGCAGCGTTGAAGCGCAGCAGCGTCGTCTTGCTCATCGTGGTCGCGGTGGCGGTGGTGGCTGCAGTGCAGCTGCAGCCGGCGGAGGCGTTGAGGAGGCACCGCGCCGACGCCCGCGTGCTCTGGTTCCCGGGCAACAGGCAGCGCAGCGGTTACCCAGGTTTCCCCCGCGGCAGGCTGTCGCCGCCATCGGCGCCCGCGGGCAGGCTGTCGCCTCCGTCCGCGCCAGCCGGCAGGCTCACGCCGCCGTCGCCATCGACTCCGCCCGCGCCTGGCGGCTCGCCGCCGTGCGTCGCCGGGAGGCAGCAGGCGCCGCTGCCCGACTTCCCCGGCATGCCGGGTGCCGGCAGCGGGTCACCGCCGTCGTCGCCGACGGACTGCGTGACGCCGCTGGCGGGGCTGATGACGTGCGCGACGTTCCTGACCGGGAGCGAGGCGGACACGCCGACGCCGCAGAGCGAGTGCTGCGGCGGGCTGGGCATGTTCTTGAACAGCTCGGCGGCGTCGGACGACCGGTCGCTGCGCTGCCTGTGCCCGGTGATCCTGGGCGACGTGAACCGCATGCTCCCGAAGCCCATCGACCCCGTCCGCATGATGTACCTCCCCATCGCCTGCGGCGTCGTCCTCCCGCCTCAAGTCCTCTTCATCTGCTTCAGTACGCCAACGCCATTAACTCTTATCTCTCCTTTACTCTGTGTCATGAGTCAATCACCATGATGGTCTTTGGAATTGATGCAGCTGGGCAGCCAACGCCGCCGGTGGTGACGCGGATTCCTGAATCCTGGGAGAAATCGTCTTCTTCTTCAGGTCAACTTATCGCTACTTACTTCTGAATTTTGTTCATGGTTAAGCTTAATTGCACTCTGGACTCTGATTTCCCTATCTGCTTTTGCAGCGTTGTCGCCTTGATTTGGCGCCGATCGGTCGGATTTGGTTGCTGCTCATCACACATACATACTACATGATTTAATCTCGGATATATCGTTACATGTACTAGTAGTATGATAGTATCAGGTTTAAGACTACACCATCAGAAAATAGTTACCAGCTTGCGACCATCAGAATCATGTCTGAGTTGTGGTGTACCACCGCTGATCGATGTAATAGCTAGTAGAATGCTTCTTCTTTTTTCTAATTATTGAGATATACACAAATATATAAGAGCAAATTGCAGTGAACTATTTATGTGTTTCGTTTTCTCTTGCGAAATTTTACATGATATTGTGTAGGGAGCTGTGCGATGTTCATCTAGCCTTGGCATGTGTAAAAGTGGGCATCACTTGTAGTACTACCTCTGTTCCTAGATATAAAACGTTTTGGTAGCTTAAATTGAGCTACTAAAACGTTTTATATTTAAAAACAGAGGTAGTAGTGTTGAATAACATGCACCAACAAATTCATGAAAAAGACCAAAAGCTTAGACGGAGAGAGGGATAGACATTGTATATTCAACATTCATTCTCACATTGCATGCTCCTTTGGAGATACCACATGAGCAACGGAATATGGGATGGGCCTGGCCTCACTGAAAGGAACACAAGATGCGTCGATATCGCGGTGACAAGTCATAGAGTGTTGCAACCAGTGGCGGAGCTTGGCCTATTTGTATGAGGGGGCAAACAGGCTAAAATAGCCAGCGTAGGCCTATTTTCTTTTTTCAAATCTGGGGGAGCAAATTGTCCACTTACTTCCTTCATTGAAAGCCCATGGGCTGGGGTGCCCATACCCCCCCCCCCCCCCCCCCCGCCCCGATGCGTGCGCGCCCTGTTGTAGCTCCGCCATTGGTTGCAACCCTCATCCTCGGTGCTCCTCGCCACTGAGGAGCGTCACATGAGCGCAGTGCAAATGTTTTAAGACCATGCACTATGATGACCCGATTCAAAGGAAAATGTTCTAGTGTTGGGTACCTTTATGGTGTTACTCTAATATTAAGATCGCTTTTTGTGGGGAGAGGCGTTTTGGCTCTCGAGCTCATATGCTCCTGTTATATTAAATAAAATTAAAAAAATAGTAAAACATTTTCAAAAATTCTGAATTTTTTTGGTGACGGACATATACATGTTTTTAAAATACGTGCCAAGTTTCGTGATGAAATGTCATGTGTGGTGCTCTGTACAAAAATAAAAAAACTAGTGCTCTAAAAAGTAGGTTTTTGAAATTGCATTTGGACCACTGATTTGTCTTTTTTGCACAGGGCATACCGAATGTCATTTCGCCACGAAAGTTGGCACATATGTTGTACATTGTTATGTGTTCACCTCCAATTTTTTCAGAATTTTTAAAAACGTTTTACTATTTTTAAAATTTCGTTTAATATAACAGGAGCATATGAGCTCGGGTGCCAAAGTGAATTTCTGCTTTTTGTGGGGCTATGATGTGTGTGTAGTCTGACAATATGAGTCGTTGCCTGCAGTGTATCAAGTCGATTCGACGTGCCCTTTGGACTACCTTTTTCTCGATAAGAGATGGTCTATATGATTGTCGAGTTACCTCTAGATCCCTTAAAAAGGTTGTTGTGACTTGCTTTTTTCATAGGAAGGAGCCACAAACAGGCTCAAATTTCATTGAAAAATTGGAGAGTGTATTTCGTGTCACATTATTACACACTCAACAACATGACAAAACCCCTGCTGCAAAACCACTGCTACCACATTATATAAACTGGGAAGCATAGAACGGAGCCACATATATAACAGAAAACCAAAACTAAATCAGATATTATAGGGCACAGAACTTTGCAACGGGTTTCAAATAGCTTAAAATGGCAACATGTGAGCAGAATATTTGACAATCACAGGGTGATCCTTCGCCCCACTTGACTCCATCTATGTTTTGTACAAATATATATTGCGCCATTCGAGCTAGTTTGCTAGCCCACCGCAGTAGAATTCTTCGGAGCTCACATTTTTTAAGTTTCGCCCAAGAATTCAAGAAATGAGATGCGAAAAAAACAACATAAGTAGGAACCCTAGGTGTGACTCTTTGGAAACATGATTTGTTCCTTGTTTTCCAAACATCTTACAATCATAGTATAACAACATTATCAATCGTATTTATTCTGTAATGACTAGCAAACAGAGTAAAATACCAATTACCATACAAACCAGAGAAACTAGCAGGAGCAGAGTTGATCCTCAACAAGACACAAGCTAAACTCCAAATGTACTTAGCCAGGGGACAAAAAAATAATAAATGCTCGGTAGTTTCATGACTATCACAAAACTCACACAATTCCACCTTTTACATCCCTCCTTTTCGAATTCTCCTTGGTACAGATCATATTCCTGATCAAAATCCAACATAAAACTTTGATCCTCAAAGGTGATTTAAGGGTTCCTAATTTCTTATAACAAAAGTTAACCATTTTTGCAATAAAAAAGGAATAAGTATACTTGATGAGAAGTTGCCAGGCTTAGTCAAAAGCAAAACCCTTTTGTCTAGATTATCACTCAAATGAAAATTATACAAATATCAAGAATCTCCAGTTAGAAAGAACCTGATTAACAGTGACATTGTGACTATACCAAATATTATACAGTCTTGGAAAACTTTGACAGAGGGCTTTTTGTCCTACCCAAAAACTGATTTTCACACCTTATATGCCATGGCGGTGCTGGTTGGACTCGTTATGTCGTGATTGGAGGGGCAATTCTGCCTAGCGGAATGTAGAATCTGTCGCTATGGAGGTTGGCACCAGTTTGATCTCCTTTATGTGGGATGTCATCAATCTTTTCGTAACGGCTAAAATCTCGGTCGCCCTACCACGTGGGGCCATGATTTCCTCATTATCACCTTCAAGATCGTTGTCGACTGGGGAAGCTCCATTAGCCTTGTTTTTTAGGGGCACCGACAAATGGTTTTATTAATTTCAGAATGAATACTCCCGTTTTGTCGGCCAGGCATGACGTCCCTGCCCTGCGAGGGCACCGGTGAGGCAGTTGTCACGCCGCAGTATGTACTCGAAACTGATGCCCCAAACTTATGTTGAATCTTGTGTCCTTCCTAGAGGTAAGAAGACACGGTGGAATCACTTGTTTTGCATTCCTTGTTGACTTGCTTGATTATGAGCTATAACTCGCCCTTGAACCTGAGATGCTTAAATCAAAGTGTGGTGACCACTCGTATTGGACGTGCGGAACTGGATATGAATGATGTACTTGAGGCGTTCTCTGGTGGGCGAAACCAAGATAACCCCAACCCCCAAGCCTTGTAAGGTGAGGGATCCATCAAAGAGAGCGTCCAAACCCTTTTGAGCGTCGTTTTGCCTTAGACCTCTGAGCGTTCATTGTTTCATTCCGCGACGAAGTAGGCAAGCACCTAGTATTTGATATCCCCCCGAAGTCCTTTTAATTATGGGTAACCATTCACCTCACATATTCCACAACCGGAACTAATTTATGTGTATGATCTCGTAAACACGTCAATTTCATGATTCGATGGTCATTAACACCCAAATCCACGTAGGGTATGATTTGTCCCTTCAGTGGGCAATTATCTACAAGTTGTTTGGCTACGTATATCGCGTTGCCTTGCATGAGAGAAGAAACGTAAGCCTAATGTTGGTTTGCGTGTGAGAGATTCTTGCAAAATCAGAATGTTGGTTGTGTGCATCGTGATGGTTATTCTCACCTCTTCTAAACATGTTGAGCTTATTTAATATTTGTGCCTACACCGTATTTGCAAATAATTCATAAATGTCTCATCTATGGCCATACAAATAGAGAACTTACAACATTAAAGTTGTGCGAAATGACGAGATTAAGCCAGTGGTCAAAAAAACTTTGAAAAGATTAACTATGCATGATGATTTTGACAAAAACGGTCTCAAAATACTCTAATCAGTAAAAATGTGTAGATAAAAACTCATAACCATTGCCATGATCGTTGAAACGGAAAACTTACGACCTGAGATCATGTGAAAGAAACAACGAGATGAACTACTATGAAAATAATTTTGAAAAGATCGCCACGTATGGTGAATTTGACGAAATTGATGTCACAATTCCAAACATACAACAAAAAATTGGAGATTTACAATGAACAAAACTTGGAATCGATTGCGGAAATAGAATCACATCGTCAATGTGCATTGTTTTCGTGTAGATCTTATCATAAACTTAAGCGCCATTGATGGATCCAAGAACGTGTGCTCCCTCGAACAACTTGCCCTCGAGCGAGCCTACATCCAAAAAAGTCCGAATTGAATGTTCCCAGGGCCAGGGTGAGAGTGAGAGTTTACATACGTGCATACATGGCCCGACCTCTCGTGTAGTCATCCAAACATCCGATTTTTCATTGTTGGTTGACCTCCATGCATGTAACCAAACAAGTCCACTAAATGTTTTTCCCTTATGTTTCTCTCTCCTCTCCCGACCCTTCTTGAGAACTCCCGAGCCGCCCGCAGCTCCTCCCTCCTCTCCGTTGCTTGATGCGGCTTCAATCAGCCTGTTGGGAAATCCCAAGAGGAAGGTATGATGCAGCGTAGCGGTAATTTTCCCTTGATACAAAACCAAGATTATCGAACCAGTAGGACTTGGAGAAGGCCCCCTCGAGGCGTCTCCCTCCCCTGGCGCTA
Organism: Poa pratensis; assembly: GCA_947311845.1. Classification (NCBI taxonomy): domain Eukaryota; kingdom Viridiplantae; phylum Streptophyta; class Magnoliopsida; order Poales; family Poaceae; genus Poa; species Poa pratensis. The sequence continues at coordinate 14,863,166 of CAMZMU010000081.1, read as the reverse complement.
GGAGGTTAACGCGGGCCTGCACACAATCACGAACAAACCACTTTTGGACGTATCAATATCCCCAAGCTTAGTTCCTACTCGTCCTCGAGTAGGTAAAACGATAACAAAATAATTTTTGATGTTGAATGCTATAATCAGGTCTTTAACAATTGCATGAAAAATGATGTATGGATAATAAAACTTAGCAATCATGTTACCTAATGAAAAGATATCAACGAACTAAGAGTTCATAGTAGGAAATTATAAACATCAACAAGATTGTAATGATCACAATAAAGCATGGTAGAGTGGTACCTCGCTTGCCCTTTATTGTGGAGCAAAACATAAATGCTAGAGCACCTCTGAAGCTTAAATGGAGACTAGAAATAAAGATATCAAAGATAGAAACATCATAGTCATGCCACAATTAATAATATTCTGAGACAAACACATTACACTAAGAATGACAACTATGCTCTCAAAGAAGTGCTCAAAGAAAGGATGGTGACTCAACATAAAAATAAAAGATAGGCCATTCGCAGAGGGAAGCAGAGATTAACATGTGCTAGAGCTTTTTATTTTCTAAACAGAAGCAAAATTATTTTGAGAGGTGGTTGTTCCTGTCAACGAATGGTAATAGAGTTCTTGATATCTTCCATGCTAAACAAGTTTTGAGAGCGGTTCCGAGATATTTATATATTGCACATTATAATATGCACTTTATATATAGCTTGACACTCCTCCCCACCTTTGCTTACGCAAACCATGGCTAACCGAATTCTCGGGTGCCTGCCAACAATCTCATGCCATGGAGGAGTGTCTATTTAATTAATTTATTACTTTATTTATTACAATGGTCTAACCAGCTCTTTGTAAAATTAGTGACGAGCAGATGAAACATGCAAGTCGGGAAAACTTTATTTAGCATGGAAGATAACAAACCCAACTACTACTTCCTCATGAGCTAAAAACAATGGCACGGAATAAGAAGCATTTTGAAGGTTTTAAAGGTAGCACATGAAAATTTACTTGGAATGGCTTACAAGTACCATGCATAGGAATTTATAGTGGACTCTCATAAAAAACTGGGTTCAAGGATTTTGGATGCACGAGTAGCATTCTTGCTCAGTACAAATGGAGGCTAGCAATAGACTGGGAAGCGACAACTAAGAGAGCAATAACTATCATAATCATGTTTGCCACAAAATAATATTAACCAGGGCATAAGAAATGATATTACCACTTTGAGTCCCAAAAGTTCATAGAGGCTTGATAGACTTTTCTTTGTAGTCATACACATGTGTAAGCATGTGCCAAGTCGATCCAAATAAATCCTCCAGAGGAGGATACTACAATACCATACCATCTTATGAACAGGACAATGCGTGTTAACATCAAAATAACATAATATACACTATTATCTAGTTGAGACTAACCATAAGAAAACATAAACTACTAAACAATATCATTCACACATCATTTTTAAGTTTCAACAAATAATCCATTAAACAACTAAACTTCGAACCACCTCTCCAAACAGGGGATAAATAAAAGATGTGATGGTCAACTTATTAATGTAACCGGTGTTTGATGCTAAGATAAATAAATAATAAGATACATACGCTCCAAGTTTATGCAAGTTTATATGTTGCTCGAAAAACAAAGTTTAAAGTTTTGCAAACCGAGGGGTTGTTGATGAAGAGAGATGCGAAGACATCCCCAAGATTATGGCTTTGACCATTATTCAATATTTCTTAGTTTGGTGTTCCTTCATTCTCTGTAAAAAAACTTCAACACAAAAACGTTCCCATTCTTTTCTGCGGTTAGACATTAGTGCAATAGATAATATTTCCAATGTGCTGTCATTGAACCAAATAAAATTTTGTTTTCAAGTTACAGAAATGTTGCTTAAGTGGACAACTTATAAATAAAAGGTAAGACCCAAAAAGAATAAAATGAAAACGCAAAGAGGCCACTCTTGCAACAAAAGTCAGAATCTGTCCAGAAAAACAGTAGCTGGAAAACGTAATTTTTAGGTGCACTTAAACATGTCAGAAATTTTTGCCAATTTGTGTGCATGCAGAGGATTAGGTGATACGTAATCAGTAAATTTTGGGTTATTTTTAGAGTTTCCAGTAAAATATGAAAAATCGCGCAATGAGCAGTAGATGCTGAAAACAAAAAATCACTTTTTACATATGTATCAACTAAGCCAAATGGGTAAAACTTGGTACTTTATTCTTGAGAAACTAAGATATCAGAGGCTAAACAAGACCTAAACATGCTAGTAGCAGCAAGTAAAACTTCAAATAAAACCAAAAGTAAAAAGTAAATAGAATTCAAACAAAGAACCAAATAAAGAAGCAAAAGAAAAGAAAATATTTTTGTTGTTTTGAGTTTATAAGTGAAAGCAAAAGAAGAAGCAATAAAAACGAAATAAAGAACCAAATAAAACCGAATAAGAGAAAACCAAAACTAATAAAAACAAATTATAATACAAGGTAAGACAATACATATCATGTGGACGGGTAATATAGATTATGAACGAGACAACCTCATATTCGTTGATGAATAGGGGGATGCCTCGGGCATCCCCAAGCTTAGATGATTGAATCTAGTTGAATAATATTCTTGGGGAGTTCGGATGCTCAAGATATCACCGTTTTCGTGTTCATTTCAAGCTTAGATGACAATCTTCTTTCCCAAGCTTGAGCTCTTACGTCTTCTTGTTCATTTCATATTATCATATTGATTAGATCTTATAAGCTACATCCACAAAAAACTTCACAAAACTCATTAGTAGTGTTAGTACTTGAAAGTGCATGTGTTGCCCCATGTGTGGTTTTGGTAATTAATGACAATCCTTATGGACTAATGTTTGCATTGAGACATTCTTTTAGAGCTTGTCCATAGGAAAAGATTGGAGTTCATATGTTGGACTCTAAAAGATTACATGATGACCAAGGTTCTATCCAAGGGTTTATATAAAGAATGGTCATGTGAAGAGTTGAGCTTATTGCAAGAATGGCTTGGAAAAGAAGATTGAGTGAACTTTCATGTTATCTCCAAGCCATCATATATATCAAGATTAGAAGATGAAGTGCAAGTGGATTCATGAAGACGGAGCTTAGCAAGGCTCTCCCATCATGGTGTATGGGGAGTATTTGGAGAGGTCTTCATCAAGCATGTGCTAGCAAGCACAATCAAGAAAGGTGTTCCAACTTGAGGGAGACAAGATCGTCATCATCTAGCTCAAGTGGAATGCGCAAGGCAAAGGTATGATCTTGATAGGGTTTCTATTTTACCGGTCTCATGTTGTTAGTTCGGAGACCGGGTTATAGGATAGACGGCGTACTATCAAGAGGGGCTCTCAAGTGAGTAACTTGATCGCATCTTTGTGGAGAGCTCAAACCTTTGCATACTTGGCATCATCATCTTTCTTGGTTCTTATTTGGCTTTTATCCATGTGAGAATTTAGAGCTTGTGTTCATCTCCATACCAAGCTCTAGTTCATCAAAAAACGGATTCTTTGTATATCTTGTGATGTTTTTTATGTTGGAGGTTTTACCGATTCGTCTTTTGTAGAGAGGTCAAACTCTCCTCTTGTGTTCTCGTCCTCACATGATGGACTATGATGTGTATATGCATAATCTTGTATAGCTTGTGAGTATCCTCTAACAAGACCAAGATCATAGAAAACGGAGTCCGGATGAGAAACATATTGCGGTTTTGGTTTGGAGGTTTTATCGGTTGTTCTTTTATCGAGAGGTCTAACCTTTTCCCATTTGGTTTTATCCTCCATTGTTGGACTATGATGTTTCTCTGCATGATCTTGTAAAGCTCTTCGTTACGATTCCAACGAGCCAAAGATCATCGAAAACGGAGTTCGGATGCTCAAGATATCACCGTTTTCGTTTGGGTGTTTTCTGCAGTTTTTCAGTCCAGCGGTAGTACCGCCCGGGTACCGCCGGGTACCGCTGGGAGTCCAGTACCGCGCGCGTTTTGAGCGCCCGAAATCACCCGGGGCGGTAGTACCGCTGGGCTAGCGGTAGTACCGCTGCCTGGAGCCCGTTTTGAGCCTGTTTCTCTGTTTTAACTCCCCAGGGGGCGGTAGTACCGCTGGGCTAGCGGTAGTACCGCTCCTGGGCGCGATTTTCAGTTAACGGCTAGTTTTTGGGGCTCCTATTTAAGGGGACCTTCTTCCCCAATGACCCTAAGCTCTTGAGCACGAAAAAGCCCCCCATTGTTGACCTTCTTGAGCTTGGATTTCTCTCTATTCCTCCATGATTCTTGCCTCTAATTAGAGGGAAAGAGAGAGGAGATCTAGATCCACCTTTCCACCAATCATTCTCTCCTCTAAGTGAGGGGAAGCCTTTGGATCTAGATCTTGGAGGGATTTGGTGTTCTTCCTTTGTTCTTCCTCTCTTCTCCCCCATAAGCATTAGTTGCTTGTGGTGGGATTTGAGAGTGAAGGATTTGAGCACTTGTGCTCTTGCCTTTTGCATTTGGTGCATCGGTGTGCTCTCCACGAGGATTCGTGGAAGTTGAAATCTTGTGAACTTGTTACTCTTGGGTCTTCGGCCCTAGACGCCTTTGTGGTGGTTGGACCCTTGTGTGGTCACTTGAAGCCGTTCGGGAGCCCCCAATCCCTTGTGGGTTGTGCCTCGGATTGTTGTTGAAGCCGTTCGGGAGCCCCCAATCCCATTGTGGGTTGTGCCCCGGATTGTTGTTGAAAGGCTCCGGATTCCGCCTCGAAGGAATACCGATAGTGGAAGGTGAACCAAACCTTTGTGGTGCGGTTCATCGGAGAAGAGGGTGAAACCTTTGTGGTTGTTGAACCGTTGTGTCGGTTCACACCTCTCCAACGAGACGTACTCCCTTTCAAGGAGGAACTCGGGAATACATCCTCGTCTCCGCGTGCTTCGGTTATTTCTATACCCGAGCTTTTTACTTATGCACTTTACATTGTGATAGCCTTCGTGCTTGAAGTATTCTATTGCTATCACCTTGTTGCTTGTCTTGCTTAGCATAAGTTGTTGGTGCACATAGGTGAGCCTAGTTTATTTAGGTTGTTGGCTTGTTAATTTAAACACCTAGTTTTATTCCGCAATTAGCAAGCCTAAACCGGAAAAGTTTTAATCGCCTATTCACCCCCCTCTAGGCGACATCATTGTCCTTTCAATTGGTATCAGAGCCTGGGCTCTCTTTTTGGGCTTTACCGCCTAGAGAGTAAAAGATGTCGTTTAGGAATTAGTGCACGATCCCACTTTCATATTCGATGGCACAAATTATGATGTTTGGAAAATTCGCATGCTTAATCTTTTTAGGGCCATGGGTCCAAATTATATTAAGAGGATTGTGGATGTGGGTTTTTCTCCTCCAAAGGATTCTCAAGAATTATCTTTAGAGGATGAGGAAAACTCTCATCTCGAGACTCTAGTTTCTAATGGTCTTATATGTGTTTTGAGCGATGTAGTTCTTGCTTCAATCATGCCTTTTCGGAACGCTCATGAGCTTTGGACCAAGCTTCAAGATATATATGAAGTGTCCAAAATTATTGAGGATGATTGTTCTCCTCCACCTCCGGCCGTGATGAGTTCACAACTTCTTCCACTTCACCAACATGTGATTTGTCACAAGGTAATGATATGGTGAGTGGTGATAGAAATTGCATTGGTGATGGTGAACTTACTATTGATTATACTTCTTCTCTATCACATTGCAATGTTCTATCTTTGGACTTAAACTCTTCTAGCACTCCAAATGTCATACATGCTAGAGTTGATAGTCCTTGCATATCATGTAATAGTTGTTTAACTAAATCTCATGATGATATGCTTCTATGTCTTGTTGCCATGAAAACAATGCTTCCATATCCTCTAGTACTTGCATGACTAACAATGTAGAGGAATCCCAACATTTGTTGGAACAAGACATGGACCTAAATGGTGCTTCAAGTAATTCTTCATCCTCTTCAATCATTAATCATGTTTGCCTTATGGCTAAGGATTCCGAGGTGTCTCCCACCTCAAATCCAAATTGTGATGATGAGGATGAGGATTCTCATGAAGAAGGTTTTGATTTTGAATCCTTAACCAAGATGGGTGAGATGGTACTTGGTGCTCTCCCCAAAGGTAGTAAAGCTATCCCTCCTCTATGTGAAATCATTGATTATGTTACTAAGAGTAGGGAATTTATTGAGGATTTGGAAAGTCAATTTGATGAGAAATGTCAAATTGAGAGGGATGACTCTATTACTATAGCTTCCTTGAAAGCTTCTCTTGAAGAAGAAGAGCTTAGGTCTTCTCTTGAAGAGAGACTTGAATCTCTTGATGAGTCTAATGATCTTATTATTGCTAAAATCATTAAGGAAAGAGATCATGCCCTTGCTAAATATAAAGTGCTTAAAAAGGAAAAAGTTGAATTTGGTGTTGGCAATGCTAGACTAAGTGAGGACATAGAGAGACTTGACAAAGCTCACAAGGCTTTAGAAAGTGAACACTCTCTCCTTATCAAGTCTCATGATCAACTCCAAACTCAACTATCTAAGAATGATAGCTTGCAAGTTGTCTTCTTCCATTTCTAATATTAATGATGCTTGTGCTACTAACTCCACTTCTTGTGAAGCATCTATTTTGAAGGAGAATGTTGAGCTAAGGGCTCAACTTGAGTTGCTATCTAGCAAGTATGGGAAATTGGAAGAAAGTCATGAAAAGCTTTCTAGCTCTAATGATGATCTTCTAGCATCCCATGCTAGGCTAAAGTTAGCTCATGAGGCTATTATGTCAAAGGTAACATCTTGTGAGCCTCATGTGGACAATGGCACAACTTCTTAAAATGCTTTATTGCCATGTGCTAGTCCTAGTGATTCATCCTCTCACATTGCTACATCTTGTGATGAATTACTTTCATTGCCTTGTTGCTCTAACAATGAAGCTTCTACTTCCTCTAGTGTTTTTTTGATACTAACCATGTAGAGGAACTAAATGAGCTCAAGGCCCAAGTCACTTCTTTGAAGAAAGACTTGGAAAAGCGTCATGTTGGGAAGTCCACACTTGACAATATGTTGAGTGTTCAAAGACGCCCCAATGACAAGAGTGGACTTGGATTCAACTCCAATAACAAGAACAAGTCCAAGTCAACAAGAAGAACAAGGGCCAAGAACAAGTTAAAGATTCGGCCAAGATTGTTTGCTTCAAGTGCAAAGTTGAAGGGCACCATGTTAGATCTTGCCCTTTGAAGAAGAAGGCTCTTAGTGAGAAGCAACAAGGGAAGAAGCCTCAAGTTCAAACTCAAGTTCCTCAAGTTGAAGAACGACCTCTTCCCAAGAAGAATCAAGCTACTCCTCCTCAAGTCAAGATTCCAACTAAGAAGAGAGGAGGAAGTCGATGTTGCTACCTATGCCGTGAGAAGGGTCACCTTGCTTCTTCATGCACAAATGGTACCTTATCCAACCCCATTATTATTGATGATGTTATTCTCTTCGGAAGGATAAGGTTGGCAATGTGTTTGCCAAATATGTTGGTACTCAAAGTGGTGTCAAGAAAAGAACCATTTGGGTTGCCAAGCCTATTGTGACTAACCTCTTAGGACCCAACTTGGTTGGGGACCAACAAGCTAAAACTTGATCAATAGGTGTTGTTGGAGGCATTGGAGACTTGGCTACATCATGAAGAATTAAGGGATCTTCATCAATTATATTCTCTCAAGCCAAGTCATTTGGATTATATTGTTCTATCTCATATCCAATGTTCCTCCTTGCGGTAACTTTTATTTAAATCATATATACATTGAAAGTTGCTTGCACCCTTGCATGTGTTTGGTTTTGTACCTTGCTAGTGTTTGTATGTGTTGTGCTCTCTACTTACTTATCTTGAGAAATCAAGTATGTGTATGTTGGTTTGCACACCATTTACTTGTGTTGAGCCTTATTGCTTTTATTTGATATATTACTTGTTGGCTCTCTTTTGAGAGATTAATGGACCATTCCATTTTTGGAGAGTGATATGCTTCGTGCACTTCACAAACCAAAAATGTGTGTACATGAGGAATACCACTTAGTGATGATATATCAATCTTATCTATTCTCTATGTGGTATGTCATGCTCATGAGAAATTCAAATTCTATATGTCCATTAATTTCTCGAGTTGGTTTTGTTTGCCTCTTGCTTTAAAAGAAAATGGATTATCACATTATGGGGGAGTAATAAGCTATGTGCATATTACAAGCCTAGAAAATGTGAATATGTGAGGTGTTGCCACCTAGAATTGATATTGTCATTATCTTATTCCTTTGTGGCATGTTTCTCAAACAAGTTCCTTTTGCTTAAATGTTTTTTGCCTCTCACCGTTGGATCTTGTTTGTGATGGAATTTCTTGATATGGCTTTCCCTAAATATGTTCTCATATATCTCTTTGGGAAACCAATTGCTTCAAGCTACTCCTTGGAGTTGCTTTGCATATTGCGTGATTTTTGAAGCTATCAAGAATATCTATCTATCTAAGCATGGCTTTTAATTCCTATCCTTTGCCATATGCTTATGTTTTGTGAATATGATCTTGAATATATCTTTGCAATCCACCACCGAGAAATATCTCCATACATTACTTGTCTTGACAAGTGATAATCATATTTGTGGTAAATATATTGATCATATTCACTTTGGCTCTTGCTTTGAATTGCCTTATTTGATTGCCAAGGATTTGTTTTGATCTAACTCTCATTTGTCTTCCTTGTATCTTTTGGATCCTTTATTGCTCTACTTGAAATTTGTTTTGTGCTTTCTTGAGTTGGGAAAAGCAATGAACCAATTCTTGTGCATTGACATTCAAAAGTCATACTTCTTGATAATGCACTATTCTTTGGGAAGCTATCCTACTTTGAGTAAAACACCGTTCTTTAAATTGGTATTGCAATTTCTTGCCTTTCTTGAACATGACTAGTGTTTGAATAATATATATATGGAGAGTGATGATCTCATTTGTGTGCATTTTGTATTCAAATGCAAAATCTAAATAATGCACACATCTTGGGGGAGCAATCCTATAGCTTTTTGAACATTAGTTGTCTTCATTTGATATTTGATCCCGATGACGTGTCTCCTTGGAAGACAAACATTTTTCGTCTTGGTACTTGTGCCATCATGAAAAGTGTAGAGGGTTTGGTTTATTCCTTGATGATATTTTCATCATTGGTATCTTGTTTCATTGGTATCTTTTCAAAGTGGTATCTTCACTCATGTGTTGATTTGGGTATTTGATATAATTTGGACACTTTGTTTTCTTGTCACACTTGTGTGTGCTTTGTTGGTTTACTTGGTGTTTTGTCTAAATTGTATCTCTTTGGTTCTTGAAAGTTGTGCATGCATATTTATATGTATATCTTATGGCATGCTTACTTTCGTTGATCCAATATATAGGATAAACTCCATCAAATCCTAAATGGCTAAGATGTGCATGAAATTCAATTTCATATCAATATGCACATATTTATGTGGAGTTTGTCCTATGTATTGTAGTTGCTCTAACTACTTTGGACCCAATGAGTTTGGGTACCATTTGTACTTGAATTTGTTTTAGGTACATTGGAGATGCATTGGAAGCTTGTCTCACTACAAGGAAGGTGTTATCACCATGTGCTTATTGGAGCCAAGCTCGGATGATCGTGAACTCTTATCTTCTACATCACCAATGCTATCTCGGTAACAAGTATCTACCTCATGCATACTTTTCTAGCTTTCAACCTTGTGTAGGTTGTTTCATGGCATGAATCTCTTTTGTTGCAATTCATTTGGTTCTTGCAAAACAACTTTTTGCAAATGTGGGCAAGCCGGGATGATTACATATCAAGGGGAATATATATAATCATTTTCATGATTCATCAATCCCATATATGTTAATCTAGCACTTTCTACTCTATGTCTCACATATGCAATATTGATGCTTTTCAAAATCATTTGCCCTTTGCGATACTTGTTATCTTTCTCGGAGCATCCCATTTTTCACCTTATCCCTTGTGGATTTTTTGATGCTATGATGAGTATGTGTTGGAAGTTCATCTATATCCTTTAAGATAAAATTGAGCTTTGTGCTATGCTTTTAAGCAAAGATCTTATTGGTGTATTTATGACTTCCTCTTGGATATCATGATCTTTACCTTTGTACCTATTTTGTGTTGTACATGTTTATTTGTGGACTTATATCTTCGTGATTGGTGTCTACTTAGAAACTTATACACATAAGAATAGTTACATCTTTAATTGGTATTCCAATTCTTTAGTGACCACCTCTTATTGCTTTTGATTCTTTGGTGGTTTCTAATTGCCACAAGCTTTGTCTTTCATTGGTTTACTTTTTTCTTAATAAGCTTGTGGACCTATTTGCTACACCTTCTTTGGTTTGTGTTCTAGATCATCTAAGAGGGAGTGAGGATTCCATGTTGTGCACTCCATATTGCTTTGCAAATCCTACTTGTGCACGTACCTTGGGGAGTTCCTTCTTGTTGTTTAGAACATTGTTTTCGGATCCTTTGTTGGTTACTTCTTTTGTCGAAGTATCTTTCATTTGTTTTTCTTTTGCAATCTTTGGATCCTCAATATAGTTTGATCTCCTTTCCATCTATTCGTCATTGGATATGTGCATTTGATTTCACTCATATTATGAGAAATGCACACATTATGGGGGAGCTCTTACTATATTGGCCATCTAATTTTTTCCTCCCATTTCGGCAATCGATGCCAATGGGGGAGAAGTTTAGAGGGTTTAAGGGACTTTGGTTTTATGCTTGAGTTTCGTTCTTAAGCATTTGCCTTTCTTGCTCTTGCATCCTTGCTCTTTGTGTTGCATGGTTGCTTAATTCATTATATAAACCCTCGTAAAAGGGATTGTCATCAATTACCAAAATGGGGGAGATTGAAAGTGCATGTGTTGCCCCATGTGTGGTTTTGGTAATTAATGACAATCCTTATGGACTAATGTTTGCATTGAGACATTCTTGTAGAGCTTGTCCATAGGAAAAGATTGGAGTTCATATGTTGGACTCTAAAGATTACATGATGACCAAGGTTCTATCCAAGGGTTTATATGAAGAATGGTCATGTGAAGAGTTGAGCTTATTGCAAGAATGGCTTGGAAAAGAAGATTGAGTGAACTTTCATGTTATCTCCAAGCCATCATATATATCAAGAAGAAGATGAAGTGCAAGTGGATTCATGAAGACGGAGCTTAGCAAGGCTTTCCCATCATGGTGTATGGGGGAGTATTTGGAGAGGTCTTCATCAAGCATGTGCTAGCAAGCACAATCAAGAAAGGTGTTCCAACTTGAGGGAGACAAGATCGTCATCATCTAGCTCAAGTGGAATGCGCAAGGCAAAGGTATGATCTTGATAGGGTCTATTTTACCGGTCTCATGTTGTTAGTTCGGAGACCGGGTTATAGGATAGACGGCGTACTATCAAGAGGGGCTCTCAAGTGAGTAACTTGATCGCATCTTTGTGGAGAGCTCAAACCTTTGCATACTTGGCATCATCATCTTTCTTGGTTCTTATTTGGCTTTTATCCATGTGAGAATTTAGAGCTTGTGTTCATCTCCATACCAAGCTCTAGTTCATCAAAAAACGGATTCTTTGTATATCTTGTGATGTTTTTGATGTTGGAGGTTTTACCGATTCGTCTTTTGTAGAGAGGTCAAACTCTCCTCTTGTGTTCTCGTCCTCACATGATGGACTATGATGTGTATATGCATAATCTTGTATAGCTTGTGAGTATCTCTAACAAGACCAAGATCATAGAAAACGGAGTCCAGATGAGAAACATATTGCGGTTTTGGTTTGGAGGTTTTATCGGTTGTTCTTTTATCGAGAGGTCTAAACTTTTCCCATTTGGTTTTATCCTCCATTGTTGGACTATGATGTTTCTCTGCATGATCTTGTAAAGCTCTTCGTTATGATTCCAACGAGCCAAAGATCATCGAAAACGGAGTTCGGATGCTCAAGATATCATCGTTTTCGTTTGGGTGTTTTCTGCAGTTTTTCAGTCCAGCGGTAGTACCACCTGGGTACCGCCGGGTACCGCTGGGAGTCCAGTACCGCGCGCGTTTTGAGCGCCCGAAATCACCCGGGGCGGTAGTACCGCTGGGCTAGCGGTAGTACCGCTGCCTGGAGCCCGTTTGAGCCCGTTTCTCTGTTTTAACTCCCCAGGGGGCGGTAGTACCGCTGGGCTAGCGGTAGTACCGCTCCTGGGCGCGATTTTCAGTTAACGGCTAGTTTTTTGGGCTCCTATTTAAGGGGACCTTCTTCCCCAATGACCCTAAGCTCTTGAGCACGAAAAAGCCCCCCATTGTTGACCTTCTTGAGCTTGGATTTCTCTCTATTCCTCCATGATTCTTGCCTCTAATTAGAGGGAAAGAGAGAGGAGATCTAGATCCACCTTTCCACCAATCATTCTCTCCTCTAAGTGAGGGGAAGCCTTTGGATCTAGATCTTGGAGGGATTTGGTGTTCTTCCTTTGTTCTTCCTCTCTTCTCCCCCATAAGCATTAGTTGCTTGTGGTGGGATTTGAGAGTGAAGGATTTGAGCACTTGTGCTCTTGCCTTTTGCATTTGGTGCATCGGTGTGCTCTCCACGAGGATTCGTGGAAGTTGAAATCTTGTGAACTTGTTACTCTTGGGTCTTCGGGCCCTAGACGCCTTTGTGGTGGTTGGACCCTTGTGTGGTCACTTGAAGCCGTTCGGGAGCCCCCAATCCCTTTGTGGGTTGTGCCTCGGATTGTTGTTGTAAGCCGTTCGGGTGCCCCCAATCCCATTGTGGGTTGTGCCCCGGATTGTTGTTGAAAGGCTCCGGATTCCGCCTCGAAGGAATACCGATAGTGGAAGGTGAACCAAACCTTTGTGGTGCGGTTCATCGGAGAAGAGGGTGAAACCTTTGTGGTTGTTGAACCGTTGTGTCGGTTCACACCTCTCCAACGAAACGTACTCCCTTTCAAGGAGGAACTCGGGAATACATCCTCGTCTCCGCGTGCTTCGGTTATTTCTATACCCGAGCTTCTTACTTATGCACTTTACATTGTGATAGCCTTCGTGCTTGAAGTATTCTATTGCTATCACCTTGTTGCTTGTCTTGCTTAGCATAAGTTGTTGGTGCACATAGGTGAGCCTAGTTTATTTAGGTTGTTGGCTTGTTAATTTAAACACCTAGTTTTATTCCGCAATTAGCAAGCCTAAACCGGAAAAGTTTTAATCGCCTATTCACCCCCCTCTAGGCGACATCCTTGTCCTTTCAGTACTCATTAAATAAAATCCACTCATGTTCAAGCATATTTCATGATATTTATTAAACATTAGCCACTGTATATACCGAGGTTCTTATCATTTCCGTTGTCCGTCGGAAAACTAAGGAAACTAAGAGCACCAAGTACAATATTGAATAAACAAAGAAATCTGTCAAAACTGAACAGTCTGTAAAGATGGTACTCAACGAGATAGTTACGTAGCTCAAATCGAAAACTCAAAACTAATGAAAGACAAATAATAATCTCAGGTTTATGCACAAAACATTTCAGGTCAAAATACTATTCTGAGATTTATCACGATTTTTTACAGCGAAGCACAGAAATCTGTTTAAACTGAACAGTCAATGAAGATCTAATTTTTCGAAACAGCTACGTAACTCAAATCAGAAAAGTCAGAACTAATGAAAGAAAGATAATAAGCAGGGCTTTGCGCTCAAGAAATTTCAGATCAAGATCACGTTCTGATGATTTTAAACATTTTATACGGTACAGCAAAGAAAATCTGTTTTCTGGACAGCAAAGCAAAACTTTCACTTTCTTAAAACTAGAGACTACAATTAACACTTTATTTTTATGGTACAGAGGAATATGCACAATATATACATGTTTTTAGCTGAAAAGCTTCCATGGAAAGATTTGTTTCTGTTTCATAGGCATGAACATAAGTGTTCAAGGTCGACCCCCACTTAACCATTACTCATCTTTCCAATCACTTTTCTTTTTGAAAATGTTTTTAGATAACAAGTACAACTAATTTTTTTTATAATTCGCATTATCTATCCATACTAAGATAGAAAACAACTTAAAATTGAAAATAAAAACTACTTAGAGATAAAGCAAACAAGTGCACACAAGAATATTCACCCCACGCTATTGCTCCCCGGCAACGGCACCAGAAAAGGTCTTGATAACCCACAAGTATAGGGGATCATGTGTAGCCTTTTCGATAAGTAAGAGTGTAGAACCCAATGAGGAGGTAAAGGTAGGATAAGTATTCTCTCAAATTATATCAACCACTGATACGGGTAAACAGGATAGCTTTGCAGGATAATAAATAACAAGAAAGTAAAGTTAGTTGCTGCAGCAATAAAATACACTAAAGAACACTAAACTAACAGAACCATGAGTGTGGAAAAGTGGTGGAAAGTGCGATGGATTTGTTCAAGATTAACTAGTGAAGATACTTGGTCCATTGTCTTCGATGCAGTTTTCCATGTGGGAGAGGCTAAATATATATGCACTCAACTACTTGTGATTACACATACTATATGATTGGATTATTAACAAGCATCCACAAATACTAACAATTCATTAAGGTTTCCCCAACCATAGACTTAAGTTAATGGTCCTCTTACTCCCATACGTGCAACATTCCGGTTCGAGTCTTTAGGTTTCTGTCACTCCGGCAGAACTACACCCTTCCTTTACAAATACTACAAACATGTTTGATACATGCGCGCATAAATATAATGGACACCAAAGGACCATACCATATCAATATACAACTCTAATGAACCAAAGACATTCAACAAGGCAATCTAAGAACAAACAAACTACACAAACATGACATAGATCATAGGATAATACTTTATAGTATCAAACACCATGTTTACATAGAGCGGTACAGAGGTGTGTGGGAGGATGAACCACTGTATACAAGGAGGAATTGGCGATGAATATGGCGGTGAAGACGGTGAAGGGGGCAGCGAGAAGCGCAGGGCGGTGCCGGCGTCGGCGGTGGCGCGAGGGGCTCCTCCCGCGCCGCCGGCATCAAGGGGAAGCACCGCCCCTTAGCTCCCTTCCTTCATGGCTTTTTGGGAGCCCTCCCCCATGGAGATGGGATCCATGGAGGAGGCAAAAACGTGGCTTTGGTGGCTGCAATTCGTGGATATGAGGTGTTGGCCACAAGCTAGGTTTTCTCCCTTCATATATCCTCACGTTATCCCGTTATCCCATCTAGGGTTTCAGTAAATCGGGCGTATCTCGGCCGTCCGGACTCGGAATTGGGCGAATTTTATGTCTAGATCCATCGGCGGAAAATTCTCTGCAACTTTGTCTTCGGCAAGATTTCAGTTTTACGCCGTCTTCTATCCTTAACGTGACCATCGTCGAAAAACGTTTCCAGACAGATTTTAGGAAAGTCCCAATTTGACTCCAATAAGGTTTCCTCTTGTATTTTTGATAATTCCTACACATTAAAGAGTAAAACAAGAGCATTGTGCACTTTTGCAACTATTAATAGGTTAGTCCAAATAAATCATAAACTTAATATAAAAACAAGTGTTAAAAGCATAATAGTAGCATGAAACAATCAAAAATTATAGATACGTTTCGGACGTATCACCCTCCCGATATAGGATTGGTGACGGCGGCGGGCTCGGAACTTTTCCGGAAAATATGATCGGGTATCGAGGGTTTTTGGGAGGAATAGAATTTATAAGCGAAAGGGTAACTCGGGGAGACGCCCGAGGGCGCCAGGTGGGCCCCAGGCGCGGTCAACCCTTTGACCGCGCCTGGTTAGCGTTGGGGGCTGTGGGGCCCCTCTGCAGCTCCCCTCCTGGCTCCGTCTTCGTTTTTTCATAAAAACAATTCTCGTAAATTTTCATGCGATTCGGAGAAACTTCCCCGACTAGCTTTTCTGAAACAAAAAGACAGCAGAAAACAGGAACTGGCACTAGGCCTCTTGTTAATAGGTTAGTTTCATAAAACATGCCAAAATGATATAAAAATATTATAAAAACATGTGGCAATGTTATATAATAAGCATGGAGCAATCAAAAATTATAGATACGTTTGAGACGTATCAGCATCCCCAAGCTTAATTCCTGCTCGTCCTCGAGTAGGTAAATAATAACAAGATAATTTTTGTAGTGACATGCTTTTAACACAATCTTGATCAAATAATAATGTAAAGCACATGAACTGAATGAAAGTGATCCAAGACAATGGTCTATAGTTTGAAATGAAGTAAACAATGATTAACCATGTATAACATCTAAGCAAGAACTTTTCGTAAATAGTACTTTGGAGACTTGAAAATTATAAAACTCGTCATGCTTGATAGCTCACAAAGCAATATACTTCTAAAAAAGGTGTTCAACCAACACAGAGGAAGATTTAAGTTTTTAGCAAAATCTTCAACTTGTAACATACTTATCACTGGATAATGTCAATATAAAAGTTTTCACAGTTAAACATAAACATAAAATGTAGTAAACTTGCACCAAAATTGATACTATGCGTTTGCTTGAGAGATAAAGATTGGAAAGGAAAACTGAATCAACATAAAAGTAAAAGAAAGGCCCTTCGCAGAGGGAAGCAGAGATTAATCGTGTGCTAGAGCTTTTTGGTTTTTGAAAGCATATAGAGACATAAAAATATTTCTTTTTTAGAGTGGTGTTTGTCCTTGTCATCGACTAGCAATAGCGATCCTAACATCTTCCACACCAACTAAGTTTTAAGAGCGGTTCCGAGATATCATACTTTATATATTTTTTTTTTGACACTCCTCCCCACCTTTGCTTACACAATCCATGGCTAACCGAATCATCGGGTGCCTTCCATCAATCACATATCCATGGAGGAGTGCCTTATTATTTTATTTCTGATATTGGACTAACCAGCAATGTGCAAATTCTTGACGAGCAGATGAAGCATTCAAGTCATATAAACATTATTTGGTATGGAAGATGCTAATCCCAACTACTACATCCTCATGAGCTAAAAACAGTGGCACAAAACAGGAGTAATAACATTTTGAAATTTTAAAAGTAGCACACGAAAAATTTACTTGGAGTGGCTAGGAAATACCACATGTAGGTAGGTATGGTGGACACAAATGGCATGATATTTGGCTCAAGGATTTGGATGCACGAGAAGCATTCCCTCTCAGTACAGTTTTTTGGCTTAGCAAGGTATCAAGCAAACACAAATCATCAACCCAATACACGAATGACCACAAGATATACATTAAGCATAACCATTAGACCTCATACTGTCTTCCTTATCAACCAAACATGTTTTTACAAAAGAATATCTAGACTTTGAGAAAATACCAATCAAAAAAAGCGTCATAATTTAAGGCTTTACGGTATTTCTCCACTACTCCATTCTTAAGTAAATGATCCATAAGTTTAAACATTTAATCTAATTCATCTCTCAAGACAATTGACAAGCATCAAATTACTCAAGACAATGACCTACAAGATTATGTAAACTTCTATCTTTTTACCACTTCCTACATGATATTTTCCCTTTCACCAAACACCAATCAATTTATTTGAACAAACTCTCTAAGAAAATACGCATGAAACATAAGAGAGTACTTCCTAACTATAAGAAAATAATAGCTCTGAACAAGAGATCATGGAAAAAAATAGCACGCTATAGCGTCACTAATAGCATACTATAGCGTTTTGAGAATTGCCTCGCTAATTAATCAGTGTACAATGTCTCCCTAATAGCGCGATGTAGCACGCTAATAGCGTATTTTAAGGCCGACGCTATTTTGCTGTAGCACGCTATTTTTTTCCTTGCAAGAGATACATGAAAAACAAGAGTTAGAAGCTAAAATAATAAAGAGCTAAACACTCTACACAGATAAATGAAAAACAGGAGTATTTTATGAAAAAGCGGAGCGTGTTTCTCTCCCACACAAGAATGTAAGGATCCATTATTGAAAATGACCAGCAAACAAAACAAAACAAAACTGAAAGCAAAACAGAAACGACGCTCCAAAAATAGCACATATTATGTAAAGGAATAAAAATATAATTTCATGGGATCGACCTGATTAATTGTCGATGCAGAAGGGGATGGCTTAGACGCTTGAGTCTTATTGAATATTTTGTGGAGGTCAACGGGAGCCTCCCCAAGCTTGAACTCTAATCCCTTCTTGATCTTTTTTTTTATCACCTTGTTCTCTTAACACTTGAAAACTTCCTTCACACAAAACTTCTCACAAACTGACTAGAGGGGTTAGTTCTCGAACAAAATAATCCACCTTCAATTCTCATTTGGCACATTGCATAAACTTGTTCCTAAACATTGGCTACTACCACAAAGGTTTAAGTGATGTTCTGTGGATAAAAGAACTCCACTTTACTTGTAAAAGAAGCAATGCAAAAACTAGGACAGAATCTGTCAAAAACAGAACAGAACGTAAAAATGATTTTTTTAGGGCTACTAGGACACCTCGAATCAGAAAACTTGAAACTAATGAAAGTTAGACGAAACCCAGATGCTTACTGTCAAAAAATTTCAGATACAGATCACGTTCTGTGATTTTATAGAATTTTGTACGGCGACGAACAGAAATCTGTTTCTGGACAGCAACTCAAAAATTTTACTTTCCTCTCATTAGAGGCTATTCTTGGCACAAAAAACAAAAATAAAAAGGACACAAGGGAGTTGCTACAGAGGCAACAACACCACAAAACTAAGAAAACAAAAACAAACTGAAGGTAAAAATAATGGGTTGCCTCCCATAAGCGTTTTTCTTTAACGCCTTTTAGCTAGGCACAATGGCAAAAATCAAGTATTATCAATATTAGCATTCAAATAATTAGTTGACTTAACAAAAGACTCAAAATATGGCCTCATTCTCTTTCTAGGGAAATGTTCCATCCCTTTCTTAAGTGGAAAATGGAATATAATATTTCCTTCTTTCATATCAACGATAGCACCAATAGTTCTAAGAAAAGGTCTTCCCAAAACGATAGGATAAGAAAGTTTGCATTCAATATCCATAACAATGAAATCAACATGGACATAATTACCATTAAACATAATAAGAACATCATATATTTTTCCCACGGGTTTATTCAAAGTAGAATCAAGACAATAAACACTCAAAGGACAGTCTTCTAATGGTTCCAAATCAAGAATGTCATACAATTTTTTTGGCATAATGGAAACACTAGCACCCAGATCACACATAGCATTGCACTCAAAATCATTAACTTTCATTTTAATGGTTGGTTCCCAAGCATCTCCCAATTTCCTAGGGATAGAAAATTCACACTTGATTTTTTCTTTCCTAACTTTAATCAAAGCATTTGTAATATGTTGGGTAAAAGCAAGGTTCAACTTAATAGCATTAGGATTTTTAAAAAAGCTTTTGTAGAAACTTAATGACTTCAGTAAGATTACAGTTATCAAAATCAAGATCATTGTTATCAAAAATAACAGGAGCATTGTCTCTAAAAGAATCATTATCATCAGGATTAACTTCAGCACTTCTTTTAGAGGCAGTTTTAGCACTATTGGATAACTTTTCATTTTTAATAGGTACAATAGAAATTTTCCGACTCCAACCTTTTTACCATTAGCATATTTAGATACTGTAGATAACTTATGAGCACTTGAAATTTTAATATCATTGACTGCGTGCAAACACACGTTCGTTGTGAGACCCCAAGAGGAAGGTATGATGCAGTGCAGTAGCAGGTTTTCCCTTGAGTACAAAACCAAGGTTGTCAGATCCAGTAGGACACAGAGATGCTTTAGAAGGTGTCAGTGGCGCAACTGACGTGGAACCTGCACACAACACAAACAAACTACTTTGCCCCAATGAAACAGGAAGGTTGTCAATCTCCCCGGCTTGCTGAAAACAAAGGATTAAATGTATGGTGTGGAAAACAGTATTAATTGCAGAGAAATTAAGAGAACAAATGATTGCAGTTGGTGGTTTCATCAGTATGAGGAAATGGACCGGGGTCCACAGTTCACTAGTGGTGTCTCTCCATAAAATATAACTAACATGCTGGGTAAACAAATTACAGCTGGGCAATTGGCAAATAATGAGTGCATGACAATGCAGTATATGACAAGATGATTACTATGAGATTTATTTGGGCATTACAACAAAATACACAGACCGCTATCCAGCTGCATCTATGACTAATAATCCACCACCAGTTTAACATCCGTGTCCCCCGTTCGTATTAAGTTGCTAACAATAGATTATCGCAGTAAGCAAAGTGTGTAATGTAAACAATGCAAATGACACGTAGACATAGCATCATTGTTTTATCCCTAGTGGCAACATCACATCCACAACCTTAGACGTTTCTGTCACTCGAGCCCAGATTACTGGAGGCATGAACCCACTATCGAGCATAAATACTCCCTCTTGGAGTCACAAGCATCTCCTTGGCCAAAGCATCTACTAGCAACGGAGAGCATGCAAGATCATAAACAACATATATTGATAGATTGATAAACAACTTGATTATAGTATCACTATTCATCGGATCCCAGCAACACACAACATGTAGCATTACAATAAGATGATCTTGATCATGATAGGCAGCTCACAAGATCTAAACATGATAGCACAAGGTGGAGAGACAACCATCTAGCTACTGCTATGGACCCGTAATCCAAGGATGAACAACTCACACATCATTCCGTAGGCAGGCATGGTGATGTAGAGCCCTCCGGTGATGATCTCCCCTCTGGCAGGGTGCCGGGAAGAGATTCAGAACCCTCCCGAACTAGGGTTGTTGATGGCGGCGGCGACGGAACTTTTCGTGGAATAATGATCGGGTATTTAGGGTTTTCGGGACAGAGAGAATAAATAGGCGAAAGGGCGGCGTCGGGAGGCACCCGAGGGGCCCACGCCACCCCTTGGCGTCACCAACAGGTGGGCCGTGCCCTATGGTGGCGTGGATCCTCCCTGGCTCCTCTCCGTACGCCCTTTGGACTCCGTGAACGTGTCGGTGAAATATTGTGGTGCGTTGATTTTCGTCCAATTCCGAGAATATTTCCAGACTAGCTTTTCTGAAACGGAAAAACAGCAGAAAACAGGATCTGGCACTGTGGCATCTTGTTAATAGGTTAGTCCCAGAAAATGCATAAAAATGTTATGAAGTGTAAATAAAACATGTAGCAATTGGTATAATAACAGCATGGAACATCAAAAATTATAGATACGTTTGAGACGTATCAAGCATCCCCAAGCTTAGTTCCTGCTCGTCCTCGAGTAGGTAAATAATAAAAACAATATAATTTATGTAGTGACATGCTACCAACACAACCTTGATCAAATAATAGTGTAAAGCACATGAACTGAATGAAGTGATCCATGTCAATGGTCTATAGTTTGCTAACAAGTAAACAAGGAGTGAACAAACTGAATAATATAAGTAAATTTTTTCATGAATAGTACTTTGGAGACATTGGAGCTATAATAATTTGCATAAGAGTTAGCTCACCAAGCAATAGATTCAAAGTAAAAGTGTTTGACCAACACAGAGGAAGATTTTAGTTTCAGCATTTGCTTCAACTTCAACATACTTATCTCATGGATATTGTCAAGGCAAAGCAATATAATAAGTCAAACATATCACCATATAACAATTGTTGTACCAAAGTTGACACTAGTGTTTTCTTGTGGAGATAGAAAGAAGTAGGAAAACTGACTCAACATAAAAGTAAAAGAAAGGCCCTTCACAGAGGGAACCAGGGATTAAATCATGTGCTAGAGCTTTTTAGTTTTTTAAAGCATATAGAGAGCAAAAATATATTTTGAGAGGTGTATGCTAATGGTCAACGAATCAGTGATAGACAATACAGTATGACCCATGCCAACCAGACTTTACAAGAGCGACTCCCATGAAGGACGTTATTTCTACCAAGCGGGCAGATCATCCCTCTTTCTCTTTTGTTTACACACTTGTGGACATTGCCTGACTGATTTCTCAGGGGCAAAAAGATGTGAAGAGAATTATGGTTAAAGTTGTAATTAATTGGGACTGGGCACCCCGTTGCCAGCTCTTTTTGCAAAATTATTGGATAAGCGGATGTATATGCCACTAGTCCAGCGTAAAGTCTCATTGACAAGTGAAATAAAGACCATCTACCACATCCTCATGAGCTTGGTAAACAGTGACACAGAAAGGAGTAGTAACAGTTTTGAATATTTAAAGGTAGCACATGAAAAATTTACTTGGAGTGGCAGGAAAATACCACATATAGGTAGTTATTGGTGGACACAGATGGCATGGATTTGGCTCAAGGATTTGGATGCACAAGCAGCATTCCCGCTTAATACAGAGTTTATGCTAGCAAGGTTATTTAAGCAAACACGGACTATCAACCGGTACAGCAAGAACTTATATGATAAACATACTTGAAAAATTATAAGACTCCACATTGTCTTCCTTGTTAACCAAAACCTTTTACTAGAAAATATCTAGACTTTTGGAACTACCAATGATACAAACCAAATATCAACAAGCTTTACGGTAGTTCTTCACTAATGGCCTTTACTTACATGATGCACAAGTTTAAACATTACTTACTTGGTAACTCAAAACAATTGACAAGTATCAAATTACTCAAGATAGTGATCTACAAGACTATGTAAGCATTTTCTTATACCACTACCACATGCATAGCATTTTCTGTTCCAACCAAACACCAATTAACTTATTTGAAAACTCTCCAAACAAATATAAGTGAAGTAAGAGAGTACTTTCTTCAAAAGAACTAATAGCTCTGAACAAGAGATACACGAAAACAAGAGCTAGAAGCTTTAGCAGTGCTAGACAGGAATACTCAACAAATATAAGTGAAGAATAGGAGTATTCTAATGAAAAAGCGGAGCGTGTCTCTCTCCCAAACAAGAATGCTAGGATCCAACTAGTTATGACCAGAAAACAAAACATAAACAAACTGAAAGTAAAACACACAGACGCTCTAAGAACAGCACATATAATGTGAAGAAATAAAAATATAGTCTCACTAGAGATGACCTGATAATTTGTTGATGAAGAAGGGGATGCCTTGGGCATCCCCAAGCTTAGATGCTTGAGTCTTCTCGAAATATATTGGGGAGATCCAAGGGAGTCTCCCCAAGCTTAACCTCTTCACTCTTCTTGATCTTATTATATCATCCTCCTCTCTTAACACTTGAAAACTTCCTTCACATTAAAATTCAACATAATCCTCATTAGCAGGTTAGAGCATCAAAACAATAAACTCACTTGGTGCTGTAAAGACATAAACATGCACATAATCTCAAACATTAGCTACTATTACTAGCCTTATGTGAAGCTCTTCTTCCTTTAAAGAATTTCACTTAACACTTGTAAAAGAGAGAATGCAAAACAAAGACATAATCTGTCAAAACCAGAACAGTCCGTAAAGACGGATTTTTTCAAGGCACTTACGTTGCTCAAATCGAAAAATGCTAGTCAAACGAAAGATGAGTACATATCTCAGAAGTACGCACAAAACATTTCAGATCAAAAATATTGTTCGTTATTTCCTAACGAATTAAACGGTGACGATCAGAAATCTGTTCCTGTGCAGTAATCCAAATTTAAGCACCATCTTGTCATAAGAGACTTTTCTTGGCACAACAAAACAACAAATAAAAGATACAAAGGAGGTGTTACATAAGTAAACAATCTCCTTGACTCAATAAAACAAAAGATGATGGGTTGCCTCCCAAAAGCGCTTTATTTAATGTCTTTTAGCTAGGCTAGAAGATTTTAATGATGCTCTCATAAGAATAAGAGTTGAAAAACAAAAGAGTGCATCAAGAGTAAAATATCAAACACATTTAAGTCTAACCCACTTCCTATGCAAAGTAATCTTGTAACAAAATAAATTATTGAAGCATAAAGCAACTAGCATAGAAAGATGAAACAAGTACAACTTCAAAACTTTCAACATAAAGAGAGGTGTTTTAGTGACTTGAAAACTTTTACAACCATATTTTCCTCTCTCATAATAACTTTCAGTAGCATCATGAACAAACTCAACAATACAACTATCACATAAAGCATGCTTTTCATGATCTGCAAACACATAATTTTTATTAAGCTAAAAACGGTGGGGTCATTAAACCCACTTTTGACAATAGTAGTATAATTAATATTATTAGGCAATATAGGACCATCATCAAGAGCATTATCATATATAACAATAGGGAGCACATTTTTACGTCCTGTTATTTCCTTTTCTTGAGTCAAGGAGTTTGTTACTTCAAATTTATCAAAAGGAGGTATTTCAATAGAATCATGACATTCAACAATATAGCATTCTTCCTCCTTAGGCAGGCATGGAGGGTAATCATATAGTGTAAGAGTTAAAGAGTTACTATCATTAGAAGGTAGATCCTCCTTTTGTGTTTCACTCTCCTCCTCTTTTTCATCCAATGAGATCACAGTTTCAGCAATTTCTTGTTCCACAGGTCCCTGAAAGGAAACAAGTTGTTCTGGAGAATAAGTTTTCTCAAGAAATTCAGTGATATAAGGATTATCATTGTAATATTCAAGACATTAACCAAGTATCTCGAAATTATCAGACTTATAAGGAGGAGCATCATCCTGAAGCAAACCAGCAATTTCATAAGCACCCTTAAAAGCAACAAATTCTTCAAAAAAATTCAAGATTAACAAAGTCATAGTTTCCTTTAGCATAAGAAGCCAAAGTCTCATCATCATTATAATCACATTGGAAAGGGAGGTGTTTATGCCTCCTATAGCAAAAACATTCATTAAAGCACCAGGATTCATCATAAGTAGAGCACAAGTTTCTAGCAAAACAGTTCAATTTATATATTTGTACCCATAAGTGTTCCCCTTTTCGAGACAAGCGATAATCCTTAAAATAATTTTGTTGTTCCTCCGTGAACCCACTTAGCCAACAAGATTTTGTTTCCATTGATAGCAAGTAAACAACTAGACATAATAACAAACCAAAATAAACTAGATGCAGGATTTTTTTTTGTGTTTTTGATTTTTAACAGCAAACAAGATAAAATAAAATAAACTAAGCAAGACAAAAACAAAGTAATAAGATTGAAAGTGTGAGACTCCCCTATCTGGAGCTTCCTGTATCCCCGACAACGGCGGCAGAAAAAGTCTTTGATTGCGTGCAAACACACGTTCGTTCGGAGACCCCAAGAGGAAGGTGTGATACAGTGCAGCAGCAAGTTTTCCCTTGAGTACAAAACCAAGGTTGTCAGATCCAGTAGGACACAGAGATGCTTCAGAAGGTGTCAGCGGCGCAACTGACGTGGAACCTGCACACAACACAAACAAACTACTTTGCCCCAACGAAACAGGAAGGTTGTCAATCTCCCTGCTTGCTGAAAACAAAGGATTAAATGTATGATGTGGAAAACAATATTAATTGCAGAGAATTTAAGAGAACAGATGATTGCAGTTGGTGGTTTTATCAGTATGAGGAAATGGACCGGGGTCCACAGTTCACTAGTGGTGTCTCTCCATAAAAGATAACTAACATGCTGGGTAAACAAATTACAGCTGGGCAATTGACAAATAATGAGTGCATGACAATGCAGTATATGACAAGATGATTACTATGAGATTTATTTGGGCATTACAACAAAATAAACAGACCGCTATCCAGTTGCATCTATGACTAATAATCCACCGCCAGGTTAACATCCGTGTCCCCCGTTGGTATTAAGTTGCTAACAACAGATTATCGCAGTAAGCAAAGTGTGTAATGTAAACAATGCAAATGACACATAGACATAGCATCATTGTTTTATCCCTAGTGGCAACAGCACATCCACAACCTTAGATGTTTCTGCCACTCGAGTCCAGATTACTGGAGGCATGAACCCACTATCGAGCATAAATACTCCCTCTTGGAGTCACAAGCATCTACTTGGCCAAAGCATCTACTAGCAACGGAGAGTATGCAAGATCATAAACAACATATATTGATAGATTGATAAACAACTTGATCATAGTATCACTATTCATCGGATCCCAGCAAACACAACATGTAGCATTACAATAAGATGATCTTGATCATGATAGGCAGCTCACAAGATCTAAACATGATATCACAAGGTGGAGAGACAACCATCTAGCTACTGCTATGGACCCGTAGTCCAAGGATGAACTACTCACACATCATTCCGGAGGCATGCATGGTGATGTAGACCCCTCCGGTGATGATCTCCCCTCCGGCAGGGTGCCGGGAAGAGATTCAGAACCCTCCCGAACTAGGGTTGTCGATGGCGGCGGCGACGGAACTTTTCGTGGAATAATGATTGGGTATTTAGGGTTTTCGGGGCGGAGAGAATAAATAGGCGAAAGGGCGGCGTCGGGAGGCACCCGAGGGGCCCACGCCACCCCTCGGCGCCACCGGCAGGTGGGCCGCGCCCTAGGGTGGCGTGGAGCCTCCCTGGCTCCTCTCCGTACGTCCTTTGGACTCCGTGAACGTGTCGGTGAAATATTGGGGTGCGTTGATTTTCGTCCAATTCCGAGAATATTTCCAGACTAGCTTTTCTGAAACGGAAAACAGCAGAAAACAGGAACTGGCACTGTGTCATCTTGTTAATAGGTTAGTCTCAAAAAATGCATAAAAATGTTATGAAGTGTGAATAAAACATGTAGCAATTGGTATAATAACACCATGGAACATCAAAAATTATAGATACGTTTGAGACGTATCAATCATCATCGGTAAAAATAGTGCAAACATTAGCAATCTTACTAGTTTTAGCAATTTCAGTTGATTCAGGTTTTGCTGCCATTTTATTTATCAAAGAGGATTGAGCTTCAGACATATTCGAAATACAAGTTTCAGTATTAGAAAACCTAGTTTGCAAATTAGAGATCTCCCTATTTAATCCCTCAAGCTGTTGGCTTATATTTTTCAACATAAAAGAAAAGAGTGCTCATCTAACTGTTTCGAGAAGACTTTATTCTGCTCAAATTTTGTCTGCGTAAATTTTTTAGTGGGTTTTTCAATTTCCAACACTCTCTCATCACTAAGAATCCTAGCATTACCATGGGAGTTCCCATAAGAATTGTCATAAGAATTACTACCACTTGGAGGATATGGCTTATAACTATTACCAAAGTTATTCCTATAACCATTGTTATTGAAATTATTTCTAATGAAATTCACATCAACTTGTTCTTCTTGAGAAACCAAATAATCCAAGGGAACATTATTAGGATCAATAGGAACTTGTTTACTTGCAAGCATAGACATAATAATATCAACCTTATCACTCAAAGAGGAGATTTCTTCAACATAATTTACCTTCTTACCACTAGGAGCTCTCTCGGTGTGCCATTGCGAATAATTTGCCATCATATCATCCAAGAGCTTTGTTGCTGCACCCAATGTGGTGGACATGAAGGTACCTCCAGCGGCCGAATCCAATAAATTTCTTGAAGAAAATTTAAACCTGCATAAAAAGTTTGGATGACCATCCAAGTAGTCAGTCCATGAGTGGGACAATTTTTAACCATAGATTTCATTCTTTCCCAAGCTTGAGCAACATGTTCATTATCAAATTGTTTAAAGTTCATAATGTTACTCCTCAATTGTATAATTTTTGCAGGTGGATAATACTTCCCAATAAAAGCATCTTTGCATTTAGTCCAAGAATCAATACTATTTCTAGGCAAAGATAATAAACATTATTTAGCACGTCCTCTCAAGGAGAAAGGAAAAAGTTTCAGTTTATAATGTCACCCTCTACTTCTTTATATTTTTGCATATCGCATAACTCAACAAAGTTATTTAAATGCGCGGCGGCATCATCAGAACTAGCACCCGAAAATTGCTCTTTCATGACTAGATTTAGTAAAGCAGGTTTTATCTCATAGAACTCGGCTTGGGCAGCCGGTGGAGCAATTGGTGTGCATATAAAATCATTGTTGTTCGTGCTAGTGAAGTCACATAACTTAGTGTTCTCAGCTGAACCCATTTTAGCAAAATAAAAACAAGAAACTAAGCAAAACTGAAATAAACTACTTGCTGGAATTTTTAATTTTTGTGTGTTTTTGAGTTTTAAAGCAAACAAAAAGCAAAAAAGACTAACAAAAAATATAATAAGCAAGACAATAAAAAATAGAGTGTAAGGATGTATGAAACTCCCCTCGCTGAAGCTTCCAAATCCCGGCAACGGTGCTAGAAAACTCGGCGTGTTGACGGAGGGTTTGGTAGTTGCCTTCTTCAAATCTCTGGCAACGGTGCCAGAAAACTTGCTTGATGGCGTGGAAGAGCACGTTCGTTGGGAGACCCCAAGTGTAAGGTTTGATGTAATTTAGCAGAAAGTTTTCCCTTGATTACGAAACCAAGGTTATCAATCCAGTAGGATTTGGAGAAGGCTTTAGAAAGGTGTCAACGGCGCCGTTTACGAATATTGACGTGGACCTACGCACACACGAACAAACTACTTTGTCCCAACGAAACAGAGAGGTTGTCAATCTCTCCGGCTTGCCGAACACAAAGGATTAAACGTATGGGTGTAAAATAATATGAGAGCAAAAATGACCAGCGAGCAAAATGATTTAAAAAGGCTATTAGAACAGTTGTAAACAATATAGGAAAATAGGACCGGGGTCCACAGTTCACTAGTGGCGTCTCTCCAAAAGATAAACTTGTTGGGTAAACAAATTACAGCGAGGCAATTGACAAACATGGGCGCAACACAATACTATCATGACACTAAGTTCACCGTTTCATTTAATATGGGCATTACGAAAAAATACATAGACCGTTATCCAACTGCATCTATGACTAATTGATGAGGACATCCCTAGTCTTTCACCATCTTTTCCTATTGAAGATGTTGCTGCACAAGACAAGCCCAATGAAGTGAGGATTGGACCAATTACAAGAGCTCGAGCCAAGTTACTTGAGCAATAGGTGAACTCACTCTTAGTTGAATTTGATGTTTGTGTTAATGAGAATTTTATACTACCTAAATCTATGCATTTATGTATGATCAGGTTTATTGATAACACAAGCATTGGAGGAGGACAGGAGATGCAGCAAGAAGAAGAACACCTACTGATTTCCAATATCAGCAAGTGCGCGAGGGAGGACAGGGAGGCCGGCGCACAAGGAAACATCAAGGAAATCAGTCATGTTTGAAGACCACGTTTTATGATAAACCCTAGATCGGATTGCTGAAGCATTCATCTATACTCGAATTTCCCTTTGTTTCGATCAGAAGTTCACCCCCTCCATTTTGTTTCGATCTGGAGGTTATTGCTATAAAAGTTTGAGTGTAATCTGTTGTTCCACTGGGAATTAGTAGATTGCAAAAACCGCTTCATGGTCGGCGGCTACGTTGCACCAGTGTGAGGTGTTGCGAATATCCATTGGGTCGAAGAGCTGTTGCATTGGCAACAGGGACCGATCGGAGAGTTCGTCAGGATCTTACAAGTTATCTTCCACCAATCATCCATTCACCCGCAGCTCACTGAGAAGATCGGGCCACCCCTTATCATCTTGGTATCAGATTTCCAGCATTTACTCGATGAGCATCCACAAATCCATCCCCGTAGATTTACTGTTTTTCGTCCTATACAGAAAAAGCCAAAAATATTAGGTTTAGATTTCGCCTTAGCCCTAGATTGCATCGGTTTACAAAGTTTTAGTTGCTGGTCGTTTTCGTTTTGCGTATCTTGTCTAATCTGAGTCGTAGGAGTCTAGGTTTCTGTTCGTTTTTTTGTTCTCAAGTTTGAGTCGGAGTCTAAATAGAAAAAATACCAAAAAGAAGTCAGTTTGTTTTCGAGTCGGCGTTCCGAGTTGTTTTTCCTGCTGTTTTTGTCTTCGTTGATCCGAGTCCACAAAGAGTCCTTTTTCTTGTCTGTTTTGCAACCCTAGCAAGCCTTTCTTTTGGTGTAGGAACTTATCCACGAGACTAGCATATTCCTTGCTCTAGGGTAGCCACAGTACCGCGATATTTGCTGTTTCAATAGTTCCGGAGAAATAGAAAAGAAGTACAAAAAAAAAGAGAAATTCGCAAAGAAGCTGAAAGTTTGTTGACTGTGGAGCTGTTTTTCGTGCTGTTGGATACTAGTAGATTGAGCAATCTTGTGCCCTAATTTTTGAGCTTTTGCTAGTGTCTCTCCTGTGCTTTTGCAACACCGAGCTTTACTGCGACATATATCATAATTTTGGAGCTCTTTTTCATAGTTGCAATTGCCCCTTTTGTCTCCACCGTGTGCGTTTCGTGTGTGTCATACGATCATCACTAGGATTTGTAAATTGGTGTAGTAGGTTCATCCCAAGCCAAGCTCCACCAAATACCCTGGTTTGTTGTGTGACACTTTGAAACCCATAATATTCGCTTCACCCCATCCGTGCATGTTCTGCCCCTATAAGTGGTAAGCTTTACTATTCACTTTGGAACGGTAAGATACACAATTTATTTCGGTTTTTGAGTGAGTTGAGAGTTTCCACCTATATATATACATTCTAGTGTGCACTAATCATGTCTTCAGACGACGAGAGAGACAGTGTGGTGAAGCAAAGGAAGGAGGGAACTGCGACTGTTACTTGGCAAGAATATGAAGCTCTTCGTTATCATTTGTCCCGTCAGTTCAATAACCAATGTGACAAAATACAAACAGATTTGGCTGCAACGGATGTGAAGCTTGAAATTGTCCTTCAAACAGCGAATGAGTCGGATGCTACAGTGACTACCATACAGACGAATCTTGCCAATTTGACTCGTGTTGTGCAAGGGTTGATGCAGCGTCAAAACCAGCCTGCTGATGATGCTAGTGTTCATGAAGACTACGGCGATGAGTTTGCTGCTGAGGAGGAGGATCGTGCTCCGATGCTGATGATCCCGAAGAGCAGGTCTTGATGCCTGCACAAATAAACGGGATTAGGTTGAGACTCCAAGTGCAGAGTGTATAGTAAGTGGAAGACAGTTTTCCCCACGAGGGGTGACTCGAGGGTTTAATATCGAACTCTCGGGGAATCTGAAGTGGTAGATTTATCTTCTTATCCTTCTTTTGGTTACCTACAAAACAAGGCTAGATGTTTTGGTCCTCAACCTCACCTGTGGTTGTCAAGCACAAGGTGTAAGAATGATATCAGGATAGTTATGCAATGCAAACAAGAAATAAATATGCAATGATGGTGGATGCAATGATAAATGATATTTTTGGGTTTTTGAATGATGTATGTAAGATGAAAAGTATTTTTGTATTTTCGGATTTAATGATGGCTGAAAATAGAAAAGTGGTATATGGTGTTGGAAAGGTGTTTCTTATGATTAAAAATTGACTGGGGTTCATGGTTTCACAAATGCACTCTCTCTTTATAAAGTGGTAGACAATGAAACACACAAAGTTAACATATGAGATTGCAACACAAGGTTTGATAACAAGTTACTTAGATATATGGGCATCACGTCCTAACATAGAGATCTTTTGGTTATTAACCTCTCTTATACTCCACCAAGATGCGAACTAAATCATAACACCTCAGTAATTAAGATAACTCAGAGTATAGCATTAAGTATCATGACATGAAGTGAAAATAAGAACATGCTAGATCTAGTCATGGAGTAGTGGCAATGGTCACACCCACATCCCCGGTAGCATGGTATTTTAGTTTATCCCTAGTGAGGTAACAAAGTAAGGTAAAGATACCAAAGTGGATCGCAGAACTTTCTCTCACGTTCACTGCACTAGCCACCCCCGTTACTCCAACTAATGCATACGTTCCCCCACACACGCTCTCATAAACATGCTTGATCAAAACAAGTAGACAAGAACGGGGTACATAATATGCATCTATACTCATAACTGAAACAAACATTGCAATCTCAAACATATATTAACTCATAAAGATCCACCACAAAGGTATTACAACGGTGACCGTAATCATGTTCACCAGCTCATACGGTGCTAATTAGTGAAGCTCAAGAGAGGAGAGATACATAAGTTACTTCCACAAACCCATAGTCCAGAGGTGGACTACTCCCTCTTCATCATGGAGACAGTGGAGAAGTCGATGGAGAAGATGGAGACCACGCCGGCAGCGCCCCGCCAGAGTTTTCCCCCTCCAATCTGCAGCTCCTGATCTTCGTTTCGGTGTTTCTGTGTTTGTGCGGCGCTCCTTCCAGAGAACGTCGGGGACCTTTTTTATAGGCGTTTTTAGGTCAAAACGAAGGCGGTGGAGCGAAGATCGACGGCAACGGAGCCACGAGGCCCGAACGGGTGGGTCCCACGCGGCCTGGTACTATGGCCGCGTGGGCCCTGCTCGTTTGGCCCTCGGGCCTCCGTTTGCTCGCTTCCTTTTTCCGTAGTCCTTCTTCCTTCCAAATATTGACGCCCGTAAATTTCCAGGTGATTTCGTTGACGTTTGGGTCCCTGAAACATTAAAATACAAAACTAGGGTTTTCTGCCTGTGCAGGGTTAATTCCATAAAAATAGGAAATCATTGAGATATTTCCAAAATCATGATAAAACATTGATATAACCCTTATATGATGCAAATATGATTGGAATATAAGCAATTAAAGTGCAAAGTTCATGTATGCATTTTACATGCATCAACATCCCCAAGCTTAATCCATGCTCATCCTCGAGTATGAAGATGATAAACTAACATGGACTTTGCAATTTAATAGTTAACAATGGATATCAAAGATGATTACTATTGCTACATATAATCAAATGATTCATTCTTCAAAGGAGTAGCAATATGCAAATAGTTTATGAAGTGATATCAAGTATTCAAGACAAGGATGTTCATTGATAGTTCACAAAGTGTAACATAGTAGCAAGTAATATGGAACACATGTATGCATAATGATAAGTAGAACATCATACAATGGTCATAGAGTGTAGATGAAAATCTGAATATGATAGGTGTATGTCGGGGGGCTACCCCCGGGTAGGGTCAAGGCTTCACTACTAGGAAAAGCCTTAACAGTGGCGCACCAAAAAGGGATTCTGTGGCGCACCCAGCAAATTTGCTGGGAGCGCCACAGAATTCTCGCCACTAAAATTTATTATTTCTGTGGCGCACCCCCCATCGTGCGCCACAGAAATATTTCTGTGGCGCACCCCCACCACCGTGCGCCACAGAAGTTTTTTTGAATTTTAAAAAAAGGGCGGCCAGATCTAGATCTGGATCTGGCCAGATCTAGATCTGGCCGCCGGAATTTTGTTTCGTTTCGTCGGAGGTCGTTGGGTGGTGGAGGATGGTGGTCGCCGGAGGTTGGTGGAGGATGGTGGTCGCCGGAGGTCGCCGGAGGTTGGTGGAAGATGGTGGTCACCGTAGGTCGCCGGAGTTCGCCGGAGTTGGAGTAGGATGTCGCCGGGTGGAGGGAAAGGTCGCCGGAGGTGGTGGAGGAGGTCGTCGGAGTTGAAGGTCGCCGGAGGTGGTGGAGGAGGTCGCCGAAGGTCACCGGAGGTCGCCGGAGGTGGTGGAGGAGGTCGCCGAAGGTCACCGGAGGTCGCCGGAGGCGGTGGAGGAGGTCGCCGAAGGTCACCGGAGGTGCAGGAGGAGGTCGCCGGAGGTGGTGGAGGAGGTCGCCGGAGGCGGAGAAGGTCGTGGAGGAAAAGGAGGATGGAGGAAAAGGGGAGAGGATAAGTGGAGGAAGAGAAGAGGAGAAGTGGAGGAGAAGGAGGATGGAGGAAAAGGGGAGAGGAGAAGTGGAGGAAGAGAAGAGGAGAAGTGGAGGAGAAGGAGGATGGAGGAAAAGGGGAGAGGAGAAGTGGAGGAGAAGGAGAGGAGAAGTGGAGGAGAAAAGGGAAAAGAGAGGGAGAAGAAGGGGTTCGGCCGGCGGGATTCAAATTTCGAATCCCGCCAACAATTCTGTGGCGCACCCAAGCCTGGTGCGCCACAGATTTTTTTTTCTTCCTTTTTCTTCTTTTTTTGATTTTGCTGCCAAAAATCGTCTGTTTGAAATAACTTTTTTTTCTTTAGGAATTTGAGGATTCTGTGAATTGCTGACCGGGTAAACCCTGGTGGATTCGAACTCGGAATTTTTTCCTGTTTGTTGCAGAAAAGGTCAAAATTCATATTTCAAAATTTCTATACCTACTAGACACTCATACCTAACTACATGTCAAAGGATTTTATTTATTGAATTTTTTATCATTTTCTTTTACTTCTTGCAAGACAAAAAAGGCGATCCACGGGGGGGGGGGGGGGGGGGGGGGTGGTGTGTGTGGGATCTGAAGATGGTGCGCCACAGAATGTCGCCATTCTGACATACAGAATTTTTTTCCAAATTTCATCCACCCCCCCAGAATTGTTTTCTGTGGCGCACCTAGCCATGTGCGCCACAGAAATGTGACTTTCTGTGGCGCACCAGGCTTGGTGCGCCACAGAAAGGTGATATTTCTGTGGCGCACCGACCTTGGTGCGCCACAGAATGTCTAATTTCTGTGGCGCATGTGGTTTAGTGCGCCACAGAAATGTAACTTTCTGTGGCGCACCAGACACCGTGCGCCACAAAAAATAATTCTGTGGCGCACCAGTTAAGGGTGCGCCACAGAATGTCAACCTACCTATAACCCTTTTCCTAGTAGTGCTTGGCATAAGAAGAGTTTAAGGATATGCCGAGGTACGGAAAGGGCCGACCTATCTTGGCCCGGAGGGGTCCGAGGTATCTCGTTGGCCTGGACCGAGGTTCACTGTCCAAACTATGTTCAGCCGACCTAACTACCTCGGTGATATGGTTTATATGGTGAGTGCAGGAGAAGCTACTTGAAGGAAGTAATGTCCGAGGTGGTCGGATCTTAAGTACAAGACCCGAGGTAAGGAGCGGGAGCAAGACCCGGGCTAACCAAGGCAGGAGGCCGTAGGTCGGGCAGGAGTCAATGCTCCTGTCACTTCCAGCCTGGTACAAGAGCGCCTGACGCGGGAGCGTCTGTCACGGAGCCTGGCAGAGGCGTGCCCCGGGTTCGGCGGGGCTGCACGTCTCTGACCGCTGACCACGCGAGATCTGGGGAAAAGGCTACGAGGTAGCACGGCGTGGCTATGTCCTGTCTCTGTCAGAGGAGACATGCTAGCTCTGCCGTTATGCAGCAGGGATGGGCAGGCCATGTCTTGTCCCTGACAGAGTACGATGATGACCAGAGCAGAGGCATGGCTACAGTGTTCAGCGAGGGGCACAACGGTAACTCGGCTGGCCTATATAGTGGGCTTCACCCCCCTCCTGCTTAGGGATCGATCGACAGAGAAGAGAGAGAGAGAGAAGAGAGAGAGAGAAAGGAACCTCGGAAACCCCGGAAACACCTCGGATCTAGCTCGGAGTGCCTTCTTCCTCCCGTATAGCTCCATCTTTTACCTCAAGTTCTCACCATTGTATCATCATACAGCTCGAGGAGCAGCTTGTACTTGTCACTTTGAGCTATACACTGAGTAGGATAGTGCTGCAGTAGGGGTGTTACCTCCACAAGAGGGCCCCGAAGCAGGGTACATCGTGGTGTGCTTTGTGTTCTTGGTTTCTTGTTTCTCGTTCGTGTTCTTGCGGTTTCTTGCGTGTTCTTGCTTGTGCACTTCTTGAGTGCATAAACCCTCCCCGGATTCCCCCAACGACCATTCGGCCCCATCTTAGCCATACCTATGGCATCTGCCGTGATCCCACCACGACAGTTGGCGCCCACCGTGGGGCAGATTGAGGCGTTGGAGGGAGTTTACATCCGGACGGGCTCAGGCGAGCGTGTTCTTTCCGGGCTTATCGCCAAGATCGGTGAGTTCACCTTCATCAGCGACAACGCGGGGTGTTTCGCCGGCAAGCCCTTCCCCGAGCATGGCTTCACCATGATGCTTGGCAGCTTCGTCACCTACGTTGCTGTCGAGGTTGTTCGCGGTACCCGGAGCAGGTGCTCGTGGACGACGAAACTCCTCTCCTCGCGGCTTTAGGTCGGCGTATCACTCGCCCCGAGAGCTGCGTGGAGGTGATGATGACTGGTCCGGTTGATGCCGCTGGCAAAGTAGATGCCAGCAAATCCAAGCCGGCCGAGGTTGCTAAGGTGAGATCTGCAAAGCCCAGGCTAGAGAAAGAGTTGCCTGGCACCCCCGAGCTGCAGGGCCGAGGTGCGACCCTGGTAGAGATAGTGGAGACACTGGCAGACCCAGTAAATCCAGGAGTGGATGTAGTGGTGACTGTGGCCGACCTAGAGGCAAAGCGTGTCCTGTTGCAAAAGGAGGCTGTAGCAATGATGACAGCTAGAGATGAGTTCAATAGAGATCTGCGTGAGTACAATGCAGCGAATGGCTTCACCCCGGTAGCAGTTGATACAAATAGGGGAGCCGAGGTGCGGCAGAGAGGCAAGGGGCTCAATGATGAGATAAACAGGGAGGCTCGACCTACCACCTCGGCTAGGAGTGAGAGTCGCGTGTCGACTGGAAGGCCGGTGTATAGTTCCCCTGCTAAGAACCTCAGAGCTGCCGAGGCAGGCAGGGCCGAGCTATCCGGGTTGACTGGAGATGCATGGCGTGCGCAGCAGAAGCGAGTCAATGAATTAGTGTATGTAGCTAACCAGCAGAATGAGGCTCTCCGCAGAGCATATGCCGGGGCTGGTGATTCGAGATGGTTTATTCAGCTAGGCCAGTTAGTCAGGTGTCCAAGGGGCAAGCCTCGTCTCCACTCGTCGGAGGAGCCGATCGAGCCCGGAGTGTCACCTCGGGTCAGAACAAGCAGCTGCAGATGTATGATCCGGTGTTAGCAGCAAAGCAGAAGGTGGGCCAGGGCAATGCTAGCCGAGCTAAGGGAAACCCCGGCCAGGTAATGCAAGCCGAGCTAAGGGTAACTCCGGTCAGGGAAATCAGAATGGCGGGCAAGCAGCGTCGGCTGGCCGAGGTAAACCACCTCCGCCCCCGAGGTATCAGCAACAACCCCGGCCGCAGGGGCAATATCAGCGAGAGCCGGAGTATGTTCAGCAACCTCAGAATGTCGGTCAAGGCGATGACCGATATGATGATGGAGACTCGGCCATGGCGCGAGCTGGATACCACAGAGTGGATGGGGCGTTGGGACCTCGGATAGGAGGTCGGATGTTAGCTCCAGGCGATGTTCGTAACAAGCTGGATAGAATCTACTTGTCCGAGCAACTGGAGGAGGAAGGCCCTCCTGGTCCGGCGTGTTTTGGACCTCGGATCATGAAGGAGCCACCACCGCCAGTATCTCAGTTCCAGTTAGGTCGGAACACCAAGCCATACAACGGGAGCACCAAGCCGCAAGATTGGCTGACAGATTATGTATCCTCGGTGCACATAGCGGGGGGCAATCGCCGATGGGCGGTCCGGTATCTCCCGCACATGTTGGAAGGTCCAGCTCGGATCTGGCTGAATAATTTGCCGGAGTATAGTATCAACTCCTGGATAGACTTGGAGCTGGCGTTTAACAGCAACTTTGCTAGTACATACAAGAGGCCAAACCGACCTCAGCTCCTGGCAGCATGTAAGCAAGATGATCATGAAACTGACCGAGAATTCTTAACTCGGTGGAGCAATGTTCGGAATTCCTGTGAAGGAGTTGTAGAGGCACAGGCCATTTCCTGGTTTGCAGATGGTTGTCGACATGGCAGCATGCTGTGGCAGAGGCTCCAAAGAGATATGCCGAAATCCCTAGCAGAAACAATCCGGATTGCAGATTCTTATGCTCTGGGTGATCCGATGCAGCCAGCAGCAGAGGCAGTGGCACGTAACAGAAGGAGGGAGCCAATAAACAACCGGCTCGGACCAAGGTGTAATGACCGCCAAGAGTTCGGACAAAGAGGAGGGAGCCGGACTACCCATACACCTCGAACCAAGTTGCAGCGGTGAACCCGGATCAGCCCGGAGCTGGAGGTGTCCAGAGGCCGAAAATCAATGGTCCGGCATTTAGTCCGAACCCGGAGCCACCCTTGACTTATGAATCAATGATAGATGGTCCTTGCTGTTACCATACGACCGACCCGCGCAAGCCAGCCAACCATTCAACCCGGCAGTGCAGCTGGAACCGCAGAATCAGGAAGAAGGGGCGAAGGCCGGAGGAAACAGAGCAGGACCACCTCAGAGATTTCAGCCGAGGCCACCCAAATCTGTCCGGAGCAAATGTTACCCCGATAACCACTGCACCTCCTCCGAGGCCTGCAGCAGCAAGGCCCGTGAATGTTGTGAATGTCCGAGGTAATAACAACAATAATGGTGCCGGACCAAGTCAGCAGTATGAATACCCCGGAAATGACTATAGAGAGGCTCATGCGAGCTATGTGGTCTTTGTGACCGAGCCAACTGACAAGAAGAGTGTGCAGAGGCGTGCCATGGAGGTGAATGCAGTAATGCCGGTGGTGCCGACCTATATGAACTGGTCTGAGCAGGAGATCACTTGGAGCAGGAAAGACACACCTCGGATCATGCCGAGCCCTGGAAAGTATGCCCTGGTGGTAGATCCGACGTTGTGTGGGCCTACAACAATGTGAGGTTTACCCGAGTTCTGGTGGACAATGGCAGTGCCATCAACATCATGTACCGAGACACAATGGTGAAATTGGGCATATCGCCAAATCAGTTGATGCCAAGCAGTTGTACTTTTCATGGGATTGTGCCTGGCGTTTCCTGTGCACCCATGGGCAAGATATGGGTGGATGTAGCATTTGGAACCAAGGATAACTGCCGAGTTGAGAGTATCGAGTTCGAGGTGGTGGACTTGGAGAGTGCATACCATGCATTGCTTGGAAGGCCGG
Source organism: Poa pratensis (assembly GCA_947311845.1). NCBI lineage: Eukaryota > Viridiplantae > Streptophyta > Magnoliopsida > Poales > Poaceae > Poa > Poa pratensis. Next base: position 14,824,452 of record CAMZMU010000081.1, on the reverse strand, counting down.
CTCTGGCCAAGTTCATGATTTCCACCCATGTTGCATACCTGAAGATGAAAATGCCAGGGCCTAATGGGATCATATCCATCTCGGGTGACTACAAGCGAGCCATTCAGTGTGCCTCGGCGGGGTCTAATCTGGCCGAGTCTTTGGTGATCGCAGCTGAGAAGAAGAAGCTGCATCAAGTGGTGGCAATGGCGCAGTCAACACAGCTCGGCATGTCCGGACTGATGAGCCCGGACTCAACTGCAGCATTCGAGGTGCCCAAGGAGACCAAGAAGATCCCCATTGACCCGGAGCACCCAGAGCATATGGCCATCATTGGGACCGGGCTGGGCGAGAAATAGGAAAGCGAGCTCTGTCACTTCCTCCGTGAGAATCGGGATATCTTTGCATGGTCGGCTAAGGACCTGCCTGGTGTTCCGAGGGAGTTGGCAGAGCACTCTTTATTTGTCAGGCCGAGGTGAAACCGGTGAGGCAACCGACCCGTCGTCTCTCAGACGACCGAAGACAAGTGGTGCTGGACGAGCTGGCTAAGTTGCTTGCAGCCGGGTTCATTATGGAGGTGCTGCACCGGACTGGATATCCAATCCGGTCTTGGTGGAAAAGAAGAAAGACGAGCCAGCCGTGGTCAAGGTGTGGCGCATGTGCATTGACTTCACTAACCTCAACAAGGCGTGCCCGAAAGATCCGTTTCCATTACCTCGGATTGATCAAGTGATTGATTCCACTGCTGGTTGTGAACTGTTGTCTTTTATCGATGCGTACTCTGGTTTTCACCAGATACCACTGAACCCGAAGGATCAAATAAAGACTGCTTTTATTACCCCGTATGGGGCGTATTGCTATCGTGTCATGTGTTTTGGTCTGAGAATGCCGGGGCAACTTATCAGAGGTGTATGCAGAAATGCCTGCACTCTCAAATGGGCAAAAATGTGCAAGTGTATGTCGATGATATCGTCATCAAAACTAAGGAGAAACGTACTCTCCTCGAGGATCTCGAGGAGACATTTGTGAATTTGAGAAAATATCGGTTGAAGCTTAACCCGGACAAGTGCACCTTTTGCTCGGATTCCTGGTGTCTAGCCGAGGTATCGAGGTTAACCCGGCCAAGATCCGAGCTATTGAGAACATGAAGTTACCGAAGTGTTTGAAAGATGTGCAGAAATTCACAGGGTGCCTAGCCTCGTTGAGCCGATTTGTAGGTCGGCTGGAGAAAAAGCCTTACCTTTGTACCAGCTCATGAAGAAAAGTACCGGGTTTACATGGACCCCGCAGGCCGACGTGGCGTTCAATGAGCTGAAAAAGATGTTGTCCACTGCCCCGGTGTTGGCGTCACCATTGCACAATGAGCCGATGTTACTTTACATTGCGGCCACAAACCGAGTTGTAAGTGTGGCAGTGGTGGTGGAGCGCGAAGAAGGTGGCAGGTCGGTGCAGAGACCGGTGTATTACTTGAGCGAGGTGATCTCTACCTCGAAGCAGAATTACCCTCACTACCAGAAGATGACGTATGGTGTCTACCTGGCGGTCAAGAAGTTGAAGCATTATTTCCAGGAGCATCCCATGACGGTGGTGTGCGAAGCTCCAATCTCGGAGATCATCGGGTGCAAAGATGCAACTGGCCGAGTTGCCAAATGGGCGATTGAGGTGTCTCCATATGCACCACATTATGAGAGAAGAGATGCAATTAAATCCCAGGCGTTGCCGGACTTCTTTTGTGATTGGGCCGAGATGCAGTATGAGCCACCCAGGCCGGACTATAATTATTGGAAAATGCATTTTGATGGGTCCAAGACAAAGATCGGGCTGGGGGCTGGAATAGTCCTCACCTCGCCGAAGCGAGATCAGCTGAAATACGTGCTGCAGATTCATTTCTCAGCATCAAACAATGTGGCGGAGTATGAGGCCTTAATCCATGGCCTCAATGTGGCGAAGGAGATCGGTATCCGGCGTGTGAGTGCTTCGGCGATTCCGACCTGGTGGTGCAACAATCTTCTGGAACTTGGGATGCTCTGGATGCCAACATGGCGTTATATCGGTTCCATGTGCAAAAGATATCCGGGTTCTTTGAAGGGTGTGAGTACAGGCATATACCTCGGACAGAAAATAATGCTGCCGACGTGTTGTCAAAGCTCGGTTCATCTAAAGAGGCAGTACCACCAGGGTAGCCCTGAATCACTTGAGAACTCCTTCAATCAAACCTTCTCCTGAATCCGAATCTATTTTCATCCCGGCGGAGCAAGAGCCCGGACCTGTTCCAATGGAGGTAGACGTCGGTGCGTTTGGTCGGACCCGGGGACTGCGTGGCAGAGCTCGGGGACTGCGCACCGAACCTCGGGGACTGCTCATCAAGACTCGGGGACTGGTCGCAGGATGGTGGAGGAAATAATGGAGGAGATTATGGTGGCCGAACCAATGGAGGTGGACGAGAATTTTTTCCTTTGCACCCAGTGCCGGAGTGGGCGGAGCAAATCATGAAGTTCATAACGGAGGGAAGCTTGCCAAGTGACACAACCGAGGCTAGGAGAATCAAAGGAGGGCAAGGCGTACACCATCATCAACAAGGAGCTCTATAAAAGAAGCGTAACCGAGGTGTTGCAACGGTGTGTCGAGCCAGCTGAAGGCAAGGAGATGCTTTTGGAGATCCACCAAGGAGAGTGTGGTCATCATTGCAGCACAAGAGCTCTGGTGGCCAAGGTGTTCAGGCATGGGTTCTATTGGCCCACTGCTCTTGCTGATGCAGAGGCCATAGTCCGGAGATGTGAAGGATGCCAAAGGTTTGCCAAGCAAACGCATATGCCAGCCTCGGCGCTCAAAACAATTCCTATCACTTGGCCGTTTGCGGTATGGTGTTTGGATATGGTGGGAGAGTTCAAACCAGCCCGAGGTAACATGACGCACATACTGGTGATGGTGGACAAGTTCACCAAGTGGATCGAGGTGAAACCAATCCGGAAGTTGGATGGTCATTCAGCAGTGACTTTTTTGAAGGAGATCATTCTGCGATATGGTACCCCCATAGCATTATCTCGGACAACGGCACGAACTTTGCTGTTGGAGAATTTGCTCGGTTTTGCATGAACAAGGGAATCCGGCTGGACATAGCCTCGGTGGCACACCCGGAGTCTAATGGACAAGTGGAAAGATCAAATGCTCTAGTGTTGGCCGGCATCAAGGCTCGGCTCATTGAACCACTGCTGAAAACGCCGGGGTGTTGGATAGATGAGATACCAGCAGTACTGTGGGGTCTAAGGACCACGCCAAATCGATCAACTGGCTATACGCCATTTTTTATGGTCTATGGGGCAGAAGCTATGCTACCCACTGACATCGAATATGATGCGCCCAGAGTGGCAATGTACACTGAAGCCGAGGCAAAAGAGGCTCGGGAGGATGCAGTAGATCTGCTTGAGGAAGCTAGAGAATTGGCCTCATCTCGGTCAGCAATATACCAACAAGGTCTCCGACGTTATCATAGCCGGAGTATCAACCCTCGTGTGTTTCACGAGGGAGATTTGGTGCTGAGGCTGGTGCAGCGCAAGAAAGGTCGGCACAAGTTGTCACCTCCATGGGAGGGACCGTTCATTGTGAGCCGAGCTCTGCTCAATGATTCGTACTATCTAATAGATGCGCAGGAACCAAGGAAGATGGGCTGGACAACCCCGGATCAGAGGTCAGGCGACCATGGAATATAGCTCTACTCCGACCTTTCTACTCATGAAGGGCGCAATGTATGTACCTCGGTTAATCCTTAATGAAATGTCGGCACTCCGAGGTTGAAGCTCGGGGACTGCCTCGCTCTTGTGCTTGTGTTTTATTTCTGTTTGTCAATTTCGTTCATATGCCGAACTATTTTGAACCTCGTCTCAAACTTCAAGTAATGTATGCTGTGTAACTAATCTTGTGACTCGACTGACGAACGCCGAAATGGTAGTCAAGAGCAAAGATGAAAAAACGTGGGAAACATGAAAATGGACTCGGGGACTCGGTCCAAAAATATAGTTCGGCATGTGTCGTTTACTAACCCCTGTCTTTACCTTTCGTTTATGTCGGATGATTTTGAAACACACCTCGACATTTGCTAAGTACTGTATGCTATAAACAACAATCTTGTGACTCGACTGTCGAACGCCAAAATGGTAGACAAGAGCAAAGAATGCCAAGTATAGTAAACACGAAAGTGAACTCGGGGACTCGTTCCAAAAGGGTTCGGCATAAATTCTTAGAAAAGCATGGTTCGGATAGCAAGATAATAGTACTGGTAGCAAGGCAAACTACTTAAGTGTATATTACATCTGCACCCGGCATACCGGGGATTTAATGTTTTTTGAGACAAGTTCAGGCCTCGGAACCAGAGACCTCGGTCGCCGAAGTTGTGGTAGGGGACCTCGGAAGCAGGAGCCTCGGGCGCAGGAACAACCTCGGGCGCAGGAACAACCTCGGTCGCGGAAGCAACCTCGGTTGTTGGAGTGGATGCCGGGGTGTCCGTCACGTCGGGGGAGATCACCTCGGTGGCTACGGCTTTGCCGGACTTGCCCTTGGAGTTCGGAGGTTCGTCGAAGCTGAAGTCATCATCAGCCTTCAGCCACCTCGGTTGTTTTGCCGGCCTTGCCCTTGGAGCTCTCAGGCTCGTCAAAGTCAATTTCCTCGCCGTCAGAACTTCTTCACCGGACTCTGCTTCCTCGTCCGAGCTCTCTTCATCCTCAGAATAGAGGCGCCCGTCATCAAAGGTCCGGGTGTTTGCATAACTAGCAAAGAGGTCGGCTGCTGCTTGGCGTTTCGCAATGCCATCAGGGGTGGAGTTCCAAGGAGAGCCCCTGCGCAGGGAGGTAACCGTGTGGATCTCAACATTCATACCAGACAGCACGAACACCAGGGCCTTGTCCGCTCCAGCCCGAGCTGATGAGCATCTCCACTCCCGAAGTCTAGCCTCGGCTCCTTTCAGCTTCGTGGCGAGCTCGTCGATGCAAGTGGGAGTCTTGACCTTGGGCCAGAGGGCACGGTGGACCTCGATGGCAGCATCAACCAGCTTGGTTCCAATGGCCCTGAGCGGCCTGATCCGAGCATTAAGGGCAACAAGGTGGTCCTGGATATCCCAGCTTTCGCTGAGGGTTTCTGTCTCAGCCCTCTTTGCCCGAGCTGCTTGAACTTCGCGGATAGCCTTGTCCTTGGAGTGCTCAAAGTTCTCTGAAGAAGACAAAAAGGCTGTCGCTGAAATAAGGCATACGGTGGCACGGGGTGTAGGTCGGCAGAAAATAAGGAAAAGGGGAGAAGAAACTTACTGTCCATTTGGTGATTAATCCGAGCGAGCTCGGACAACCAGCTTTTCGATATAGCTCGGAGGGCGATAAGTTCGGCTTCGGCCGAGGTGGCGCGGCTCTCCAGGGTCTTGGCAAGCTCTTGCTGCTGTTCGGCGGCCTGGTCTTTGACCTTCATAGCGTCCTCCACAGCAGTTTTGGCTTCATTAGCCCGGTTCAGCTCTTGTTGCAGCCGAGCTATTTCATCCTCGGCTGTCTTCAACTTGGAGGCGTAATCTTTGTCGCTCTGCTCCTTTGCGGATAGAAGAGTCCGGTGAGACTTCTTCAGTCTGTTGTGATCCAGCAGGAGGTTCTTGAAGATCTTTGTCCGAGCATTGTTGCACTCCTGAAAAAATAGAGAGATCAGTTCGAAGAAATCCGAGGTCTTTTTAGCACCCGAGGCCCAATTGAGTCCCGGGGACTTGGCATTGGCCTCGGGGACTCAGCATGGGAGAAATGACAAGTTTTTGAGATTCAAGCCGAGCAATTTTAACTCGGTGGAGTGTCAATTGCTCAACCCGAATCTCGGGGACTGGGAATAGTGTATGTTTGTCATTTGGTTTCAAAGGAAGAAAGAGAGTTGCGTAAAGAAACTTACCGAGGCCTTCTTGCTGCAATCAAGGACCGCAGTCTGCATGTTGTAGATGGACTGGAGCACGGCGCTAGGTCCAACTGGATGCTCAGAGCTCGGGTTAGAGGAGACCTCGGCAGCGTCAGCCGAGTTCCAGTCCATGTCATAGTGCTTCTCCGAGCCTAAGCTGTCTGCATGTTGTAGATGGACTGGAGCACGGCGCTAGGTCCAACTGGATGCTCAGAGCTCGGGTTAGAGGAGACCTCGGCAGCGTCAGCCGAGTTCCAGTCCATGTCATAGTGCTTCTCCGAGCCTAAGCTGTTCCCGCTCTTGGTCCGGAGATGCCCGACCTCCCAGCTGCTGATGTTCGGCTGGATGGTAGCAGCAAAAAGAGCTCGGGAGGTGGCGACCTGAGAGCTCGAAGGCGCGGTCTTGGTCAGGGTGGACTTCGGCGCGGGAACATGCGGCACTAGTTGGGTGCTCGCAACCTTGGGGCCCGGTGGCGGTGGCGGCATTGGAGTTTGCTGTGGCTGTTTGGGGGGCTCAACAACTGGAGCTGAATCTTTCTTCTTCTTCTTCTTCTTCTGCTGTTGCTGCTGGTTGCGCGCAGCTTGAGACTTGGGGGAGAGCCGAGGCTCCTCCACCGTCTTAGCCGGAGTCTTGGCGCGATCTGTCTCCGCATCCTTCTGAGGAGGCGGAGGAGTCTGATCTCGGCGGGGAGCAGAGTGCCCCAGGCCGGAGTCCGAGCTCGGCGGTGGAAGTTCGGCGGAGGAGACACGCACCGGGGAGGAGATGGTCTTCTCCGGGCTGCTGAGGTCAATGGACCGTTCTGGAGGAGAGGCTCTGGCGGGGCTGCCGAGGTTAACCTCGACCTCGGTTGTCTGAGCTTCAACCACTAGAGGCAGTGGTGAATGTATCGAGCTATGGCTCTGTTTGATTTGCCGAGCCGGGCTAGACGAAAAAGAAAAGATTAAGTTAGAGTATAAAAAACTTAACCTCGAAACAGCGTGAAAGGTAAAAAGGAGCAAGGTGACTTACGCATCTTCTTCCACGGGGCCTCGCTTCTTGTGCCTCGCCGAGGTCTTCTTGGCACGCTTGGCTTTGGGCGCCGCAGTCTCCGAGGTCTTGGAAGCCTCGGCATCCGAGGTACCGGGTCCTGAGCGCTTCCGGGAAGCTGCAGACGCTGGATGAAAGTTCTTATATGTTGGAGGAGCATATGAAATGGGAATAACGTTGACAGGTTCCAGAATTTGGCAATCGTCATCGTCATCATCGGGCCAATCCTGGATAGACGATCGAACTGGTGGGCGGTGCGAGGTGAAACCACGAGTCTTACCCGAGGTGGCCTTGGGAATGGGGAGGCGATCCTCATTGTCCGGATCTTCAACCTCGGCGGCGGCCGGGATAGGCAGGTCGGGAGTCCACTCCTTAGAAGAAAGGGGGCCATCCTCGATTTCCTGTCGAGTGAACTTCTGCAGAGGTGGCAAAGTAAAACCGAGTTAGCACAAGAATCAATACAAGGTCGGGGTGAAAATGAAACCGAGGAATTATACGTCGGGTAAAGTACACTTACTTGAGCTGGAAGGTGATCTCGGTCATAGGGCTTGACACCCCATTTCCACTTATCGGGCATGGTGGTCTTGGCGATGGCCCGGATGCGCCTCTTCACCTCAGAGTCATCAAGTTCAAAGGTGCTGTGCCGAGTGGGGTCGTAGCGGCCACTCATGTGGCAGATCTTATGGGCCCGCGCTTGTAAGGGGCTAACTCGGCGGGTGATCATGGTGCGCAAGATGTCATCTGCCCCCCAGCTTTTCTCCTAGAGGGACATCATGGTTTGGTGGATCAGAAGAACCTCGGGAGCGTCGGGTGCAGGCTCATAATCCCAGTTGAGTTGGGCAGTGGGGGTTCCAATGGTGAACTCCGGCAAATTGATGAGATCTTCGGTGCCCGGGTTCTTCACATAAAAGAAGGAGCGTTGCCATTTGCGGCAGGAGTCCAGGCCCTGGATCCGAGGAAACTCAGAAAGGCGCCGAGGTGAAATCGAGGCCGCCCCGCAAGCGGTCATCTCCTTGTCCACGACCTTCTTGTTCGGGACACTTTGCTTCTTCAGCTGGAAGTACTTGGCCCAGGACTCGATGCTTGGCCATAATCCGAGGTAACCCTCGGAAAAGGTCGCATAGGCCGAAAGTTGGAGGACGGCGTTGGCGGGCAGGTGGTGTGGTTGTAGCCCGAATTTGTCCAAGAAATCCCGGAAGAATTTCCCGGCCGGGAGCCCGAAACCACGTTCGAAGTGATCCAGGAAGACAACCCGCTCCCCGGATTCCACCTCGGGTTCGATGTCTTCTTTCTTCGGAACCCGGCAGATGAGTTTAGCCGGGATCCGCCGTGAATCTCGGAGCCATTTGATGTCGACCTCCGTGACGTTGGATCCCTCCCAGCTACCTCGTTCTCCAGGTGCTCCTTCCTCGGCGGGATCCGAGGCAGAAGACATGTTGACACTTGCCTGCAGAAGAGGGAGGTGCATCCGGGGTAAGTACCTCGGACAGTTCAGGATAGCCGGGGTAAATACCTCGGATCATTCGAGACAGCCGAGCTAAAGGATTTAGGCGGGAAACATGTTTCTACCACTGCAAAATACTAACAAAGATCTACCGGTGAGCTAAAAAGGGAAATAAATTCGAGTTCATCCAGGGCAAAACTAGAAGGACAGTGCTACGGGTGCGTCTGATACAAGTCTAGATGAGATCTAAAAATGGCTAAAAGAGTGCAAAGGTAGAGCATCGGGTTCCTCAAGTTCATCAGATTCATCAAGATCCTCGAGTTCATCGAAGGATGAACATGTTCATGACAATGGCAATGGAGGGGAAACAAGGAACTCACCGGTGAAGAACGCGAAGGATCGGTGGCGAGTCAACGGCGCACGGCGCAGTGCGCGTACTCCGGTGCGGAAAGGCGCTCGACGGCGGTGCGGAACGGTGCTGCAGAATAGCGGCGCGTACTCCGGTGCGGCGAGGCGCTCGACGGCGGCGCTGGAGGCAGAGGGCACGAAGCGGCGAAGTGAACGGGGAAGGAGATGAAGTCCTTCCCTGGGCCCCTATTTATAACCGCGTGCGGTTAACTGCGCACTACCGCGCGGTTATCGGGAGGCGTGGGATCGTGTGTGGGCGGAGGAGCGGTTGCGCGGTTGGTGGCCGCACGATCGGCCACATCGTGGGCCGCAGAATGGCAACCGCCAGCCTCGGATTTCCTGTGCTGGTCAGCGCGAGAATCGAGGGGTCGTGGGCGGTCAAGTTGGTCTCGCACTTGAGTGCGCAGGTGCGCTGTTTGGTGGGTCCGGCTGACGAAGGCGGCGTGTGGTCAGGACCTGTCTTTCAGAGGTCCGGGTTTCGAGGTCCGGGCAGAGATTCTTCGCCACGTGCCTCGGAAGATCTTGGGGCAAGATTGTGCTGAGTCAAACAGCTCGGAAAGTTCAGATTGCAGATCAACCTCAGATTAAATTATGGTCTGTGGGAAGTACCTCGGCGGAGCTGTTTTTAAGGTCGGTTTTAGAGGTGGTGCCTTGCTTATTTTGAACCTGCTACGGCCCTCCATCCGAGGTCGTAGGACCGCACCAGCTTCGGGGACTAATGTCGGGGGGCTACCCCCGGATAGGGTCAAGGCTTGGCATAAGAAGAGTTTAAGGATATGCCGAGGTACGGAAAGGGCCGACCTATCTTGGCCCGGAGGGGTCCGAGGTATCCTGTTGGCCTGGACCGAGGTTCACTGTCCGAGCTATGTTCAGCCGACCTAACTACCTCGGTGATATGGTTTATATGGTGAGTGCAGGAGAAGCTACTTGAAGGAAGTAATGTCCGAGGTGGTCGGATCTTAAGTACAAGACCCGAGGTAAGGAGCGGGAGCAAGACCCGGGCTAACCAAGGCAGGAGGCCGTAGGTCGGGCAGGAGTCAATGCTCCTGTCACTTCCAGCCTGGTACAAGAGCGCCTGACGCGGGAGCGTCTGTCACGGAGCCTGGCAGAGGCGTGCCCCGGGTTCGGCGGGGCTGCACGTCTCTGACCGCTGACCACGCGAGATCCGGGGAAAAGGCTACGAGGTAGCACGGCGTGGCTATGTCCTGTCTCTGTCAGAGGAGACATGCTAGCTCTGCCGTTATGCAGCAGGGGATGGGCAGGCCATGTCTTGTCCCTGACAGAAGTACGATGATGACCAGAGCAGAGGCATGGCTACAGTGTTCAGCGAGGGGCACAACGGTAACTCGGCTGGCCTATATAGTGGGCTTCACCCCCCTCCTGCTTAAGGGATCGATCGACAGAGGAAGAGAGAGAAGGAGAAAGAGATAGAGAGAGAGAAAGGAACCTCGGAAACCCCGGAAACACCTCGGATCTAGCTCGGAGTGCCTTCTTCCTCCCGTATAGCTCCATCTTTTACCTCAAGTTCTCACCATTGTATCATCATACAGCTCGAGGAGCAGCTTGTACTTGTCACTTTGAGCTGTACATTGAGTAGGATAGTGCTGCAGTAGGGGTGTTACCTCCACAAGAGGGCCCCGAAGCAGGGTACATCGTGGTGTGCTTTGTGTGCGTGGTTTCTTGTTTTCTCGTTCGTGTTCTTGCGGTTTCTTGCGTGTTCTTGCTTGTGCACTTCTTGAGTGCATAAACCCTCCCCGGATTCCCCAACGACCATTCGGCCCCATCTTAGCCATACCTATGGCATCTGCCGTGATCCCACCACGACAGTGTACACTTTGGAAAGATGTATATGTGAGTAGAGGTAAAGCATGCATAAGTTTCATCCAACTTCCAAACTCTTCTACTTAAGTTAATGATTGCAATAAGGTATTCATTGGTGTCAAGCTCTCATTGCCCCTATCATAGCATCTTGAATGATTAAGATTAAAGTGAAAGCAAATATGAGTAGTGTGCTTGATAAAGAATGGGTTGAATGTCTCATGCCCCTTGAATACAAGTACTTACACCATGTGTTACTCAACTTGGGAAACAAAGCAAGTTCAATTAAATATCATTGTAAGCATAATAGTATCATCAAGAGCGTCAACTGGGGTACCTCTTGTCCCAAGATATGGAACAAGCCCATATCCAAATGACAAGACAAACAAACAAAATGAACAATCTCAACACCCTTTTTATTTACCATTTGGAATAGTTTTTTATTGCAAGGTGTATCACAGAAGGTTCACCATAGTATGTAAGTAAATTTCCACCATGAATGATGCATGGCTTAGATTAGCGGCCCAGGCGTCTCTCTAACCATTTACACAAACTCATTTAAACTCACTCTATTTCCACATTTATTTCAACATGATAAGCATCCATAGACAAAAACACATGATATCAACTAAATGAGATGAAGAGCGTGTTGAAAGCTTCCATGTGACAGCACATATGGGCTAACTTCCAACCCAAAACATTCATCAAGCCACAAACATCATAATCTTAATCACAATGGGTCAAGTTTTATTATGCAAATAAAAGAACATTGTGCATCAAGTTCGTGAGAGCTATATAACCAAATTTTTTTCCATTGCAATTAATAACATAAACATTTTCATTCAGAGGTAAGATAACACAAACAACATGTTAAACATACTTGGAATAGCATAAAGCCAATAGGTAGATATGGTGGACTCACTGGAATAACTTTGGTTGAAGGTGTTGGAAACAAGTTTTTGCTTGTTGGAGTTTTTGGGCTAGCAAGAGGGAGAAAGTTGACCATCTAGATGCATGCATGAGTGTCCATAGAACTAACTAATCCATGTTAAACCAAGTAAAATAACAATCAGCACCAAAACATGAATAAGTGATAGCTCTACAAAAAGAATTTGCAAACTATTACTCATAAACAAGCTCATGAATCATGCAACTATATGTATCATTAAAAATCAAGTCAAACATCTCTTTTCCCAATCTTATAAAAGCATCCAACATATTTCAACCCAAATTTCCAGTAGCTCTCTCATATATAAATGATAGTGTGGTGGTCTCTGAAGACTCAAACAAAAACAAAAACGACGCTCCAAGTTTATGCGATAAAGTGTTTCGATAGAAAAACAGAAGTTGGACGTGTGCAAACCGAGAGTGTGTAGGTCCAGCGGGGTTGTCTTCACATCCCCAAGCTTATGGTCTTCACCATCCTTGGATAGCTCTTGGTGCATCTCCTCCAATCCCTGTGAAAAAACTTCAAAACACCGTTTCTCCCATCTCTTTTCTGTGGGGTGCATTAATAGTGATAAACAAATAGGTTCCTTGCTGCATATAATCCTTGAACAAAAATTCATATGACATGTCCATAAAGTGTATAATGTTGTATGCCTACTCATAAACTCAATTGGATCAAAAAGATTCAACTTAAAAGCTCAAAGCATGCATCAAACAAAATGGGACAGAATCTGTCCAGAAAAACAGCAGCATCAAAACGTATTTTTCTACCCTACCAAACTTTCTCGAAAAATTCCGAAAACATTCATGCATACAGAGGATGAAAATTTGCAACTACAGTTCAAATATGAGCTCATTCGGAGTTACAGAATAAGAATTAAAAATCATACCGTGCACTGACTCGTGCAGGAATAAAATCTCCGAACGCTATAAGCAACTTTTCAAGACCAAAAAGGGTAAAACTTGGCACTTTATTAAAAACTCCAGAACCTAACTAGACACAAAATCTCTTGTTACAGCAAGAGGACACAAAGAAAAATCACACATAAAAATAACCGGGTTGCCTCCCGCAAAGCGCTTTCTTTATAGCCATTTAGCTAGGCTTCTTACTTGTTGTTTTATTGTGGACGAAGCTCATGAGGGAGCTTGAACTTTGGTGGTTCCCTCTTCCTTGGAAAGTGTTCCATGCACTTCTTGTGTGGAAACTAAAACTTCACATTCCCTTCCTTTGAATCAATGATAGCACCTGTGGTACGAAGAAAAGGTCTTCCAAGAATAATAGGACTAGAGGTTTTATTCCCCATATCCTTGATTAGAAAATCCACAGGCACAAAAGTCATATGTAACTCTACCATAACATCACTTACTTTTCCCAAAGCATGTTTAATAGAGTCATCAGCAAGTGCTAGTTCAATAGAGCATTTTTCAAGATTTTTCAATTCAAGCACTTCATATAGTTCTTTAGATAAAACAGAGACACTAGATTCTAGATCAAGTATAGCATGGTGTGTCTCTTTTCCAATAGTTACTAGTACCTTAGGTATCCACATATCCCGAAGCTTAGGTGGTATCATAGCCTCTTGGTTGTACCTAGCAATCTTTTCTTTCAAGACATGATTAGCAATATAAGAACCAAAACCTGCTTGGTTAGTGTTGATGGAAGGATCACTTGCAATTTTTTGTAAGATAGATATTAATTCATGCAAGCTACAATTTTCTAAGTCAAGCAAAGGATCCTTGACTTCATTAAGCATTTTAACTTCCTCAACTTCCTTTTCCAACTCAATCAGCATAAGAGATTCATCATGTTCAGTTTCTTTTTGCCTAAAAGAAAGGATGTTGTTTCTATTTTGCAAAATTTTAACAGGGGGATAATATTTCTTAATGAAAGCTTCTTTTAGATCATCCAAGAATTAATACTACCAGATGGCAAGGAATGCAACCACTCTTTAGCTTTTCCTCTAAGTGAAAAAGGAAATAACTTCAGTTTTAGGATATCACTTTCCACATTTTTAAACTTTTGCATGTCACATATTTCAACAAAGTCATGAAGATGCATAGAGGCATCCTCCATAGCACTACCACCAAATTGTTCCCTAGTTATCAAGTTCAACAAACTAGGACTTACTTCATAACTCTCAGCATTTATCTTAGGTGTGGCAATAGCTCTTGTGATAAATTGATCATTAGGAGTGTTTGTGTAGTCACACAACTTAGTTCTTTCTCCCATTTTAGCATTTTTTTTTTGATATTTTTGATTTTTTGATGCAAAACTGAAATAAATATGATATGATATGCAATGACACTAACAAAACAAATAAATTGCTATGTAAGTAAAGATGGATAAGATGGTGCTCACGTAGGTGCAACCTCCCCAAGCTTAGGTGTTAGCACAAGTTGGTGACGTTGACTTTGTTGTGAGATGAATGCGATGATGCACACCCTTGGATAAATTCTCAGCTACGATTCCCCGGCAACGGCGCCAGAAAACGTCTTGATGATCCCGAAGAGCAGGTCTTGATGCCTGCACAAATAAACGGGATTAGTTTGAGACTCCAAGTGCAGAGTGTATAGTAAGTGGAAGACAGTTTTCCCCACGAGGGGTGACTCGAGGGTTTAATATCGAAATCTCGGGGAATCTGAAGTGGTAGATTTATCTTCTTATCCTTCTTTTGGTTACCTACAAAACAAGGTTAGATGTTTTGGTCCTCAACCTCACCTGTGGTTGTCAAGCACAAGGTGTAAGAATGATATCAGGATAGTTATGCAATGCAAACAAGAAATAAATATGCAATGATGGTGGATGCAATGATAAATGATATTTTTGGGTTTTTGAATGATGTATGCAAGATGAAAAGTATTTTTGTATTTTCGGATTTTCGGATTTAATGATGGCTGAAAATAGAAAAGTGGTATATGGTGTTGGAAAGGTGTTTCTTATGATTAAAAATGGACTGGGGTTCATGGTTTCACAAATGCACTCTCTCTTTATAAAGTGGTAGACAATGGAACACACAAAGTTAACATATGAGATTGCAACACAGGGTTTGATAACAAGTTACTTAGATATATGGGCATCACGTCCTAACATAGAGATCTTTTGGTTATTAACCTCTCTTATACTCCACCAAGATGCGAACTAAATCATAACACCTCAGTAATTAAGATAACTCAGAGTATAGCATTAAGTATCATGACATGAAGTGAAAATAAGAACATGCTAGATCTAGTCATGGAGTAGTGGCAATGGTCACACCCACATCCCCGGTAGCATGGTATTTTAGTTTATCCCTAGTGAGGTAACAAAGTAAGGTAAAGATACCAAAGTGGATCGCAGAACTTTCTCTCACGTTCACTGCACTAGCCACCCCCCGTTACTCCAACTAATGCATACGTTCCCCCACACACGCTCTCATAAACATGCTTGATCAAAACAAGTAGACAAGAACGGGGTACATAATATGCATCTATACTCATAACTGAAACAAACATTGCAATCTCAAACATATATTAACTCCTAAAGATCCACCATAAAGGTATTACAACGGTGACCGTAATCATGTTCAGCAGCTCATACGGTGCTAATTAGTGAAGCTCAAGAGAGGAGAGATACATAAGTTACTTCCACAAACCCATAGTCCAGAGGTGGACACTACTCCCTCTTCATCATGGAGACGGTGGAGAAGTCGATGGAGAAGATGGAGACCACGCCGGCAGCGCCCCGCCGGAGTTTTCCCCCTCCAATCTGCAGCTCCTGATCTCCGTTTCGGTGTTTCTGTGTTTGTGCGGCGCTCCTTCCAGAGAACGTCGGGGGACCTTTTTTATAGGCGTTTTTAGGTCAAAACGAAGGCGGTGGGCCGCATGGGCCCTGCTCGTTTGGCCCTCGGGCCTCCGTTTGCTCGCTTCCTTTTTCCGTAGTCCTTCTTCTTTCCAAATATTGACGCCCGTAAATTTCCAGGTGATTTCGTTGACGTTTGGGTCCCTGAAACATTAAAATACAAAACTAGGGTTTTCTGCCTGTGCAGGGTTAATTCCATAAAAATAGGAAATCATTGAGATATTTCCAAAATCATGATAAAACATTGATATAACCATTATATGATGCAAATATGATTGGAATATAAGCAATTAAAGTGCAAAGTTCATGTATGCATTTTACATGCATCAGATGCCGCGTGCTAGACATGGACCACAACCACATGCTAATGGTGGGCGCGGTAGAGGTGGTGTACCTCCTGGACGAGGCTTTGCAGCTGTTGGTGCACGCCGTAATTTGGGTCATGCAGCCAATGGCGATGATGATGTTCTGGGCAAACCTAAATTCAGCAATCCTAAATTTGAAGGTTCTATTGACGTGGAAGAATACATCAATTGGGAGCTGAAGATGGAAATATTATGGCGTTTGCATGACTATACTGAAGATAGAAAGGTTAAGCTTGCATCTTCTGAGTTTGAGGGTTATGCTTTGCTTTGGTGGGACGGACTTGTGACTGCTAGGCGCGATGCTAATGATTTGCCCATCCTTTCATGGCGCGAGATGAAGGAAGAAATGCGTCACTGTTTTATTCTTCGTAATTACATATGTTCCTTATATGATAAGTTGCAGAATTTGAAGCAAGGCACCATGTCAGTCGATGAGTACTACAAGGAGATGGAGATGATTATGCAGCGTGCTAAGATGCGAGAAGAACCTGAACAAACTATGCAGCATTCTCTTTCAGGTTTGAGCTTTAATATCAAGAGATTTGTGCGTCATCATCAATATGGCGATGTGCAAGATTTGTTGCATCAACCACGTGAAGCTGAGTTACAGTTGGCCGAAGATGCCAAGTATGCGCCTCGTTCTTCTTATGGCCGAGGTAGTTTTTCACCACGGACTACACCTAGTGCTATGACGCCTAGCGCAGCTTCGAGCTCCCGTGGTGCTGCACCCACTAAATCAGTTTCGGTTGGGCCTCCTGCTAAACCGTCACCGCAGCCTGCAGCTAGTGGTACGGGTTCCTCTAATTCTACAGCCCGCACACGTGATATGAACTGCCATACGTGTGGAGGCAAGGGTCACTTCAAGCGTGATTGTCCCAATAAAAAGGTGATGTTGATCAATGAGGAGACAGGAGAATATGAGAGTGGTGATGAGGCCGATCCGAATTCTGAAATTGTGGAGGAAGTTGCGGATGGTTTACATTATGGTGATCCTGTCTGTTTGCCGTCTATTGTTTGCACACCTCGAGCTTTGAGTGTTACACCAAGTCCAGCGAAACAGCGCTGCAATTTGTTTCAAACAAGAGCTGTTGTTGGTAATGGGAGGTCATGCAAGGTGATTATTGATGGTGGTAGTTGCCACAATCGAGCTAGTAAAGAGCTTTGTCAAAAACTGAATCTGAAATATTTACCGCACCCACATCCGTACTATATCCAGTGGCTAAGTGACAGTGGGAGATGAAGATCAACCACATGGTGTGTGTTGAATTTCAGATTGGGCCATATAAGGACACTGTGGAGTGTGATGTAGTTCCTATGATGGTGTGTCACTTGTTGTTGGGTCGTCCTTGGCAATATGATCGTGATGTTCGTCACAATGCGAGATCCAACACATATCAGCTCAATTGGCATGGCAAGGAAATTATGTTGAGACCTTTGACGCCTCAAGAGGTTGTCAATGATTCACGTCAAAAAGTTGAGGTTCACCGTGAGGATGAGAGTGAGAGATTAGCTAGTATAGAAACTCCACCTTCGGTGAGCGAGAGGCACAAGCCAAATTCGAGTGGTAAAAAGAAAAGTGAGGAAGAGAAAAAATTAGTAATGTTAGCCACCAAATCTGATTTGAGAGAGTTTCGTGAGGATCCCACTCTAGTACCCATTGTGCTTATGTGCAAGGGGGAAATTCTTGTTTCTAACGACATGACCCCTCTCTCTATTGGTGTTTCTGACGTATTGCAGGAATTTGGTGATGTGTTTCCGGAGGAAGTGCCTGCTGGTTTGCCACCATTGCGGGGTATTGAGCATCAGATTGACTTGATTCCAGGAGCCACACTTCCAAACCGAGCCCCCTATAGGACCAATCCCGAGGAGACAAGGGAGATACAGCGACAAGTCCAAGCGCTTCTTGATAAAGGGTATATTCGTATCAGCTTGAGCCCTTGTGCTGTCACCCGAAAGTATTAAGTTGCAAGCAACAGATAATTGCAATAAGCATGGTGTGTAATGTAAGCAATGTAAACAACATAAAGCAATAAACACCGCTGTTTTATCCCTAGTAGCAACAACACATCACAAGTCTTAATCGTTTCTGTCAACTCGAGCTCAGACATGAGAGGCATGAACCCACTATCTAGCATAAATACCCTCTCTAAGATACTAGCAATTACTTCGGCCAAAGCATCAACAAGCATCGGAAAACATGCAAGATCATAAATAAAACATATGAATAAACAATCTGAACAATAATGTCATGACTCCATAATTCATCGGATCCCCGCAAACACAACATGTAGCATTACATAAATATGATCTTAATCATGTAGGCAGCTCATAAGATCTAAACAACGGAGCACAAAGGAGAAGAGACAACCATCTAGCTACTGCCATGGACCCGTAGTCCCGTGGTGGACTACTCACGCATCACTCCGGAGACAGGGATGCTGGTGTAGATGCCTTCGGTGATGATCTCCCCCTCCGGCAGGGTGCCGGGAAGAGCTTCAGAACCCTCCTGATCTAGGGTTGGCGACGGCGGCGGCCTCGGAACTTTTCTGGAAAATATGATCGGGTACCGAGTGTTTTCGGGAGGAATAGAATTTATAGGTGAAAGGGCAACTCGGGGAGATGCCCGAGGGCGCCAGGTGGGCCCCAGGCGCGGTGTAACGTCCCAAATTTTGGAAGCCAGGAAAACTTAATTACAAAAGACCCAAAATTTAGTACCAACAAAAACTTTTTGAATTAACCTATAGATAGATGTGTTTACTCGTGTTTGCTCTGTGTGACTTGTTGTACTTTGTTGTTTGGGATGTTGAACCCTAAGTATCAACATATGAACTCAACCTAGATATAAGAGACCCTTGTGATCAATGTTATGACAAGTGAAATGATCCATATATCTTCTCTTATCCTATTTTTAACCACCTTCATGTACCATGATGGTGTGATATTAGAAACTCTTATTTCAAAATTGTTATTTAAATAATTCTTTGAAAATATTACTCAGCATTGGTTTAACCCTCTTTCTCCAAAATCTTGTCATGATCATGTTGGTCACCACCTCACAAATATATTTGTTTTATCTTAAAAGTTGGATTATTTATCCCATTGTTTGTGTGCTTGAACTATTTGACTTGTGCTTTTATTTATTTATTTTTGTCTTGAGTGTGTATTCCTGTGAGTGACATGTGGCTTTGTTGGTATCAAGTTAATGATTATTGCTTGAATTTGGAGTCTTAGATATTTGTTTGATGGTTTTGCATGCTTGGGACTTGTTTAACCATTTTTATGTTGTGTGTGTCAAAATACTTCCATACAAGTAATTTCTAAATAGTGCATAGCTATCTTCACTCCTGTTAACTTTTAGCATTTCTAGAGCATGTCAATTAGGGTTTATTTTATTCATTTTGGAAATACAAAACCTCTAGCATCACCTACATCACCTCTACTTTCCATATATAGCCTTCTTTAAAATTTACAAATATGTTTGATCACTAATCCTTGCTTGTTTTGAGTGCTTCATCATAAGGTGACCATATATAGTGTTATAATGTAGCCAATTGCCATTTTTGTTTGTAGTGGAGATTGGACCCTTTTGACCTAAACTTTTAAACCAAAATTCTAAATGTATATCCCCACTAACCAACCCAGCTTGTTTTATAATTTTCTAACCAAAGGTTTGACTAATTTTGTGTTACAAAGTGACCTAACCCATTTACCCGAAAATCTTTTTAACTAAAACCTACACCCTCTCTCCCCCAACCCTTGTTTTTGGACATGCCTTGTCCCACACCCACCCCTGGCCTCTTTGGTCGTCGACCC
Organism: Poa pratensis; assembly: GCA_947311845.1. NCBI lineage: Eukaryota > Viridiplantae > Streptophyta > Magnoliopsida > Poales > Poaceae > Poa > Poa pratensis. The sequence continues at coordinate 14,804,900 of CAMZMU010000081.1, read as the reverse complement.
TGCCCATCCCTAGCTCTCTTTTCTTTTTTCTTTTCTGGTCTGGACATTTTGTTGAGCACCTGGCAGGCAGGAAACTCTTCTCCATTTACTCCACTCCCTCCAACGACTACAGCCATTTTGCTAGTGTCCAAAGATGTCCAGTGGTGCATAGCATCATTGCAGCACCGCCCTCCCCGGCCAACCCCAGCCCGAGCCCTCTCTCTCCCTCTGCCCATGCCAGGAACCCTAGCCGGCCACCATCTCGGTTAAAGGACCCCGAGTCCCTCTCTCCCTCTCCCACCTTGCCATTCACACTCCTCTCACCCCACTCTCCCACCCCCCTTCGGGGCCGAGCAAGCTGTCTCTCCTCTCTGCTCGTTTTCGAGGTGGACACGATGCTCGGGTCCGTGGACTCCGAGCAAGCTCGCCGCCTCCACCGTCCTCCTCAGGCCGCCATTTTTGCATCTACGTGACCCCCGCACCTCGACCTACCCCTGAGACATCTTGGTTCGTGCGCAGGTACTCGGGAGCCGCCGCTGCCTCGCCGTGGCCAGCACGGACGTCGACCTCGACGACGCTGTTCGGGAGCTCCTCTTCTAGATCCGCGACCACCCGAGGCCGTCCCCGACCCTCCGCATACACCTCCGCCCCTCCTCGTCGTCCTGCAGCGCCCCTAGGTGAGACTCCTGAGCTCAGCTCGATTTCTAGGGTTCCTGCCCCGCTCGGTTCGTCCTGAGGAAGAGGATGACCAGGAGCCGTCGATCTCCGCATCAACGGCCTCCTTTGAAACCCGTCCGATCTAATCCTGGCCGCCGGATCCCAGATCCACGGCCGCGCACCCCTTCACTCGCGCGCGCAGCGCAGTGGGCCGGCCCAGCTCGCACGGCACGGCCCAGCTCCAGATCTGGCCCGATATTTTTTTTTTCTGCAGCTTTATTCTTCTTCCTGTAGATCTGTTTCTGTGCTGTTAGTTTAAATCAAAGTAAAATAGCTAAACCGGTTTTTTGTGCAAACTAAAAATCACAAAGATAGTTTAACAAGTTTAGAATCATGTCCAACTTGTAGATCTGAAAAATATTAATTTGTGTGTGCTTGATAATTACTGCACTGACACTGGCTTAAATCAAAGAATCATTTTTAACTTGAGTTCTAGGAATCCAAAATGGATAAATCCAATTGTTCTGGAATGCTTGTGACTGTAGCTTTCTGTAGAAATTAACCTCATGTGTTTGCAATGCATAGATTTGTTTTGGCATGTGTTTGAAGTTTGGACCAGTAGGGTTTTCTAGCATTTATTTAATTTTCTGTGATTTAAATTTTAGACTAAATCCAATTGCTTTAGCTTGATATACTTACAGAGAACCTAAAGCTAGCTTTGCATAAATTTTGGTTGAACAGAACACCCTGGACCTATTAAACTCTAAAAATGGTGTTTTCTGCCTTTTAAAAATTGATAAAACAATTGTTTGGTCCCTTGTGAAAATGTTGTTTTTGTTGTTGTGAATTGTTTTGGGGTTGTAGCTCACCAAATAAAGTGACTTTTGGTACGTTAGTACTGTTAGGCTTGTGTTAGGTTTGATTTGAGTTAAGCGTGTGTGTTAAGTGGTGTTTGAAAGGCTTAACACTTGTTTGATTATTTTGTTGTTGTCTAATAAAATTATGAGCTAAATAACCACTCCCAACTAAAAATGTTAGCTACTGGTTGTTTTAAGTTTATTAGTGATGCTTAGTTTTACAAATTGAAAGTGATCCAAAAAGGTTGTCTAATTATCACATTAACCCTATTTGTAAATAAATAATAAATTGATTTGTAGTTCCAAACTTGTTGGTGTGGTTTAATATGTTTGCCTTGTTAGTTAAACTTGGTAGTATTTACGTTTAATACTAGCATGAGTAGTTTGTTAATGCCTCTACCTTAGCTTGGTGAAATAATTTTAATAATAGAAAATAATTAGTAACTTAACTTTTGTCTGAAGTATTTCCTGAAAACTAAAGAGATACTTTTGTCTGAAGTATTTCCTAAACTACTGTAGCAGCCCTTGTTAAGTGACCCAATCGCCCTAAGGGGAGTCTTGCTTTAGGGTGTAGTTAAAGCTACCTTTTTACCTGTTAGGGTTGTTATGCATACTTTCATAGGTGTGTTTGTGGGTTGTTTTAGCTTTATGGACTTGTTGCTTATTTTTGTAACTAAGTGAATTGCTTGCTATTGATTTATTAGCTTAGTGTCTTGTGCAATGCTTGCTGTTTGTTATGTCCTTGAGGCATTGTCTTGTATTTTGAGTGTTGTTCCTTTTTCCTGTTTACGACGTTAGATACGATCGGGAAGGAACTGGAAGTGAGGAGTGAACCTGAGGAACATCAAGATCAAAACCAAGGACATTTTACCAAGCCAGGCAAGCCACCTCAACACCCTATTGTACTCCTACTATTTGTTCAAAGCATGTCTTGTTTTCAAAATAAAATAATGCATGTTTTATCTATTCTGTGGCATTTTGCCACCCCAAAACTATTTTACAAAAATTATTGTTTGGCCAAAGATATATCTACTAGTATATATGTGTGTTCTGCCGGTCTATATATATGTGTTCTGCCAACGAGAAATCGTAGATCGCGACAGTTGATACCCTGCCAATTATAATCGTCCCAGCCTTCAGCTTTTGCTCGACGGAGAAATTCGTCAATGTCGGCAGTTGATCTGGCTGCCAGCGTCCACTGCAATGTTCCAGCATTAAACATCCGATGAGATTGATGCGAGGCTGCGAATCTCGCGACGACGAAGTCGACGTCAACCAGCTAGATGAATACACAAGGAGCCCTCAGTCTATGAAGAGTTTGTATGGCGATATTGATCTGATCGAGAGGCGAGGTTGTCGAAAAAGCCATGGAATATATAGATCAATGGAGACCCCGATGGGGCAACCACAGGCACATCGGCAGTACAAATGGTTTGCATGCTCTGATTATTTTCTGAACACAGGTAGTTGCACGCGTCCTAGGTGGTCAACAAAAGCATAGATGAGATCAGAGAATACGGCAAAGCGGTCAATTGCGTCATCAGTACTCTTATTGAGGAGCTACTAGTTAAAAGAGGCTTCTGCCCTTTATGGGTTAGAATGATTAGACAAATCACTCATGGCGGCTTGGTTGGAGTTAAACTCAACGGAGTAGAAGGAAACTTCTTTACAACCGGCAAAGGGCTTAGGCAAGGAGATCCTCTATCTCCTTTGCTCTTTGATATGGTTGTCAACGTGCTCACTAGGATGCTATATAAAGCTGCTCATAATGGTTTGATTAGTGGTTTATGTTCTGATCTTTACCCAGGAGGTGTCATCTACCTGCAATATGCAGATGACACCATCCTCTTTGTAGAGGATGATGTAGAAAAAGCTAAAAACCTCAAAATAACTCTTTCATGCTTTGAAAATGTTTCAGGAATGAGAATCAATTACACTAAAAGTGAGTTGATTCCTCTAGGTTTAGAATCATAGAAGATAGATGTTTTACTGAGGTTTTTGGTTGTCTAGGAGGAGCTCTCCCTATTAAATACCTAGGTGTACCCTTACAGTATGATAAACTTCGCAGAGAAGATATCCAACCGCTAATAGATAAAATTTTAAAGCGGAAAGCGGGCTGGAGAGGTAAACTTCTTTCGTATGCAGCTAGACTTACCTTAATTAAAGCTTGTCTGGCTAGCATACCTGTCTATTTGATGTCGTTCTTTAAATTCCCTAAATGGGCCCTAGATATGATTAACTCCCAGATGGCGCATTGTCCCTGGAATGATTTTAAAGGACATAGAAAACTTCATCTAGCTAACTGGCACTTAGTGTGCATGAAAAAAGAATTTGTGGCTTTAGGTGTCCCCAACATTAGAGATGTAAACATGTGCCTGCTTTGCTCGTGGATTAAAAGATATTTTCATGAAAGGAAAACAATCTGGAAAGATCTGGTAAATAAAAAGTACCTAGGAAATTCGCCGAATATCCTTGCAGCTTCCCCTGCGGCGCCCTCGCAATTTTGGAAAGGTGTCATGTGGGCGTCGAAAGCAGTCAAAACAGGATATAGGTGGAGCGTAGGAGACGGTTAAAAAATTAGAGCTTGGGAGGACACCTGGTTCGGGTCCTCTCCTTTGGTGGTTCAGTTCTGGCCGTTGTACGAGATCTGCTACCAGCTGCAAGCGGTAACGTTGGCTGAGATAGTAGAACATGGTGTAGTCAAGCTTACTTTTAGGATAGTTTTTACTCCTGCCATGATGGAGTCCTGGTACGAGCTAGAACAAATACTGCTTAGCATTCCTTTTACTAATTCTGAGGACGCTCTAATCTGGCAACATGAGAGTAAAGGGGTTTAATTATTCAGCAAGCTCTCTTTATAGTATTATTAATTTTAGAGGTGTGATCCCGGTATCTATTCCTGCTGTGTGGTCCTTGCTGGTTCCCCCAAAAATTCAGATTTTTTTGTGTCTTATGTCACATAATAAACTGATGACAAGGGATAACCTGAAGAAGAGGAAAATAGAGAAACCAGTAGACTGTGTTTTCTGCACCGAGGAGGAAACGATCTCACACCTTTTTCATGAATGTGTGGTGGCTAAAGAAATTTGGAGGGTTTTTTCCGAATACACTAGTAGGAATGTGCTTATAGACACCACGCTATCGCTGGCGGGCGGCCTCGAGAGCCCGCCAGCGCTATTACCGCTGGCGGGTGGTTTACGGTGCCCGCCAGCGGTACCTGGCTTACCGCTGGCGGGCGGACAGAAGTGTACGCCAGCGGTAGTTTCCGTCAGAACCGAGCAGGCGGGGCTAACTACCGCTGGCGGACAGATTCTTGCCCGCCAGCGGTACTATAATTACCGCTGGCGGACTGTTTGGCGTGCCCGCCAGTGGTAGTTGGCTCAGCTGGGCCCACGAAGCACGCAAACTACCGCTGGCGGACGCCTTTACTTGCCTGCCAGCGGTAGGTGACTTACCGCTGGCGGGTGCGGCACGCCGTCCGCCAGGGGTAACTTTGCATGTGTAACTTGATGTTTCTGTGACTATTCATCGAAAGAGGTCAAATTCTATAAAACCATTGATGTTTCTGTGATATAACCACTAGTTGTGTATCTTAAAATGATTTAAAAAAAATTTAGACCAAACTATCAAACACTTATAGTTCAAATTTGTATTAACTAGCTGGGTGGCCCGCGCATTTGCGCGGCTAGATTTATTAGTGTTTGTGTTTTGCGTTAGCGTTCAAATATGTGTAATTGTTAGATACATGTTTAATATAATTATAAATTATCGCAAAGATAATCCATGGAAAATTATTTGGCATTGTTTTGGCCAGCAATTTTCCCTCACATGAAAATTCTAATTTTATTTATTCAGCATGTATTTGAAATGCTGTATCATTTGTAATATAGAAAATGATTTTAGCCAAGATGTGTATTTTGAGATTATTCTAGTGGACTTCGTGGAAAATCTTTTGGGCAGATATGTAGTACCTCATGCTTAAGGATCTTTCTATGTATCTACATTAGACAGAAGTTATTCTGGGGTTCTTGTCATGCAAAACTACATTATCTCCTACAAAATTCGTGCAGGTCTTGGCAAAAAATCAACTTTGACCAAAAAAATAGTCCTAACAAAATTGATACCGTTAGATTCATAATCAAAAGAAGTTTCAAACTATATAGTTTCTTCTAGATATAACCCACATTTAATGAAGAAATATTTGGCCAAGGTATATTTTTGAAAAACGTGTGCGTCGTTCATTTAGCAATGATGGAGTAAAGCTTTGTAATAACTTACTAATTACATTCCTTATAAATTGTCCACTAAGGATTAAAGCTAACCCTTTTGTTATCCTCCACGGGCCTCATCATTTCTTATACCATGCATATGTATTTGTACCTTCACGTGTGCTTCTCCTTATCTTTGAGAATTAATATTCAAACTGATTCTCCATACGACACATGGACGGCCGGCACTAAACTCTTTCACATACTTCATATAATTTCGTAAAATCACCATCTGGATGCACAATGCATGCATATCATGTTACTCTTGAGGAGAGCCGAGAAATCATTTGAATAGGATGACATGACAAATTGGGACTGAAACAAAGGTGCAATATTGGATCCCAAAAATGAGTCGACGGAAAAGATCAAAAAAATCGGATCTCATGGTCAATTGGTCATCTGATGCATAACATGTAAGGTTACCACAAATCCTTTCATGCAGTCTTGCTGTCGTGGGGTCGCCGTCCTCACTTTCGCATGGTCGTCCTAATTATTAGACTATACCTGCTAAGCATCTTTACTGATGCAACCACACCACCAAAACCTGAAAATTTTCAAATTCAATCTTCCATGTGTAAGCGGAGGAGCGCTTAATAATTTGCACATGGAACATAAACTACTAAAGGTTGAACCGTTATGCCTTCCACAAATATCTATGTTGTGAGGAGAACCAACTTGATATGTCCACTGATTTGGTAGCAATTATGATCATATATAATGAATTATTTTGAACAATAGATTAACCTCTGAGAATTACGGGAAAAAGAAGGTTTCTATGGTCTTAAAAAAATCCACTGAGTGCCCCGTACAAATAGCCAGAGTAGCTGGATCGGCTCCTTGTAAGAAAACTGCATAGAGTTTACCTTTAGTCCAATTTGTAATCGCTTTGCGTCGGCTTCTCACATGGCGCCCTGCTATCCGCCATCCTATACTTGAATTTCCCATGCAGATCTTGTACTTCCTATCAAAGTAGTGAAATCAAATATAGATGTATTTGTCGGGGGGCTGCCCCCCGGGTAGGGCAAAGATGTGGTACAATGGATGATAAAGAGCTGGCCGGATCAGTGTCTAGCCGGGTCACTTGGGCCGGATCTCCTGGGAGAGTCGGTTAGCTCTCGATCGAGCTGGAGTGCGGAAAGAGGTCAAGGAGGATCCGGTAAAGTCAAGCCGGATCGGATTAAAGAGTACCGGTTAAATTATCCGGGTTGGTCAGGAAGGATCCGGATAAGGTAATCCGGATATTGCACAAGGGCCAAGTATTGTCAGTAAGGTCACGGGTCCTGCAGTTCTACTGACTGGGGCTCAGAAGACAGCAAGGTCAAGCCACGGGTTTTCCGGATCGCGAGGCCCTTGGCGCTGACTCGGCCAATTCGGGAAAGTTGATGTGGCCTAGACCCGGCGGGCTAGGCCTGCCATTGCCTGAAGAGGCAAGATAGGCCTGCTAGGACTTGACAGCCAGGTCAGGCCACGGGATTCCTGGGAGCGCAGCAACCTAGGAGCTGACTCGGCCAGTTCGGGAAAGAGGATGTGACCTAGACCCGGTGGGCTATAGCTGCCATTGCCCGAAGGGGCAAGATAGGCCTGACAGTCCGGCCGTTGGATTGACAGGAGGCAGAGGCTTGTCCTTTTCCTCTTGGCAATGCCATTATCATCTCCGGCCAGGGGTAAAAACGTAAACCGGTTAGTGTATAAGAAGACCACTGCATCCTCCAGAGAGGAGGACGAGGGAGGAGAGGACTCATTTCGCTTTCCAAAAAGATAAAGTTTGTTAAATTTGGCCAAACCAGTAAAAAGTTCTAATAGATCTAAGATACAGGGACTTTTCTGCAAAACTGCCAATTAAAACTAAATCGAAAAATCATTTTCCACGCGGGCGCTGACTGGATCTGACGTGGCCGCTGACTAGGTGTTGACTGGGCGCTGACGTGGTTAAGTGATGCGATCTAGAGCGTTGGATCTGGAGATCGAACGGCCGAGGTTGGTTTGACCATTACCTGGCGGCGGAGTTCGCCGGAGATGGAGGCGATGGCGGCGCGGCGGCTCGGCCGTGGACGTGCTCGACGTTCCGAGGCTCCCCGGAGGTGCTGGAGGTAGCCACGGAAGTGGCTCGACGTGGCCTGCGCGATGGCGTGGTCAGCGTGCCCTCCGGTGGCCTCTGTTGATGGTGACGTTGTGCCCCCGGGGAGTCCGTGGAGCTTCAACTCCGGCGAGCTCGCGCTTGTCGTGCAGCTGCGAGGAAAAATTGAAGGAGGGCAAGAGGAGGTGCGCCATGGCTTGGAGAAGAGGTTGAGAGAGGATTCGGGCCTGGGTATGGACCAACCTCGCCGAAAACGAAGAATTGCGTCGGCGGCAGTGCCCAACTCCGGTGAGCAAATTCTACGGCCTAGGGGCACGATCCGAGGTGGAGGGAGAGGGTAAATGGAGAGGAGTCCATGGGCTTTAAGTAGGCGCAGACGGGGCGTGATTTGGTGCATTAAATCTCCGGGAATCAAGACGGGAAGAAAATGGGCAAGTCGAGCTGTTCTCGGCCGTGATTCATGTACGTGAGCTTGAAGACGTTGACGTCATCGACATTTTTTTTCTATTTTCTGTTTTTATTTATAACTTTTGATTTAGGTCTCCAAATTGAGTCAAACAAATTTGTAAAAATTTGTAAATTTCACTTTAGTCAATATAGACATTTAGGAATTATTTTTTATGATTTTTTTTTACCAAAATACCCTTGTGTCCAAATTTGTCTTATATGGCTATTTGGGAGATTTAAAATAGGGGTATATAAATATTCCAAAATAGTTTAAATAAAATCCAGAAAAATTAATATGAGTAATATCATTCAAAATGATAAACCCAATAAAATAATTTGGGACAAAAACATTTTATTTAAATAGAGTTTGGTAAAATCAATTTAATATAGTTACCCATTTATATCATGGCCTTTAAAAATACCACCATTGTAAATATTGAGAGAAAGCTATATTAAGCTTATTTTCTTTAATTAAATATAATTGAATCAAAACAAGATTTTAAATTATAACAAGCTTTCAATAAATAACTTAAAACACTTTATAAATATTGTTTTAGGGTAAATCATTATTGTCTTAATAGAATTTTTGAAAACATAACATAAACATTTATTATTTTAGGTTTACTATTTAAACCCATTTTTGTGTTCCAATTATTCCTGGAATTCATTTTATGTTTTAAATGTTGAGGAATTATTATAAATCCATAATATGCTTTTGGGTATTTTAAAATAATTTTAACCACTTTGCAAATGTTGCTTTAGGGTTTAGTGAACTCCAAACTTTAAATCATATAAATTAACCAAAATCATTTTAGAAATAGGCATACTTTAATTAACTTAAGCACTTTGCAACAGAATGGTTTTAGGGTTAAATAAATATCTAAAGTTACATATTCAAAATCCACTAGTTGGATAATACATTTTATGAGATGAAGATTTCTTTGCAATACCTTGAATACAAGGATTTAAACTAACTCAAATTTTGAATTTAAAGATTACTTGGATATTAAACTATTAAAGTTTTTGAAGATGCCAAATGTCTTCTATTATTTTTTTTTCTATTATAAACTGAATGTTTTCTTTTAATAAAAACAAAAGTTTTAAATTTTTGTGATTTTTGAACATTCCAAAATATTGGGATGTTACATTGGATGTATCCAATTGAGAGACGACTTGGGTACCTCAAGTCAATAGTTCGAAACAGAGCTAGGCCCGAAGGTTCAATTGCTGAGGGCTACATCGTCGATGAGTGTACCACATTTTGCTCCAGACATTTCAATGTGCATTTGGAAACCAGATTTAACAAAGAGAGTAGGTTCAAAGACCAGCAACGTAGAAAACAAGATGATGAGGTTGGAATTTTTTCAGATGGAGCAAAAGGTTGCAAAAAATTTCCAAAATGAAATTTTTTCATGACGAGTTTAACAAAATGGTTTGGACAGTACTAAACAATTGTGATGAGGCCCAACCTTACATTACGTAAGTTCCGATACCCTCTTATATAGTCATTCATTGATTTTGACATCAGTACTGATCTTATTTCTGATATTTTATTTTTTTAGGCTTTTCCGAGATGAATTAGTTAACAAGGGTGTGCATAACATCGACGAGGAGCTTGAGAAGAATTTCGCACCATGGTTCAGAGAACATCTGTAGCGGACCTGCACTTAAAAATTGGCAAGTCCATGTGTATAGTGCAAATCCCTGGATCGATTCGTTTGCACACACAGTCTAAGGTGAAATAACACAACAAAGTATCAATTATTACACGCGGATCCAGTACTTAGGAAAATATCCATTAGAAAATGCATAGCACGAAGCTAGCTTTGAAAGAGTAAAGCAGCGGAAATAAAAGTAGCAGTGAGTCTCCATCATCTTCATGTGCCACAGGCGAAACATGTTGGTTGTAGACTCGAAACTCTTAAACAAAACCTCACTCATCGTCGGAACAACCTGCAACAGGAAAAATGTTGCAACAAGGTGGGTCAGAACCATATAAAATGGAACTGGCAAGTGACACTTTGTGGACACTTAGTGGAATAACTCTAATAACCTATATGCATATTTGGCTGGTGGAGTTCAAGGTTATTTTGCGTAAAGCCAACTTTTTCCTATCCTTTGAAATCATTTTCTTTCTCCAACTAGAAAATGAGACAATCCTTGCATATCCGGTGTCCTTGTGAGACAAGTCCTGATACACTCGGTGTCCTTTCCAATTGGACTTATGAGACAATCCCAGCATATCCGGTATCTTTGTGGGACAAGTCCTTATACACTAGGTGTCCTTTCTACCCTTGTTCACCCTTAAAATTTTTACTTGAGAAGTTGGAATGTTGGGATCCTCCGTTGACGTCCTTGATCAGCTGCTCAGAATTGTCCGTAACTGGGGACACGGCTAAGTACTTAGTTTTGACACTCTCGAGAGGTTGCGCACGTTCACCACAAGACTCAATCAACCCATTCTGACCTTGACCCTCATATAGTGAAAAGGAAAGTAGAAGATTGAGACGAGACTTTTGGGAACCAGTCCCCTGTTCGTCTGGCAGACCCATACAAGACATTCAATCGCTGAGAACTCCCAAAATCAGGTTCCTAGAACTTACTTAGTCAAGCAGAGCCCATAATACAAGTGGCTGCACTAGAAGCAATCTTCACTTGGAGTACTTCAAATCCCTTTGTAACTGGGTGGCAATCCACAAGTGCACAAACTCAGGTAAAACCATAGAAATGGCCCTGAGTAGCCACTCAACTCCGACCTCCTCTATCAAACCAATCCACCCAGGAGTTTCATTTTACTTTGTAGAATTTAGCTTTTATCAAAACAATCATTTGCATAGCATATCAATATTTCTACTAAGTTATAATAGGATTCTAGACCACTAGTATAGCGGTGCTACTCTAAACAGTTTTTGCATAGCAATACTATCCAACACATACTTATAGAAAAATACTCTACTCATGCATATACAAAATACTTAGGAAATTTATGAATGTGCCACTTGCCTTTGGAAGTTGTCGTTGCTCTCACACTCTTTTCAACAAGGAACAATGTTGCACTCCGTTCAATCTATACATAGAAATCACACAACAATAAACAAACAAAACAACAACTCATAGAATATCAAAGCAAACATATAACACAAGATCTTCACAATATTATTGGTCAAAGATTATCACATAATTCAATATGCAAAAAGAATTGATGTGGTATTCCATAGGTTCTAATGGGTTGGTCTTTAATCAAAATTTATCACACATTAATTGGGTCAAGATATTTAACACAACTTATTTACTACTGTTTTCTGTTATTATTATGTCCATGAAAACATAGGTCAAGTTTTAATTAGTTTGAATTAAATCAAAACACTATTAAGACACTTTAAAGGCATTAACACAAGGTTTAATGTTTTCTGTAATTAAACTTTTATTCAAAACTGAAAAATAATACTACTGGACAGAGGGCAAATAAACAATTTTTCTACAATTGGATTCACTCAAAAATAATTTATAGATCTAAATTTATGTCAAATTTACTCAAACATCATATTTGAAATTTGAATAAATCTAAACTACTCAAAATTCAAAATCAACAGAACCAAAATATTATACATGTCAGGGGCTTTCCAAGGATATTTTATTTATAAATTTTGGACATACAAATTCATATCTATTGTCAAATTTACTCAAAACATCCATTTGCAATTTTAAATAAATGTGAATTACTCAAAATTGAGCCTCTGATTTTTAAATCAGTTTAAAATATCCAAAATTTATTTCTAACAGTGGCTAACTATTCTACAGATCCAAAGGTTTCCAAAAATATTTTATTTGCAAAATTTGGATTTATAGATTTTAAGTTATGCCAAATATACTAAAATCACACATTTGAAATTTGAATATTTTAAACTATGTCAAAACTGAAAGTTAACAGTGCTAAAATATTCTACAAGTCTAGAGCTTTCCAAAAATATAAAGTTTGAAAATTTTGGCCAAATCAATAAAAAGTTATAATAGATCTAAGATGCAGGGGCTTTTCTGCAAAACTGCCAATTATATCTAAATAGAAAAATCATTTTCCACGCGGGCGCTGACGTGGTTAAGTGATGCAATCTGGAGCGTTGGATCTGGATCTAATGGGCAAAAATGAAATAGCCACGGATGGCCATGGTGCTCACCGGAAGACGGCGACGGCGGCTCGGACGACGACGATGCTCCGGGGGTGCTTGTGCTCGGGCGCGTCCACGACGAGATGCGGGACGACATGACGAAGAGGATGGTGACGACAACGCGCTCTATAGCATCCTGTAACGACGGCGGTCGTCGGCTGGAGCGGTGCGGGCGCCGGCGAGCTTCGGTCGTGGATGGGCGCGACGTTTGGCTGCACAAAACAAACATGGGAGGGGTCGGGGAGATGCGCCTGGACAAGGGAAGAAGGATGGAGGGGGTCTCGGGCCTGGGCATGGACTAACCTCGCCGGAAACGGAGAAAAGTGGCGGCGGACCGGCGGAGCTCCGGCGAAGAAATTCGACGGCCTTGGGGCACGATTCGAAGGGGAAAGAGAGGGTAAATGGATAGGAGGCCGTGGGCTTTAAGTAGGAAGAAACGGCGCGCGATTTGGGGACTTAAATCGCTGGGAATCAAATCGGGAAGAAAATGGGCAAGTCGAGCTGTTCTCGGCCGTGATTCACGTGCGTGAGCCTGAAGACGATGACGTCTTCGACTTTATTATTATTATTATTATTATTTTTCTGTTTTTATTTGTAACTTTTGATTTAGGCCTCCAAATTGAGTCAAATAAATTTGTAAAAATTTGTAAAATTCACATTAGTCAATATAGACATTTAGGAATTATTTTTTTATGAAAAACAATTTACCAAAATACCCTTGTGTCCAAATTTGTCTTATATGGCTATTTGGGAGATTTAAAATAGGGGCATATAAATATTCCAAAATAGTTTAAATAAAATCCAGAAAAATTAATATGAGTAATATCATTCAAAATAATAAACCCAATAAAACAATTTGGGACAAAAACATTTTATTTAAATAGAGTTTGATAAAATCAATTTAATATAGTTTCCCATTTATATCATGGCCTTTAAAAATACCACCATTGTAAATATTGAGAGAAAGCTATATTAAGCTTATTTTCTTTAATTAAATATAATTGAATCAAAACAAGATTTTAAATTAGAACAAGCTTTAAATAAATAACTTAAAACACTTTATAAATATTGTTTTAGGGTAAATCATTAAATTAGAATTTTTGAAAACATAACATAAACATTTATTATTGGAGGTTTACTATTTAAACCCATTTTTGTGTTCCAGTTATTCCTGGAATTCATTTTATGTTTTAAATGTTGAGGAATTATTATAAATCCATAATATGCTTTTGGGTATTTTAAAATAATTTTAACCACTTTTGCAAATGTTGCTTTAGGGTTTAGTGAACTCCAAACTTTAAATCATATAAATTAACCAAAATCATTTTAGAAATAGGCATACTTTAATTAACTTTAGCACTTTGCAACAGAATGGTTTTAGGGTTAAATAAATATCTAAAGTTACATATTCAAAATCCACTAATTGGATAAAACATTTTATGAGATAAATATTTCTTTGAAATACCTTGAATACAAGGATTTAAACTAACTCAAATTTTGAATTTAAAGATTACTTGGATATTAAACTATTAAAGTTTTTGAAGATGCCAAATGTCTTCTATTATTTGTTTTTCTATTATAAATTGAATGTTTTCTTTTAATAAAAACAAAAGTTTTAAATTTTTGTGATTTTTGAACATTCCAAAATATTGGGATGTTACAACATGTGAGGCGTTTGGCAAATGTTTCTGAAGATCTGCGTTCACTAGCTTTTGGGCCAGACAACATAGTGCGAGTTCATACCGCATGCAATGTGAATGGTGCTAGGTTTCGTACTCTGTCTAGTGAGGAGAACTTACGCACTCAAAATTCTGGCGTAATGAATATCGCATCTTTTGGTGATCAAGACGAAACGGAGTACTACGGTGTTGTTAAAGAAATTCTTGAACTGAAGTACTTGTCAACCAAGGCCCGCGAAAGATCAGTCTTCTTATTTCGATGTGATTGGTTTGACCTTGCATCTGGTAAGAACACGAAAATGAGAGATGATGGATACTTCAAAAGCGTCAATACAACAGCACTGTGGTACAAGAACGAGCCCTTTATTTTGGCTAGACAAGGAAAAACATGCTTCTACTTGGAAGACACTAAGTATGGTGGTCCTTGGAAGGTGGTTCAGACTTTCAGTCATCGGCATGTATATGATGTACCAGAAAATGATGATGGCCATGAACATGGTGAAGTAATTAACAAAGATGCTTACCAGGAAGACTTATGTTCATCAGCTCATATTGTTAACGATGTTGAGGATGAGGAGGAAGAACTGGATGTAGGCGACCTCGGGGTTGATCACATCGCTGATGTGGAACGTATTGAAAAACGAATTGGTCCTCAACTACGGCGTGAACTTGATGCTGCCAACGAACAAGCTCGCAACATCGAAGACGAAGAACTCGAACAGTTGCAAGCGAATAGAAGAGGTGATGAGGCTTCAATATCGGATGTTGACATCGATCTTGATTAGTTATATTTTCTTAGTCATTTTTAGTACTGCAGGAGAATTTGTTCTTAATTATGCACAAATTTTTTTTCAACTCTACTGCCATTTGTGTTTACTACTTTAAACAAGTAGGTTCATAACGAACAAATAATTCCTTTCTGAAATTTGATATTTTGTGGCCACAAAATGGAATTCTTTTGCTAACTCTTTTCTTCACCAATTCTTCGATAGTACAATTGATCCAAACAGGAAGATAAGAAAAATTAAACACTTTAACAGGAACACAACTTCCTTGATTGCTCCTACAAGTCCGACCAAAACTTCCTCCTTCGCCTTATAATCGCTGGTTAATTTTTTGCTCATCTCAGGATGCTTGTTTTCAACTTCAATCTTGGAGATTGCGTCATCAGTACTCTCATCAGTACCAACTAGAGGTCCGCGCATTTGCGCGGCTAGATTTTCTATGAACTCTTAGTTTGGAAAACATTTTTCTGCCAACTTCATGACCTTAACTCACCATTGTTCTATTTTTAGTTCAACACTAATCACATGTCATATTAATACACTACAGAGGATATGAATGTATTTATAAACCAACACACTTCACTGATTTGGTCTAAAGAACCATTGTAGGTATTAAATTCATTTTGCAATCACAGTTCTGCAAGAGAATAATAAAGAATTATGTCAATCTTAACAATTAATGTATTTTCAACACAAAGTGGACTATTATTACTTGAATCTGAAAAGTGTCCTGACCTATATTAATTACCACTATTGCTTCACCCTCTATATTATTGAGAAAATTTTCCGTTTTAGTTGCTGTTTCAACCATAGCATGTAGAGTAGCATCCAATGCAGAGGCTGGGGCTATTCTCCCATTTCGGAAAAAACAAATGTAGAGTAGCATGAATTTTATGCTCTCTGGCCACTAACACTGGTAGTATTTTCTCCATTTCGGTATATTGGCTGTATCATCTTATATCATGAGACGGATCGAGGGTGAAGTGGCCACTCGGCCATCTGCAAGCGAGGGATTTTCTGTGCATCATACCAAACAAAAATAGGACACATGTAATATGTACACTGGGTACTTTTCAATTTACACTTAGCAAATTTACATAACTGAACAATGGCATAAATTGTGTACCTTGGGGACGCATCAATGTAGAAAATCGATAGATATAAATAGTAAGTATTGCCCCTATTTATAAATATAGTTGCATAAGGATACATATTCATCCCTGCAAAAAAAAATGTATTATTTGTAAAAATTTCGATGAACACAGGAGCATAATATTGAGCATTTACCAATTTTGAATGAAACTTACATATTATAGCACAGAGAGCGGATATCAACATCAACACAATAATCCATGTTTGAGAGACCAGTTAATTAAGGACTTTGTTTCACCCTGGCTTCACTTTATCATCTCTTAAGCTTCAGCTACCAGATTGTTTCATCTACTTATATTACACCTAATGGTGGTTTTTCCCCTTCGACACATCTTCTAGCGGGCTTCATGTCTGACTCTCCATGATACAAATCTTAGGTGAGAAATTTTGTTTACAAAGACAAATCGGATAGCAATTGAATAGTCATGTGAAGGGATGGATAGATCATACTAACATGCTAGCGGTGTGACCCGCGCATTTTCACGGCTAGATTTTTAGATATTGATGTACATGATAAGTTGAAAATAAAAGGGATTCCAAACATGCAAGCTCATTTTAGATTGATAATTTAAACATCTGGACAACTGAATGCATCGATCAGGAAGAGGGAGACACCTCAATGGGTACATTGGACATGAGTCATGCATGTTGACATTGATTTGGTTCCATACCAAAGGGCAACGCAGCAATATATATACAATCTCAAACAGGTCAAATTTCTAACAAAGATTAGAAAATCTATTTCCGATATAATCCATGTGATTAACTACACGATATATCATATTCCTCCTCACCACAAAAAAAGTTTCATAGTCCCAATTTATAATTCACAAATTAATTGTGACAATAAGAAAAACATATACAGTAATGTTAAGCCCATCGTATAATTAAGATACTAATCATTTAAGAAAATAAGCCAATGGGCTGGCTTGGAGCACAATTAATAAAAGGTACCCTATAAGCTCCTTCTTTCTGTAGGAGAAAAAAGTATGAATAACAGGAGGCACCAATAGGACGTACACTGTATGCGCTTGGTTAATAGAACGATCATTTCAAATCTTTCACAGTACAAACTGCAAAATAGCCAAATTATCTGCTTAAGGGTAAAGGAAAGAAGAAACGCAGAACTTGAACTTTGTTGTTCTGTTCTTTGATTGTCCAGACGCAACAGTAATGCATTTGGGCTGCAATGCCTACTACATTTACTGAGCCTGCAATGCCTTGCTTCAAAATAGAGAAGAGTTCTGAGAAACAATCAGGTAGTTAATTAGGCATGTGAGCTAAAAGCAAACATCAATATGATCAGTGCGTAACAAACAGACTTTATGCTAGCAAAGATTACATGGAATGTTCCATAGCAGTACTTGATATTTCTCAATCTTCTATATTAACTTTACATGCTTAAGCATATCTCATTTACAATTCAAATTTCGGCATAGTCACATTGAAGACCAACTATAGTTCAAATATATGGAGTTAAAAATTTAAAATAAGTACTTAGCTGAGAAACAATTTACTAAGTGTGACTTACCACTAAACAATATCTCTTGAATGAACTGGAGTTAGATCAATTTTCCTAATAATAAATAAATGAAATGGTATTATCAAACAAATTAAAAATAGAACAAAAAGGGGAAAGAAGTTAAAGGATTGTGGATGATAAAATTTACACTTTTTCTAGAAATTACATCTTATTGGAAATCGCTATATTATGGCGTAGACATCAACAGACCAACATAACAATTCACCCTCAGCCGTATTAAGGTTTAAATTACTTTTTAATAAACATGACAGTCCAGCAACCTGAACATAAGAGTGTCAACAGAATAGCAACATGTGACGAAGAATCTAGCTCTATATTAACTTATTCCTCCAATTTCCTGAAGAAAAACACTATAACAATCTTTAGGCCTCCTGCCACAGAGTCACTGGATCAAATGATTCAGAGCTTAACTTTTACAAAAAACTTACTCACTGGGTGTTAGCCTAAGTATTCTTCTGCCAACATCTAATCATCAAAATATAGCTTAGGGGATAAACCTCCAGGGTGTTCAAGGTTTTTTCCAAGTAGTTGAACTGTTTAAGTTACATCCCGGCCAGGTGTGACAACCTATGTCATTATCATGTGGTAAATCGAAAGAATCCATATCTCTAAATCACATAAATATTAGAGTAATATAACTAAATTAGTTTCAATGTAATCCTTTAATATCATTTGGTCCTACAAATAAATGGAATTCATTGACATGTAGTACCTGGGCTCTACCTTGATCGTTCTATTTTGGTTCTATAATATATCGGATCTAGCATGTGAATATTAATTATTTAACCTCCTTTTCAACTCTCACCAATTGGGTGTTATATAATTGAAGACACATTATTTGGCAAATCACACAGTAAAAGCTCTCAGCCATGCATATTACCGCCACAATGCTAATTTGTGCTCTGAAAGTATGAGACTGGATTGTCTGGACACATATAATATATCATACCAAAAATTCATAGCACATATCTATGCGGAGAGAAGAGAGGATATATAAGTACTATATTTAACCAAAACATAAGACACATACCATATTTATTCCATGCTTGAGATTACAAATATGTGCGTTCGACCTTTAACCTGCATTCCGGATTGAGATGTCTCACAACTAAACAAATCCTTGATATAAGTAAACTCTACATGCAAACCAAAAATATAAAGAAATAATGCAGTACTATTTATATTTAGAGGGCTTTTCTGATGCATGGCATTGAGAAATGTAAATAAGTAATTAAGGCGTCAACAAATATTACCTCGTTGTGTTAGTTAGCTGATCGTAGTACACCTACCAATAGAAAAACTGAAGCAATCAAAACATTACGTACCTCTATGCAGATTTAACTTGAGAGTGAAAAACGTGATTAATTAGTATGTTGCTGACATGCATGCTCCTCCATCTTAATAAGGAAGTGAAACGCATGGCACCTCCTCTTCCAAATCAACAATCGTGAGATAAATACGTGCTGGATTGATGCTCGGACAGATCTTGGAAATAAAGATGTCGAGGAACTGAACAGCTGCATCACCAGTACGCCACAGTTTACTTCGCGGCAGCCTCACAGAAGGCGTCGGCCATCAAATATTCTGAAAGATCCGCTGCAAGTCCTCCTAGTCTAAATCAACAATCCTCTATCTTCTTTCGATCTGCTGGACGTGCTAACGTGGCTGGTACGTATTGGGTTAGTCGGGGTTCATGCGGCGTAGCGTGCTGTATGCATCGTGCTGGATACCATGGACAATGTAATATGTTGTAAGACGCGTGAACTGTGCCGCGATCTAGGTATAAGTGCACTGTGCATGCACATTGTAGTGACGATCCCAAATTCTTGATGCGAGGAAAATACAAATTGCAGAAGCCCCGCAAGGCATACGTGTTGTTTGGCTGAACTGCTAATTTGATAGTTTGATTGCTTGTCCCGCCGGCGATCCATTGAACAAATAGGCACCAGCTTTCTCTGTTCCGTGAACGACAGAGCGTCGATTGATGTGTGCGTGCAGGTATCCTTCCATCCTGTGGAGATCGGTACAGACACAGGCGATTGGGCTACTACGTATATGTTGAGCAGCGGCCGGCCGCACGAACAACGGCCGGCCGCACGAACAACGGCGTGCATCCCAGGCGACCATATAAGTTATCTTAGAGAACTGAATAATCCTGTAGCAACATATACGATGATTGATAGCTTTGCTGCTACGGATGCTTGTCCGTGTGTCATGGAAATCCATCAGTCAATCATATCCTGGACTCCTTTTCAAGACTGCAAAAGATCCATCTGTTGCACCTGGAGATTGTCGTTTTTAGTCGCCCTTCGGTGAAATCGGCGGCCGGCGGCTGCAGCATAAGCAGACGCGGTAGAGCAAGTTTCTGTCGAAGGAAATCGATAGTCGGGGTTCATGCGGCGTGAGCGCGTGCTGGATGCATCGCTGCCGATCTACCAGGCTGTACTTGATGGGATTGTCATGGCGTCGTCGCACGTTTTTGTGCTCTCAATGGATGCTTGGATCGTGCCTGCGAAAGCGTTGGTTGGATGTGGAATTTTAGGGTTTTAAACGTGCGTGCTATGGACCCGTGTGTCAGGGAAATCTATCAGGCAGTTGTTTCGTATCCCGGACTCCAACTTGTATACGTCGCTTTTAAAGATTGCAAACGATCAATCTGGCGTACATGCCGTGGATGAGGGTGAATCTAACCATAACGTGTCGTGGGATGCGGGTAAATCTAAACCATTGAGATATCTTAACTTTAGAGCAGTAAATCTTCACCGTTGATTGTTTGTTGTTTTAATTATATAATAGATAGGTTTTATAAAAATAAGTCTTTACTTGAGAAGCCTTCTACTGAAGGCGCTATCAAGAAAATTATAATTTCTAGTAGTATATACTTATACTCTTACCTCAAAACTTTAGGATGGGAACCTGGATTTGATAAAATGTTTTTAAAGGAAAACCCGAGTCGCTGGGAGCGATCGGTGAGAAAGTGTATTATAAAACCCATGTTGCTGGGAGCAAATGGAGATGTTTATGAAAACCCGAAGTGCTGGGAGCATTCGGTGAGTTTACGAAAACCCGAGCTGCTGGGAGCAGTCGGAGATGGAGGTTTGTTTACGAAGTCCCTGCTGCCGCCTGAACAATTAACCCGTGCAACCACACTACCTGATATGGGTAGGGCTTAGCCGGAAGCTTGTCCACTTTAGTACTGAGGATCTCATACTCTATAAGGGCGAGGCCCTCGAAGCCGGGTTGTCGTCAGTACGAGACAATACACAAGCGGAGGGACCCGCAGCCGGACGATTACATTGGGTCCCCTGTCGTGGCGGTGTGGCGTCCCAAGAGAGACCAGGGGTCTAGTGGAGCACACGGTGCCGAGGGGAACAAACCTATCGGGAGTCCTCTATACTAGGGCGGACATAGTGAAAAGCTTTGATCTGGTTATCCGAACCCCCGCATACTGTCGTACGGCGGACCGTAACAGACACGGCGGAATGACCGTTTGGTGTGGTGAAAGTGCACCACCTCTGCAGAGTGTAAAACTATTCGAATAGCCGTGTCCGCGGTCATGGACGGTTGCAAAGGCCACACTGGGCGACTGGTGAAAGAAGAAAAGTTGGTTTTCTGTTTTGGACTAAAAGAAGATTTAAAAAGGTACCTGGGAGGTACGGAATTTGAGAAAAGATGGTGGGTCTCGGGGAGACAATCAGTCGGATCTCGTGGAAAGAAAAAGGGGTATCCCCCATCCTAATGTCTTTGAAAAGATTTACCAAGTGTTTTACCAGAATGTGGAAATAGTGCATGCTATTTCTACAAGAGAGAATTCTATCTCTAAATGTTTTGTTTAATAAGGATATAGAGATGTTGTAATCTCTATGTCTAAAAGCATCGTTTGCGAAAACTAAGCCCTATAGCTTTATATAGCAGCTTCCCCAGTTTTCGAAAACGTTTTATTGCATTACCATGAAAACTTAAGCCTTGAGGTGGATTTTGCGAGTACGTAAATGTACTCATATGGCTGTGTCCCTGGATATTCAAACGCCCAGATTACAACGAGGAGATGTACGACATGGAGGAGGAGTACATCGACGACTACGCCAGCTGAGTGTCACCGGTCAACTGCTCTATGGGAATGCGTCTGGTTGAGACGAGGGCCGACGCTAGCCGCAAGCTTCCGCTATATCGTAGTTAATTCTGTCCAGTGTGACAATGATTGCAGACTTGGTCATGTGATCACTATTTATTTGTGTAAGACTTGTATGTACGTTTGAATGATGTAACTTTGTATACCAGTTGGTTATGTGATCGCGATGCACTGATCATTGGGATCGTGATCTGTTTACATAACGTGGACATCTCGGACTGTGGTTCGAGGGGTCCTCACAGACTTGGTATTAGAGCCATCGTTGACCTTAGGAGACCTTAGTTAGCATGGTCGTTAGCTTAGGAAGGAAATATTTCAGCTAAAAACTTATTTCTACAGAAATCTATTTTCTTCAAGGTAAGCCTAGTATGGTTTCCACTCCTCACCTATTCTCAAAAATATCTTGATCTTGCCTTTCTAATTTCAAAGTATTTCACAAGAGTTTTCTCTACTCACTTGTCCCTATTCAAAACTTGTTTACGCTTGACGATGGACCCAAGTGAGACCTAAGTAGCTAGAGCCAAGACGGAGACAAGAGTCCTCAGATGCATAGTCCACAAAACCAAAATCGTCGATGACAGCAAAGCCAGGACCTCCAAATACCTCGGATGTGCAGAATGCAGGACAAGAATGCAAAATCACCTTCGCTCCCTCGACTCAACCCCAACAATGTTACTCCATCAGCAAATCGGACAATCTCAAACTTTTCGGCAAGAACCCAAGGTGATCAAATGAGGACTTCAGTAACCATGTGACACCAAACCCCATAGGATGAAGTAGGATATGACCCTTGGTTGGATTACCCGACTATCACGATTGTTGAGTGCCCTTTTGGTACTATAGGTGTTTTGTGTGCTGTTTCGCGGGTATGCTTTTGCTTGGGTGTGTGTCTTGCTTGTGTGCTTTTTGCGTAAGCATTAGTTGACGGTGTGTGATACGTCTCCAACATATCCATAATTTCTGCTGTTCCATGCTTATATTATACCATTTGCTACATGTTTTATATACACTTCATATCACTTTTATGCATTTTCTGGGACTAACCTATTAACAAGATGCCACAGTGCCAGTTCCCTGTTTTCTGCTGTTTTTGGTTTCAGAAAGTTACTTCTGGAAATATTCTCGGAATTGCACGAAACAAAAGGCCAAGTCCCTATTTTTCCAACACGTACACGGAGTCCGAAGGAGACACGAAGGGGAGCCACGAGGTGGCCAAACCACCTGGCGGCGCGGCCCCACCTTCTGCCGCGCCAGCCTGTGGTTTGGGCCCCTCGGGGGTCCGCCGACATCGCCCCTTCGCCTATTTATTCCCCGAGACGTGAAAACCCTAAAACACCGAGTCTTTCATCCAGAACATATTCGCTGCCGCCGCCGTCGTCAACCCTAACTCGGGGGGTTCTGAAGCTCTTCCCGGCACCCTGCCGGAGAGGGGAATCATCACCGGAGGGCTCTACATCGCCATGCCCGCCTCCGGAGTGATGCGTGAGTAGTTCATCCTTGGACTATGGGTCCATAGCAGTAGCTAGATGGTTGTCTTCTCCACTTGTGCCATCATGTTTAGATCTTGTGAGCTGCCTATCATGATCAAGATCATCTTATTGTAATGCTACATGTTGTGTTTGCTGGGATCTGACTTATATTGATACCTATGTGGAGCTGAATATTATATTATCATGTCTATGTCATTTGTGATCTTGCATGCTCTCCGTTACTTGTTGAAGCCTTGGCCAAGTGAATACTTGTGACTCCAAGAGGGGGTATTTATGCATGATAGTTGGGTTCAACCTCTATTTAACCTGGGATAGTGACAGCAAGTTCTAAGGTTGTAGATGTGTTGTTGCCACTAGGGGTAAAACAGCAATGCTTTATTCAAGGATGAATGTATTGTTTACATTACGCACATTACTTAATGCAATTGTCTGTTGCTTGCAACTTAATACTTGAAGGGGTACGGATGTTAACCGGAAAGTGGACTATTTAGGCATAGATGCATGCTGGATAGCGGTCTATATACTTTGTCGTAATGCCCAAATGAATCTCATAGTAGACACCACAACTCACACATGCATGTTATATGCACTTATCAATTGTCAATTGCCCAGCTGTAATTTGTTTACCCAGCATGTTAGTTATCTTATTGGAGAGACACCACTAGTGAACTGTGGACCCCGGTCCATTCTTTTATATCTGAAATACAATCTACTGCAATCATTGTTCTTTACTGTTTTATGCAAACAAACATCATTTTCCATATGATACGTTTAACCCTTTGTTTTCAGCAAGCCGGTGAGATTGACAACCTCACTGTTAAGTTGGGGCAAAGTAATTTGATTGTGTTGTGCAGGTTCCACGTTGGCACCGGAATCCCTGGTGTTGCGCCGCACTACACTCCTCCACCAACACTTTCGAAGCAACCTCGTTTTCCTACTGGTTCGATAAACCTTGGTTTCATACTGAGGGAAAACTTGCTGCTGCACTCATCATACCTTCCTCTTGGGGTTCCCAACTGACGTGTGACGTACAAGCATAGTTTCTGGTACTGTTGCCGGGGAGATATTCCCTCGTCAACTTAGCGCTAGCAGTGTGCCCCGTGCCTGTGTGTACCTTGCTAGACAGAAATAAGAACCTTAGGAATGACGTCAAACTAGGAACAGACCCGAGGACTGAAAACCCTACCTTTCATCGAGATACCTTAGCCTTGGTTCTTTTATTTTTACGCCCCCTCCTAAGACGTTTTCTTTATAGATGTCGAGCCTCATCGAATCACTCAAGAAGGGCCCGGCGATGACCATGACCTTGGAGAGCACCACTGAGTTTCCCAAGGCTCTGGAGAACCTCATGCGGAGTTTCGAACTTGAAGGACCCGCAGTCTACAAGGGTTTTCCTTGGATGGAGAATGGACAAGAGCTTTGGTGGGTACAACTCCACCTCTACAAGAACGAAGAAGATGATCAGAACAAAACAGGATATATGATGTTCACCAACTCAGAGTCTCAGTACGCCTCCTTTATGGAGTCAGCAAGGAGCGCTGCGTGGGCCGCCATTGATAAAATGGAAGAAAGACTCAAGTACCGAGTTCTCAACACCCGGAAGGATCTCAAGGAAACCTACAAGGAGATTGAAGCTTTGAAGGCAAACAAAGAGTCCCTCCCCAAGAACGAATCTTCCAAGAAGCGCCACATGTAGTAGTTTGTGACGATTGAATGAAGTCATGTTCCCCTCCCAGTCGCAAATTAGTTTGTTGTTATGTTGAGGGTTAAAACTATGCCCATGTGCGGAACTATGTCGTGTGTGCTGCTTCTGTTGAGACCTGATGCATCTAATGGTTGACAATGATTCGTATGCTTGTCGTTGGTGTGTTGTTTTCCTGGTGTGTTTCACCAGCACTCTTCGCCGGCAGCACAGGTTAGACCCAAACTTCCCTTTTGTTTAAACATCTTTTTGCCTCTACACAAAATACCTTTTTGGGCCTTTTAAGCGTTTGATGCATCGTGATGCTTTTCAAAAACTTGTTTACAAAACCTCTCTAAAATGTTTTGCCTCTGATCTAAACTTCGACACGTGAGAGATTTTAACCGCACCTGATACAGAAGACCACCCCGAGAAAGCCCATCCCCGTGATGTGACGAGCCTTGCCTAGTTTAGTTAACTTTTCGAATTACCGGTATACCATCACTAACTTAACAAATCTAACTTTAGAGTAACATCTAACACCAGTGACTTGTTACTAACTAACCTCTTCAAGACCTACAAACGGCAACAAGAAGGACTCAAAGATCGGCAAGAGCCACTACTTTTTGAAGATTTTTGTGAAGCCCTCAAGTCGTGAAGTCCGAAGGAGATCGAGGTCCGCAACGACAAACACAACCATCACTGAAGACGTTACATGAAGATGTACCACGAAGCAAGGATCATCAGTGCCTTATAGGCGCCAACCTGGTTAACTCAACTTGCCCCGACTAGAGACATATGGCATGTAGAACCCTCACTAATCCTTTAGGCTAACTTTGATACAACCGACCTTTCAAGATTAGAGCGAAGCGACATGAATCCCAAGAACCAAGGAAGTCATCATCAACTCTCTTCATCTGTTAAACCGAAGGTGGACATAATAGAAGACCTCATATCCAGCAAGACGCCAAGAACGATGATACGTCTCAAACGTATCTATAATTTTTGATGTTCCATGCTGATATTATATCAATTGCTACATGTTTTGGTTACACTTCATATCATTTTTATGCATTTTCTGGGACTAACCTATTAACAAGATGCCACAGTGCCAGTTCCCTGTTTTCTGCTGTTTTTGGTTTCAGAAAATCTATTAAGGAAATATTCTCGGAATTGGACGAAACAAAAGACATCGTCAATAATATCACGAGGAGATCACGGAGTCCAAAGGGGAGTCGGAGCAGACCCACCAGGGGGCCACGCCACACTAGGGCGCGGCCCAGGGTGGGCCCGCGCCCCCCTATGGCGTGGTGGCCCCCCTCGGCCACCGACGCCGCATCTTCGCCTATATATTCTCCGCGACGCGAAAACCCTATTACGGTCGATCATATTCCACGAAAAGTTCCGTCGCGGCCGTCATCGTCAATCTCAGATCGGAGGAGTTCTGAAGCTCTTCCCGGCACCCTGCCGGGGGGAGATCATCACCGGAGGGCTCTACATCACCATGCCTGCCTCCGGAGTGATGCGTGAGTAGTCCACCCCTGGACTACGGGTCCATAGCAGTAGCTAGATGGTTGTCTCTCTACCTTATGCCTCCATGTTTAGATCTTGTGAGCTGCCTAACATGATCAAGATCATCTTATTGTAATGCTAGATGTTGTGTTTGCTGGGATCCGATGAATATTGATACCATGTTTATTCAAATTGTTTATCTATGTGCTCTTGATCTTGCATGCTCTCCGTTGCTAGTAGATGCTTTGGCCAAGTAGATGCTTGTGACTCCAAGAGGGGGTATTTATGCTCGATAGTGGGTTCAGTCTCTAGATATCTGGATCAGTGACAGAAAGGTCTAAGATGGTAGATGTGCTGTTGCTACTAGGGATAAAACATTGGTGCAGTGTCCAAGGGCACTTGTATTGATTACATTACACACTTTACTTCATGCAATAATCTGTTGTTAGCAACTTAATACTGAACAGGATGCGGATGCTGCCTTGAAGGTGGATTATTTAGGCATAGATGCTGTTGGAATAACGGTCTATGTACTTTGTTGTAATGCCCAACTAGATTTCATAGTAGACATCTTGGCATGTATTGCATTGTTATGCCCTCTCTATTTGTCAATTGCCCAGCTGTAATTTGTTTACCCAACATGCTAGTTATCTGTTCTGAGAGAGACACCACTAGTGAACTGTGGACCCTGGTCCAATTTCCTCATACTGTTTACACAACCTGCTGCAATCATCTGTTTCCTGTTACTTGCTGTTTTTCCTGCTGTTTTCCACACCATACGTTTAACTCTTTGTTTCTGCAAGACCGGAGAGATTGACAACCTCTCTGTTTCGTGTTGGGCAAAGTTCTGGTTTGTGTCTGTGCAGATTCCACGTTGGTGCAAGCTCCCTAGCGCCAGGGGGAGTCAACATCAACAACCTTCCGATAGATCGTCAAGTCCTACTGGATTGATAACCTTGGGTAGATTTCTCAAGGGAAAACTTCTGCTGTCTACATCATAACCTTCCTCTTGGGGTTCACCAACACGTAGCCATCAAACGACGAAAAGCAGAAGACTGTTGTAGTTATCAACCTCTACCACTAAGCTAGTTTAGACATCCTTAGTCGCTCAAAAACCCCTTTGACTTAGTAAGGAAACTAGAGAGAGTCAAGTCTACGGACCTGACACCCCTGTGAGGCTTGAAAACGGTTGACGTGTGTGTACCTGCTAACCCCTCCAGACGGCAATCTCTGGACAAGTGTCTACATCAACCGCAAGTGCCAAGTAGCTACGACCAAGATGAAGATCGCCGTGGTACCCAAGGACAACAACATATGGAAGTCGGCAACAACTTATACCTTCAACAGCTACCCTTCAAGGCCCCTTTTTAAGGGAGGAAGACATACGCTAGTTTTGTTAGGGAGTTTGGCAAGCTGTCCTTTGCGCCCTAACTCTGGAGTATTTGGAGTCAACCCGACAAGAACACTGATCAGCAACGACCCTCATGTCAACAACTTCAGTCAATACCAAAGTCTTCGAGAAGGAAACAGACGCGTTATCGGCAAGAAAACCATTGGGGATCAGCAAGCTCGGAAGATGAGGGAGCGTCGAACCCCCTAACCTTGCGCTCTCTTAGTACCCGCTTAGGAATCTCGGGACGAGATTCTTTTAAGGGGGAAGGTCTGTAACGTCCCAAATTTTGGAAGCCAGAAAAACTTAATTACAAAAGACCCAAAATTTAGGACCAACAAAACCTTTTTGAATTAACCTATAGATAGATGTGTTTACTCGTGTTTGCTCTGTGTGACTTGTTGTACTTTGTTGTTTGGGATGTTGAACCCTAAGTATCAACATATGAACTCAACCTAGATATAAGAGACCCTTGTGATCAATGTTATGACAAGTGAAATGATCCATATATCTTCTCTTATCCTATTTTTAACCACCTTCATGTACCATGATGGTGTGATATTAGAAACTCTTATTTCAAAATTGTTATTTAAATAATTCTTTGAAAATATTACTCAGCATTGGTTTAACCCTCTTTCTCCAAAATCTTGTCATGATCATGTTGGTCACCACCTCACAAATATATTTGTTTTATCTTAAAAGTTGGATTATTTATCCCATTGTTTGTGTACTTGAACTATTTGACTTGTGCTTTTATTTATTTATTTATTTATTTTGTCTTGAGTGTGTATTCCTGTGAGTGACATGTGGCTTTGTTGGTATCAAGTTAATGATTATTGCTTGAATTTGGAGTCTTAGATATTTGTTTGATGGTTTTGCATGCTTGGGACTTGTTTAACCATTTTTATGTTGTGTGTGTCAAAATACTTCCATACAAGTAATTTCTAAATAGTGCATAGCTATCTTCACTCCTGTTAACTTTTAGCATTTCTAGAGCATGTCAATTAGGGTTTATTTTATTCATTTTGGAAATACAAAACCTCTAGCATCACCTACATCACCTCTACTTTCCATATATAGCCTTCTTTAAAATTTACAAATATGTTTGATCACTAATCCTTGCTTGTTTTGAGTGCTTCATTCATAAGGTGACCATATATAGTGTTATAATGTAGCCAATTGCCATTTTTGTGTGTAGTGGAGATTGGACCCTTTTGACCTAAACTTTTAAACCAAAATTCTAAATGTATATCCCCACTAACCAACCCAGCTTGTTTTATAATTTTCTAACCAAAGGTTTGACTAATTTTGTGTTACAAAGTGACCTAACCCATTTACCCGAAAATCTTTTTAACTAAAACCTACACCCTCTCTCCCCCAACCCTTGTTTTTGGACATGCCTTGTCCCACACCCACCCCTGGCCTCTTTGGTCGTCGACCCTGCCCATCCCTAGTTCTCTTTTCTTTTTTCTTTTCTGGTCTGGACATTTTGTCGAGCACCTGGCAGGCAGGAAACTCTTCTCCATTTACTCCACTCCCTCCAACGACTACAGCCGTTTTGCTAGTGTCCAAAGATGTCCAGTGGTGCATAGCATCATTGCAGCACCGCCCTCCCCGGCCAACCCCAGCCCAAGCCCTCTCTCTCCCTCTGCCCATGCCAGGAACCCTAGCCGGCCACCATCTCGGTTAAAGGACCCTGAGTCCCTCTCTCCCTCTCCCACCTTGCCATTCATACTCCTCTCACCCCACTATCCCACCCCCCTGCGGGGCCGAGCAAGCTCTCTCTCCTCTCTGCTCGTTTTCGAGGTGGACACGACGCTCGGGTCCGTGGACTCCGAGCAAGCTCGCCGCCTCCACCGTCCTCCTCAGGCCGCCATTTTTGCATCTACGTGACCCCCGCACCTCGACCTACCCCTGAGACATCTTGGTTCGTGCGCAGGTACTTGGGAGCCGCCGCTGCGTCGCCGTGGCCGGCACGGACGTCGACCTCGACGATGCTGTTCGGGAGCTCCTCTTCTAGATCCACGACCACCCGAGGCCGTCCCCGACCCTCCGCATCCACCTCCGCCCCTCCTCGTCGTCCTGTAGCGCCCCTAGGTGAGCCTCCTGGGCTCGGCTCGATTTCTAGGATTCCTGCCCCGCTCGGTTCGTCCTGAGGAAGAGGATGACCAGGAGCCGTCGATCTCCGCATCAACGGCCTCCTTTGAAACCGGCCCGATCTAATCCTGGCCACCGGATCCCAGATCCACGGCTGCGCACCCCTTCACTCGCGCGCGCAGCGCAGTGGGCCGGCCCAGCTCACACGGCACGGCCCAGCTCCAGATCTGGCCCGATATTTGTTTTTTTTCTGCAGCTTTATTCTTTTTCCTGTAGATCTGTTTATGTGCTGTTAGTTTAAATCAAATTAAAATAGCTAAACCGGGTTTTTGTGCAAACTAAAAATCACAGAGATAGTTTAACAAGTTTAGAATCATGTCCAACTTGTAGATCTGAAAAATATTAATTTGTGTGTGCTTGATAATTACTGCACTGACACTAGCTTAAATCAAAGAATCATTTTTAACTTGAGTTCTAGGAATCCAAAATGGATAAATCCAATTGTTCTGGAATGCTTGTGACTGTAGCTTTCTGTAGAAATTAACCTCATGTGTTTGCAATGCATAGATTTGTTTTGGCATGTGTTTGAAGTTTGGACCAGTAGGGTTTTCTAGCATTTATTTAATTTTCTGTGATTTAAATTTTAGACTAAATCCAATTGCTTTAGCTTGATATACTTACAGAGAACCTAAAGCTAGCTTTGCATAAATTTTGGTTGAACAGAACACCCTGGACCTATTAAACTCTAAAAATGGTGTTTTCTGCCTTTTAAAAATTGATAAAACAATTGTTTGGTCCCTTGTGAAAATGTTGTTTTTGTTGTTGTGAATTGTTTTGGGGTTGTAGCTCACCAAATAAAGTGACTTTTGGTACGTTAGTACTGTTAGTGGCTTGTGTTAGGTTTGATTTGAGTTAAGCGTGTGTGTTAAGTGGTGTTTGAAAGGCTTAACACTTGTTTGATTATTTTGTTGTTGTCTAATAAAATTATGAGCTAAATAACCACTCCCAACTAAAAATGTTAGCTACTGGTTGTTTTAAGTTTATTAGTGATGCTTAGTTTTACAAATTGAAAGTGATCCAAAAAGGTTGTCTAATTATCACATTAACCCTATTTGTAAATAAATAATAAATTGATTTGTAGTTGCCAAACTTGTTGGTGTGGTTTAATATGTTTGCCTTGTTAGTTAAACTTGGTAGTCTTTACGTTTAATACTAGCATGAGTAGTTTGTTAATGCCTCTACCTTAGCTTGGTGAAATAATTTTAATAATAGAAAATAATTAGTAACTTAACTTTTGTCTGAAGTATTTCCTGAAAACTAAAGAGATACTTTTGTCTGAAGTATTTCCTAAACTACTGTAGCAGCCCTTGTTAAGTGACCCAATCGCCCTAAGGGGAGTCTTGCTTTAGGGTGTAGTTAAAGCTACCTTTTTACCTGTTAGGGTTGTTATGCATACTTTCATAGGTGTGTTTGTGGGTTGTTTTAGCTTTATGGACTTGTTGCTTATTTTTATAACTAAGTGAATTGCTTGCTATTGATTTATTAGCTTAGTGTCATGTGCAATGCTTGCTGTTTGTTATGTCCTTGAGGCATTGTCTTGTATTTTGAGTGTTGTTCCTTTTTCCTGTTTACGACGTTAGATACGATCGGGAAGGAACTGGAAGTGAGGAGTGAACCTGAGGAACATCAAGATCAAAACCAAGGACATTTTACCAAGCCAGGCAAGCCACCTCAACACCCTATTGTACTCCTACTATTTGTTCAAAGCATGTCTTGTTTTCAAAATAAAATAATGCATGTTTTATCTATTCTGTGGCATTTTGCCACCCCAAAACTATTTTACAAAAATTATTGTTTGGCCAAAGATATATCTACTAGTATATAATAGGTTTTATAGAAATAAGTCTTTACTTGAGAAGCCTTCTACTGAAGGCGCTATCAAGAAAATTATATTTTCTAGTAGTATATCCTTATACTCTTACCTCAAAACTTTAGGATGGGAACTTGGATTTGATGAAATGTTTTTAAAGGAAAACCCGAGTCGCTGGGAGCGATCGGCGAGAAAGTGTATTATAAAACCCATGTTGCTGGGAGCAAATGGAGATGTTTATGAAAACCCGAAGTGCTGGGAGCATTCGGTGAGTTTACGAAAACCCGAGCTGCTGGGAGCAGTCGGAGATGGAGGTTTGTTTACGAAGTCCCTGCTCCCGCCTGAACAATTAACCCGTGCAACCACACTACCTGATATGGGTAGGGCTTAGCCGGAAGCTTGTCCACTTTAGTACTGAGGATCTCATACTCTATAAGGGCGAGGCCCTCGAAGCCGGGTTGTCGTCAGTACGAGACAATACACAAGCGGAGGGACCCACAGCCGGACGATTACGTTGGGTCCCCTGTCATGGCGGTGTGGCGTCCCAAGAGAGACCAGGGGTCTAGTGGAGCACACGGTGCCGAGGGGAACAAACCTATCGGGAGTCCTCTGTACTAGGGCGGACATAGTGAAAAGCTTTGATCTGGTTATCCGAACCCCCGCATACTGTCGTATGGCGGACCGTAACAGACACGGCGGAATGACCGTTTGTGTGGTGAAAGTGCACCACCTCTGCAGAGTGTAAAACTATTCGAATAGCCGTGTCCGCGGTCATGGACGGTTGCAAAGGCCACACTGGGCGACTGGTGAAAGAAGAAAAGTTGGTTTTCTGTTTTGGACTAAAAGAAGATTTAAAAAGGTACCTGGGAGGTACGGAATTTGAGAAAAGATGGTAGGTCTCGGGGAGACAATCAGTCAGATCTCGTGGAAAGAAAAAGGGTATCCCCCATCCTAATGTCTTTGAAAAGTTTTACCAAGTGTTTTACCAGAATGTGGAAATAGTGCATGCTATTTCTACAAGAGAGAATTCTATCTCTAAATGTTTTGTTTAATAAGGATATAGAGATGTTGTAATCTCTATGTCTAAAAGCATCGTTTGCGAAAACTAAGCCCTATAGCTTTATATAGCAGCTACCCCAGTTTTCGAAAACGTTTAATTGCATTACCATGAAAACTTAAGACTTGAGGTGGATTTTGCGAGTACGTAAATGTACTCATATGGCTGTGTCCCTGGATATTCAAACGTCCAGATTACAACGAGGAGATGTACGACATGGAGGAGGAGTACATCGACGACTACGCCAGCTGAGTATCACCGGTCAACTGCTCTGTGGGAATGCGTCTGGTTGTGACGAGGGCCGACGCTAGCCGCAAGCTTCCGCTATATCGTAGTTAATTTTGTCCAGTGTGACAATGATTGCAGACTTGGTCATGTGACTACTATTTATTTGTGTAAGACTTGTATGTACGTTTGAATGATGTAACTTTGTATACCAGTTGGTTATGTGATCGCGATGCACTGATCATTGGGATCGTGATCTGTTTACATAACGTGGACATCTCGGACTGTGGTTCGAGGGTCCTCACACGCGGTCAACCCTTTGACCGCGCCTCGGTGGCGTCTAGGGGTTGTGGGGGCCCCTGCAGCTCTCCTCCTGGCTCCGTCTTCGTTTCTTCGTAAAAATACTCCTCGTTAATTTTCAGGCGATTCGGAGAAACTTCCCCAACTAGCTTTTCTGAAAGAAAAAGACAGCAAAAAACAGGAACTGGGCATCTTGTTAATAGGTTAGTTCCATAAAACATGTCAAAATGATATAAAAACATTATAAAAACATGTGACAATGTTATATAATAAGCATGAACAATCAAAAATTATAGATACGTTTGATACGTATCAGTTCGCGCCACTGCTATCCAAGGCACAGGGGGCCGCTCCACGCCTTGGAGTGATTTCTCCGATGGCTTTTCTTCCTCCAATCCGAGAGGATCTACTGCCTCAACACAACGTTCTTCGTCAATGATTCATCAAGTGGTTTCGTCCCCGATGTGTCGTGCGGCGGCCGTTGCTTCGAGGCTGGCAACAGAGATGCTTGAGAACGACCAGATCGCTTTTCTAGAATTTGTGCGAGGTCCTTTTATAAAATAAAATGCAAGGCCATTGTTGTAATTTCAGTAGTTTGTTGGGCCTCTTTCTAATTGCATCCCACCAAGATATATGAAGCTTCTGGGTCTTAAAAAAGTAAATATTTCCAGCTTAGAAAAATGTCCTTTATCTTATGTTTTTACAGTGTCATGTGTCCTTTATCCTAGTATACCAGACTAAAATGAAATAGCAAAGCACGAGAGCAATCCAAAAATAACGAGAAAAAATGAGGCAAAAATGGGCAAGAAAGATGAGAGGGAGAAGCGAAGCGAGCATGAGCAGTGTCTGACGCTTTATCCGGTTCCCCTTCTTCCCTCGCCGACCAAACCAAGAAGAAGAAATCAAACAATCTCAGAGAAAAGCTAGGGTTTTCGCCATGGCCACCGCCCACCTCGAGCTCATCCACCCCTCCATTTCCAATCTCTCCTAGAGCAAGGCGGATCCCCTCCCCCGCGCATCTCGCATCCGCGCCAAAGGAGCCGCCTTTCCTTTCCGCCCGCTCCCTCTCCTCCGTCCGAGGGTTTCCTTTTCCCTTTCCCTCCTCAAAGCCGCCGCACCGTATCGCATCGCGTCGCTGGCGGAATAAGCAAGCAACCCGCGCTCTGGGCTATCGTCATCAGGTAGGCGCTGGCGATCGAGCTCCGGGCGAGAGCTTTGCCGGCGGCGGAGGCGGTCGGATAATGTGTATACTCTGCGCCGTGCAACGGTGGTCGCGGCGCGTCGCCACCATGCTGCCGTGGCTCGTCCTCCCGCTCATCCTCCTCTGGGCGTTCTCCCAGCTCCTGCCCGCCGCCTACCGCTTCGAGGTCACCTCGCCGCGCCTCGCCTGCGTCTCCGTCCTCCTACTCACCCTCTTCTGGTACGAGATCCTCCTCCCACGCCTCTCGCTCTGGCGCGCACGCCGCTCCGCACGCCTTCGAGAGGAGCGCCGTACCCACGCTCTCGAGCTCCAGAAGCTCCGCAAGACCGCCACACGTCGTTGCCGCAACTGCAACAACCCATATAGGGACCAGAACCCCGGCGGTGGGAAGTTCATGTGCTCCTACTGTGGCCACGTTTCCAAGCGGCCTGTTCTTGACCTTGGCCCTGCAGGGAAGGTCCCGGTTGGGTGGCCTTGCACTCAGGATTGGGCCAATGCTGTTGGCGACCCAGGTTACTGGCTTGACCTGCGGTGCTCCGCGATAACTCATACTCAGGGTTCTCATGGCGTCTCTTGTCGTGCTTCTACATGAGTATGGCATGGTTCTGGAAGAAAGTGTTCAGGTGTGGATCATCAGGGGACATCAGTGGCTTGGGCAGGGATGGCAGAATGTTGACAAACGGAGAGAATGGAGGGAAAGCTGAGGAGAGCAGAGTGGACAAGGCAAAAAGGAAGGCTGAGGAGAAGAGATTGACAAGGCTAGAGAGGGAAATGCTGGAGGAGGAGGAAAAGAAGCAGCGGGAAGAGATGGCAAAACTAGTGGAGGAGCGGAGAAGGCTGAGGGATGAAAAAACAGAGGCTGAGGAACGATCCAAAGGCGCTAGCCCTGTTGGAGAGAAGGATTCAAGGAAGGAAGCCGAAAGAAAGCGGCAGGAGAGAAGGAGAAAGGAAGACAAGGGATCCAGCAAGGGTAGTTCAGATTGCGAGGATATCGAGAGAAGAGTAAGCAGAGAGGGCGAATGGAAGCGGGACTTTGACAGAAGGATTGAGCCAGACAAACGGGAGGCAGTTAGAATTGGGGCAGAGGGATATAGGCCTCATAACTTTGATGCTAACAGTCAGGGTAGCAAGATAGTACAGAGCAGGACCAAGTACTTTGGACGCGTGACTGGAGGTTTGTTATCTTCTTCCAGAGGTTTCAGCGGTGGTTCTATTTTTGGTAGAAGTGCTCAGACCCCTGCTCCCCAAACTAACAAGGTGACTAAACCAATCGTTACTGCAACTGACCAGAGTAATACAGTTAAAAGAGATGCTCAAACAGCAGCTGCACAAGCAATGGCCAAATCTTCTACAACTGGAGAAACTAGAAATATGTGGACCAGTTCTCATCAACCTGTAAGTAGCAAAGGCCTCTGACTATGTCCAAAAGGTGGTAGATTTCATGAGTCTAGTTGAGGAAATATTAACAGAGACCATTTCATGGTTGGCCGGTTGCTTATTGACCCTTAACCTTGTTCCAATAAGTTCACTAGTCTAGATTCTCACAAACATTCATACCCTATTTGGCCTAGCTAGCTCATTGTTGGGTGGTGATGCTAGTGAATCT
Organism: Poa pratensis; assembly: GCA_947311845.1. Taxonomy (NCBI): domain Eukaryota; kingdom Viridiplantae; phylum Streptophyta; class Magnoliopsida; order Poales; family Poaceae; genus Poa; species Poa pratensis. The sequence goes on along the minus strand of CAMZMU010000081.1, from coordinate 14,768,729 downwards.
AGGCCTGTTTTTGTGAGATTCATATTGAGTGGTCTATTTGTCTGATATACGATGCTGCTTTATTGCCTTATTTAGAAATTAGTTTGTGTTGATCACTGGAGAAGACGTTAAACAAACTGTACAAAAACTCAGTTTGAACTTTAAACTGCTAAGAGATCTAGTTTTTTTAATGGGTCTCTGAAGATAAAAGAGCAAGTTCCACTATTAATATGCACAAACAGCATGTTAGTAGCAAGCGGAATAAACTGTTGTATGCACAGAAAAATGATAGTCTTTGATAATATGTTTTGCAGTTGACGCATTACATGCTGAGTATGACATATCAAATGTGTGAGTGATTAAGGTCATGGTGCCATATATCATTCGATCTACCTTAAGCATGTGAAGATTAGTTCACACTAGTTCTGACTTCTGAGCCAAAGGGGCAATTTCACCCTCCAATTTGATTAATTGTAACAATCAATCTGTCATAATCTAGAAACTATCCATTGTTCCATCACAATCATTTGGCACTGACTTTTCTGAGTTTCGGATATCATTGTGAGCCAATGACTATATTTGTGATTATACCAAGTGACATAAGTTGTTTACATCTATTTGCTATCTTACATCTAATTATTTGTATTATGCTATATGCAGGTTAGTCCAAATATGCACCCACATCCTACCGGCCTTAAAAAGTCATGGCATCAGCTGTTTAGTCGCTCCACATCTGTTTCCCCTTGTCCCGATATTACTGTTTCAGCTCGTGAAAAGAATCGGCAGCCGGAGCAAAATGGAGCTCAGATAAGCAGTGCCCAAAATTTTCTGGCTCAGTATCCTCCTCTGGACAGCAATCCAAGGTCAAGCCAATCCATCCCTTTTACAGGGTTTCCACCAGTAAATGGAGCACCTGCCCACATGCCGCTGACTCATTTTCCAGCTGGACATGCGCCCTTCTATGCTCAGGCTGAACCAACAGTATTGGAAGAATCAGAGCGATTTGAGGACCCATGCTATGATCCAGATGCAGTTGCGTTGCTTGGTCCAGTTTCAGAGTCCCTAGACAACTTTCCTCCAGACTGGGATAACAGGTTTATCATGAGTGCTGTCACCAAGGAACCGCATGTTAAGCCGTCACCAATTGAGTCTCCCCTGTCAAGATCACGGACTGTTGAAGAAAAGCCTATTAAACCCTCACATTTTTCTATTTCCAATGGGCCTAATGGTTCCATGACACCTGAGGCTACCAATGAGCAAAGTACATGGCAAATGTGGAGCACGCCATTGGTTCAAGATAATTTAGGCCTGCGAGGTTCTCAAACACAGTGGCTTCTACCAAATAAGGATCAGTTTAACCATGGTGTCAGTAACTTGAATGCGGAACAAGGAGCGCCGTTGGTGCTGGTGTGCATAACAATGATTTATGGCTGCAGAAATCACCCTTCAGCAGTTGCCTCGTGCTACAGAGAGTCTATTCCTTTCACATGATTTTCCAGAAAATGCTGTTCACCATGACTTGGGTTTTGGATCTCGAAACAAAGTAGCTCGTGCACACCCTTTTGGGCCACCTGGTCCTGCTAATCCTTTGTCCAAGTAAGTCCTTTCCGATGTTTTCTTTTATTCTATTCTAAATCTTTTGCAGCATTAAGTTTTTTGTCCTTACCGGTTACTCCATTGACAGTGGTCTGTTTCTCATGAGGTCGTGTTTAATTGTGAGTTTGTGATTCAGGTGGTCCAGTTCACTACTGAGTATAGCTTTATCTATCAATACATAGAACAAAGTGCTCAAAACTCGTATGATTCAGGTGGTCCAGTTCACTATTGATTTGAGACTCTTACATGAACATGTACATGAGTTTATATAGCATGCACATGTTTTGTGTGCGTAACTGTTTGCAGTTTATTCTATAGTTTTCAACCAAGACATTTTGTAATATTTACGGACAGATATAGAACCAGGATAAAATAAAAAAGTAAAGTGTACTGTTTGGTATGCAGTACAAAACATATGTGGAAGATCTCTGAACTAGTACAAGTACCAGTAATATTCTACAGTTTGGTGAAATTTTCGTATATATCTTGGTTGCTTTTGCTTATGTGATGAATCAGTCATGCAAATAGGTTGGTTAGCTGGGTTAGTAGTAGGAGAACAGAATTTATGAGACTTAATTTTTGTTGGTGAGCTTACTCAGGGTGTGTACAGTTGGGTTTTGGCTGTGTGTTTTTCTGTGCTTATAAGCTAAAAGCCCAACCAAACGGCACAATTAGCAAACGCGCTTGCACCGAAAGCCACCCAGAACACTGCTGGTGAAAGCAGCCTTGAAGGTACTTTTGTGGCTTTGGCTGGGTTCCCTCAGTTTACCTAGTATTTACCCACCTCCTGTCATCCGACTAAAAGAAGCGCTACACCACCAGATTCTCTCGAGTCCCTGTATTGCGCACTCAGCTCTCATCTCTTCATCTCTGGTGATATTAGGGTCAGCGCTGCCGCCCTGCTCTGGGCCCCGCATCGCTGCCGATGCTCTCCCACGGTGCTGGTGGCCGCCTCCGCCTACCTTGTGTACGCCCGCCTCACCTCCGACACCATCTCCGGCTTCTGGAGCTCGACCACGGTGCTCTGCCGCCACCACACAACTTCCCAATGAACCACCAGCCTTATCCTCTCTGTTTCTTTACTCTACTTCGCATGTAGAGACCTTAAGCTCCCCGTGCCCCAGATCTGCTCCATCC